>CM031235.1:404983424-406183424 GCA_018340775.1 Taxus wallichiana var. yunnanensis
AAATTAATGGAGAATCCATCCGGTCCAGGAGCCTTATCCCCCTCAAGAGAAAAAACAGCCTTTTTTAGCTCATCAAGCGTGACCGCTTTAGTGATATCTCTGAATTTCTGGTCCTCAATATCATTCTGAGGGATGGCTTCTAGCATGAAGGAAATAGCTTCCCGGGTTCTTTGACATTACTCTCTCTAAGAAGATTTTGTAGAATTCAAGTGCTTGTTTCTTAATGCTGTTTGGATCTTTAGTGATACTTCCGTTGCTTTTAGAAACCTCTAAGATCCTATTACTGGCTCTGTGCTTTAGAGTGGTCATGTGAAAGAACTTGGTGTTCCTGTCCCCCTCTTTAAGCCAGATAGCCCTAGATTTAAGGCGCCAAAAGGACTCTTCTCTACTGCAGATCGTGTGCAACTCAGAAAGAATTTTCTTTTCGTTTACTTCATCTTCAACTGATCTCCCCATAGTATCCATCTTTAACTCAAGATCCTGAAGCTTCTGTTTTAATTCTTTCTTTTTTCCGAAGATGTTTCCAAACACATTTTTGTTCCAAAGTTTGACTTGTTTTTTGACATTTTTGAGTTTTTGGACCAATCTGTACTGGGCAGTGCCTTCCCCATTCCAATCCCACCATTCCTTTATTCTATCATAGATATCAACGTGCTCCATCCACATTTTTTCAAATTTGAATGAGCTTCTTGCAGGTTTGGTCCAATTTAGAAAGCTTAAAGCAATCGGATTATGATCCGATCCAATTCTGGGCAGGGAAGAAAGGTAAAAGTCTTGGCTAAGGATCCAGTTTGCTGAGATTAGTGCCCTGTCCAGTCTCACCTGAATGAGCTCCTTTCCCAACCTTCTATTATTCCAAGTATACTTATTACCATGCAGATCCACATCAATGAGGTTTTGTTCAGTGATAAAATCAGCAAAATCCTCCATACCATTAGAGAAGGTGGGGGTTCCCCCAAACTTTTCACCTGGGTTTAGAGGGGAGTTGAAGTCTCCCATGATAAGCCAGTTAACAGAACTGTGCTGGTTTCTAAAGATTTTAAGATCAGCCCATAGTTTTCTTCTACCACTAGCAGAGTTAGGGGCATAAATATTAGACAAGATCCATTCACACTTATTTTCAATAGTGACAAATTTAATTGCAAGATGATTAATATTATCACTAAGAATCATACCAGTACAGTGCCTTTTATCCCAAAGAGTAGCCAGCCCTCCGGAAGCACCCTGAGAATCAACAGCCGCCATTTCAGAGCTGTCCCAAATTTTTTTTTTAATATTATCCATGGTCATTGCTTTCATCTTAGTTTCTTGAAGAATCAAAATGCTGGGGTTACTGGAGTCCCGTAACTCCTTGATGTTTCTTTGCTTAGAGTAACCGTTAAGGCCTCTAATATTCCAAGATATGATCTTCATATGGAATGGTTGGTAGTTGGAATTGCTTGCTGGTTCAGTTGCCGCTGAACACCATCTGCAATATCCCTCTCTGTTTTCTTTGCTCTGAGAGTCTTTTTAGAGGGCCTTCCTCTTTTCGAGCTTCCTCCAAAATCAGCTATTCGTCTAACTGAAGATGAAAAACCTTATGTTAAGTGTTCAAAACCCGTGCATTCTTTTTTCGATGAAGAATTTTAAAAAATTAGATAAATATTTAAAACTTAAGCAATTGAAAGTTCAATTTTTATTGTTAGGATTTAAATTGATAAAAGTAAATAAATTATTTTATCATATTAGATTATTCAAATTATTTTTATATTCATTATAACTTAGAAAATTGTATAATATCAATGTATTTGTCTTAAGAAATTGTTGTTATAATTGAAAAATTGGCATTCTGTGTCTTAAGAAATAGGTGACAGGATAATTACACCATAAAAAATGATAAAACTCAAACTCATCACGTGTATTGTCGCATAGAGACAATAGCGAGAATCTACTAAACTTTTTTACATTTTTTCCCCTAAATTCTCCTTAAAACCTAATTTCTATTGAATGTATAGGATATGAAATGAATATACATTTGTTTCATAATAATTTGATTTTGAAAGTTTGTAGTCTTATTTTCCCACTCAAACATTAGACGTCTTTGGCACATCACTCGAGAAAAATCTGAGCATTCACCCGAAGCACGCAAAGGTACCATGTCCATCTTTATTACTGTCTTACCAGGTGCTAGCATGCATGTCCATAATAACTATACTCAAAGTGCATATTCCATTATAACAATCAGATCCATGAGCTCAATTTAGAAACACACATAATAAGTAAAACATACAGATCACATAAGGATTAATACCAGATTCACCATACAATATCCATAAGTAGAGGGATCAATAATCAATATCTGTCCATAATGATCCATCATATTAATTCATCACAAAAACATAAGCTGAATACACCATTAGTACCATCATAAAGTCATGTGCACAAACATACCAACAACATAACTTCATTACAATCCAATGATCTCATCATGATCCTTACAAATCGACACACACACACACACACACACACACACACACACACACACCACACACACACACACACACACACAGAGGGGTGGGGACTTTCCCTTCACCACCAATGCACTCTCAAAATAGGTTGCATGCCAAAAATAGCCATGTATTGCTACAAAGATAATGAAGGAAGCATGCAAGCTTCACCTAATAATAGATTATCTATAATTAACTCTAGATCTAATCCTATATTAGCTTGAACTCTGCATGACTCTTAATCTTCCTAAAGTTCCCAAAATAGCTTTATGCTCGGACTCCAAGTCTTCTACCTTGATCCAGTGCGTGCTCATCACTCCAACCTATTTTCAGCTCGTATATACAAAAAGACTAAGTCCAAACTCTGTCTTTCCTAGGCATGAATACTTAGGGCCCAAATATGTCAACCTCCCATGCCTATCACACACACCCCCTTCCTTCATGCCACTATAAAACACCCTCTTGATACTTAGTCAATATTTCACCTCGGTCAAAATTACCCCACATAAGTAATGTCATTGCCTCCCCAGAAATGGGTAATCAAACCTTATCTCTCCAAATAATAAAGAATAAAGAAGTAAAGAATGATTGTTCATAATGAAAGGATGTAAACATACTTCACCAATCTGGGCGCTATTCTGTTATAGGTAACAATAGTTCAGGGTACTCATTCTTGATGTTTACTTTCAAGTCTTCCCCATCGCCGAGTCCCTTCTTGGCCTTAGTAGGAATTTTCTAAGCACAATATCCATTTCATCTAAATTCATGTCTTCTCCCTTATGCTTCAACACCCTTAACACATTCACCAATCCTGACACCATGTCATCCATAACATCCATATATCGCGCACCAACAACTTTCCCACTTATTTGATCTTGTCATCACGGGGTCCCTAGCTACCTTAAGCAGCACGTCGCACTTTTCTCGCTAGTAATTCTAGCCTCTCCTCACGCCCCAAAGTATCATTGTTATTCACCACAAGGACTGCATTCTCCTCTTCCAATGTCCTTGTCTTAATAATATTCTCAGGCTCTTCACATATTTTCAATGCCAAATTCACCATTTTCAATTTATCCTTCAAAGTATCAAGTATGGCATCATCATACGCAACTATCCTGCACAATATATTTCTTGGATCTTTCTTTATTTTTGGCATAATTATTTTTTTCTCTACAACTTGTTCTACCTCACTTGGTACATGCACTATACTCTCATCCAACATCAAATGAACTAATGTAACGTAGATGGAAATCTCTCATAAACCTTTTCTTCATACTATGGCCTCGCTTTGTAAAATTCCGTCGCCAATCTTCTCTATTATATCCAAAATGGAACGTGACTTCACCTCAGCCCTCTATTCCATCTTTGTCAAGCATTGAATTTCTTTCTCTTTATCCTTCCTATCCTCCAACAAGGTCTAAATCATAGCCGCTTTGTCAACATTCCGGCAAGCAACTTCTGCAGATATCTTCGTCAAAGCATTACTTTCTTTCTCATCAGAGAATTGAGTTGGCTTGATGGTCACATGTCTAGAATGCGAGCCTTATTCATTATTCTCTAGGCATGAATCTTCACATACATAAAATACAAGCTCATCCATATGAGTCTGCATACTCCATGATAACTATTTTTTGGTGCGCGTGTTCACCATATCTAGATCCATCATCTCTCATCCATATAATTATTCCATGGCAATAGTGCTCTGGAACCTGACACATATAATCTTTTTTAGGTCATTGATGTACCCAAGGTCTATTGTCTACACCATCTCTTTGCCTCTCTTCCTAATAACATGCTCACCTATATTTCCCTATGTTTCAGTGCCTTCCTTCTTCTCTTCTCCAATTTCTCCCTTTGGTCCACCAGTCGGTTGTTCAACACTATCTTCCTTCTCTCGTGTTTCATCTAGTGTAAATTTATTCTTCATGTTCATGTATACTTACATTGGGGATGTCTAAATCAAACAATGGTTGCTCATTGCCAATCTCTTCATCCTCTCAAACCTCAAGGCTAGGCATTGAAACATCATTGTGCACGGTCCCATGTGATGACTTCTCCTCATCACTATATTTTATAGGCACATACGCATTTTATTTCTTTTTTCTTTAGCTTTCTTTATTGGCATTACGTGTGGTGATCTCCTCACAGGATATGAAGTCTTGGTGCCCACATCTCGCACTTTCGTTCATCTTGTACACAATTTCTTCCTACTATGATCAATTCAGTATGCCTTCATTTTCTCCCTCTTATTGCTCCAACATTCTCTAATTCCGTCCTTTCCTACCTTGGGGGTGTTTCTTCAAGTGGCCTCTTCATTCCCATAGTCTATTTACCTTTAGGAGGACCCAAAAGTGACAATTCCTCACCTACAATAATTTTACCTTAAACCTCGGCCTAAGATACACATACACACGTGCAGGCTCAATCTTCCCTACAACCATGACCTCTAGAGTGATATCAATATTATCAGACTCCATTATTTCTACATATGCCTCCTTATTGGGGTAGACATATGTTTTGTACAAAATATGAATATCTACATGTACTCTATCGACATCAAATGTAACTTCATGTGTTATGCATCGATTAATGAACCTTTAAAATATTGAGAAAGTAAATGCAAAGGAAAATTACACCATGGGCTCTTCGACAATCTTCATGAAAAAATGACCCAAGAAAAAGTGTTGATATGTTGCGAAATCCTCCTGTCCTTTAAATACACCGAAGGAAACTCTTGTGATATGCTTCACTCTCCTCAAACGCATTATGTATCCTCTTAAACCAATTCCCTTGGCGTTATTTGTAAGTCTTAGAAATTTATCCTTGGTAAGTAAACTTGAAAAATTTCTTCACCGGCGACTTGTCTTCCAGTGGGTATACCCACATCTTGTCTTTTAGCCCATTAATCACACCGATTTCACTAAACACAATTAAAATTAATATGGCACCCCAAGTAATATTCTCACCCTTATCATCCTGGATACATGCCTCTTCCACTATACTCTCGCAACATAGCTTGTGATTTTATAATATGTCTTGTTCACCATTTTGTGCATTATGTACAACCAACACTTGTTCACCTCCTTCCACCTCTTTGAGGCACCCAATTTGTACTAACTTGAGTCATGTTGTTACCCTTGTAGCTAGATATTTTATATTTCCAAAATTAAAATCCCAACATCCCTTGTGATACTTAAAGATGGCTTTCGTTGCCTCTCTTTGCATCATATCGACATATCACCTACAATCTATGTATCTGAGTCACACAACCTTATAAATTTTCCAATAAAATTTCTTTTATTCCTCATTCTTCTCCCAACAAAGTAAAATAAAAGAAATTTGTGTACACGTGACATGAGCCACTAGTATAGTCGATCCGGCTTTCCAAAGAACAACAACTCATATAACTACATAACCCTAACACTCTCAAGTAGCTTATAGATCAAATTGTCCATTACTCTCTAACCATCATGTAATCTTCCTATTCATCTTTAAGATGGTATTTTCCTTTATGTCCTTAATGGTTTTATCATTTCAATGGTTGAAATCCTTGATCTTGAATTTGACCAACCGAGACATCGACAACCTTCTTTCAATAACTTCCATCGGGTATTGCATCTCTGTGAACCACTCTTGTGGTTCCTCTTCTATTACAGGATCCTTCACCACAACTCTCCTTGGTGCCATCGTTCTTTTTAACCAATGATGTGCTTTAAAAACTATAACTTTCCACTACCTTACCCTCGTACTCCTTGATATCTTCTTCTGCTTCAAACACCACATGCCCTAGTTTGTCCCAATTTGGAAATTTGTCTCTTTGAAAACCCTAACCACGAACCTTCCATCCTCACACATCTAAAAACCTCAAATACCCTTCCATGTAGAGCTCTGTCAATTTCATGTCTTGCATTCACTGTTTGTCCATTCACCATCCACTCTTTGTACTTCGCACTTTCATTGTACTTCTAAGATTGAAAACCCACAAATGAAAGGTAAGAAATAGGTTCACATTGTGCTCTTTTTATAGATTTTTATTTCAAAATTTGTTCATTTGTCCGCATTAATTATTCCTCAACTACCATCATACACAACATTAATTTCACCCTTTTTCTCTTCCACGTGTCACATTTTATTATTCCATGCCCCATTCGTAACCTTTTGGCGCACCTACTACTTCTTGGCCACAAATTTCCTTTCGCGTGCTTCCATGCACCAAAGTACCTATCCACTATGCCTCATACCAAGTAGTTTCCCATACTTCTGCTACCTACCTTGCGTTACACTATGCATCCATCCATCTACATGTGGTCTTCAATATGAGAAAATTTCCTTAAATACCTTCAATCCGAGCACTGTAACCTTTTCACTACACGCACCAATCTACAACATAACACCAATAACTTATTCTTTTTAATCCACCCCACACTAAAAGTATGCACGATCCTCTACGCATGAATCCAATAGATAGTAATCATCTATTGGTGTGCAAACACGCTTATTACAACACAACACTAAACTAAATTGACAAAACATAACAACGATGAAAGGAAACACATATAAAGAAAATGCATTAAAGGGAAACCTAATCTAAATGGAAATATTTCCTTATTACAAACACCAAGAATAATTATTTATAGTAGGGCTTTAGCCTACTCCCATTGAAATAATTGGGAAACAAAGTGCCATCCAACGCCTATAATTGACAAGCACCTGAATCAAGTATCTTCGTTATAATAAAGGGTCCCAACCAATGAACTTTTAACTTCCAGGGTGGCATGTAAACTTTGAATCATACAGAAGAACCATCTTTCCAACCTCAAATTCCTTATTCTGAATATTTCTATCATGCCATGCCTTATCTCACTTTTTCTATCTTCTAACTCCATCGATAAAATAGTGTGCCACCCATCAACTACATCGGTTTTTCTATGCAATCTTCAACAACTTATTCATCATCAATACTCCTACATGTGTAATATAAAAGGATGATAACATGAATTCGATAGGTAATACAACCTCCATGCCAAAAACAACCTAAAAGGGCATGGCCTTTTTCAATCATTTGTACGTAGTCATGTATGCCCAAAGTACAATGATACTTTATCATCCCAGACCTTTCCTTCCAACATCACATATTTTTGTCAATGTATGTCCCAATATCTTGTTGAAAGTCTCGTAGCTTCCAATAGTCTCATTAGCATATGGATGATAGGGGTTTTCTTGTGGTGTGCACCATAAACTTAGCCAAAAGAATTTTGATGGTATCATTAAGAAAATGAGTGCCCTATCACTTTTCAAGCTCAACGGACATCCATACTTGTTGATAATGTTTTCCCATAGAAATATTATTGATGTAGTTCTTCATGTAATCCTTTGTAGGTGTTTCTTCTTCCCACCTTGTCATATAATGTGTATTTGTTATAATATAACGCATGTCATTCCTACGTGTGGGTGGGGAAATAGGACCCAAAATTCAATCACTCATTTCTCAAAAGTTCAACACTTGCAATAGGCCTCAAAGGCATCTCATCTCTAGATTATAGGATTCCAAAGGTGCTAACAATGATCACACACCTTGAAATATTCTTTAATATCCTTGTATAATATTTCCCACCAAAGGCCAACCATCAGAATCTTGCATGTGATGGCATCTCCTACGCATAATGACCTCCTACAATTCCACCATGAGCATTTTCCATTATTGCCTCATGCTCATGCTCTAGTACACACGCAGGAACAAAATTTTCATCATGGTCTAACTTATACAAATCTCCACCTATCAACTGGTAAGGTTCCATGTGTATTATAAGTTGTTTTTCTCAAGGCCTTCATTCCCTAAGTACGCTATCCTAGTGTAAAAAAATATATTAATATCTTCCAACTCGGTGGGTACAAGATTCAATCTAAAGAGTTGTGCATCCGAAATTATGTCCTCAATCTCTGCATCCTCACAAGAATTGATCCTTAACAAATGATCAGGCCTTGAGTTACTTTTTTTCCTAGTTTCATAATCATCAGTGTAAATGAAACTCCTGAAATAGTAGTATCCACATGCAAATGCGCCCTTGTAAAACATGCTTATTGACCAAATACTTAAGTTCCATATGATATATGAAGAAGATAAATGGTGTAGCCAATAAGTATTGTCTAAACTTGTGCAACACATAAATCATGGAAAAGGCTTCGCACTCAGTAGTTGTATAATTATGTTCAATCTGGTGTCAATTTCTACTTATAAAACAAATAGGGTGGTCTACAATTCCTTCACCTAGTTGTGCTAACATAATGCCAATTGCCATCCTAGAAGCATCCACATGAACATGAAAGGGTTTTTCCCATGAAGGAAAGAAAAATAGGTGCAGTGTTCAACCTTTCCTTCAGTGTTTCAAATGTCTGTTGTTGCACCTCACCCCAATAGAATTTTCCCTTAGCCTTCAAAAGTTCCTCCAGGGCATGGAAATATTTGCATATCCCTTAATGAATTTCTGTAATACCTGTATGACCAAGAAATCCATGCACTTCACTTTGATTGTTAGGTTCTTCCAATCCCAAGATCACAACGACCTTGGCTGGATCTACCAACAAGCCTTCCTTACAAATAATATGCCCAAGCAAAGTGCCAAAAGGTGTTGCAAAGATACATTTCTTAATATTTAGAGAGATACTCAACTGCTTGTACACTCTCAAACATAAGCCTCAAATTGTCAAATGATCCTTAACCAAACCATACATGGTCCAATCATCGAGATACACTTGTAAAAAATTATGAATGAAGTCCTCAAATTATTGCACAATAATGAAAAAAATATTACAAACGTATTCTTCAATCCAAAGGGCATAACTGTGTATGTAAAAATTCCCCATTCAGTGGTGAAAGTTGTCTTTTCTTGATCATCTTTAGTGATACACACTGATGATAACCATGAAAATCCATCTATAAAAGAGTAGATCTCTGTACTTTGCAACTCCTTCCATAATTTCTTCAAGTAAATGGGGTAGGAAAAGGATCAATAACACATGAAGCATTTAATTCTCTGTAGTCCACACAAATCCTTATCCTCCCATCCTTTTTAATACTAATGACCATGGGACTCACCCACTCAGATTCCTCAATGGGCTCAATGATTCCAGATTTCAACATCTTATCAATTTCTTCCTTCACCTTAACATGCATATTATGATTCATCCTATAAGGCATCTTCCTAATCAGGGAGCGCACGCCTTCTTTAAGTTTGATTCTCATCTCACCTAAAGAAGGGTGTATTCATTTTAACTCATGATAGCCTCATGGAAATAAGTCTTGAAAGTCACACAGAGCTCAATAATCTTAGCCACCTCTTGCTCAAACCAATAATCACCAATAATGGCCTCTTTAGGTTCTGCATCTATCCCAATTTTAACCTTATTTGTTTTCATAGGCTCATGATACAAACAAGCCTTCTCATATGTTGTGTCCATCACCTCACGCATACCTTCAGTGTGGTTAACATCTAGGTTGTTATCCTCATCATCATCATCTATCATGCATACCATTTTACCCTTTTCTTTTTCTTCCTAGGTGCGGACCATTTCTTCTTCTTCGACTCTTCAAGGTTAAGGCACTCCTTCAAATCCAAATCTCCCAAACATATCTAAAAAAATTCCTCATCCTTCACGGTTATCTTCCCAAAGTAAGGCACTTTATAATCTGCAATGCTTCATTGACCATAGGTTTAGTAGAAAAGTAATCAAAATTATGGATCATACCTGAGGTCATCTCTTGCAAATTAACTATTTCCTGTGTCAACTTTACATGGACATACCATGCATGTGAAAGCTGCTTAGGGTGGTGTAGAACTTATATACCTAGAGTGATGGTGGTAAGGCCTCTTCCCCTTAGTCAGAGTATGTCACACTTCTGAATGTGGTGCAAAGAAGAATCCTTCCCATGGAATTCACATATCTGTGAAGGTACATTGCTCCTTATAAACCTAGTAGAAAAGGTGATTCTCACCTCTCGCCATTCCAATAGGTTGTCTCTGTGTGTATTCCACCAAAGAGTTGTTCTCCCCACAGGGTATAAACCAACATATTTTTTCTATCACCTACATCCTTCCACTGGGATTCCATAACTTGCAAAAATACATCAAGATTCCCTTCACCAGTGTACCGAGGTACTGGTTATAACTCAAGCACCTAACCACACTCATCCTAATCATGTGAGTAACTATTTTCTTGACCTCTCACCTAACTACTTCATACATTCCATGCACCTAGTTTTCATAAGAAATACTTATAGTATCACTAACTGAATGAGCATCATCCCATTATATCACTCCTTCCTTAGATGGTTCAATTACCTCAGGGTCTTTGATTGTATGTGCATATATTATGTTCAAGTCTTCTTCACTCAAAGGCTCAACATATGGGGTAGCCTTTGCATCTGTCAAAGGTATAATGATGCGCTCTTCTTTTTTTTCAAAGCTAATGTACCCCTTGTTAAAGCAAAAATCTGCATTATTCACATAACACCAGGGGACCCAAGTAACACTGGGAAACTATCTTCCTTTGTGAGCTCCAATACTTCAAAGTCCCCAAGTAAACTTGGCTCCCTAAATCATAATAGTCACATCTTTTAACACCCCAATAGGATTAGCCCTAGTTCTATTTTCCATATACAACACATTCAAAGAAGGATGTAATGGTGGTCTACCCATCTGATTCCAAGCATCCAAATGTGAGTACATTAACTTTTACACCTATATCTATCATAATGTTTCTTAGAATCCATCCATCAATAACCACATTCAATGTAATATATTTATCATACTCATGATTATGGGGAGGAAGCTTTGTGTGAAGTATCTACCTCTTGTGCTCATTACCTGCACGAGGTAATTTTTCTCTCAACCACTCTCCTAACAAGGGGATTATGTTCTCCTAGAGCAACATTTGACATACCTCATTTAAATCATCTACGTCCTTATGTGGGATTTCAACCTTCTTAGTTCATTCTAACACGTGCATCTACTCCTTAAAGATTTGAATCTCTCCTTATATATTCTTGATAACATCCATAGTTTCTAGGTAAACCTCTTTTTGATGTTCAACATCAGGATACTTGACATTTATCACCTCTTTCTTTGTTATAGTTGTCTTATACTTCGGAGGTTCATGGGAACATGCAACCTCAAGCACGTGTGGTAACTAACACAAGTTGTAATTCAAAGTTCAATCAAAATTTTGGCATCCATTGATCTCCATCCATGCGTTGTATCTTAATCATAGCTTCTCCTTATCTTACTTGTGTTGTTTGCTCATATGCTCATACAAGTTAGGGAATTCTTCAAATTTATGTTGTTTTCCACACTATGAGAAAAACCACATTTTGAGGGAACTCACACTGATAATGATAAGGAGATCCACAAGTAAAAAAGTTCCTCTAGGAAATCCTCCTCTTCCACCACTATGACCTCGACCTCTATATCCACCATAAAAGCCTCTATTCCTATTATCCCCATTATTACACCCTTCATTATGTTGTTCTCCTTGTTCCTTAGATCCACCTGCTACACTAGTCTAGTGCACACTAGTTTTAATGGCTTCATGAATATGATCAATCACTCTATAGTTAACAATATCATGAGTATGAGTTTTGTAAATTTTACAATACATAGATACATTCTTCTGGATCATGCATTTGCAAAAGAGGACATCTACTCACATCATGGTCTAGATGACAAATCTCGCAATCTAATAGCATGATGCACACTGAATTACAAGGACATATATCCTTAGTGTTTCCTTAAACCTCAATATGTACACCATATCCCACTACGTGTCTCATGAGTTGAATTAACATAGAGCTTCTCCAATTGTTTCATCTTAGCTATAATCATGTGCTTATAAAAATGGCTTACACACCGGTGTCCACACTCTCAACTTGCCTCAACACGCGGAGTTGCTTCCAAAGCATCATGTGGATATTTAAAGGTCTTATGAGATAGTGCCCTTTTTAAAGGAGTCAACAACCCTCTAACAAACCACTTTGCATCTTTGACTAAGGTGTATGCCATAATACAATTTTGACAACAAGGTATTAAAATGATCGCATCATACTCATAAACACTTTCGATAAGCCCCGCTTAATGTCATTAATCGAATTGATACTCTTCCATTAAAACTCATGGATATGGAAATCAGCTAAAAAATAGAGCGCAAAGCATCATAATCCACTGCATTCTGGTGCGGGTCATACTTTCGGTACAAGCTATGTATGCACCCTTGAAGAGTGGTAGCAAACTGACTTGCTTCCTATCTCGGAGTAGTTATTCATTTAGTGAGCCATAGTAGATCACATTTTACACATGCTCTAGTAACATATTTGATACCTCTATATTATAGAAAGTGGAGGGACATCTCATAATAAACTTGTTGAGGTTGATGTGGGGGTTGCTAGGGATGTGGGCCTTGTCCTCTAGATCTAGAACCAGAACCAACCACCAATATTTCCTCCACCACCAAAACCACCTAATCCACTTGATCCCGAGCCTCAAGATCCACCTAAATGACCTCCTCATCGGGCGCGCAGACTAGTGGATGTACTCCTTTTTCCAAATAGTAGTACTAAAATGAACTACCAAAATATGTGAAATTTTAGTTCTTCTAGATGTGTTATCAATGTTCTGTGCACCCATACTCTATCCTAATGACACACTATAAAATATTCTTATATTAGTCCTCCAAAAAAAATATGTTGTCTCTGTGATGTCATAGATGTTTTCTTATGCACTTTTGTATTCAAAAAGGAAATGATATCTACTTGAAACCATTGGATTACCTACACTTGCTTGTTTATCAATAGTTACTTATAGAAATTGAACACCAAACATAAGGGCTAGGTCACCAGGTGAGATCAGATGCATGCCCATGGTCCTTAGTCTTTCCTCATTAGACGCGCTCTCATCAGAAGCCGAAGGGGATTATCTACTACGCTTTCCTAAGTGGGGGAGATCCTGATGCTCCGACTCCATGTATTCCATGTGAGCTTCAAATCCTTCATGAGACATCATCCTCCACAACTCCATAGATTCCTCAATATTTTCTTCTTCTCAATTCCCTCTCAAGTGCTTCATTATACTTAAGCTTCCTCTCTTCCCTCTTCCTTTCTACCACAAAGTCTTCCATCTTTCACCACACCCGCAACTTACCCTACCCACAATGGGATGTTTAGCTAGCCATAAGGAGGTTCTTTAAACTTAGCACCACCATCAATATCTTAATGGAAAAAGGAATAACATGAATGTATGATCATATGGGTTCATGCAAGAATTCAAACTCAACAACTTCCAAATAAGAATACCTAGATACAACGTATTTCAAAGTATAGCTGCATACAACACCAGACCACTAATGATCTATAACATGTGTCCAAGGTTCATATGCATCAAAAAAATCATGATGCTCTTATTAAGTCCAATTCCTTGGTATGTAATAATAGCTTTTCTTTGATGTATATGTAGACAACCAATTGTACAGATCTATTAGAAAGTAGAAAAATAATGACTCATAAATATCATGATAAATATGTTCTTCAACCCATGTGCATGCATTGAAATCAGGTCCAGAACCATATCTTCTCGTAAAATAATATTTTTTGTCAATCACCCAATCTTCAATATCCACAAGAGTCAATTGATACACCATTATCATGCAACATTGTGGTAAATAGTTTGAAAATAGGTCCCAACAACGAAACCAAAATGTAGTCTTATTTTCCCACTCAAACCCTAGATGTGCTGGCACATCACTCAAACATATCTGAGCACTCACCCAAAGCGCGCAAAGGTACCGGGTCTATCTTTGTTACTATCTTACCATGGTGCTAGCATGTATGTCCATAATAACAATACTCAAAGTGCATATTCCATTATAACAATCATATCCATGAGATCAATTTGGAAACACACATAATAAGTAAAACATACATATCACATAAGGATTAATACTAGATTCACCATAAAATATCCCTAAGTAGAGACATAAACAATCAAGTATCCATCCATGATGATCCATTATATCAATTCATCACAAAAAGAAGCTGAATACACCATAAGTACCATCAAAAATTCATGCGCACAAACATACCAGTAGCATAACTCTGTTACAATCCAACAATCTCATCATGATCCTTAATCCATGAAAATCAATACATACATATATATATATATATATATGGGTGGGGAATTTCCCTTCATCACCAATGCACTCTCAATTCAAAATGGGTTCTAATCATTTCAAGTATTGACAAATATAAAATGTTGAATGGTAAAAACTACAACATCCTGGAAGATACGACTAAAAATATAATTCATAACACAAAAATTAGACTATTGTAAATGGTACAAAGAAGGAACCGATATAAATACAAGTGACATCGGACAACGTTTCTACATTTCAACATGAAAGTACAAGATGTGATGTTAATTATATTGCGAAGTGTGTAATATGACTTTCTACTACACGTTGGAAACTAGGAAAGTTTGATCGAAGCTTGAAATTGTTAAAATCAATGTACGAAGGTACGTTCCTTTAAAAATATATAAAATAAAATCTTGAACTAATGACAACTCCGTGAAGGGAGACAAAAAAGTGGTTAATTTTTTTAGCTAAAATTAAAAATATTAAATCTCAACTAGATGGATGTAATTATGATTTGATTCATGACAAAATGTTGTATTTTATCTTTTAAATGAACATCCATGAAAGGTTTAGGAATTTCATTTCCATTTTAAACTCTAGCTATAAAAATTGAAAAATATATTCTGACTTATTTAATCTTAGTTCTCTCCGATTCAAGAAGAACAAGTCATGTCAAACTTTGATTCAAAAGAGAATGCCACTCAGGCACTTCTCGCTCAAAATCCTAAGAATAAATTTTCTAGGTTTAACAAGAATCAAAAGTTCAAATCAAACTTTAAACCACCTAGTAAAGATAATAAATCAATGAATAATCACCTAAAAGTTAGTTTTGATAGAAAATGTCATAATTGTGGGAAATTTGGTCACAAAAAGGAAGATTGTAGGGTAAACAAAAATAAATCAAATTTCAAAATAAAAAGGAAACAAACCAAATCAAAATTAAAAAAATCAAAAGAATAATAAAAAACCAAATGTAGTTGCTTTATATGTTGCATTAATTACTACCAAAGAAAATGAATGAATATTATATAATGGGGCATCTAGGCACATGACTTATAGATATGCTATTCTTTTTGATATCAAAGAATGTAATGATCAAATTTATCTTGGTGATCATTCCATTCTTGATGTTCAAAATCAAGGTAGAGATAAAGTTTTTAATGGTTTTATAAATGATGTTTTGTGTGTTCCTAAACTGAAAATGAATTTGATATCATGTTCACAACTAATTCAAAACAACTATAATATAATTTTACTAAAATATAAATGGTTTATTAAAAATGAGTTAGATGTTACTATTGCAGAAGGATATATATGTGTTTAAAGGTTTTGCATCTGCTTCATGTCTTTCTACTCAAAATAGGAATGATTTATAGTTATGGCATAAAATATTAGGTCATGTTAACTTTAGGAGAATGTATGACATGTCTCATCTTAACCTTGTTGTTGGACTACCTCCTATCTCTCATGCCCAGGAAACTTGTGAAGGGTTCTTACACAAGTAAACAATTTGCAAATCCCTTCCATAGCCATCATGAAGCAAACTCCTCTGAACCTCTTGAACTTGTTCATAGTGATGTTAGAGGACCTTTAGAAGTTCCTTCCCTAAGCATTTCTTTGTATGTAGTTACTTTCATTGATGATTATTCTTGCATGATTTGGTATTTCTTTATTAAAAACAAATAAGATGTTTTATCTAAATTTAAAGAGTTTAAAGATTTAGTAAAAAATAGTTCTAGTCATAAAATTAAAATAATTAGAACAAATAATGGAGGAGAATACATTATTAAATCATTTGATTCATTTTTTATCAAATGTGGAATATAAAGGGTACTCATGACTCTCTATTCTCCTTAAATGAATTGTATAGTAGAAAGGAAAAATCACACCATTGAAATGGCCAGAACCATGTTACACTTAGCTCAAGTTCCTAAATTTCTATGGGTTGAAGCTATGAATATCGTTGTTCATATTCTGAACAAAGTCCCTACTAAAGCCCTATTTCAATCTACTCCTATAGAAAAATGGAATAATAAGAAACCTAATATATCTCATCTTAGAATTTTTTGAATCAAAACCTCCACATTCATTCCTAAAGAAAAAAGGAGTAAGTTATGTCCTTGCATCTTTGTAGGCTATGGAGGTAAAAAAGGTATAAGGATCTATGATCCTGTAAAACATGAAGTTATTGAAAAAAAAAATGTTAAAATCCTTGATTTTTTTTTTTTTGTAATTCATCTTATATTTATTCTATTTATAATGAATCTATTGAGTTAGAAAAATGATCTTGATGAGAGTAATGAAGAAAAAATAGATTGTAATAATGATTCTACAATTGAACAAAAGTATCTTCTTGTATCCTCTATAACAAAAAGACCTAAACGGGCTCAATCCTTACTTCAAAACTCTAATCTTGATAACCTTAGTAAGATGACTATAAGTAACTATATCTATCATGCCTTAATGACTATTTATAATATGCAACCCCAATATTTTGAAGAAGCACACCATGATGAAAGATGGTTATAAGACATGAAAGCCGAATATAATTCCTTAATTAAAAATCAAACTCAGAATATTATCCATCCTCTAGAAAAATGTAATATTGTTGTCTCTAGGTAGCTTTACAAAATAAAGTATAAAGTCGATGAAATTTTTATAAGTTCAAAGCTAGGTTAGTAGCTTGTAGGTTTACTCAAAACCTGATTGACTATGTAGAAACCTTTTACCATATTCTAAAAATAAGCAACTGTTAGGATTCTCATTGCCTTAGTTGCTCAATATGGTTGGGAAATTCACCAGATGGATGTTAAGAATGCCTTCCTGAATGGTGATTTGAAAGAAGAAATTTACATGACCCAACCTACAGGTTTTAAAGAACCTAGAAAACAACTCTTTGTTTATAAACTGAAAAAATCTCTATGTCTTAAAACAAGCTCTTAGAGCTTGGTATGCAAAAATAAATAGTTTTTTCAAAGATATTAGTTTCATTAATTAATCATCTGATAATGATCTCTTTGTTAAAACTGAAAAATAATCGATTATTCTTATTGTAATATATATTGTTTATTTTATTATTACTAACAACTCATACAATTTAATTTTTACAATTAAAGCTAAATTGAAACAATCATTTAAAATGACTGATTTAAAATTATTACATAATTTTTAGGCATGTAATTTTTCAAGATAAACATTTTATTGTTGCATCAAAATCACAATATGATGTCAATTTACTTAAAGGGTTTAATTTAGTATATTGTAAAGAAACTTTTATTCCTATTGAATTTGGTTGTAAAATTGATCCTAAACCTACATGTGAAAAATCTAATAAAGAAGTGCAATGGAAGAAACAAAATAATCCATGTGGCTAAAGAAATTGTTTTTGTCAAAATTGTACACCTTCTACAAAATTTTACAACTTGAAAAAGTTGAAATTAAACATCTTGAGGTATAAAGATGATCAAATGGCCATAAAATTCAATGTCGTATCAACGGGGACACATATCATATTTTAGGGATCCTCATTGCTTTTGGACTCCAAATGACATGAGCTTCGAGTCCATAGGGAAGATAGGCATGACCGAGTAAGTGATCTCGGCAAGTTGCGCACTCGCATAGTTTCGAGACTACGTCGGTAGCATCAAATGATGCTCTTGGTTGGTAACATGTATGGATGCTACCGGCCAGTAGCATGTACGAGATGTTACCGGTGATAACATGTTTGGGTGCTACCGGTTAGTAGAAAGGACATATGACATGCGCAGGTCATATCGGAAAAGGAGTTGGAAGATGAGTTTGTGAGTGGTGTCGGTGGTACAGAGATGGTTTCAGCTGGTAGCATGGAACAATTTGATTTGGATGACAAAGGATCTAAGGAACACACATGCAACGAGACCAATCTATGAGCGAAGAGATGTATGGATGTGACCGGATGGTAGAAAATATTGGTGTTACGGCCAACACAAAGAAAAATGCTACCGGCCAATAGAGGAACATGGAGCTACCGATTAACACCAAACATTTATGCTACCGACCAACACCAAGGTTGATGGAACACAATACAAGGTAGCTCAAAACTAGTTTTTATGAGGAATGGTGCCCATGTCTCTTTTGTAGGAAAAGTACCATTAGGAAACACATTTGTAAGGTGGTTCATACCTCTTTCAGAGAGAATTTAATGCACATTATCGGTGGATGGAGGCCCTTTTTCTATATAATGTAAAAATCACTCATTTGTAAAAGAGAACTCTTTGTTGTAACGATAACATGCCAAAATGGTGGTCAACTTCCCATGAGCTCTTAAGCTGGAATATGGTCCTCGTAATGTAATCATGCCTTATACCATGATTTGTGATGGAATTGTGCATATTTCAAGCAATATAAAATACATCCTGTGGCACGTTATTATGCCCTAGCTCATTTTATTTTTAGTATTTCCTTTCTACTCATTTATGATATGTTGTGCGTATCTTGCAGACTTCCATTTTTGTTGTGTTATCAATGCGTGGGAAATTGGATTCTACATGGTTCTTGATTCGTGGAAAATTTGTATGCCATCTCTCCCATGTTTTCTCCCTTTTCTTCCCTTCTGGAGAGTGATTTCCCCCTTTTTTTTGGTGCTATCACTACCCTTTAGCTTAGGATTTCCCTTTCCTGCATCTTTCGACCCTCTCTTTGTCTAACTTAAGTCCCTTGGAATGATTAGTTTAAGATTAGTTAGTTACATTTTAATTTCTAGGAGTAGTTTTAGTAATAGATTTAGGTAGAGGAACTAGCCTTCTCTAGAGGTTTGTCTCAGTTCGCAAGGTCCCACAACTTGAGGCGAGTCCCATGTTATCAAAAATGTTGATTTCTCATCCATTTTGTGACAAATGAGAGGGTGTAATTTTTGGTGATAATAGTTTTGACATGCCTGGTGGGATCAAGTTTGAATAGATTCTTATCTTTGTTTCACCATGTTTGATGTGCTCTTGGTGATATTTCAGCCTTTGGAGGCATTTTCAAGCATATCTGGTGACTCCACTATTCCAACAAACCCATTATCTCAGTTATAAACCATCTTTTCATCCTTTCATCCATTTCCCTTCTTTCCATCTTCCCATTTCCCTCTTTCATGAAGTTGTGCAATCATGACTTCATTTTCTTCTTAGAACTCTCATTTACAGTAGTAACAAGTCCCTTCCATCCCCATATTTTCAAAATCCTCCTCCAAATCAATTCTATGAGCCCTATCATGATGAATATGCATACAACCCAACCCTACTTGATCCATATGGTTATCCTTCTAACCATGATGTTTTTGAAGAACAAGGTTATGCAGGTGATGGCAACAACTCCATGGAAGATGTTGATTTTCAGAGGTAGATTCAAGAAATGGAGATGAAGCTTGTGCTGAGATAAGGGTTACATGTGCACTAAAAGCATGTAAAATTGGTTTTAGGGTACCTTGTCCATGGGTTGGCCCTATGCCAAACTAGTTCAACCCTCAACAAAATCTAGATTTCATGGTTGAGATGCTGCCCAAAATTGTAAAGTGGGTTGAGTTAATGGAGGCTCATGAATCTAGTTCTAGGAAACCTTATCAATGGAGAAACCCTACACTACCATATTACAACCATCCCATTCCTATTCCCTAACCTACACCATCTCAGCCTAATTTTCATGTTCCTATATTTCTACTTATTGCCCCCATTGCAAATTCCCTATCTCCATCTTCTTCCCTTCTACCCCACCTTCATTTATCTTCCATCATTCTTCCCTCTCCCTCCCAATTATCTTGTGTTTAATGATGCGAGTAATCAATAGTCCCTCACTTGTGAATTGTCCCCAACCACTCTTACCATGTATGATGAATGTAGAATTGTTGAAGAATGGTATGAATCTAATTGGGAGGATGAAATTTCAGAAATTTAAAAAAAGAGGGAATCTTCTTCAAAATGAAGTTAGTTAGACTCAGAGCATGTAGTTTTGGATGTGATCATAAAGGAAGAGCCTACCAAAAGTATTCCTCATGAAGAAAAAATTGAGGAGTTTGATATTTCAGACTTCATACTTGAGGAAGAGGAGAGCCATGATGAATCAATTGCAAAATTAGGAGTCGTCATGGAGGAGGCGAGAGTCTTTTGTAGATTTGTTTGTAAAATCACCACAAAGTTCATATAAGCTTGCAAACATCCACCACCTTACAGAAAGTTTGTAGGATGTTCCCATCCATGGAAATGAGCTTCAAAAAATGGGCAAATCAAAAGGACCAGTCCTTTCCCAATCAATTATTTTTCTAGTTTATAGCTAAAAATAGAGTTTCCACCAATCACTCTCATTTTATGGCATGAGGATGAACTTCAGCATACCAAAGGTAAACTACAACACCTCTAACCAAATGTAGAATAACTAAATGAGGTATTCATTTTTTTGTTGATGCTTAGAGAAGAAGGATAGAAAACCAAATTCATGACAATTTTACACTCTTATTAAAGGCCATGTCCATTGCTAAATTAATTACATGGCGAACTTTATAAAAAATGGAATCTATTTCTCCTTTCCTATTGCATGATTTGTTTAGCTTCTCATTTCTTTGGTTAGAGTAGGGTAGTGTAGGTTTATTTTCACCATAAGAAGTGCTTGTGCACACTCTACATGTTCTATTCGGGGCATGTATGTTTTTTCAATTTTGTACATGGTTTTGCGGGTTTTTATGTTGCATAGTCCATTTCATGGAAAAATAAGACTTTGGGGAAGTTTTCAAAGTAAATTTTTAGCCCCAAGAGATTAGTTGTAGTTTAGAGCCCTCAATGCATCTTCCTTAGAAGAATCAAATAGTTCGAGTAGCTTTTAAGCTTCATTAAGAGCTTCATAGATCACTTTTAGGCTAGTGGGTAATAAGCGGTTTCAGTTCAGTGCTAAGTTCACATGGATCCATGCGACAAAATTTCAAAGTAAATGATTAGTTTCATCAAGGTTAGGCTTGAATCCATTCCCAATGGATGCTTGAGGATGCTAGTCTCTTCATCTAGTAGGAAAATATCCCCCAGAGGTCATAAAATTGTTGTCCAAATTTTTAGCCCCTTGCAAAATTTGATAACTAGAAAAATATGAACTTGATCAGCTCGAGGTAGGATGATAATAAAATTTCCATCAAATTCAATTCAGTGTATCAACGGGGACATGTGTCATATTCAGGGCTCCTAATTGATTTTGGACTCCAAGAACATGAGATTCGGAGTTCATGGGGAAGCTTATCTGGCCGATTAAGTGAGTTCAGTGAGTTACAATGAGTTGGGTGAGCTCGGTGAGTTACACAGTGTTGAGTTTTGGGACTCCGTCGGTAGCATAAAATGATGCTATTAGACAATATCATGTATGGATGATATTTACTTATAACACGTCTGAGATGCTACCATCGATAGAATTTTAGGTGCTCTGAACCGTTAGAAAGGACAAATGATGTGTAGGTTGAATTGGTAACAAAGCATGATGATTATTTGGTGAGTGGTGTCGATTGGTACGGATGGTACCGACTAGTAGCATGAAACAATGTGATTGATCAATAGTAGAACTAAGGAATGGACATGCGACATGCCCAATGAAGAGTCAAGAATGGTACATATGTAACTAAGCGGTAGTAAAGATTGGTGATATCGATCAACACAAATAAAAAGGATACTAGTCAATGGAGGAACATAGAGCTACCGGTCGGTACAAAGATTGATGCCATCAGCCTGACACCAAGGTTATGGAATGCGGTAAAAGGTATCTAAAGAACCGATTTTAATGAGGAATGGTGCTCATGTCTCATCTACGGGAAAAGTGCAATTGGGAAATGCATTTGTAAGGTGTCCCATACCTCTTTTTAGAGAATTTAATGCACATTGTTAGTGGGTGGAATCCCATTTTCTATATAATGTAAAAATCACCCATTTTAAAGAAAATGCTCTTTGTTGTAACGACACCATGCCAAAATGGTGGCCAACTTCCCATGAGTTTCAGACCTCAAATCTAGTCCCTACAATATACTCACGCCTTCTTCCATGTATGTAATGGAATTGTGCATATTTTAAGCAATATAAAATTTATTTTGTGGCATGTTTGTTTGTCTAGCTCATTTTATTTACAATCTTGATTTTTTCTCATTTTGGTATGTTGTGTGTACATCTTGCTTACACGACTACTATTTTTGTTGTGTTTTTAATGTGTGGGAGAGTGGATTCTATATGGTTATTTATTTGTGGCACGTTTGTCTTCCCTCACTACTTTTTTTCTCCCCTTTTCTTCCCCTTATGGAGAGTGATTTGCCCATTTTACGGTTCTATCACCTCCCTTTTAGCTTAGGATTTCCCTTTACTACATCTTTCTAACCCTCTCTCTTTATAACACTAGTCCTTTGGAATGGTTAGTTTAGGATTAGTTAGCTACATTTTTATTTCTAGGAGTAGTTTTAGCAGTATATTTAGGTAGAGGACCTAGCCTTATCCGGAGGTCTATCTCAATCCACAAGGTCCCACAACTTGAAGGTAGTCCCATGTTATTTGAATATGCTGATTTATTATCCATTGCGTGACAAATCAAAGGTTTTAGTTTTTGGTGATAAAAATTGTTAGAATAAATTCACATGGAAGTTAAAGGAAGTAATCCTCTTTTGTGTGATAATTAGAGTTGTATTTATCTAGCTAATAATCTAGTTTAGCACCGAGAGAACAAAGCATATAGATATTCATATGCATTTCATCCAAGAGAAGGTACTATGTGGTGATATAGATCTCTAGCTCTGTCTTCTTGAAGATCAAGTTGCGAGATATATTTATGAACCCATTGTGTGTTGTGAAGTTATGCAAGTTACGTATAATGTTTGGCCTTTCAAATTTGGAATTGAGGGGAGTGTGCATGAAAATACCACCTCATAATGACCAACCATTTGTTTTATTCATCTCTATACTTCTGCTCCAATTAAAATAGTTTTAAAAATCTTTTTATGATCTTAGTAAACTTATCACTCTAATTTTACTATGTATTCCAATAATAAAACATCATGTTGTAAAGGAGGTCCTTACTTTATAAAAGGATCCTAAAGATGCTTGTATATATTTTCCATGAGAAACTGTGAGATGTAGTCTCAAAAATCATGTTTATCCTAAATCATCACTTATGATTTATGGATTCCAAATCCTTTTATACTAAAAGGTAAGTTTAGCATGATGAAGGTGTATAAATCCTTCAAATGTGATATGCTAGCCTAAACCCTCATTGTGGTTTAAGGATTGTAAATCCTGTTGTATAAACATGTAATGTTGGCATATAAACCCCACTTAATATTAAGGGGAGTTTTAGAATTATAATCTTAAGTATGTTTTAAATCCCTATTGAGTGATCTTATAGGTTATAAAATTTAGTTTATAATTAAATAAATAAAAATATGAAATATTTTTATTTATTTAATATAAACTTTAGGTTATGTTTTAATTGATTATTAAAATCAATTTATTAAGTGGAGGGGTGCTTCTTTGGAAGAAACACCTGTAAACCACTTAAATAGGGATCTCGGGGCACGATATTTTTACATAATTAAAATGTTGAAATGGGATAGTAGTGGGTGAAGAAGGAAATTACTGGACATTGTAAAAGTTTCTCGATTAATGGAAATCTATCTCTTACTATGGTTTTTTTACCTCTTATGAGATTTTCCATGTACATCTATGTTAATATTTGTAATGTGTTTTTTGTTTTTTGTTTTTTTGTATTTTAATTCATATTGTTTAATGTTAACTTTTAAATATTTATTTAATTTCTCAAACCTTGATAAAAGAGACAAGGAGATGGAGAGATAAGAGGAGAGGATGCAAAAATAAAGAAAGTGAAAAAGGAGTGTGTGAAGGAAATACATGTAAAGGATAAAGTTCTAGATATGAGATGGTGAAGAAAAAGAAAAGTATTAAAGACTTTTGTGGAGGTGAATGGACAAAGGTGAATGCAAAAGTCACAAAATAAAATGTTGTGATGAGAATCTTTAGGCAGAGATGGATATTTCGAGGTAAACAGAGATTTGCAAGGGAGATGGTTTCAGAACAAAAAATTTTGCAAAGGAAATGAATGAGAGGAGGAGGTCCATTTGGAGGAGGTGGTCAGTTCAAGATCACAAAAGTGCACGAGATAACGTTGTTGGCATGTAAAATGTCATTGCATTTTATATGACAACCTAATTGAATTTTTTTCCCTTTCTGGTCAAACTGGTTAAAATTGGTCCAAGTAGCCAAAATTTTCAAAGCTTCCAAAGTTTATTTCTTTAAAATAAAAACTTCAATGGAAAGGTATCATATAATTTTCCTTGATGACATGACTTAGGAATCATTCTGGAGAATTTTAAATGGTCTTGGGAAAGTTTTTCTCATAGGAACTTTTTGGAAAAATGGAGTGTGCATACGATGTTAAAGATTCAAATTTAGTGGAATGTTCTGGGAGCCTCATGAAGTGTTGAGAGATCATATCCCAAACATTGGAAATATCTTGGAGCTCACTTCATGTTGTAATTACTTTGATCAAGTTTTGAGAGCACAAAAATGAAGAAACTCTTTAGACACTGATTCAAGGTGGAAATTTTACATTGTATTCTTGCATGGAAGATTCTAGAAAAATCCCATGGATTTGTGAACCTATAAATATTTCAAGTGTGGATATTTTCAATACACTTTAGGACCCATAAGTTATTTCAGCTCACACTCATTGGAAACTATTTCTACACTTGACCCACTAGCACATAGTCAAGGAAAAGGAGTGGGTATAGGTAAAACTTACCTAAAATATTTTTCAAGTCTTAAAAATGTGTTCATTGGATTAATTGTCCCTTTTCCATGCAATTTCATATATTAGACGTCCAAAATCCATGAAAAATTGATCCTAGAGTGAAGAAAGTAAATATAGGAATCTGTCAAGGGTCCAAACCAAGTTCCAGAGCATGCATAAAGTGCTTGGGTGCAATTTTGGTGTCCTCTTGCACCTTGGGCACACCTTTGAGGTGAAATTTCATCCTAAAATTTCACCTCACTCCCATTGGTTCATTCAAATCAAAATATAAAGGGAAGGCTTGGAAAAAGAATTTTTGACTTAACCATGTGTTTTAAGTTGTGGTGGGCCCTCCTCTCTCTCCTAGGCACAATTTTTTGAACTCAACATACACCTTGGGTGAAATTTTATAGTGCAATTTCACTCCAAAATTATGTCATGTTCCCATCGGATCATCTCCTTCACATGCATGCATGTCTTTCAAGTCAAAAACAAAGGAAAAGTGAGTTGTGGGAGATGTGCATGGCATGATCCTCACCCATCCCCAAGTGTATGGTGCGACCAAAACTCCACCATGCACCAAAGGAAAATTTTTGAGGTGAAATTTCACCCAAATTTTTTTCCTAGGTGCATTGATCATTCAAAACCCCACTTTCCCATATTTCCCACCTTCCCACTCCACCATGTGTTTCCTCCTTTTCATCTCCCATCTTGTATACTCATTCACCCTTGCCTCTAGCAACCAAATACAAAACATAAACTAAAAATTGGAGTGAAATTAATTAAATATCTTTTCCAATGTGGTGTGTTCATTCAAATAACTAAAAAAACTTCCCTTGATGCCCTAAACTCCCAAATCATGTTTTATTCATATCTCTAGTCATCTACTTTGTTTCCCCCCAAATTTGGACCATAGGTTCCTTATAAAAACGCCTTCAAGATGATCCATTACTCATTACCTAAGAAAAAAATAAAAATATATTAATTAATGTTTTTTTGATAAACTTGGATTTGACACTTGAAAAAACCAAAAATTGCAAGACAAATTTCTCTCAAATCCCACAGAGGAACAATTTGAAACTTGGAGGGCTCTTTCCTATGATCAAATGCATTGTTTTGAACCCCTACCCATGATATCAAGCTGAATAAATCTAAATATACAAAAATCACTCCTACAGCTCCAAAATCCCTTCAAAACCCCACACTCTTGCAAAATTGATCTAGTTATTTTTTTCCCTTATTGTCACTTCCACCATTTTCAAAGCTTTTCTCATAACCAAAACATGTTTTCTAATTTCCGCTGATTCCAACAAGAGAATATAAATTTTTTTGATCACTTTATATTCTTGGGATTATATTTTCAATGAATTGAGTTGTGTTCAATTTAGATTTGATTTTCTCAAATTTTTATTAAATTACGAAATCAACAACTTATCTTACCAAAATACACACAAATTTATGGATTTTTGGAAGCGATTGCGAGAATCCATTTTACTTTGAATTGAATCATTCATATCACTTCCTAAGGACATTAAAACTTGAAAATAACAAAATGAAGTTCTATTATTTTGGATACGAGCCCTTTTGTCTTAATGTCCGAATATCCACGACATTGGAGACAACAACGTGAAGAGCACTAGGAATTGATGACTGAAGTAGAGAATGGAATAAGGATCCCACACAGCCTTGGTTGATATGATATTTATAAGTGGTTTATACCGAGACATTGGTTTCCCTCTTTCTCTTCAAGACACCATGTTTATTATGGCTGTCTTTAGGAATTACGAACTAGAAAGACACTCTATCATTGCAGATGATGGATCGACCAATGTTGTGATGATACATGAGGGGATTTTAAGGTGCTTGTGTATTCCAAGGCCCAATTATTCAATAATCCTAAGAAAATAATAAGCATTGAATGAATGGGAGAGGAAAGATTCATGCTTGCAAGGAATGTCCATTACGGCACTAGATGAAAACACTTGTGCAAATTATCATGATTACAAAAACTCTTCTTAGGAAGAATTCAAGGAAGAGATATCTAATTGTATCATGCTCCTAAATAGGATTATGGGGGAACCATTGATGAGATAATTTCAACCTTGGATATCCTAGTTCATTGTGATAGCCACACAAGTATCACGAGGTGATTGATTGGATTCAGATCATCAACAATAACTTTCATTCTTAGCTCATCAATCTAGAAATCACAAGGAAGTTCATGATGATCTCAAACTTGGTCTACTCTATCATGGAATTGCATAGGTGGCCCAGAATCACTGTCAAAAGGATATTCTAAAGCATGCACCAATGTACCAAACATACCCACAATTCACTAGGAAGGAATACAAGAAGAATTTTTCAAGGGTAAATGATGTCTTCGTCACATATCTTGTTCGAAAAATGGAGGGAGATGTCAACTGAAGATTCTCAGTTGAAGCTTGTGTGCTAATATGTAAGTATGGAAGATAATTTAATCAATTTAGGACCTTTTTATATTCATTTCAGAGGATTCAAAGATGCACCACCTGAAGATACCATGGTATCTAAGTAACAAGATAGTGCTAATTGAGCTCTACAAGTAGTTATTACATGTACACATTCACTTTGGGAGAGAAAGAGAAAATGAGATATATTCCTAATTTCCACTGGGAATCTATACTTGTAAGAATTTGATTGATGCAAACAACATTGAAGCTTCCTTGGATCCTTCAACATGTTCTTATATTCCCTAGACATTCTTTTGATAGCAAGAAATATATGGAAGGAGAACACAAGAATATCAATATGTGTCATCAACCAACGTTAGAAGACTACTTGGAAGATTATGCTAACAAAAAGAGGTAAAATGAAGAAAGTTTTCAAGGTTGACTATGCACAAAATGAAGGATTTCCAAATTTATTAGATGATAGTTGACATCCAAGATGATGGAAGTGATATTTTTGAACCGAGTACCTTGAAAGATATAGTTTGAACCTATTCCTCCTGTTGATTGGTTCAAGATTAAAATTTCTTATATCTGGACCCATTTCACCATAGTTCATGAGATAAGATTTGTGTCACCTCCATATTTGTCCCATAAGGCCTCCAAGGAAGAAATGAACAAGGTGTATGTAAGAGAAACATGAACACCAAGTCAAGAAGAATGCCCTCAATACAAGCACATTGTTCCAGAACATCTACCTAATTTGATAAGAAGAAAGTTGTCAATAAAGAGAAGTAACACAAATGTCCTTGAGCCTAGGGAGTTTTTTGTCTCTCCTATAAGAAGAAAACATGTCTCCTGAGTTATCAACACATTATTTCCATCAATTGACTATGACTCCTATTTAGTCTCATGAGGAAATAGTTCATAGGCCTCTCCCTGCAAGTAGTCAAGTTGTAGTGTCAATGTCTTCCGTAGTGTTAGTATCATCATCTTCACCAAATCTAGTCTTTTCATGGCTATAGGATCTCCTCAATAACCATCAATATAATGTGTCCAAAGCTAAGACACCATAAATCAAATTCTCTTCTAAGATTTGGAAGCCTTCTCCTCACTCAAGGAAAGCCAAGATGACCTCTAGGCTCATGATTGATGCTTCAAGATCTCAATTTGTTGAGTTTTCTCAACCTAGAGTGGAAAAATATGAAGCGAGTTTAAGATAACAGATTATGAGATGACATGGTAATATATTGGTGAGATTGGACTAGAGGGACACATTCACAATTTTGAACAAAATGCCGATACTTGTTTCTTAGAATAGGGAGAGCGAGGTGACCAAAGAGTATTTGCATAGCTAAATTCATATGTTTAGAATTTTTGGACCTAGATGCACCTCGATCACCATTTTGAGTATATTGTTCCCTTAAACAAGATCAAATCTCATGTGGTACACGAATTCAAGAAGATGAGAAAAATTGGAAAGATGACAAATTCATGGATTGATTCTCTTTTCTTGAAAGGGTGTGAACTACTCCCTAATATGTTTGGATTTTCAAACTTTATTCCTTGTGAACATAAAAGGTAGATGTGATTTATATGATCAAGGAGGAAGTGGATCACTGGAACAAGTTACTCCAGGACTCTTTACAAATTGAGCGTAGTCAACCTTGAAACATTATGTGAAAAAAGTATTCCTAATTAAAGAAGACAATTGCTCCCGCACTTGGGTAAGAACTATAAATTAGAAAATGAGAGCCTTATATTAAGCTATGGATTACTTCTTGTATCTTTAGAAGAAGGGACATGAAATCAAAGCAAAGGCCAAAATATTTTTGAGCAAGATGAGGTGTCTTGAGTTGCGATGCAGGTCAATATCATCGAAGATATTTGCAAACATTTCCAAGATATTGTAAAAGGTGAATCATCGATCCATGGTCTTACGGAGATGATCTCATGGACACACTTTCAAAAACCAAATTATGTTTCCTCTTTTACACTTTTGTAAAAGTACTTTTCTTAAAATAAGGAAAAAAAATTATTCTAGAAAAGAAGGTGAATAGTAATGTAGAAATGTGAATGGTCACAAAGTAGGTTATTTAAGGACTCTTGTCATATTAAAGGATCAATTTTTTCTCCTCTCTAGAAAACTTTTTTTCTTCTATTTATTTCTTAATGTGTTCCTCTCCATCTCAACGAATACTCCAATAGAGCATTTTAATCCTGCAAAACGAGGAAAAGATTATATATTTTGATGAATATAACATAGTTGAACTTGGTGTTAATTGTGTTCTTTCTTGCTTTGATTATTAGTGTCTTCTCTTTGATAACTTGGAATTTATCTAGTTTTATGTCAATAAACTCTATATGATATTTATTGAATAAAACACCCTTCTCACTTTCTCCCCTATCTCCACACTCACACAATACCTCCCTTGTACTTCTTAAAAGCTCTTTGCTACGGTTTTAGTGAAGTATTCCGATGTGATCCACAATCGAAAGACCACCCCTAGATTGTTAGAATAGTGTACATATTTCCTTGTTTTCAATAAATGGAGCTACCCCATTCCTAAGTAGAGGGACTTAGTACGAGTGTTAGTGAAATCCCTAATTTTCCCTTGCGAAAAATTATTTTTCCAACAATTTTTGGCACCCATTGTGGGGTAGATTGTTTTGTCTCTACACCACCTCGATATCACAAAATCCATAAAAATTAAATATCTAAAAAATCAGATATTGAAAACCATAAGAGTCTTCATGTATGCTCTACATTTTTCCCTCCATGGCTATCCCTGGAAATCCTCCTATGTTACAGCATAATCTCCTTTTCTTTTAGGATACCCAAGAAGACCTCTTAGTTGATTTAAGGAACTACATTTTTCATAACAGAGAGAGATTTAATCACTATCACATAGCCTCAAAAATTTTTGACCTTGAAGAAGAACATGTCCAAGCTCTATAACGTGTAAGACAAGCTCTAAATCAGCAAAGAAGAGCTTAGGAGAACATTTATTTGAGTTTTACATTCATCTAACAAGCCGGTAGAAAGAGGGTATATGAGGGCCTTGAGAGCTAGTGGTGTGAATGATCCAAAATTTGAAGAGAAATTGCAATCTGATTTTAGAATTCCTATCACTCAAATTGCAAGGAGAACATGTCAAGAGTATTTTCCTAAGTTTGATCCTACCTTTCCTCTTGAATATTCCATTGATGGATCAAAATTTAAAGCACCAAAAGAAGTTGTAGAATAAGCAACGAAAGAGGAAGAATAACCAGAGATGGCCCAACAAGAGCATTACCTTAGGGATAAAATACGAGCCCATTGGCTCTAAGCCCCTCTTTGCAAAAATTACCCAAAGGGTCCAGAAATAACTTTCCTAAATTCTATGGAGATGGAAAGTAGTACTCTAGTGATCACATTGCATCTTTCATAACAACATGTGGGATTTTCGGAGTAGGTTACGAAGATGTATTAGTTTTTTTTTCATGTAATCCTTACAAAAGGTTGATCTGATTGGTTCTATCATTTACTAAGGAGATCTATTATGAATTGGGATGATATTAAATCCAAATGTGAATCTATATTCAAACCAACCAAGGATACTCACACTCTTATTTCCTAATGGTATCAATTGAATAAAAATCCCTATGATCCCATGAGGGAGTTTTAGAAGAATTCAATAGAATTGTCTACAAGATTCCCAGAAGTTGCCCGACCCATGAGGATAATAAATTAATATTCTTCACTATTGTGCATCTTCCTAAAGTCAGTTTCATGCTAATAATAACTCAACTAGATGATTTTGAGGAGGAAAAGAAACTTACAGTTGAGGTAGAAGATGACTTGAGTATGTCTGGAAAGATCAAAAAGGTCCAAGTAAAGAGAAGGGTCAAAGATCAAATTATGGAACCACAGAATCATTAGTACAAAAATTGGCTAATGATGTTCTCTCTCTTAAGAAGAAATTGGCCCAATCCTCCATGTATAAGGATGCCCCTAGGAATAATTTTTTAAATAAGCAGAGGATTGGTCCACCACCTAGAAGACACTCTCTAGAAGCACCTCCTATAAATGAAGCTTGTGACACTAAGGAGGAGGAATAATAACTTGTAGAGATGGGATAAGAGAATGAGGATGAAAATTTCTGGAGATTGAAGAAGTGGAGGATGATACATGAATTAGATTAATCTAGTATTCATCAGGTGAAAAATATTATGAATAAAATGCACCTAGCTTCTCATGTGCAAAGTGTTCATCAACTCCCAATCTCAAAATGTAAGTTCCTCCTCCTTTGCTCCAAAAAAAGAAGAAGACAAAATATCCTCATGCGGTGTCTCTACAAAATAAAATAATAAATAGAGGATGTCACCTTCCAAATTCCATGTAGTCTACAATAGAGAAGCCAAATCTCATGGAAAGTAATAATCTATCTATTTTTCCAAGTAATTCCACCAATACTTATCCTAGTTCTAATTTTGTTCTCAAAAGCTAGTCCTTGAAAATCTTCTAGTGTTCCTATAGAATCAGTGACTTCTCCCCAAACATCTACTCTTGTTGTTAAATTTGTTCCAACTTCAAATGTAACACCTCCTTACCCCAAAAATAACCCATTGTCCTAGGGGTATGTACCTCATATCCATCTGCCTCATTTGACATCATAGAACATGTAAAAAATACAAATTTCAGATTTTCAAATTTGAATTCTTAGAAACTCATCCGGAACAATTTGATAGGTTTGTCCACTATATCAAACGAAGTAGCTCAAAGCCTAATCCTGTGGTTCCTAGTTCTAAAAGAATACTTCCGACTCCACCTACTCCTCCATCTCAAAATATGCTTGCTTTGAGTGCATCCAAGACCACTAAATTTGAGCCATTCTATCTCCCCCTTCTTATTAAAGGTAATCATTTGAATAACTACATAATAGATTTGGGAGCTTCAGATAATGTGATTCCTATAAAAGATGTTAATGCTCTTGGACTTACCTTGACATGGGCCACTAACTCATGTTACTCCATAGATTACAAGGAAGTACCACTTGTGGGGTGAATCAAGGATGCACAAGTGGCTCTCATTGATTTTTTGGATAAGAAAGTATTGTTGACTATTTTGGTAGCAGATATTTTGGCATCATTTGAGAATTTTACTAAGTAAATTGTTTTGTCAAGACTTGGGAGGAGAGATATAAATATATTGGTCTTATATAACCATTCCAAAGTAAAGGTGGAAATGAAGAAATGTATTTCTATGAGAAATATGAAGTACACTATTAAAAAATCGGAGGATCAAGGGACGATGTTTTATTTAAGGATATGAGACATGGTAGCTATTTATTTATTTCATGAAGAGATGAAAATATTTGTTTTCTTATAGAAGATGATGAGAATCAGCTCGGGAAATGAATTTTTATAGAAGTCATTCTAGTACTAGCTCGGGGTTGGTGTTGATCTAACTTCCCTTCGGGTGAATTGTTCCCTTTTTATTACAAGTTACAATTTGAGTGTATAAATAATATCGCTTAATATGAGGCATTCCTTTTAGGAATGGATGTCATTGATTCCATGTGTATTAAAAATTTGAAATGTCTAGGAGATTATGAAGTGATTATCAAAAAAGTCAGAAATCAGTACCAAGTTAAGAATCCAAGGCTTAAACACTACAGGAATAGAGTATGGGATTGTATTGAGTATTTCGATGTTGTCTCTATTCAAGCCATTCCTTATGAACAAAATGAGAAGGTTGATTCTCTCACAGTATGATATTTTCTAATGAATCTACACCCTTCCTTTAAAAGGATAAATTTATTGTTGAGATGATTTTCAAGCCAAATGTGCTAGATAATTTCAATAATATTTGTCAAGTTTTCAATGACGATAATCATCATCTGTCTTTTATGGAGAAGGGATAATTTCAATAATCTCTTCTATGAGGTAAGTGATTCTCCACACCATGAGTCCATTTCATATTAGGACAAGGATGAGATTGATAGAGTTGACTTGGAGGGGTTTCAGATTAAAAGGTAATAAAATTCCTATAAGATTATTTTTTCTTGAAGATTTGTTTGATAAACATGATAGGTTTATCAAAGAAAGAACAAAATAATATTCTCATTGCATTGCTGATTTTGAAAAGGAAAAAATTAGCACTCTAGAGCATCCAAGAATGGTCAACATTGGAAAATTTTGTTTGTCGGAAGAGAAAAGGAGTTTTGTTTCATTATTGACAAGATAATATGATATTCTTTCGTATTTATGTGATGAGTTGAAATCCATCAAGCCAAAGGAAATGCATCATTTCATTCCTCAAAAGCCTAAATCTAAGCCATTCTGGTAGAAGAAAATACCATACAACCCAAAAAAAATTTGCATGATCAAGGAAGAAGTTCTAAAAATGTTAGATGATGAAATTTTCTTCCCCATCCATCACTCTACATAGGTGGCCAACATTGTCCTAATTTGAAAGAAAAATTGTGAGATAACTACTTGTGTTGACTTTCAAAATTTGAATCAAGCTTTGTTAAAAGACAACTACCCTCTGCTTGTCATGGACCATATCCAATAAGCAGTCACTAGATCTGAAATGCTTTCCTTAATGGTTTTTAGGTATAATCAAGTTGAGGTATCGAGAGGAGGACCGACACAAAACTACTTTCAACACTCCGTGGGGCACTTTTACCTACAACAGAATGCCTTTTGGTCTCATTAATGTTAGGGCTAATTTTTAGAGTGCAATGGATCTTTCTTTCAAGGATCTCAAACATTGTATTTTCATTTGTCTTGATGATTTGACATTCTTTTCTAAAAGTAGGAGATCATTTGAAACACCTGGACAAGTGTTAATCAAATGTTGGAAACACAATATATATTTGAATCCTAAATACTCTATTTTTGGTGTCACAGGAGGAAAAATAATTGGTCACATTGTGAACAAGGAGATAAGATTGATCCTAAAATAATAAAAGCAATTCAAAGACTCTCCTTTCCCAAAAACAAGCTGATATTTTATTTGTTCTTTGGCAAGGTAAAATTTCTCTGTTATTTTGTTCCAGACTTTTCTTAACCAAAAAATCATATTACTAGTATGATGAAACCATAGAAAAGCTTCAGGTGGAGTAAAAAAGGAAAGGAGGCATTTGAAGGAATCAAGGAAGAAATTTCAAAAACCCCTACCTTATGCCCAAATTTTGATAAAGAAATGATTCTATATTGTTATGCTTCCAAACACACTCTTTTAGCTATCCTAGTTTAGAAAAATGAAGAAATTATTGAAGCTCTAATTGCCTTCATGAGATTTCCTTTGAAGGATCATGAATTGAAGTACAATAAGATGGAGAATCATACATATGTTGTTGTCAAGTAAGTAAATAAATTTGGGTTCTATATTCTCAACTCTCACAGCTTAGTTATGGTTCCATGATCAACAATTAAGGCAATTTTAACTCATCAAGATCCATGGGATAAAAGAGGTAATTTGGCTGCTAAGATTCGGGAGTATGATTTGGACATCATGCCATCAAATTTGGTCTAAAGCAATGGTTTATGCATATTAATGGATAAGGATGAGTCACACATGACTCAAAATGAAAAATATGAATTTTAGTGTTATGAATGCCTAAGAAAAGACTTGCCTCAAGTTCTCTTTGTAAACACCATCGATGAGTGGTACTCTAACATTACATATTGCCTCACCTATGGGGAGAGCCAAACACACATGGATTACAAAAAAAGGTGGAATCTTAAGTTGAAATATTCCAAGTATGTCATATGGAACCATGTGTTATATAAAAGAGGATTAGATGGATGTTTTCTAAGATGTGTTGACAAGGAGCAACAAGAGAAGTTGTTGAAGGCCTATCATGACCAAGCTTGTGGTGGAAACTTTTCTACCATGGTGACTACACATAAAATCATTTGAGGTAGGCACTATTGGAATATCCTATTTTTGGATGCTCGAAGTGGGTTTCTAGGTGTGATCCATGTCAACAATTTGTGGGAAGACCCCAACTTATTGCCCTCCCTCTTCGACCAGTGGTCATAGAGGAACCTTTCCATCAATGGGGCTTGGATTTTATTGGTATGTTGAATCCCCAATCAAGTACATGCCTTGCTTTCATACTCATGGCTATAGATTACTTCGCCACATGGGTAGAGGCCCTCCTATTAGGAAAGTAAACTCGAGTTGGTATGTAACTTTCTTAAGGAGAACATCATTGTTCATTTTAGAATACCTCAAAAGCTGTGGTTGAAAGTGAAACCTATTTATAATCAATGAAATTGAATTATTTTTTCTATATTTATGGAATCTCTCTTACACATGCATCAGATTATTACCCGATAGGGAATGGTCAGGATAAATCTAGCAATAAGAATATTGTGAAAATTATTTGGAAGCTTGTCGATCAGAACCAAATAAATTAGCACAAGAAGATTTAAGATGCATTGTGGGTAGATAGGATCACTACAAATAAAGTAATTGGAATGTATCCATTTTAGTTTCCTTATGGAATTAATGCTAAGATTCCTATCACAATTTAATTTCCTTCTCTTCGGTGGTCGGGAAGTTGAAGATGGCTAGTTCCATTATTCCCTTGATAAAAGGATATTATATTTGGAAAATATTGGTGAAGATAGGATGATGTTGGTTGATCGGATCCGAGAACATAAATTTAAAGTAAATAATATCTTTGACAAGAAGGAAAAGGCAAGAGAATTTCAGGTTGGTGATCTTGTCTTGCTATGGGATAAAAGAAGAGAGCCCAAGGGCAACCATGGAAATTTTAACTCATTGTGGCTCGGACCATTTCAGATTCGAGAAGTTTATGGAGAAAACACTTTTTATCTTTTGTATCTGGATGGTACTTATCTAGAATTTTCTAATAATGAGAAATATTTGAAGTTATATAAATAGTGAAAGCAAGTTGTCCCCCGCATGTACCATAGGTGATTTTAGGTTGTGTTTCCATTTCATGTTGTGTGTTTGTTTCTTGTCATTTTTTTGTTTCCCTTTTTCTTGTTGTGTGTGTGTTCAATAAATGAAGCTTTAATGTGTGTTTTTGTAATAACTCTATAGCCCAATAGATAAGGCATTGTTATATCAAGGCCTAAAGCGAGATTCTATAGTTATTTCTTGTTTCATTCTCACTTCATGTCAAACCAAGTCAAGTACCCAAGTATGAGCCAAATATTGGCATGTAAAAATTTAATACATTTTATATGACAACCCAATTGAAATTGTTTCCCAATCTGGTCAAAGTGGTTAAAAGTGGTCCAAGTAGAAAAAATTGTCAAAGTTACCAAAACTTCTTGCTTTCAAAGAACAAATTCAACAGATGTTTCTAGGAGCCTCGGGAATTTCATAAGTTCTAGTTGTAGTCATCAAAAAGTATCGAGTATTTTTGTGATGACATGACTTAAAAAGTGTTCTAGATAATTTTGAATGGTCTTTGGAAAGTTTTACTCATAGGTACTTTTTGGAAAAAAAAGGAGTATGAAAACGTTGTTGAACATTCAAATTCATTGGAATGTTAAAAGAGCCTTATGAAGTGTTGAGATCTCATGTCCCAGGAATTGGAAATATATTGGAGCTCACTTTGCAATGGACTTACTTTAATCAAGTTTTGAGAGATTCAAAAGGGAGAAAATATTCGAGACAACTTTGCTTCAAGGTGGCCTTTTGCCTTTGTATGCTTGCATAGAATATTATAGACACATCCGGTTGATTTTTAACCCATCAAAATTTAAAGTGGGGTTATTTTTGATGCACTTTAGGACCCATAAATTATTTCAGCTCACACTCATTGGAAACTATTTCTACACTTCAACTCACTAGCACACCCTCTAAGGAAAAGGAGTGGGTATGGGTAAAAATTGATGAAGATAAAATTTTAAAGTCTTCCAAATGTTTTCATTTGATTTATTATCCCTTTTCCATACAATTTCATATATTGGGTTGTCAAAATCCATGAAAATTTAATCACGAGGTGAAGAAAGTAAATTTGGGAGTCTGTAAGGGGTCCAAACCAAGTTTCGAAGCATGAATAAAGTGCTTGGGTGCACTTATGATTTTCTCTTACACCTTGTACAAATGTTTGAGGTGTAATTATACTCCAAAATTATGCATCACTCCCATTGGTTCATTCTTCAACATCAAACTTTAAAGGGAAGGATTGGAAAAGGCACTTTTGACTTAACCATGTGTTTTAAGTTGTTGTGGGCACTCCTCTCTCTCAAAGGTTCCATTGTGAACTAATTTTGCACCTTGGGCACACTTTTGAGGTGAAATTACACCCCAAAATTTCATCATGTTCCCATTCTTCCATCTCCTTCACATGCATGCATACCTTTCAAGTCAAAAACAAAGGAAAAGTGATTTATGGAAGATGTGCATGGCAAGATCCTCACCCATTCCAAAGTTTATGGTGCAAAAAAATACAACATGCACCTAAAAATTCCATATAGGTGCATTAGGAATTCAAAAACCCACTTTCCCTCTTTTCCCACCTTCATTGGGCATTCAAAACTCCACCATGTGTTTCCTCCTTTTCATATCCCATCTTATAAATTCATTCACTCTTGCCTCTATAAAACCAAAACTTAAAACATAAACCAAAAATTTGAGTAGAAGAAAATAAATCTCTTTTCCAAGCTGGTGTGTTCATTCAAACAACTAAAAAAAACTTCCTTTGATCCCTGGCTTCCCAAATCATGTTTTATTCATATATCCTAGCCATCTACCCTGTTTCCCCCAAAGTTGAACCATATGTTACTTGTAAAAAGGAATTAAAGATTATCCATTACTTATGCCATATGAAAAACACATAAATAAGATATTAATGAATGTTTTTTTTTGGATAAATTTGGCTTTGGCACTTGAAAAAACCAAAATTTGTAAGATAATTTTCTCTCAAATCCTATGGAGGAACAATATGAAACTTGGAGGACTCTTTCCTATGATCAGGCTGAATACATCCAAATATTCAATAAAAACTCCTACAACTCCAAAATACCTTCAAAACCCCACACTCTTGCAAAATTGATCTAGTTATTTCTCTCAAACCTCACGAGAGAATCCCTTAAAACTTGGATCACTTATTACTCTCACTGAGATATTCAAAATGAGTCGGGGAAGAGATAAAATAAATCAAAATTTATCATGGAATGATCAAATTAATTTTTTCCCATTTTTTCCCAAAATTTCAACAATTTTCAAAGTTATTCTCATAACTAGAACCCATTTTCCAGTTTCTTGTTGATTCTAATGAGAGAATATAACCAAATTTGGAATACTTGTTTGTATTGGTATTATATTTCCAATGAATCAAGTTGCATTCAATTTGGATTTTATTTTCTCAAATTTTTCCCAAATTACGAAATTGGCAACCCGTAGTGCCAAATTACACACAAATATACGGGTTTTTAGAAATGGTTGTGGAATCCATTTTCCTTCACACCAAATCATTATTATCACTTCCTAAGGCTACTAAAACTACAAAATTGTAAAATTAAGTTCCATTATTCGGCTATTCTATCTTGATATCCGAATATCCCGACATTGGAGACATCAACAAGAGCGCTGGACTTCGATGATATAAAGCGTAGAGTGGAAGAAGGAGCTTGCACATCCTTTACGGATATGATATTTCAAAGTTATTTTTCTTGAGCCAATGGTTTTCATATTTCTCTTAAAGACTCTAAGTCCGTTCTACCATGCTCTAAGTACTACAAACAAGAAATATAGTTTATCACCTAGTATGATGGCTCAACCATTGTTGTCTGACACACTGAGGGGATTTCAAGGTGATTGTGTAATCTAAGGCCCAAGAATTTAGCATTACTTAGAAAATAAGATGTATTTGCTGAATGGGAGAGAAAATATTTTTTCTTGCATGGAATTTCCATTAACATACGGATGAAAACACCACACAAATTCTTGTGGTTACCCAAAAATCTTCTTAGGGAAAAATTCAAGGAAGAAATATACGATTGTATCATGCTCAAAATTATTATGGGGGAACCATCGATGAGAGAATTTCAGCCTTGGATGTCCCAGTTCATCATGATAGCCACATAAGCATCAAATGTTCTTGATTGGAGTCATATCATCAGTAATAACTTTCATTCTTAGCTCATCAATATGGAAAGCACGAGGAAGTTCAAAATGAACTCATACTTGGTCTAATCTATTAAAACATTACATAGGTGTCCCAAACTCACTCCTAAAATGAATCTTCTAAAGAATGCACAAGTGTACCATACATACCCACAATTCACTTGGAAGGAATAAACAAGGCATTTTATAACAATAAAGGATGTATTTGTAACATATCCGGCTCGAAAAATGGAGGAGATGTCACCCAAATATTATCATTTGAAGCTTGTGTGTTAATATATAAGTATGGGAGCTACTTTACTTAATTCATGAACTTTTCGTATATCCATGTTAGAGGATTTGAAGATGTACCACTAAAGATCCCATAGTATCCAAGTAACAAGATAGTGCTACTTGAGCTCTGCAAGCAATTATAACATGTTCACATTCATTTCGAGAGAGAAAGAGAAAATGAGTGACATTCCCAATTTACATGAGAATCTATACTTACAAGAGTTTGATCAATTCAAGAAACATTGAAGCTTCCCTTGTTTCCTTCATCATGTTATTCAATTCCCCGAAATTATTTTGATAGAAATCAATATATGGAAGGAGAACGCAAGAATATCAATATGTGTCATCAATTAGCATTAGAAGACTACTAGGAAGTTTGTGCTAACGAAACATAGGTAAGGAAAATAGAGATTTCAAGGCTGAGTATGTAGCAAATGAAGGATTTCAAGATTAATTGGGTGAAAAAAACATACAAGATCATGGAAGTGATGTTTTTGAACTAGAGTACCTAGAAAAGATACGGTTTGAACCTATTCATCTTATTGAGTGGTTTGAGATTGAAATTAATGATATCTAGACCCATTCCACCATAGTTCTATAGAGATCAAGATAATGTTTCTTCAAAAAGTTCACGAGATAAGGATTTATCCACCTCCATCTTCATCCCATAAGGCCTCCAAGGAAGCAAAGAGAAAGGTGTATGTAATATATAAACAAACACCAAGACAAAAATAACACCCTTAAGACAAGAAGATTATTTCAGAACATCCACCTGAGTCGGTAAGAATAAATATGTCAACTAAATGGCATAAAACAATTTTCCTCTAGCCTGGGGAGTTTATTATCTCTCCTTAAAAAAGTAATGATAGGACTTCTAATGTATCAGAAAATTATTTCCATTGATTGACCATGCCTCATATTCAGTCTAATGAGGAAAACATTCATAGGCCTTCTCCTACACGTAGTCAAGATGTAGTTTCAATGTCTCCCACAAGCATCTCTTCAGCCCATGTTTCATCATCTTAACCAGATTCGGTCTTCCCGTGTGTACAAGATCTCATCAATAACCTTTAGCGTATTGTGACCAAAGCTAAGACACTAACAATCAAATTCTCTTATGAGTTTTGGTAGCCTTCCCCTCACTCAAGGAAAGCCAAGATGACCATGAGGCTCGAATGATGCTTTAGGATCCCAATTTATTGAGCTTTCTTGACCTAGAGTGGAAAAATATGAAGCAAAGATGAGGATAATATATTATGAGATGATGTAATACTCCCTCGAAAAGCTTGGACTAGAGGGGCACATTCACAATTTTGAATAAATTGCTGCAATACTTAATGCTTAGACCAAGGAGAGCGAAGCGACCAAATAGCATTTGCAAATTCAAATTCATACCCTCAAATCATACGTTCAGAATTTTTGTACCTAGATACACCTCCACTCACCCCATTTTGAGTCTATTATTCCCTAAACAAGATCAAATCTCATAAGTACATGAATTTAAGAGGATGGGAAAAATGGGAAAGATGAAAAATTCATGGATTGATTCTATTGTCCAGAAAGGGTGTGAAATGCTCCCTGAGATGGTTAGGATTTTCAAAAATTTTGCCTTCTAAAAAAAAAAAAGTGTAGAATATGTGCTTGCTTATGATCAAAGAGGAGGTAGATCACTGGAACAAGTTACTCCCAAATCTTCACAAAATGAGCATATTCAACCCTAAAACATTGTGTGAAAAACAAGTTTTCCTAAGTCAAAAAGACAATTTCTCATGCACAGGTAAGAACTATTAATTGGAAAATGAGAGCCTTGTATGAAGCTATGGAGGATTTCCTGTATCTTCAAAACTAGGGTTATGACATAAAATCAAAGGTCAAAAAGTTTTTGAGAAAGATGAGGTGTTGAATTACTACCGGGGTTAGTATCATCTGAGGAGCTTTGCAAACATTTCAGAGATATTGTAAAAGGTGAATTGTATGATTCACAATCTTACATAGATAAGCTCATGGACTCACTTGATGATATAATATCAGATATATCTTATGCTTCTGAGAAGATTTCCAGGTGGATCAAGAATTACAAGATCATTCAGAGAGAAGTGGATCATTATCTAGATATCTTCTTCATTCGCCACAAAGGAGAAGTTTTTGAGGCAGTGCACAAGTTCAACGCAGCAATGGGAAGTCTTGAAAATTCCCAATCCACTGCATCAAAGGATATTCTTCATGAGATTCACTGTTGATTGATGTTCTTCTTCCCTCTTTCTGTTCCTACATGTAGCAGGTTATTTTTCCCAAAGGAAGTCCAAAGGTTTTCTAATTCTTCGTTGGGAAAATGCACTTTTTCAAAACCAACTTAAGTTTCCTCTTTTCCACTTTTGTAAAAGTACTTTTCTTAAAATAAGGAAAATTTTCTTATTCTAGAAAAGAAGGTGAATAGTCATGTAGGAATGTGAATGGTCACAAAGTAGGCTATTTAAGGAAGCTCTCTTGTCATATCAAAGGATCAGTTTTTTTCCCTCTCTAACAAACTATGTTTCTTCTATTTCTTGCTTAATGTGTTCCTCTCCATCTCAAATAATACTCCAATAGAGCATTATAATCTTACACAACCAAGAAAATATTATATCTTTTGATGAATATAATGCAATTGAACTTGGTGTTAATTGTTTTATTTTTCTTGTTTTTCTTATTTGTGTCTTCTCTTAAATAACTTGGAAATGTTCTAGTTTTATGTCAATAACCTATATATGATATTTATTGAATAAAAACCCCTTCTCAATTTCTCCCCTATCTCCACAGTCACAAAATTCCTCATGTTGTCATGCTAAATTTGTAGCATAAAATTTGAAAAAAATTCCATGACAACTAAGCCCACCATAAAAAAATCCCTAAATCGGGTAATGTAAACCTGCCCTCCGACCAATTGTTGATTATGTAAAACCCATCATGGCCAAGAGGATGTTATAACTATATTTTTAGACTTTTTCATGTGTAGATAAGTTTTGGGAAATAAATCATGAGTTCATTGAGATTCATTTTGAAGGAGTTTCTCTCGGAGGCCTAAAAAGGCCTATTTTAGGACTCTTACACCTAATGAACACCTCCCGAAGATTTACCAAGAAGATATGATTCCTAAAAGTAGTGTGTGATAGAGATATGATATTATTAGAGGCAATTTAAGGAATTTCTGCAAGTTGAAACTAGTTTAGGAACAAGTTGTGCAACATTGGGTTACTTGTAGCACAATATAGTGAAATGAAAGGAGTGAGAAAGCTATTGATATTTTTTTAATGGTTCAGGAGCCTCGGTTAATTTTGTGAAGTGAAAAAACACTCATTGGAAATATAAAAATGTCTACTTCACATTTTAAAAAGTTTTAGAAGATTATGTTGTCAGGATTTTGAGATATTGGCTCGATAATGCAAGTGAAGATCTTCAATCTGGTGGAGATTAAAATGAACATTCTAGGAGTTATAAAGGGATTTGGGACCTGATTAAAAATTAAAACTTAATTTAATTCAACCATAACATTTACCATGTGATAAGTTAGACAAAAATGCAAGTTTTTCTCTAGTGGCGTTTAACCTTCCTATGTACAAGGCTTGACTAGAATAAAAAGTGGTGTAAATTTTGAGTTGTAGGAATAATTGGATCCTTAAAGTGGTACCATTGATCTCAAAAATTATTTTACAATAAAAATAATATAATTTTTTCCCATAAAAATCTCTAGGAAGCTCGAGAGCAAAGACTCACTCTTTGTGGTCTATTTTTAGCAGTTGTTGGAGAAGGTGGGCTTACTATAAGTGCCTAGATCACAATTTACAAGCCTGTAAGAAATTTTTCACCTTTTCACCTGGTGAAAATGTGCATGGGGTACAAAAAGTGTGAAGTGATGCATGTAAATTGATGTATTCACCCTACATACCATCCTTGTACAACACCAACAATTGCATTAGAAGCATCAAATTCAACTTTTCTAGTCACTTTTACTCAACAACCATCACCTTGCTTAAGAAGCCAAATCTTGCTCAAAACACTAAAATGGATTAAAACACTTAACCAAAGGCTAAAAAAACCTTACAAATGCTCAAAAAAACCTATCAAACCTGTTCATGCACCCCAAAAAGTCTCATACCTTCACTTTCACCCAATCTCCTTGTAGACCTTAAAATTGCCTTGACTAGTTCTTGCTTAAGGTGTAATTCTTGCTCTTTTGGTTATTTTATGCTTCCAATAACTTATTACCTATTCCAATAGCTCAAAAAAACTTAGCTCAATCATCAAAAACATTTTAAAAATCTCAACTCATCAATCTTCTCTTCTTGACTCAAAATTGCTCATTAGATGCTCTTAAGACATGTATTGTTGCACCACTCATGGTTTGGGACTTATAGGGCTACCCAAAAGATATTGTAAAATTAATTAGATCTATTTTGTGACCCCTAATATTCTCACAAAATTTTGGAACTCAAATCCTTATACAACTCTATATATTCCACTTTTTCACTTTTCAACTAGGTTTCCTCTAGGTCTCTCAAGAACTCAAAACTAAAAAGTAATGATATATTTCTTCCATGTGTGAATTTAGTGCTAAAATTTTTCAAACATATTATTAGGGGTATAAATACCCTACAGTAAATTTTTTACAAGAACCCACTTGATAAAACCAAAATTAGAGAGTTTTTAGAAATTTGTCCAAAACAAGGACAGTCACAGAGGCAGCGAGCATTAAAAAATCCATATCTCTAGATTTATACACTTTCATAACATTATTTTACTTAAATTTTTTTTTTTTTTTATGAGAATAAAATTTCATATTTAGAGTGTTTTGAGTTATTATGCCATCATCAACATGATCCACAAGATTTTGTGATTTCTTCCCTTACACAAAACAAGGGTTCATAACTGATTTTTTAATTTGTTCCATATAAAATCAAATCAAAACTTATTAAAAAATTTCCCACGTGTCAAAGATACATGTTAGTCCTTGCCCTAAAATTTTTAGAAATTTAATATGTGTATTTTTCAAGTTATGAAAATTTTCCTTCGTTGAAACTAAACTAGACAGGGTGGTAGCAAGGGTGCATTTATGGATTTAATTACACTTTCATGAAATTTAAATATTCTAAAATGTTTGAACCTCCTTCCCTATCCTTCTCAAAACATTCATGCAATTCTTTTTAATCTCTATACAACCATGATAATCAAGAAACACTTTTTCAAATAGTTATCATGCACAATCTTACCTCCCTAACACAATACATTCTTCTTATACTAGACTGTCTCTAATGCCATTTCCACTCTTTCCCAATCTTCTTCATGATCTCTATAGACATGAACCACCTTAAGTTCCTGTAGGAAATTCATAAATACAAATCAATGAGATTAAAACATAGTTTCATCAACAAACCATGCATCATATCACAATATACTTTCAAACACAGTTTTTACAACAAAAAGGAAGCTTTCATTAGATGTATACAATGAACTTCCATAAGCTCCTTGAGCCCTAGGATCAATTACAGATATTTTTCTCCTTTCTCAACCTCTACCAACCTCAACAACCCCTCATTCAAATGCATTAGGATCATTAAGAAAGAGGAGATGTAGTTAGGTTTTCCCAACTCCTAACTCAACCATGATTCCACTAACTACATTGAGTTTATACCTAGGTAGGGTAATAAGAGGGAGTTTTATATCATGACCACTCTTATTAAATTTATTTAAGTATAATCTAACATTTAAGTCACTAAAATACTAGCTTATGCCTAGATTACATTACAACTCTATTTAAATATTCAAACATGGTTTTGGAGGGAAACCTCCAAAATGCCACTTATTACATTATGAGGGGTCCATATGGACCAAAACCTTTATAAAACCTCCTAAGACACCCTAGATGACTAATCAAGAAAAAAATTAGACTATGTACATGATGCTCTTGCATCATACTCCCCATGTGGAGAGAAAAATCTATGTACAAAGGCCTTTTCTTCTTTCTTCTTTTCCAGTTATGCTCTACTTGTAGCATTCTTCTCTTCACTACTGCATTTTCTTCATTCTTTTTAAGCTTCATGCTTCCTTGAATCTTCATTCTTTATCTTCATCTTCTTCTTTTTGTATTTACCCTCAAGAATGAGGTCTTCAAACCTTCTTTTCTTCATTTGAGCTCTTAAATGAGCTTCTTTTTCAATGCTTTTTATATATTATTCTATAATACATGCACATCCACAAATACACAAAACCTTAGATTAAAAAAAAATAGACTTATGAGTCTCTTCACATGTTTTTCCTTCAATTTATTCTTCTTTTTCAATATTTTCTTTCATTTCTTCAACTTTTTCTTCACCATACTTCACTTCTTCACTATTCAAAGAACATTCAAGTGTCCATATCTGCCTCTAGCTGTTCTTGGTTTATATACACAAACTGAAAATTAGTTTTCTTATCTTCTCCTTCAAATTCTTCTTCACAATTGAACTCTTTCTTCTCTATTTCTTTGATTTCTTCTTCCACTTGCTTGTTTTCCTTATTTTCCATCCTTTTTAACTTCTTTTTCTCTTCTCTTATATCCTTTTTCAGCTACATTTTCTTCTCTTCTCCATAAGTGACATTAGAGGCCACTTTACCACTTTCTTTAACACTATTTTCATCATTGTATTCATTGTTTTTCTTTGAATTTATTTCACCTTTTTCTCCAAATCATGTAGCTTATCCATATTTCTTCTTAACTCTCTAATTTATTTCTCTTCCCACATTCTTCTTTTCCTCTCCATCTCTCTCCTTTTATCTTATTTCCTTTGTTTATCTCTCTTCTCTTTCTCTTTAGTAAGTCTTTTCACCTTGCCAAGTCTCACCTAGGTTTTCTTTTTGACCTAGTCTTTTGAATTCTCTTTTTATCTCTTTACTTTAATTTCTTTCACTCTTATTTCTTATTTTTTCAATGGATCAACCTTTTACTTCTTCAATTCTCATAAGAAGGCAATTAGTTAACCTCAATCAGCTTCAAATCATCAAATAACTCAAATTCCTCATATATACAAAAACTTGTATTCACAATGACTTATTTCATTAACAAAATAACTTCAATACCTTTATCTTAAATCTATGATACCAAATGATGTAGTCTCCTACATACTATCCTTTTACAACACCAATAATTGCATTAGAAGCATCAAATTCAAATGTTCTAGTCACTTTTAATCAACAACAATCACCTTGCTTAAGAAGACAAATCTTGCTCAAAACACTAAAATGGATTAAATCGCTTAACCAAAGGATAAAAAAACCTTACACATGCTCAAAAAAACTTATCAAACCTATTCATGCACCCCCGAAAACTCTCATACCCTCACTTTCACCCAATCTCCTTGTAGACCTTAAAATTGCCTTGACTAGTTCTTGCTTAAGGTGCAATTCTTTCTCTTTTGGTTATTTTATGATTCTAATACCCTATTACCTATTCCAATAGCTCAAAAAATATTAGCTGAATCATCAAAAATATTTATAAAAAAACTCAACTCATCAATCTTCTCTTCTTGACTCAAAATTGCTCATTAGATGCTCTTAAGGCATGTATTGTTGCACCACTCATGGTTTGGGAATTCTAGAGCTACCCAAAAGATATTGTAAATGTTTTTAGATATATTTTGTGACCCCTAATGTTATCATAAAGTTTTGGAACTCAAATCCTTCTACAACTCTATATATTCCACTTTTTCACTTTTTAACTAGGTTTCCTCTAGGTCTCTCAAGAACTCAAAACTGAAAAGTAATGATATATTTCTCCCATGTGTGAATTTAGTGCTAAAATTTTTCACACATATTATTAGGGGTATAAAGACCATACCGTACAAATTTTACAAGAACCCACTTGATAAAACCAAAATTAGAGAGTTTTTAGAAATTTGTCCAAACAAGGACAGTCATAGGGCAGTGAGCATGAAAAAATCCATATCTTGAAATTTATACACTTTCATAATATAATTATACTTTCAAAATTTATTTTTGATGAGAATAAAATTTAATATTTAGAGTGTGTTGAGTTATTATGCCATCATCAACATGATCCATAAGATTTTGTGATTTCTTCCCTTACACAAAACAAGGGTTTATGACTGATTTTTTTATTTTTTCCCTATCAAATCAAATAAAAACTTTTTGAAATTTTTCCCACGTATCAAAGATACATGTTAGTCCTTCCCCTCAAAATTTGAGCAATTTTCCATGTGTATTTTTCAAGTTATGAAAATTTTCCTTTGTTAAAACCCTAGGACAGGGTACAGGGCAACAAGGGTGCATTTATGGATTTAATTACACTTTCATGAATTTTCAAGCTTATAAAATGTTTGAAACTCCTTCCCTATCCTTCTCAAAACTTTCATGTAATTTTTTTAATCTCTATACAACCATGATAATCAAGAAACACTTTTTCAAATAGTTATCATGCACAATCTTACCTCCCTAACACAATACATTCTTGTTATACTAGACTATCTCTAATGCCATTTCCACTCTTTCCCAATATTCTTCATGATATCTATAGACCTGCACCACATTAATTTCCTGAAGGAAATTCATAAATATAAATCAATGATATTAAAATATATTTTCATCAACAAACCATGCATCATATCACAATATACTTCCAAACACAATTTTTACAACAGAAAGGAAGTTTTCATTAGATGTATACAATGAAATTACATAAGAACCTTGATCCCTAGGATAAATTACAGATATTTTTATCCTTTATCAACCTATACCAACCTCAAAAACCCTCATTCTAATGCATTAACATCATTAAGAAAGAGGATATGTAGTTAGGATTTCCCAACTCCGAACTCAACCATGATTCCACTAACTACATTGAGTTTATACATAGGTAGGGTAATGAGAAAGAAGTTTATATCATGAAAAATATTATTACATTTATGTAAGTCTAAGCTAACATTTAAGTCTCTAAAATACTAACTTGGACCGAGATTACATTACAACTCTATTTAAATATTCAAATATGGCTTTTGGAGGGAAACCTCCAAAATTACATTACATGACGGGTCCATATGCACCAAAACCTTTATAAAACCTCCTAAAACACACTAGATGACTAATAAAGACAAAAATTAGACTATGTACATGATGTTCCTACATCAGGAATCTTCAAAGAGTATCCAAATTGACATTTTCTCATCTTAACCATGGTTGTGAGATCAAAGCAAGTGTGGTGGAGTGTGATGAGATCCTAAAAAAGAGATCTAGGAGGCAAGAAGTTTGAAAATTCAAATTCATGATTTGCCTCCAAAATGTATGTTGAGAAGACATAATTTTTCTCTAAGGAGAAGACACACAAAGGATGTGCACACGGGAACAAGGTGCATTTGAAGGCATGGGAAGATAGGAAAGGAAACACACGTCATAACACTTTGGCTCGGGACTTAGCCATTTTTGTGGATAAGGGATATTTTTGGAGATAGCGTGCAGAGCACACATAGAGATGAAGAATTGCACTACACATAATGGTATTTTGGGAATGATCGGCTGATAAGCGCCATACATATTTTAGGCTAATAATAGGATTTATTCTTAGAGTTAACTATAGGACATCTATTATTAGAACACTTGCATGTTGTGCAAGCCATTGTAAAGGCACATGGATATTATCAACATGCAACCTATTTTTAGAAGTGCATGGGTGGTGAAGGGAAATTCCCCACCTCTATAAATATGTATTGAACTATGTGGTTTAGTGTGTGTGAATTATTGTAGAGTTATTCTGTTGGATCTAATGCGTGCATGACTTATGGATATACTTTATAGTGTAAGAAGCTTCTGTGTTTTATAGTGTTTAATGCAATGGAATATATTGGCTGGATAATGGTGTTAGACATAACTAAATCTAGTTCATGTATGGTTAATCTTGTTATGGTTATTGTTTAGTTCACGATTTTCTAAGGTCTAGATCTGGTTTATGGGTGTGAAATGTTTATGTTTTGTTATGGATTTGATTATCTATTATCATCATCACACTAACATCACGAACAAACAACTATAAAGAGGGGTATGATACCTTTGTGCACTTTGGGTGAGTGATCAGCTCAGCCGGGTGATGTGCCATCATGCCGAGTTTTTCTGATGGATTCTAGGTGTATCATTGGTTATATTTTCGGGACCTCTTTTTAGTTGTTTTTAGGATTTTTGTGATGAAGACATACCATTTGACCCTAACAAGTGTTGAGGAGTGGATGACATATATGGAAGAAGAGTACGCTCGGAGGTTAAATCTTGGATCGAGTTTGACGCACACACATGTGGGTGGAGAAAAACTTGTATGATTGTCTATATGAGATATTCTTTTCTATCTTTACGATAGAGTCATACGGCTGGTTGGTTGCTTATGCATCTAAAAGGAATTGGAGGTATCAAACACTTGTCTAGATGTAGGAAGAATTTTAGGCCCTTTATGATGTTGATATAAATTATACACGTGATGTGGACATTTGGTTTTGTGGTGTTATGAATAGTTATATTTTAGAGTAATCAATTTCTACTTACTCTTACCCGGAGGTAGTTGAGTTCTAGGTTTTACGTTATCTTAGGGAACTTATCTACAAGGCATTCCACTTGCGATCAAAATCTTGCTTTGGTACCCTAAACTTGGAAGAAAATCTGATGGCTAGCTAAACCCTACCACGCATGGGGAAGGAGCAGGTTTGGTGAAGGATGGCGGACCTAGCGGTAGAGAGGAAAAGAGAAGAAAGGTGGCTTAAGTACAATGAGGCATGTGAGAGGGAGATAGAGAAGCAATGTGATATTGCAGAACTAATTACGTTGAGGAGAGGGATGAATCATGAAGGATTTAGAGCTCACACAGGAGGCATGGATCCAGAGCATCTAGAACTCCCCCATTTGGGCAAGCATGAAAGGGAAACCTCCTCGGCCTCACATGGGAGTGCACTAACAGAGACGACATGGGCCATGGGCGCGCATTTGAATCTACCTAGAAACCTATCCCTTGCGCTTGGTTTTCTAGTATCTAGTACAACTAATAGTCAGTAAGCTAGTTTGGGGAGTAGCTAGAAAAGGAGTAAATCAAGTAGAAAGTGCATCTATGTCTAGGAAAACACCTTATTTTTTATTTATAGGTACCTTTTCAGCACATCATCAACATAGAACTCAAGTGCACAAATTTTGGACTTACTTTGGGGATTACTATCACCTCGTAGAATATAGGAGTTTAGTTTAGTACCACTATTAGGACACATGGAAGTACATCCACTGGTCTACTTCTAGATACAGGAGGAGGATCAAGGGGAATAGGTGGCTCTAGTTCTAGTGGATCTAGTGGGTCTAGAGGTAGAGGTAACATAAGAGGTTCTAGATCAGGTGGGCATGGTCCTCACCAACCCCAAAATATTTACATGGAGATGTCACTACTTCTTCTAGAGTATAGGGGAATAAAAGATGTTGTTGAGCATGTGAAAATGTGTGAGATCTGTGTGGCACGTAAAATGAATCATGACTTCGAGTGTAAGGAAATTCTGTTTTTGTAACTACATTACAGGACGCGCTCGCATTGGTATAGGAAGTTTCACCGATCGATCAGACTTGCATAGACTATGCAAAGCACTACGGAAGCTTTCCTTAAGGATTTTCATATCCCCGAGTTCAAGCGTAAGAGTATAAGCATACTTACGGATATTAAGCATGGAACTACCGAAAGCATCCATTAATATGATGCCTATTTCAAAACACTTTTGTCTAAGCTTTTGTATGATATCCATGCAAGCCAAAGCATGCACAGTGGTTCGTTGGGGGATTGATCACACCGTTTAGGAGGGCATTGTCACATAAGACATAAATGGACCCATTCAAATCACTTGAAGCAACATTATGCACTGAGGCAGTCGTAATTATAGACACTGGAGTGATCCCATTCCTAGAAGCACAAATTGTAGCTATGGCGAAGCAGTTGGAGAAACTATTGACCAATTCAACACACGAGATGCACACTGGGATTTGGTGTACATATTGTGAAGTGGAAGGGAAAACTAAGGATAATTGTCCCCGTAAGGTTAGTACATTCATTGTTGCTAGAATACAAGATATGTCATTTAGACCATGATGCAAGCCACTACCCATTATTACAATGCACGATAAGAAAGAACATATCTTGCTATTATAAGATTTTCCAGTCCACAACTCATAATATAGAAGACTGCAAGTTAATTGGTCAGATCCATGATTCCATCGATATTGGTGTGTGACAGACAAGAGTATTAGATAATTCTAAAAGTATAAGTGAATGACCATGATCACACTCAAGGGCTCTATGATCATAACAAAGGGCAATTTGAAGGAATTCATGGCAAAGGTCGAGAATACCATGGTGGATTCGAGGGCCAAGGTGTGGTGGTGGATGGGGTGATTTTCCTCGTGGAATGTGTTTTACATGTGGATATCTTGACCCTACTACGGGCGTGAATGCCCTCGAGAATATTACTTGTTATTTTTGGGAAAAATCATAACTATGAGGAATTCCCAAACTTATATGAGAATCTTAGCAAACAACATAAATAGGAGAAAAAGGGTGCAAGGATGGTTAGAATATAATGCGGCATGGAAAATCAGTGGATGCTAAAGTTGGCACCGGAACCTGGGGTAGTACCTATGAAGATTAATACACACACCGAAGTTACGTGCACCGGAGAAGCGTTATAATATAAGCCTACCATTACGAAGGAGGAGGTTTTACATACAAGGTACCCATATCCTACACATCAGAAGGAGGTTTATCAAGAAACCATGGAGGTACTCAGAAATATTTAGGGTGAAATATAATGTTTAAAGGAACAGTCATGGAATTTGGAACAAAATAAGGTAGTAGAGATGGTCCAATCAGATGTTGATGATTTGAAAGAGGTATGCAAGATGTTGTGCCAAGAGAATATTATTCCTTTACTAGGGAATTGGCTAAAGGGAAACACTCCATGCATAGGTATTGAGAATGGATGGAAGATCTTGCATGCTAATCTTCCCCCTCATAGCTTGGATTATGACAAGGAAATCACTTTGAATGTTGTTGTGGATGGATGGATTTTGAGCAATATATTGATTGACACAAGCGCGAAAGTGAATGTGCTTACTTTAGATGCATGGGTGCAGATGGGAAGACCTCCATTATAGTCATCCTCTAATGTACTATTTATGGCTAATCAAACTAAGGCCACTCTAATCAGAGTTTTAAAGGATGTGTCCATTACTATACAAGGGGCCAAGTTCACTAAGGAATTTGAGGTTTTGACACTTGTAGAGGAAGAAAACTTCCCAGCTCTACTTGGGAACCCTTGGTGTTATGCAAATAATGTTGATCTACAGTTCAACAAGGGGTATATAAGTTTTGAGAACAAGGAAGAACGGGTTATTATCCCTTTGACAGATGGAAAATCTACACCTTATGTTGAACCTTTGAGTGAGGAAGACATGAACATAATTTATGTGCGCGCCATTCGAGATCTAGAAATACTTGATCCATCTAAGGAAGGAATCTTCTAGTGGTAAGATCCATAGTATATTAGTGATACTACAAGTATTGTTTGTGAAAATTGGGCGCATGAAACCTATGAGATGGTTGGGCATAAAGTAAGAAGTGCCTTTGCATGGAGGAGAAAACCTCATTGTATTAGGCAGATAGGTATCGATCTGTACCTCGGTACACTCGCGAAGGAGATCCTATAGTATTCATGCGTGCCATGGAGGAGCAGTGGATAAATCAAGTGGAAAGAAGAAATATGTTAGTGTATACCCTATGTGGGATGACAACACACTGGTGGATGGTTCACAGGGATAATCTCATAGAATGGAATGAAGTAATAATTTCTCTAACAACTCGGTTTCTCAGGAGCAATGCACCTACTCAGATTTGCATATATCATGGTAATCAACCTATTTAGCACCACATTCAGTAGTGTGAGAGACTCTAGATAGAGGGGTAGGAAGCTTTACCACCTTCACTTTGGGTGCACAAACTTTATTCCACGTTGCAAGGTTACGTACATGCTTGGTATGTTTATGCGGAACTACATAGGGAGATTAGAAATTGGCAAGACTTGATTACAAGAATGGTCTAGAATTTTGACTACTTCTCTAATAAACCTCTCGGTGAGAGAGGCATTATGGGTTATGGAATGCTTCACCATGGGAGACAATAAAAGCTGAAGAACTCATTCATGAGTTATTTGGTGAGGAAGAACTAAGAGTGCGTTTTGATGAAATAGATGAGACATATCTTTGAATGACTTAAGTGCGCTTGCCTTGAAAATGAAAAAGGAAAGATGGTATACATAGTGGATGATGAAGAAGTAGAAAATTTGGACATAGAACATTTAGTAGGTATGCACAAGGTCTTAGACAAAGTGTAGATAAAAATGCATGTGCCTATCATGAACCTATGAAGACCAAGAAAGTGAATATTGGCACAAATGTTGAACCTAAGGAGGCCATAATTGGAGATTATTGGTATGATTTTGAAGTGGCAAATATAATTAAGTTACTACATGATTTCTAGGAATGATTCGGTAGGGTCTACCAGGAGTTAAAATGGGTGCATGAGTCATTAGGTGAGATGAAGATTAAGCTAAAGGAAGGAGCACACCCGGTCAGGAAGAGACCTTACAGGATGAATCCTAACCTATGCATGAAATTTAAAGAAGAAATTGAAAAATGCTGAAATCTAGCATCATTAAGCCCCTAGAAGAATCAGAGTGGGTTATCCCCATGGTAATCAGTATAAGGAAATATGGTCAGATTAGGATTTGTGTGGATTACAAAGAATTGAATGTTGTATGTGTGATTGATCCTTTTCCTATGCCTTTCACTGAGGAAATATAAGAAGGCGTTGCAGGGCACAAAATTTAATCTCTTATAGATAGATTCTCTGGGTATCATCAGGAAAGAATTGCATAAGAAGGTCAAGATAATAAACCCTTCACCACTGAATATGGAAGCTTTGCATATATGGTGATGCCCTTTGGTTTGAAGAATGCACCTCTATTGTATTTTCGTGCATAGTTGTTTAAGCATTCCAGGATTTTATTCACAAATTCTTGTAGGTTTACTTGGATGATTGGACGATATATGGGCTTGTTAAGGATCATTGTGACAACTTGCACTTAATGTTTGAAAGATGTAGATATTTAAGCATCTCTTTAAATATCAAGAAGTGTGTGTTTGCTACACCTTTTGGAACTCTTTTAGGGCACATCATCTATAAGGAAGGTTTGTTAGTAGATCTAGCTAAGGTTGCAATTATCATAGGCATGGAGGAGCCTACCAGTCAGAGTGAGGTGCATGGATTCTTAGGCCACATAGGGTATTACAAAAAATTAATCAAAGGATATGCAAATATTATTGTGCCCTTAGAGGTGTTAATAAAGGGAAAAGGGACATTCTATTGGGGAGAACCGCAACAACGCGCATTTGAGGCATTGAAGGAGATACTTACTACAACGCCTATTCTATATTTTCCCTCATGGAGCCAACCATTTCACGTACATGTGGATGCCTATGGCATGGACATTGGTGGAGTGTTAGCTCATCCTGGAGAAGTAGTAGAAAGTTGACTCTTGTAGAATAGAATTATATAACTATAGAGTGTGAGGCCTTGTCGATGATCTACGTGCTACATAAGTTCAAATAGTACTTGCTAGCAACACCTTTTTTATTTTATATAGATCACATGACACTAAAATACTTGGTAAATAAGCTCATTTTATAGGGGCACATATGTCAATGGGTTCTCTTATTCCAAGAATTTGAATTTATAGTCGTGGTAAAACTAGGTAAAAGTAATTCTTTCCCAGACCACTTATCAAGAATTCAATCAAGAGAGGATGCGTAAACAATTGAAGATATAATGTCGATGCATAGTTATATAGGTTACATTATGCACCTTCAGAATTAGAGGATATTGTTGTCTTTTTACACAGGTATGGCATCGAAGGAATGAAAGCATTAGAGAATAAACAACTTGCAATTCATGTTGCACCCTTCATGTTGATCAGTGGTGAATTATACAAACTAGGCCGAGATGAAGTATTGTGCTGATGTGTACTAAAACATGAGCACACAAATATCATGGAAGAGGCTCATGGTGGTATTGTAGGTGGGCATTATGTAGGTGATGCCACCGCGCACAAGATTCTACTTGCATTGGATTATGGTGGGAGACCCTGTACAAGGATTGTAAAGAGTATTGTAAGGCATGTGATCATTGTTAGTGCCTTAGAAAACCTAGAAAAAGAGATGAAATGTCATTGAGGCATATTACTAGTGCAGAGCCATTTGAAAAATGGGAAATAGACTTTTTGGGTCCTATTTCCCTAGCCGTGCGTAGAACCAGATCGCGCTACATCATCACTTGTACAAATTATCTTACAAGGTGGGAAAAACAACACCTACAAAGGATTGTATAGTGGCTACAATAATAGCAAGGTTCTTATGGGAAAATATTCTTACTAGGTATGGATGTCCATTGATTTTGACAAGTGATAGGGACATAAAATTATTTAATGAGACAATCATTAAATTTTTGGATGAATTTATGGTTTCACACCACAAGACTACACCTTATCACCCTCAATAAAATGGGACTGCTAAGGCTTTCAACAAGATATTGAGCCAAACCTTGAAAAAATTTGTGATGTTGGAAGGAAAGATTGGGATGATAAATTTTCTGCTATACTTTGGGTATATAGAACAACTTAGAAAAGGTTAAATAAAGCCATGCCCTTTCGGTTGGTTTTTAGCATAGAAGCAATTCTTCTAATGGAATTCATGTTACCTTCTTTATGTATTGCATGTGTGAGGGTCTAGCTGATGAGCAAGCATTAGAAGAAATAATTGACAAGTTAATATAGTTGGATGAGAGGAATGCCATAAAGCACGTTAGAGTCAAAAGTAGGAAAAGTCCAGGCAGAAGGCATGGCATGAAAAACACATCAGGGATAAAAATATTGAGGTTGGACAGATGGTACTTATTTATGATTCAAAGTTTCTATGCCATCCAGGAAAACTTAAGGTGTATTGGTTGGGACCATATGTTATCACTCACATACTTGAATCAGGCACTTGTCAATTAGAGGCACTTGATGGAACACGGTTACCCAATTACTTCAATGGGAGTAGGTTGAATCCCTATTATAAATAAGTCTTCTTGGTGTTTGTAATAAGGAAATATTTCCATTTAGTATAGATTTCCCTTTTTGTATTTCTTTTAATGTATTTCCTTCTTCGTCGCTATGCTTTGTCAATTTAGTTTGGTGTTTTGTGTAATAAGCGTGTTTGCATGCTGGAAGCTAATTATAATCTGAAGTATTTTTATGTGTAGAGGACTACACATACCATTGGTGTGGGGTGGATTTTATTTGATTTCAAAAATTTGGTACACATAAGAACAAACTATTACAGGTGTTATTCAAGTATGGAAAGGAGTTGCTAGAAAGAAGATTGCTCTTAGAGAAGACCATAGCTGGAAATAAATGAATGAAAAATATAACATGAAGTAAGTTACAACCATAGAGACTAATATAAGAAGGCACAATGGTGAGGTACTTCAGCATAAGGAAGCGCATAAAAGGAGGTCTATAGCCAGAAGGTAAGAAGGTGCGCTAGAAGGTTATAGTTGGGGTGCGTATGTGTGATGCACAGAAGTTGGGAAAATGATCAATTAATGAGAGGATCGGTGGTAGGTAAAGGATCATAAATGTAATTAATTTTCAAAAATCTATATTAGGACATGATGAAGATTCATTTTTACCATTACGATCACAAGTATTCGAGCGAGGTAGTTGTAACCGAGCCAAGTGAAATGTGTTGAGGTGTGGAGAGTTGTAAAACTAGACGTGGAGAGAAGATTTTTGTGCAGAAGTGGCTTGCGTCCCCATTGGAGAAGGGTTTGAGTGAAGAAGAAGAATTGAGAAGGATCTAGGGCACATGTTTTTAGCTACGGCATGTGATTTGGGGCTAGGGCACGAGAGATTACTCAACAGAGGAAAAAGGTAAGATTTTTACAATGGCACCGAGGAAGGCACCTACAGCAGGTATGAAGGGGAAGAAGAAGGTGGAAGTTGAGGTTGAAGTTTCTCTCGAGAGAATTTTTTTAGAAATGTAGTATCCAGAAGGAGTGATCATTAGGAAGGATTGGGATTCCCATATCCGTAGATGCAAAGTAAGTGATTACAACCACCACACCATTGATAACAAGGGAGAGTTGGACACATTATTGAATAAGAAGACCAAAAAGTGCATGGTGGATGACATGCCAGTATATGACGATGTTGGGGAGAAGTTTCTCAAGAAGGTACTTATTTATGATTCAAAGTTTCTATGCCATCCAAGAAAACTTAAGGTGTATTGGTTGGGACCATATGTTATCACTCACATCCTTGAATCAGCACTTGTCAATTAGAGGCACTTGATGGAACACGGTTACCCAATTACTTCAATGGGAGTAGGTTGAATCCCTATTATAAATAAGTCTTCTTGGTGTTTGTAATAAGGAAATATTTCCATTTAGTATAGATTTCCCTTTCTATATTTCTTTTAATGTATTTCCTTCTTCATCGCTATGCTTTGTCAATTTAGTTTGGTGTTTTGTGTAATAAGCGTGTTTGCATGTTGGAAGATAATTACAATCTGAAGTATTTTTATGCGTAGAGGACTACACATACCATTGGTGTGGGGTGGTTTTTATTTGATTTCAAAAATGGGTACACATAAGAACAAATGTACAGTGATATTCAAGTATGGAAAGGAGTCGTTAGTTAAAGAAGATTGCTTCTAGAGAAGACCATAGCTGGAAATAAATGAATGAAAAATATAACATGAGGTAAGTTACAACCATAAGAAGGCACAATGGTGAGGTACTTCAGCATAAGGAAGCGCATAGAAGGAGGTCTATAGCTAGAAGGTAAGAAGGTGCGCTAGAAGGTTATAGTTGGGGTGCGTAGGTGTGATGCACATGAAGTTGGGAAAATGATCAATTAATGAGAGGATCGGTGGTAGGTAAAGGATCAATAAATGTAATTAATTTTCAAAAATCTATATTAGGACATGATGAAGATTCATTTTTACCATTGCGATCACAAGTATTCGAGTGAGGTAGTTGTAACCGAGCCAAGCGAAATGTGTTGAGGTGTGGAGAGTTGTAAAACTAGACGTAGAGAGAAGATTTTTGTGCAAAAGTGGCTTGCGTCCCAATTGGAGAAGGGTTTGAGTGAAGAAGAAGAATTGAGAAGGATCTAGGGCACATGTTTTTGAGCTAAGGCATGTGATTTGGGGCTAGGGCACGAGAGCTTACTCAACAGAGGAAAAAGGTAAGATTTTTACAATGGCACCGAGGAAGGCACCTACAGCAGGTATGAAGGGGAAGAAGAAGGTGGAAGTTGAGGTCGAAGTTTCTCTCGAGAGAAATTTTTCAGAAATGTAGTATCCAAAAGGAGTGATCATTAGGCGGGATTGGGATTCCCATATCTCGTAGATGCAAAGTAAGTGATTACAACCACCACACCACTGATAACAAGGGAGAGTTGGACGCATTATTGAATAAGAAGACCAACAAGTGCATGGTGGATGACATGCCAATATATGATGATGTTGGGGAGAAGTTTCTCAAGAAGGTAGGGGTGTATCAACTATATGAACTCCCATATTTTGGAAAACCAGAAAGTTTATACCAATGGCTTATGAGAAGATTCCATGAGGACTTTTTCTATTTTGTTGGATGATGGGTAAGGATCACCGTGCCTTTGATTGCCACATTGATAGGGCTGAAGGGCACAGGGACAGAGGTTAGTAGTGATCTAATTGATAAGGAAACTATTATAGCCACAAGCAAGGAGTTGGGATACTCCAAGGGTCCATGCAAAATGGACATCTACAGATTAAGGAAGTACCCTGTGGTGTAGGAAGTCATGCATTTTCTCACTAAGATGAATGATCAAGAGAGATGGTCACAGGTAAATACCATGTGGCTACATGTTGCAAAGAAGATGTCACAAGGAGAATTCTACAATTTAGTAGGCTACATAGCAGAAACAATTATTGAGGAAGCACACACAAGTGAAAAGATAAGTTTTGGCGCTATCCTACTATCTCTTGTGTTTGTAGAAATTGGAGTTCTGATGGGCCAAATAAAAAAATTTGGGAATACCCTGTGGAGAAGAAGTCCCTCGCAGAGAGGTTTGAGAAGTATTTGTGTGAAGGAACAATGAGTGGCCTATTCAAACAAAGGGAAAAACTATGGTATGATCGATTGTGTGTGGCCTTTGAAGAGGAATGATGCATTCCAAAGGAGTTACCCTCAGTAGTGGGTAAGGCGGTGTAGTTCACGGTGTATCAACATTTTTGCATCATGTAGTTTGCAATGAAGGATGGGACATGGAGTCCCTAGTGCAAACTGCCATATGCCTTCACAACATGCTATTTCTAGGAAGCAGTACACATGTTTATTGATGCACGTCGGTTGAGATTTAATGTGGATAAGGTAGATTGTGACTACCATACTCTTAGAAAAAATTATGTTTATCCAGGTCAGTCTGCCTACATTGAGAGGATCATTTCAGATGTTATAAGTATGAAGCCGATAAGTTTGGCTATTGGGGATAGTGGAGCCATGCTTTTCTATCTCCAACTTAATCCTAGGTTGGAAAATAACAAGTACATGGAGAATGAGTTCATGCTCCCAGGGCTGCCTAAGGAAAACACACAGTTGAAAATGTGGCAGCTCCAAAGCCTACCTTGCAATAAATATAGACAAAGAAGAAGAGAACAAGGATAGTGGAGGCTTAGACCATAGAGGCCGGAGGAAGCCCAAAGAAAAAGTGGAGAATGAGCACATAAATAATTTCCCACGGGAATAAGGAGAGGAATACTTGGACGTAGATGTAGTCCATGAGGAGCACCAGTTTAAGAAGGTGTTCAGAAGAACCAAGACCCAAGGTGCATGAACATCACAACCTTTATGAAGATCACCTTGAATCTCCCCTCAGAAATAAGAACCTGATAGAAATAGAAAAATAAAGTTGAAGCTTAACGATGAGGAGGAGTCTCGAATAAAGCACGCCAGAACCCCAGCCTAGCTTGAAGATGTGGAGGAACCCCAAGATGAAGAAATGAGAGATGAAGAGGAATGGGTGAAAGAGGTAGAAGAAAGCGTGCAAGAATAACCCAACACACCCGTTCTGACTCAAGTAGGAGAAGTGCTAACCTCAAACCTTGGCACCTGTGTTTTTAAGGAGCCAAGAAAAAAAAGAGAAAGAACAAGTGAAGAGTATGTTGTCCCTAGTATGGGTTATGCTGAGGACATAAGAAAAATTGTCTACACCCAGTTTTAGAGTATTGTGGGCCTTAAGGAGTTATATGGGTGGGAGCTGATGGATCCATATATGGCCACTACACACACAAGGAAGCAATTATCCTGGTCCATGCAGACTCATATGGATGAACCAAATTTTGACGTGTGAGGAGTCTTGTGTCTCGTGAAGAGTGAAGAAGGCACCCTAGAGTAGGCACATGATGATAAAAACCACTCTAATTTTCGATGAGCGGAGTCATTAATGCAATGGTCAAAGTATCTATTGAGGTGGCATGGAGAAACATTGATAAGGTTGCCACCATTAGAGTGTTTCTTGAAGATAACAAGGCTAAAACTGAAGAGATAGTGCATTTAAAGGAAGATAAGGAACAAGAATGAGAAAAGAATGAGGCCTTCATGAGCATGGCGGAGGAAATTGGTGATCACATCCTTAAAACAAGGCCTCATCTAGAATCTTAGGTACCATAAAAGTTTCCATCTGCTATGCATTATGTGTGCACTTTGGTTGATTTGGTGTTAGATGACAGACCAATTCAAATACCCACACCAAAAGATGTTGAACAAGAAGCTAGAGAGAGCATAAGCCTCTATGCTTAGAAAAATTTCAACTTATGAGGAATTTCTCTAAACTTTTAAGGATGAACTGAAGAAAGTAGACCAAGCTCTCAATTTATGTGTGGCACTAGAAGTAGTAATAAGGACCATAAATAGATTAGAAAATAATGAAGTTCGGGAAGCGATGAAAGATGAGGAACTAGGGCATGCGAGAAAGATGGGTGCTAGTAAAAACATCACGAGGCCCCTTACAAAGAGCCCAAGATCCACACAAAGAGAGGATTGATGAGATTAGGAAGCTCATAGCATAAAATATGGACTTCATGGAAGGAATGATGTCAGGTATGGCCAATGTTGTCCGAGTACTATAGAATGAGAAGGAAAAGATCACTCAGGATGAACTAGATGCCATAGCCACAAATATTCTAGAAAAGACAAGGACTGTGCTAAATGACTAGCAGAAACATTGGAGGCTGAAATCAAGAATGAGTATCCAAAACTAATCCTCCCAGTTGAAGAAGAGGGTGTTGTAGAGTAAAGATTCATTATTTTGTATAGTGATTCTTTTATTCTTTCAATTCCTTATTCTTTAGTATTGGGAACATTAGAAAGAATTCCATCACCTGGGAAAAAAATGTAAGTTAGTGTGGGGTAGTGTTGACTAAAAAAATGTTTCCATAAGGAGAAGACACACAAAGGATGCACATGTGGGAACAAGGTGAATTTGAAGGCGTAGGAAGATAGGAAAGGAAATGCGTGCTAGAACACTTTGACTCGGGACTTATCTGTTTTTGTGAATAAGGGGTATTTTTGGAGATAGTGTGTGGATCACATATAGAGATGAAGACTTGCACTACATGAAATGGTGTTTTGGGAATGAGTGGCTGATAAGTGCCATGCATAATTTAGGCTAATAATAAAATTTCTTCTTAGAGTTAACTATAGAACATCTATTATTAGAACACTTACATGTTATGAAAGCCATTGTAAAGGTTCATGGCTATTATCAGCATGTGACCTATTTTTAGAAGTGCATGGGCGGTGAAGGGAAAGTCCCCACCTTTATAAATATGTATTGAAATATGTGGTTTAGTGTGTGTGAATTATTGTAGAGTTATGCTCTGGATCTGATGCGTACATGACTTATGGATATAATTTATAGTGTAAGAATATTTTATGTTTTATAATTTTAATGCAATGGAATGTATTGGTTGGATAATGGTATTAGATGTAACTAAATTTGGTTCATGTATGGTTAATATTTTTATGGTTATTGTTTAGTTCATGATTCTCTAAGGTCTAGATTTGGTTTATGCACTGTGAAATGTTTATGTTTGGTTATGGATCTGATTATGTATCATCACCATCATCATCATCACACTAAAATCCTACACAAGTAACTCTAAAGAGGGTCTTGGTACCTTTGCGCACTTCGAGTGAGCACTCAACTCAGGCTGGGTGATGTGTCAGCGCGCCTGGGTTTTCTATAGTGGATTATAGGCTGCATCAATGTAATTCAAATCCTAAAGTATGTAAAATATATTTAATGAGTTTTCAAAGGGTTTAGGTGGTTTAGAATGTGTGTGAATGATGATTATACATGTTATAGGGAGTCCTACGTGTTGGTTGGAACAATAAAATGTTACGTTAATGTAAAATGCCTCCTTGCATTGTAAAGGCGTATGAAGAGTAAATTATGGGTTTTGGAGTTAGTTATGAAACCAAGAAGAAGTTACACAAAAGGAGGAAAATTCAAATAAAGGATAGGGAGAGTGAGTGGAAAATATAATTCTCGAGGAAGGAGTATATTAGAGGAAGGAAAAATGGAAGAGAATAAAACACAAATTAATAAGAAAATAACAATATATACATAATAAACTCTACTTTTTTGTTTGATATCTTACCTTGTCATGAATGTATCTAAATTATATGATTCAAGAGCTTAGATGATTTCCTTATTTTCATTTGGAGATTCATTTTTGAATCCTTTTAGGAGGATTGGTGAAAGGATGAGTTGAACTACTTGTTTCTTGGCTTGAAAACTGATACAGTGATTGTGTATGCAAGTTTTAATGATCTATTTTGGGACAACAATGATAAATTTTGCATATAATTTCCAAATGAATCAAAATTTGGTTTGTAGGTGGAAAATTTCATTCTCTATATGGGTTTTTAATATATTACATTAATGTATTTTTGGATTTGTGAAGTATTTCCTATTTGACCGAGAATGCATGCAAACTATTTGACGTAATGTCTTCCCGGGAAAATAGTCATAACTTTTAAATTACATAATTAAAATGGATGAAATTTGGAACATATGTTCCTTGTAGATACTCATAAAATATATAAAATTTGTAGAGAAATTTGCCTTGTGCAAAAAAATATATACATGACAGAAATGTGTTGCAGATTGTTTGATCTTGAGAGCACAAGAATGGAAGTTTTGGAAAAATAGGTGAAGTTTGATGGTTTGATTCTTTTTAAGTCAAGTTTATAATTTAATTTAGATTTTATTTAAGTTTTTAACAAGGTACAATCTGTTATCCAAAATTAACCCCTGTGGTAATTTTGGTAACATGCATTAAATACTCAAGTCCAGGTAGATAAATTGATTCAAGGCAAAAATCATGTTTCAGTGGTCCCCTCGATTTTTCCTAACTCTCCGTCCCGAGGTTGAAAAGAGCAAGTTCGAGAAAAGGTGAAAAAGTTACAAAAACAAGCTTGGGCTAGGAAAATCATGAAAATGGTGAGTCCTAGTCCTCGCAGCAATCGGGACGTGAGGGACATCTCGGCGCGAATCAGCCGACAAAGCCGCCGCCAGCGATTTGCGAACAAAGGAACATCTGGGCCGTCGGGACGCGTGGGACGCGGAAAGCCGGTTTGGCCGAAGGAGAAGAAAATCAACTAACTACTGAGTGGAACAGTCTGGGACATCTGGGCCGTGAGGACGTAAGGACGCGAACCACCCGGATCGGCCAAAAAGGAGAACTTTCGCACTGGGATAGTTGGGACAAAGGGACGCGTGGGACGCAGATAGCCGAAGGAGCCGAAAGCCAATAAAATCACGCCACGTCATCGGCAGATAAGGGACAAGGAAGCCAATTTCGGGTGGATCAAAAGTTTTCATCCCAGACAGTTTGGGACATCCAGGACAAATGGACGTGGTGGACGCGAAAAGCCGGCAGACCCGCGGACCAACCAAATCATGACACGTGTCACAAGGGGAAACGTCCAAAAGTTCAAAGGGCGAGGTTTGAAGGGTCAGCCCGAGCCAATCAGAAGAGGACATGTTTCCAATGGAGTAGGGAGGCTCAGAACCAAGGAAAGATTTGGAGAATTTGGCAAGAAGTTCAGCCAAAAGCTAAAAGTAAAGGTCTGCCCCACGCCCCTGACGACCAATCAATGCATGCCACGTGTCCCAAGTGGCGGGGGCGCGGAGGAAAAGTGAAAAATGTTCCAAAATCACAAAAAAGTCAAAGTTCTCAAGGAAAACCCGTGGGATAGGGAAGGAGAGAGAATTACGCATCCAATCAGCGCTTGACACGTGTCATCCAGTGGCAGAGTGCGGGAAAAAATTTAAAAATCCGTTTTTTGTCTGTTTTATGCCCTAAATCTTCAGATTGCCATATCTTTCGATCAGAGCTCGGATTTGCACGTTTTTAATATCAACAGAAAGCTTATGAAATTCTCTACATGATTCTAGGGTTAATCTTGAATTTTGGTGTAGTATAGAGAGAGAAAGTTGAGAAACAGCTCTGACGCGTGTTCATGGCTAGAAGTGACATTTCAAAGCAACCAAATTAATGCGAGAATGGGTCGCATTCTCCTCCAAATCGGTCAAAGATGGCAGGGTATGGGTTTGTAAGGTCCTCCATGCTGATTTAATGCATTTACTGATCAATGAGGAATGGGATCCCACATTTTTGTATGTTTTCTCTCTCATGGGCTCGACCCATGCAATGCAAAAGCTTGATTTGGCTCATTTTGAAGACATGATTACAAGTTGTTCATCTTTTCTCGCTCTGCCCCCTTCTCTTATCCTCCGGGGTTGAAAATGGAGTTCGAACCTCCTCCCTTGCTCTGTAATGGCATTTTTGCCTTTTACTATTGAAAGGATGTTTTGTGCAAACTGGAGCAAAGAAAAACATGTTTTGTGATGCATCTGTCCATCCTTGCTCATTTTTGCTTATTCTCTTCTTGCCTCTCTTCATTGCAGGTATTTGTGCATGTTCTAATGTTCATTGCAGGTTTGGAGCTGTGTTAATGGAGTTTTGGGACATCTTCGTGTGAAATCTATCCTTGGGCCTGTGATGCGTCTGTCCATCCTTCCCATTGCTCACCTCTCCTTGTTCCATGGCAGTTTTGATAGATGTTCAACATTCTCCTTCTCTAGTGTATAACCGTTTTAGTGTAGGCTTTTGTTGTTTTTCCTTTTTTTCTCTCTTTGTCTCCTTGGCATGGTTAGATTAGGATTAGATTAGCTTGTCTCTGCACTTTGGAATAGCTCATGGCGAGTAGTTTAGGAGAAGGAACCAGCCTTCTCTGGAGATTCCTCTCTCGAGTTTCACAAGTCCCACGCTTGAGAGAGGTTTCCATGTTGTGACAATCACACTGGATGCTAGAGTGATCAACCTAGAAGCCCGATCTCGCATCCGGGGGTGCTTTGTGAGCGCAGCAACAACAGTTTTTGCACGCTCGATGGGACACTGAGGTTAGATTATTTCATCTTTCAGAGGTGTCTCATTATCAACAGAAAAGTTTAAGCCACTGTGCCCCTGCATCAACAGTTTTGGCATGCCCAGTGGGACCTTAGAGGTCTTCCACTTCATCTTTTGCAGGTTGGTGTGTTCCTGTGAAGATTTCAGCCTTTGGAGGCACTTGCAAACACATTTGGTGACTCCATCTGATCAGCAACCCATTTCTGAAGTTGCAGACCCGTTTTCATCCATTTCCATTTTCATCCTTCTTTCCATCTCTTTCATTCTTTTCCATTCCATGAAGTTGTGCAATCATGACTTCATTTCCATCATGGAACTCACATTTACAACAGCATTTTATCACACCTCCAACATGTTTTACAAATCCTCCAAATCAGCATTTTGAACAAATTCAAGATCAGTATGCATACCCATATGAGCAGCAGTGCCAAAGTCAGTTTGGATATGAAGCATGTCAAGCACAAGGGTATGCTGGCTATGAGGGCAGTCAAGAAGAAAATGTAGATCTGCTAGAAAAATCCAAAAGATGGAGGTAAAGATGGTGCGAGTCCAGAGCAACAACTCAAACGAGAGCTTTGAGTAATTGGTTGCGAGGACTCCTTGTCCATGGGGAGGCCCTTTTCCAAGACACTTTAGCCCTCGGGAGAAGTTGGACTTCATGATGAAAATCTTTTGCCATTGCTTGCAAGTGGATTGAAGAAATAGAGGTGTATGAGAGGAGTATTGAGCAACCTTGTCAACGGGTAAGCACGCCATCTCATGACTTTCTTTTCCCTCTTTCCCAATCTATTTTATCTCAGCAGTGTCAAGTTTTAAACTCTCCATCTGCTGTCCCAAGTGTTGAATCCATTTCTCCACCCCCTAGTCTTCCACCTCACCTCAATTCTTCTTTCCTTTTTCCTTACAAATATTCATCCCCTCCACAAGAGCTAAAAAAATACCCCCTCGTCCAAAGAAACAAGAGTTTCTACCTCCACCACCACAAAAATTGCCAAATCAATCAAGTTACAACCCATCCCTCCTCTTGCATTCCCAATTCCATGTGGGGAAGAAGTTCTTGCAGTCCCAACTTGTCCTCTAGAGCAGCAGATTGAAGAGTTTGACTTGACAAACTTCATGCTGGAGGAAGAGTTCTATCAAGAGCAAGATTGTCTTCAAGTAGTAGGGAAAGGAGAAGCTGCTCCTAATCCAAAAGGAGAGGAGCACATTCTAGTTGTGGAGGAGAAAAGTGCAGATCCAAGGGCTTTGAGCACAAAGCAGGATAGAGGAGGACCTTTAGTTCTTCTTTCTACTTCACCTCTCTCAAGTTCTAGTACTGAAGAGGAGTTTGATCTCTCAAACTCAATGTTGGAGGGTGAAAGAAACCATGGTGGTCAAGTTACAGATCAAGAAGACACCATGGAGGAAGTAGAGCATTTGCAGCAGGACAACCATGAGGCAGTTTATCTGTCAGATTTGGAGGACTGTTTTGATGGAGAAGAGCCGGTTGAGTTTCCACCATTCTCTCTTTCATCATCCACATTCCAAACACTTGAGTCTGCTGTCATGAAGGAGAACATTCATTTGCAGCAGCCTGCATCTTATAGCAGCTCTTTGGAACCAAGATTGGAAGATTTTAATCTTTCATGTTCTTCATTGGAGGAAGAGAAAGGACAGAGGAATTTCACCATTTCTTCCACACCATCCATTCAGGAAGGTCTACAAGAAGACTCCATTTTTGGAGTTGAAAATCAGAGCTATGGGCATATCAAACGGATCAGACCTTGCCCAATTAGGTATTTGGCTTCATTGGAGCCAAAGGAGAAGTCACAACCAGTCATGCTTGCTTCCGAGCATGAGGATGAGCTACAAAGTACCAAGGATCAGCTGTCATACCTCTTCAATCCAAATGCAGAGCAACTAAAAGAGGTATTGAATTTGCCTTCAGCTGATACCTTGATGATTTGGGTGGAAGACCAGACTTCTTGTTGATTTTCCACTCATCCTAATAGCCATGATCAGCTCCAAATCAATTGCATGGCTGCCACTTTTGAGAAAGGGAAACTATTTCTCACAACCAATTGCAGGGTTTGTTTAGCTTGCCTTTGCTTCCAGTTAGAATAGAGTAGGTAGGTTTGCTTTCGAAAAAGAAGTGCTTGTGCACACTGCATGTTCCATTTGGGGCATGTATGATTTTAAGTTCTGTACATAGTTTTTGTGGTGCTGGTTTTGCTCTGCACAATACATCCTAGTGGGATTTTAGTGAGAACAACTCCATGTCTAGTGGGATTGAAGTTGCTCGAGAGAGGAGATTTTCAAAGTTTAGATCAGTTGCAGGTTACAACTCATGACTCCATGTCCAATGGATGCTTCAGGCAATTGGTAACTTCATCTAGCAGGCATATGACCCCCATTGAGTCACCAAATTGTTATCCAAAATTCACCCCGGGGTAATTTTGGTAACATGCATTAAATACTCAAGTCCCAAAAGATAAATTGATTCAAGGTAAAAATCATGTTTCTAGGGTCCCCTCAGATTTTTCCTAACTCTCCTGTCCAGGTTGAAAAGAGCAAGTTCTGAGAAAAGGTGAAAAAGTTGCAAAAACAAGCTTGGGCCAGGAAAAATCATGAAAAATGGTTGATTCCTAGTCCTCGCATGCGTCGGGATGTGAGGGACATGCAGGTGCGAATCGGCCGACAGCCGCCGCCAGATCTGCAAAACAAAGGAACATCTGGGCCGTCGGGGACGTGCGGGATGCACGAAAGCCGGTTTGGCCGAAGGAGAAGAAAATCGACTAACTGCTGAGTAGAATAGTTTGGGACATCTGGGCCGCGAGGACGCGAAGGACACGAACCACCTGGATTGGCCAAAAAGGAGAACTTTCGCCTTTGGGACGGTTGGGACAAAGGCGCGTGGGGCGCGGACGCGGATAGCCGAAGGAGCCGAAAGCCAATAAAATTATGCCATGTCATCGGCTAGATAAGGGACAAGGAAGCCCATTTCGAGTGGATTGGAAGTTTTCATCCTAGACTATTTGTGACATCCGGGACAAATGGACGCGGTGGACACGAAAATCCGGCAGACCCGCGGACCAACCAAATCATGACACGTGTCACAAGGGGAAATGTCCAAAAGTTCAAAGGGTAAGGTTTGAAGGGTCGGCCGAGCCAATCGAAAAGGACACGTGTCAATGGAGCGGGGAGGCTCGGAGCCAAGCAAAGATTTGGAAAATTTGGCCAAGTTCGGCCAAAAAGCTAAAAGTAAAGGTCTCCCCCGCGCCCCTGACGACCAATCAATGCATGCCACGTGTCCCAAGTGGCGGGGGTGCGGAGGAAAAGTGAAAAATGTTCCAAAATCACAAAAAGTCAAAGTTTTCAAGGAAAACCCGCGGGACAGGGAAGGAGAGAGAATTACGCATCCAATCAGCGCTTGACACGTGTCATCCAGGTGGCAGAGCGCGGGAAAAAAATTTAAAAATCCGTTTTTTTTCTGCTTTGTGGCCTAAATCTTCAGATTGCCATATCTTTCGATCCGAGCTCGGATTTGCATGTTCTTTATATCAACAGAAATCTTATGAAATTCTCTACATGATTCTAGGGTTAATCCTAAATTTTGGTGCAGCTAAAGTTTGTAGAGAGAAAGTTGAGAAACAGCTCGACTCATGTTCATGGCCGAAGTGACATTTCAATGCGACCAAATTAATGCGAGAATGGGTCGCATTCTCCTCCAAATCGGTCAAAGATGGCAGGGTATGGGTTTGTAAGGTCCTCCATGCTGATTTAATGCATTTGCAGTCAATGAGGAATGGGCTCCCATGTTTTTTTATGTTTTCTCTCTCATGGGCTCGACCCATGCAATGTAAAAGCTAGATTTGGCTCATTTTGGAGGCATGATTACAAGTTGTTCATCTTTTCTACTCTACCCCCTTCTCTTCTCCTCCCGGGGTTGAAAATGGAGTTTGAACCTCCTCCTTGCTCTGTAATGGCATTTTTTGCCTTTTACTATTGAAATGATGTTCTGTGCAAACTTCTAGAGCAATAAAAAACATGTTTTGTGATGCATCTGTCCATCCTTGCTCATTTTTGCTTGTTCTCTTCTTGCCTCTCTTCATTGCAGGTATTTGTGCATGTTCTAATGTTCATTGTAGGTTTGGAGCTGTGTTCATGGAGTTTTGGGACATTTTCTGTGTGAAATCTATCCTTGGGCCTGTGATGCGTCTGTCCATCCTTCCCATTGCTCACCTCTCCTTGTTCCATGGCAGTTTTGATAGATGTTCAACATTCTCCTTCTCTAGTGTATCACCGTTTTAGTGTAGGCTTTTTTTGTTTTTCCTTTTTTCTCTCTCTGTCTCCTTGGCATGGTTAGATTAGGATTAGATTAGCTTATCTCGCTTTGGAATAGCTAATGATAGGTAGTTTAGGAGTAGGAACCAGCCTTCTCTGGAGATTCCTCTCTTAGTTTCACAAGTCCCACGCTTGGAGAGAGGTTTCCATGTTGTGTAATCACACTGGATGCTAGAGTGATCAACCTAGAAGCTTGATCCGCATCCAAGGGTGCAAAGTGAGCCTGCAACAACAATTTTTGGAATGTCCGATGGGACACCGAGGTTAGATTATTTCATCTTTCGAGAGGTGTCTCATTATCAACAAAGCAAAGTTTAAGCCACCGTGCACTGCATCAATAGTTTTAGCAGGCTGGTGGGACCTTAGAGGTCTTGCACTTCATCTTTTGCAGGTTGGTGTGTTCGTGAAGATTTCAGCCTTTGGAGGCACTTGCAAACACATCCGATGACTCCATCCGATCAGCAACCCATTTATGAAGTTGCAAACCCGTTTTCATACATTTCCATTTTCATCCTTCTTTCCATCTCTTTCATTCTTTTCCATTCCATGAAGTTGTGCAATCATGACTTCATTTCCATCATGGAACTCACATTTACAACAGCAGTTTATCACACCTCCAACATGTTTTACAAATCCTCCAAATCAGCATTTTGAACAAATTCAAGATCAGTATGCATACCCATATGAGCAGCAGTGCCAAAGTCAGTTTGGATATGAAGCATGTCAAGCACAAGGGTATCTTTGGCTATGACATGAGGATCAAGAAGAAAATGTAGATCTGCTGGAACAAATCCAAAAGATGGAGGTAAAGATGGTGCAGTCCAGAGCAACAACTCAAATGAGAGCTTTCAGAATTGGTTGCAGGACTCCTTGTCCATGGGGAGGCCCTTTTCCAAGACACTTTAGCCCTCAGGAGAAGCTGGACTTCATGATGAAAACGCTGCCATTGCTTGCACAGTGGATTGAAGAAATAGAGGTGTATGAGAGGAGTATTGAGCAACCTTGTCAACGGGTAAGCACGCCATCTCATGCCTTTCTTTTCCCTCTTTCCCAATCTATTTTATCTCAGCAGTGTCAAGTTTTAAACTCTCCATCTGCTGTCCCAAGTGTTGAATCCATTTCTCCACCCCCTAGTCTTCCACCTCACCTCAATTCTTCTTTCCTTTTTCCTTCCAAACAGTCATCCCCTCCACAAGAGCTAAAAGAAATACCCCCTCCTCCAAAGAAACAAGAGTTTCTACCTCCACCACCACAAAAAATTTCCAAATCAATCAAGTTACAACCCATCCCTCCTCTTGCATTCCCAATTCCATGTGGGGAAGAAGTTCTTGTAGTCCCAACTTGTCCTCTAGAGCAGCAAATTGAAGAGTTTAACTTGAAAAACTTCATGCTGGAGGAAGAGTTCTATCAAGAGCAAGATTGTCTTCAAGTAGTAGGGAAAGGAGAAGCTACTCCTAATCTAAAAGGAGAGGAGCAAATTCTAGTTGTGGAGGAGAAAAGTGCAGATCCAAGGGCTTTGAGCACAAAGCAGGCTACAGGAGAACCTTCAGTTCTTCTTTCTACTTCACCTCTCTCAAGTTCTAGTACTGAAGAGGAGTTTGATCTCTCAAACTCAATGTTGGAGGGTGAAAGAAACCATGGTGGTCAAGTTACAGATCAAGAAGACACCATGGAGGAAGTGGAGCATTTGTAGCAGGATAGCCATGAGGTAGTTTATCTGTCAGATTTGGAGGACTGTTTTGATGGAGAAGAGCCGGTTGAGTTTCCACCATTCTCTCTTTCATCATCCACATTCCAAACACTTGAGTCTACTGTCATGAAGGAGAACATTCATTTGCAGTAGCCTACATCTTATAGCAGCTCTTTGGAACCAAGATTGGAAGATTTTAATCTTTCATGTTCTTCATTGGAGGAAGAGAAAGGACAGAGGAATTTCACCATTTCTTCCACACCATCCATTCAGGAAGGTCTACAAGAAGACTCCATTTTGGAGTTGAAAATCAGAGCTATGGGCATATCAAACGGATCAAACCTTTCCCAATCAGGTATTTGGCTTCATTGGAGCCAAAGGAGAAGTCACAACCAGTCATGCTTGCTTCTGAGCATGAGGATGAGCTACAAAGTACCAAGGATCAGCTGTCATACCTCTTCAATCCAAATGCAGAGCAACTAAAAGAGGTATTGAATTTGCCTTCAGCAGATACCTTGATGATTTGGGTGGAAGACCAGCTTCTTGTTGATTTTCCACTCATCCTAATAGCCATGATTAGCTCCAAATCAATTGCATGGCTGCCACTTTTGAGAAAGGGAAGCTATTTCTCACAACCAATTACAGGGTTTGTTTAGCTTGCCTTTGCTTCCAGTTAGAATAGAGTAGGTAGGTTTGCTTTCAGCAGAAGAAGTGCTTGTGCACACTCTGCATGTTCCATTTGGGGCATGTATGATTTTCAGTTCTGTACATAGTTTTTGTGGTGCTGGTTTTGCTCCTGCACAATTCATCCTAGTGGCATTTTAGTGAGAACAACTCCATGTCTAGTGGGATTCAAGTGGCTCAGAGAGGAGATTTTCAAAGTTCAGATCAGTTGCAGGTTACAACTCATGACTCCATGCCCAATGGATGCTTCAGGCAACTGGTAACTTCATCTAGCAGGCAGATGACCCCACTGAGTCGCCAAATTGTTATCCAAAATTCACCCCCCAGGTAATTTTGGTAACATGCATTAAATACTCAAGTCCCAGGCAGATAAATTGATTCAAGGTAAAAATCATGTTTCAGGGTCCCCTCAGATTTTTTCTAACTCTCCTGTCCAGGTTGAAAAGAGCAAGTTCTGAGAAAAGGTGAAAAAGTTGCAAAAACAAGCTTGGGCCAGGAAAAATCATGAAAAATGGTTGAGTCCTAGTCCTCGCAACAGTCGGGACGTGAGGGACATCTAGGCGTGAATCGGCCGACAGGCCGCCAGGCAGTCTGCAGAACAAAGGAACATCTGGGCCGTCGGGACGCGCGGGATGTGGAAAGCCGGTTCGGCTGAAGGAGAAGAAAATTGAGTAATCGTTGAGTGGAGCATGCGGGACATCCGGGCCGCAAGGACGCGAAGGACGTGAACCCCTGGATTGGCTGAAAAGGAGAACTTTCACACTGGGACAGTTGAGACAAAGGGACACGTGGGACACGGATAGCCGAAGGAGCCGAAAGCCAATCAAATTATGCCATGTCATCGACAAATAAGGGACAAGGAAGCCCATTTCGGGTGGATCGGAAGTTTTCATCCCAGACAATTTGGGACATCCGGGACAAATGGATGCGGTGGACATGAAAATCCGGCAGACCCGCGGACCAACCAAATCATAACACGTGTCACAAGGGGAAACGTCCAAAAGTTCAAAGGGCGAGGTTTGAAGGGTCAGCCCGAGCCAATCAGAAGAGGACACGTGTCCAATGGAGCAGGAGGCTCGGAGCCGGGAAAATATTTGGAGAATTTGGAAAGAAGTTCAGCCAAAAAGCTAGAAGTAAAGGTCTGCCCGTGCCCCCGACGAGCAATCAATGCATGCCACGTGTCCCAAGTGGCGGGGCGCGGAGGAAAAGTGAAAAATGTTCCAAAATCACAAAAAGTCAAAATTTTCAAGGAAAACCCATGGGATAGGGAAGGAGAGAGAATTACGCATCCAATCAGCGCTTGACATGTGTCATCCAGGTGGCAGAGCGCGGGAAAAAATTTAAAAATCCGTTTTTGTCTGTTTTGTGCCCTAAATCTTCAGATTGCCATATCTTTCGATCCAGAGCTCAGATTTGCATGTTATTTATATCAATGGAAAGCTTATGAAATTCTCTACATGATTCTGGGGTTAATCCTAAATTTTGGTGCAGTCTAAAGAGAGAAAGTTGAGAAACAGCTCTAACACGTGTTCATGGCCGAAGTGACATTTCAAATGACCAAATTAATGCGAATGGGTCGCATTCTCCTCCAAATACATCAAAGATGGCAGGGTATGGGTTTGTAAGGTCCTCCATGCTGATTTAATGCATTTTCAGTCAATGAGGAATGGGCTCCCACGTTTTTGTACGTTTTCTCTCTCATGGGCTCAACCCATGCAATGTAAAAGCCAGATTTGGCTCATTTTGAAGACATGATTACAAGTTGTTCATCTTTTTCGCTCTCGCCCCCTTATCTTCTCCTCCAGGGTTGAAAATGGAATTTGAACCTCCTCCCTTTCTCTGTAATGGCGTTTTGCCCTTTTACAATTGAAATCATGTTCTGTGCAAACTTCTAGAGCAGCAAAAACATGTTTTGTGATGCATCTGTCCATCCTTGCTCATTTTTGCTTATTCTCTTCTTGCCTCTCTTCATTGCAGGTATTTGTGCATGTTCTAATGTTCATTACAGGTTTGGAGCTGTGTTCATGGAGTTTTGGGACATCTTTTGTGTGAAATCTATCCTTGGGCCTGTGATGCGTCTGTCCATCCTTCCCATTGCTCACCTCTCCTTGTTCCATGGCAGTTTTGATAGATGTTCAACATTCTCCTTCTCTAGTGTATCACCGTTTTAGTGTAGGCTTTTGTTGTTTTTCCTTTTTTTTCTCTCTTTGTCTCCTTGGCATGGTTAGATTAGGATTAGATTAGCTTGTCTGCACTGGAATAGCTCATGGAAGGTAGTTTAGGAGTAGGAACCAGCCTTCTTTGGAGATTCCTCTCTCAGTTTCACAAGTCCCACGCTTGGAGAGAGGTTTCCATGTTGTGTAATCACACTGGATGCTAGAGTGATCAACCTAGAAGCCTGATCTGCATCCAAGGGTCTTTGTGAGCTCGCAACAACAATTTTTGGCATGCCCGATGGGACACCGAGGTTAGATTATTTCATCTTTCGAGGTGTCTCATTATCAACAAAGAAAGTTTAAGCCACCGTGCGCCCGCATCAATAGTTTTGGCAGGCTCGGTGGGACCTTAGAGGTCTTGCACTTTATCTTTTGCAGGTTGGTGTGTTCGTGAAGATTTCAGCCTTTGGAGGCACTTGCAAACACATCTCGATGACTCCATCCGATCAGCAACCCATTTATGAAGTTGCAAACCCGTTTTCATCCATTTCCATTTTCATCCTTCTTTCCATCTCTTTCATTTTTTTCCATTCCATGAAGTTATGCAATCATGACTTCATTTCCATCATGGAACCGACATTTACAACAGCAGTTTATCACACCTCCAACATGTTTTACAAATCCTCCAAATCAGCATTTTGAACAAATTCAAGATCAGTATGCATACCCATATGAGCAGCAAAAGTGCAAAGTTAGTTTGGATATGAATTATGTCAAGCACAAGGGTATGCTGGCTATGAGGGCAATCAAGAAGAAAATGCAGATCTTCTCGGAACAAATCCAAAAGATGGAGGTAAAGATGGTGCGATCAAGAGCAACAACTCAAACGAGAGCTTTAAGAATTGGTTGCAGGACTCCTTGTCCATGGGGAGGCCCGTTTCCAAGACACTTTAGCCCTCGGGAGAAGCTGGACTTCATGATGAAAATGCTGCCATTACTTGCACAAAGTGGATTGAAGAAGTAGAGGTGTATGAGAGGAGTATTGAGCAACCTTGTCAATGGGTAAGCACGCCATCTCATGCCTTTCTTTTCCTTCTTTCCCAATCTATTTTATCTCAGCGAAGTGTCAAGTTTTAAACTCTCCATCTGTTGTCCCAATTGTTGAATCCATTTCTCAACCCCCTAGTCTTCCACCTCACCTCAATTCTTCTTTCCTTTTTCCTTACAAACAGTCATCCCCTCCACAAGAGATAAACGAAATACCCCCTCGTCCAAAGAAACAAGAGTTTCTACCTCCACCACCACAAAAATTGCCAAATCAATCAAGTTACAACCCATCCCTCCTCTTGCATTCCCAATTCCATGTGGGGAAGAAGTTCTTGCAGATCCCAACTTGTCCTCTAGAGCAGCAGATTGAAGAGTTTGACTTGACAAAATTCATCTTTGGAGGAAGATTTCTATCAAGAGAAAGATTGTCTTCAAGTAGTAGGAAAGGAGAAGCTTCTCCTAATCCAAAAGGAGAGGAGCACATTCTAGTTGTGGAGGAGAAAAGTGCAGATCCAAGGGCTTTGAGCACAAAGCAAAGCTACAAGAGGACCTTTAGTTCTTCTTTCTACTTCAACTCTCTCAAGTTCTAGTAATGAAGAGGAGTTTGATCTCTCAAACTCAATGTTGGAGGGTGAAAGAAACCATGGTGGTCAAGTTACAGATCAAGAAGACACCATGGAGGAAGTAGAGCATTTGCAGCAGGACAGCCATGAGGTAGTTTATCTGTCAGATTTGGAGGACTGTTTTGATGGAGAAGAGCCGATTGAGTTTCCACCATTCTCTCTTTCATCATCCACATTCCAAACACTTGAGTCTGTTGTCATGAAGGAGAACATTCATTTGCAGTAGCTTGCATCTTATAGCAGCTCTTTTATAACCAAGATTAGAATATTTTAATCTTTCATGTTCTTTATTGGAGGAAGAGAAAGGACAGAGGAATTTCACCATTTCTTCCACACCATCCATTCAGGAAGGTCTACAAGAAGACTCCATTTTTGGAGTTGAAAATCAGAGCTATGGGCATATCAAACGGATCATACCTTGCCCAATCAGGTATTTGGCTTCATTGGAGCCAAAGATGAAGTCACAACAAGTCATGCTTGCTTTCGAGCATGAGGATGAGCTACAAAGTACCAAGGATCAGCTGTCATACCTCTTCAATCCAAATGCAGAGCAACTAAAAGAGGTATTGAATTTGCCTTCAGCTGATACCTTGATGATTTGGGTGGAAGACCAGCTTCTTGTTGATTTTCCACTCATCCTAACAGCCATGATCAGCTCCAAATCAATTGCATGGCTGCCACTTTTGAGAAAGGGAAGCTATTTCTCACAACCAATTGCAAGGTTTGTTTAGCTTGCCTTTGCTTCCATTAGAATAGAGTAGGTAGGTTTGCTTTCAGTAGAAGAAGTGCTTGTGCACACTCTGCATGTTCCATTTGGGGCATGTATGATTTTCAGTTCTGTACATAGTTTTTGTGGTGCTGGTTTTGCTCTTGCACAGTTCATTCTAGTGGCATTTTGGTGAGAACAACTCCATGTCCGGTGGGATTCAAGTGGCTCAGAGAGGAGATTTTCAAAGTTCAGATCAGTTGCAGGTTACAACTCATGACTCCATGCCCAATGGATGCTTCAGGCAACTGGTAACTTCATCTAGCAGGCAGATGACCCCGCTGAGTCGCCAAATTGTTATCCAAAATTCACCCCAGGGTAATTTTGGTAACATGCATTAAATGCTCAAGTCCCAGGTAGATAAATTGATTCAAGGTAAAAATCATGTTTCAGTGGTCCCCTGCATTTTTCCTAACTCTCCGTCTGTGTTGAAAAGAACAAGTTCGAGAAAAGGTTGAAAAAGTTGCAAAAACAAGCTTGGGCAGGAAAATCATGAAAATGGTTGAGTCCTAGTCCTCGCAACTTGATCGGGACGTGAGGGACATCAGGCGTGAATCGGCCGACAGCCGCCAGCGCGATTGCGTAACAAAGGGACATCTAGGCCGTCGGGACGCGCGGACGCGAAAGCCGGTTCACCAAGGAGAAGAAAATCAACTAATCGCTGATCGGAATAGTCTGGGACATCTGGGCCATGAGGACGCGAAGGACGCGAACCACCCGGATTGGCTGAAAAGGAGAAATTTTGCTTTGGGACGAGTTGGGACAAAGGGACGCGTGGGACGCGGATAGCCGAAGGAGCCGAAAGCCAATAAAATTACGCCACGTCATCGAAAGATAAGGGACAAGGAAGCCCATTTCAGGCGGATCGGAAGTTTTCATCCTAGACAGTTTGGGACATCCAGACAAATGGACACGGTGGACACAAAAATACAAAGCGAGACCTGCAGACCAACCAAATCATGACACGTGTCACAAGGAGAAACGTCCAAAAGTTCAAAGGGAGAGGTTTGAAGGGTCACCGAGCCAATCGAAGAAGGACACGTGTCCAATGGAGTAGGAGGCTCGGAGCCAGGCAAATATTTGGAGAATTTGGACAGAAGTTCGGCCAAAAAGCTAAAAGTAAAGGTCTGCCCCGCGCCCCTGACGACCAATCAATGCATGCCACATGTCCCAAGTGGCGGGGGCGCGGAGGAAAAGTGAAAAATGTTCCAAAATCACAAAAAGTCAAAGTTTTCAAGGAAAACCCATGGGATAGGGAAGGAGAGAGAATTACGCATCCAATCAGTGCTTGACACGTGTCATCCAGGTGGCAGAGCGCGGGAAAAAATTAAAAATCCGTTTTTTGTCTGTTTTGTGCCCTAAATCTTCAGATTGCCATATCTTTCGATCCAGAGCTCGGATTTGCACGTTCTTTATATCAATGGAAAGCTTATGAAATTCTCTACATGATTCTAGGGTTAATCTTGAATTTTGGTGTAGTCTAGAGAGAGAAAGTTGAGAAACAGCTCTGACGCGTGTTCATGGCTAGAAGTGACATTTCAGCAACCAAATTAATGCAGAATGGGTCGCATTCTCCTCCAAATCGGTCAAAGATGGCAGGGTATGGGTTTGTAAGGTCCTCCATGCTGATTTAATGCATTTGCAGTCAATGAGGAATGGGCTCCCACGTTTTGTACATTTTCTCTCTCATGGGCTCGACCCATGCAAAGCAAAAGCCGATTCTCGCTCATTTTGAAGACATGATTACAAGTTGTTCATCTTTTCGCTCTGCCCCCCTTCTCTTCTCCTCCGGGGTTGAAAATGGAGTTTGAACCTCCTCTCCTTGCTCTGTAATGGCATTTTTGCCCTTTTACTATTGAAATGATGTTCGTGTAAACTTCCTGAGTAGCAAAAAAACATGTTTTGTTATGCATCTGTCCATCCTTGCTCATTTTTGCTTATTCTCTTCTTGCCTCTCTTCATTGCAAGTATTTGTGCATGTTCTAATGTTCATTACAGGTTTGTAGCTGTGTTCATGGAGTTTTGGGACATCTTCTCGTGTGAAATCTATCCTTGGGCTCGTGATGTGTCCTGTCCATCCTTCCCATTGCTCACCTCTCCTTGTTCCATGGCAGTTTTGATAGATGTTCAACATTCTCCTTCTCTAGTGTATCACCGTTTTAGTGTAGGATTTTGTTGTTTTTCCTTTTTTCTCTCTTTGTCTCCTTGGCATGGTTAGATTAGGATTAGATTAGCTTGTCTCGCACCTTTGGAATAGCTCTGGGGGTAGTTTAGGAGAAGGAACCAGCCTTCTCTAGAGATTCCTCTCTCTTTCACAAGTCCCACACTTGGAGAGAGGTTTCCATGTTGTGCAATCACACTGGATGCTAGAGTGATCAACCTAGAAGCCTGATCTACATCCCGGGGTGTCCGTGAGCCTGTAACAACAGTTTTTGGCACGCCCGGTGGGACACTGAGGTTAGATTATTTCATCTTTCAGAGGTGTCTCATTATCAACAGCAAAGTTTAAGCCACCGTGTGCCTGCATCAACAGTTTTGGCACGCCCGGTGGGACCTTAGAGGTCTTCCACTTCATCTTTTGTAGGTTGGTGTGTTCCTGTGAAGATTTCAGCCTTTGGAGGCACTTGCAAACACATCTGGCGACTCCATCTGATCAAGCAACCCATTTCGAAGTTGCAGACCGTTTTCATCCATTTCCATTTTCATCCTTCTTTCCATCTCTTTCATTCTTTTCCATTCCATGAAGTTGTGCAATCATGACTTCATTTCCATCATGGAACTCACATTTACAACAGCAGTTTATCACACCTCCAACATGTTTTACAAATCCTCCAAATCAACATTTTGAACAAATTCAAGATCAAGTATGCATAACCATATGAGCGGTGAGTGCAAAGTCGGTTTGGATATGAAGCATGTCAAGCACAAGGGTATGTTGGCTATGAGGGCGATCAAGAAGAAAATGCAGATCTCTTTGGAACAAATCCAAAAGATGGAGGTAAAGATGGTGCTGTCAGAGCAACACTCAAATGAGAGCTTTTAGAATTGGTTGCAGGACTCCTTGTCCATGGGGAGGCCCTTTTCCAAGACACTTTAGCCCTCGGAGAAGCTGGAATTCATGATGAAAATGCTACCATTGCTTGCACAGTGGATTGAAGAAATAGAGGTGTATGAGAGGAGTATTGAGCAACCTTGTCAACGGGTAAGCACGCCATCTCATGCCTTTCTTTTCCCTCTTTCCCAATCTGTTTTATCTCAATAGTGTCAAGTTTTAAACTCTCCACTTGCTGTCCCAAGTGTTGAATCCATTTCTCCACCCCCTAGTCTTCCACCTCACCTCAATTCTTCTTTCCTTTTTCCTTACAAAACAGTCATCCCCTCCACAAGAGCTAAACGAAATACCCCCTCCTCCAAAGAAACAAGATTTTCTACCACCACCACCACAAAAAATTGCCAAATCAATCAAGTTACAACCCATCCCTCCTCTTGCATTCCCAATTCCATGTGGGGAAGAAGTTCTTGCAGTCCCAACTTGTCCTCTAGAGCAGCAGATTGAAGAGTTTGACTTGACAAACTTCATGCTTTGGAGGAAGATTTCTATCAAGAGCAAGATTGTCTTCAAGTAGTAGGGAAAGGAGAATCTGCTCCTAATCCAAAAGGAGGAGCACATTCTAGTTGTGGAGGAGAAAAGTGCAGATCCAAGGGCTTTAAGCACAAAGCAGGATACCGGAGGACCTTCATTCTTCTTTCTACTTCACCTCTCTCAAGTTCTAGTACTGAAGAGGAGTTTGATCTCTCAAACTCAATGTTGGAGGGTGAAAGAAACCATGGTGGTCAAGTTACAGATCAAGAAGACACCATGGAGGAAGTGGAGCATTTGCAGCAGGACAGCCATGAGGCAGTTTATCTGTCAGATTTGGAGGACTGTTTTGATGGAGAAGAGCCGGTTGAGTTTCCACCATTCTCTCTTTCATCATCCACATTCCAAACACTTGAGTCTGCTGTCATGAAGGAGAACATTCATTTGCAGCAGCCTGCATCTTATAGCAGCTCTTTGGAACCAAGATTGGAAGATTTTAATCTTTCATGTTCTTCATTGGAGGAAGAGAAAGGACAGAGGAATTTCACCATTTCTTCCACACCATCCATTCAGAAGGTCTACAAGAAGACTCCATTTTTGGAGTTGAAAATCAGAGCTATGGGCATACTCAACGGATCAGACCTTGCCCAATCAGGTATTTGGCTTCATTGGAGCCAAAGGAGAAGTCACAACCAGTCATGCTTGCTTCTGAGCATGAGGATGAGCTACAAAGTACCAAGGATCAGCTGTCATACCTCTTCAATCCAAATGCAGAGCAACTAAAAGAGGTATTGAATTTTCCTTCAGCTGATACCTTGATGATTTGGGTGGAAGACCAGCTTCTTGTTGATTTTCCACTCATCCTAACAGCCATGATCAGCTCCAAATCAATTGCATGGCTGCCACTTTTGAGAAAGGGAAGCTATTTCTCACAACCAATTGTAGGGTTTGTTTAGCTTGCCTTTACTTCCAAAGAAGAATAGAGTAGGTAGGTTTTCTTTCAGTAGAAGAAGTGCTTTTGCACACTCTGCATGTTCCATTTGGGGGCATGTATGATTTTAAGTTCGTACATAGTTTTTGTGGTGCTGGTTTTGCTCTCCCGCACGTTCATCCTAGTGGCATTTTAGTGAGAACAACTCCATGTCCGGTGGGATTCAAGTGGCTCGAGAGGATATTTTCGAGTTCGGATCATTGCAGCAGTTACAACTCATGACTCCATGCCCAATGGATACTTGTGCAATCGGTAACTTCATCTAGCAGTGGATGACCCATTGAAGTCGCCAAATTGTTATCCAAAATTCACCCCTGTGGTAATTTTGGTAACATGCATTAAATACTCAAGTCCTGTGAAGATAAATTGATTCAAGGTAAAAATCATGTTTCTGTGGTCCCTCGATTTTTCCTAACTCTCCTGCTCGTGGGTTGAAAAGAGCAAGTTCGAGAAAAGGTGAAAAAGTTACAAAAACAAGCTTGGGCTAGGAAAAATCATGAAAAATGGTTGAGTCCTAGTCCTCGCAACAGTCGGGATGTGAGGGACATCTGGGCGCGAATCGGCCGGCTGAGCAGCCGCTAGCAACTGGAGAAGAAAGGAACATCCGGGCCGTCGGGACGCGGCGGACGCGGAAAGCTGGTTTGGCCGAAGGAGAAGAAAATTGACTAATCGCTAAGTGGAGCGATGGGACATCTGGACCGCGAGGACGCGAAGGACGTAAACCACCCGGATCGGCCAAAAAGGAGAACTTTCGCACTAGGACAGTTGGGACAAAGGGACGCGTGGGACGTGGATAGCCGAAGGAGCCGAAAGCCAATCAAATTACACCACGTCATCGGCAGATAAGGGAAAAGGAAGCCCATTTCGGGCGGATCAGAAGTTTTCATCCTGCATGCTTTGGGACATCTGGGACAAATGGACGCGGTGGACACGAAAATTTGGAGACCAGCGAGCGAACCAAATCATGACACGTGTCACAAGGGGAAACGTCCAAAAGTTCAAAGGGCAAGGTTTGAAGGGTCAGCCCGAGCCAATCAGAAGAGGACACGTTTCCAATGGAGCAGGGAGGCTCAGAGCCAAGGAAATATTTGGAGAATTTGGCAAGAAGTTCATCCAAAAAGCTAAAAGTAAAGGTCCGCCTGCGCCCGACGACCAATCAATGCATGCCACGTGTCCCAAGTGGCGGGGCGCGGAGGAAAAGTGAAAAATGTTCCAAAATCACAAAAAGTCAAAGTTTTCAAGGAAAACCCGCGGCATAGGTAAGTAGAGAAAATTATGAATCCAATTAGAGCTTGACACGTGTCATCCCGTGTGGCAAAGCGCAGAAAAAATTTAAAAATCTGTTTTTTGTCCTGTTTTCTACCCTAAATCTTCAAATTGCCATATCTTTCGATCCAGAGCTCGATTTGCACATTCTTTATATCAACGAAAAGCTTATGAAATTATCTACATGATTCCATGGTTAATCCTAAATTTTGGTGTAGTCTAGAGAGAGAAATTTAAGAAATGGCTCGACACATGTTCATGGCGAAGTGACATTTCAAATGACCAAATTAATGCAGAATGGGTCGCATTCTCCTCCAAATCGGTCAAAGATGGCAGTGGTATGGGTTTGTAAGGTCCTCCATGCTGATTTAATGCATTTGTAGTCAATGAGGAATGGGCTCCCATGTTTTTGTATGTTTTCTCTCACATGGGCTCGACCCATGTAATGCAAAAGCCGCCATTCTACTCATTTCAAGACATGATTACAAGTTGTTCATATTTTCTCGCTTTGCCCCCCTTCTCTTCTCCTCCGGGTTGAAAATGGAGTTCGAACCTCCTCCCTTGCTCTGTAATGGCATTTTTTCCCTTTTACTATTGAAATGATGTTCTCAGGTGCAAACTTCCGAGCAAAGCAAAAACATGTTTTGTGATGCATCCGTCCATCCTTGCTCATTTTTGCTTATTCTCTTCTTACCTCTCTTCATTGCAGGTATTTGTGCATGTTATAATGTTCATTGCAGGTTTGGAGCTATGTTCATGGAGTTTTGGGACATCTTCTTTGTGAAATCTATCCTTGGGCTCGTGATGCGTCTATCCATTCTTCCCATTGATCACCTCTCCTTGTTCCATGGCGCTTTGATAGATGTTCAACATTCTCCTTCTCTAGTGTATCACCGTTTTAGTGTAGGCTTTTTTTGTTTTTCCTTTTTCTCTCTCTTTGTCCCCATGGCATGGTTAAATTAGGATTAGATTAGCTTGTCTCGCACCTTTGGAATAGCTCGTGGCGGGTAGTTTAGGAGCAGGAACTAGCCTTCTCGGAGATTCCTCTCTCAGTTTCACAAGTCCCACGCTTGGAGAGAGGTTTCCATGTTGTGCAATCACACTGGATGCTAGAGTGATCAACCTAGAAGCCTGATCTCGCATCCGGGTGTCTTTGTGAGCCTACAACAACAATTTTTGGCATGCCCGATGGGACATTGAGTTTAGATTATTTCATCTTTCAGAGGTGTCTCATTATCAATAGTAAATTTTAAGCCACCGTGCACCTACATCACATGATTTTGGCATGCCTAGTGGGACCTTAGAGGTCTTCCACTTCATCTTTTGTAGGTTGGTGTGTTCCCTGTGAAGATTTTAGCCTTTGGAGGCACTTGCAAACACATTTGGTGACTCCATCCGATCGAAACCCATTTCGAAGTCAGCAAAACCCGTTTTCATCCATTTCCATTTTCATCCTTCTTTCCATCTCTTTCATTCTTTTCCATTCCATGAAGTTGTGCAATCATGACTTCATTTCCATCATGGAACTCACATTTACAACAGCAGTTTATCACACCTCCATCATGTTTTACAAATCCTCCAAATCAGCATTTTAAACAAATTCAAGATCGATATCCATACCCATATGAGCAGCAAAGCGGTGCAAAGTCGGTTTGATATGAAGCATGTATAAGACAAGGGTATGCTGGCTATAAGGGCAAAGATCAAGAAGAAAATGCAAATCTGGAACAAATCCAAAAGATGGAGGTAAAGATGGTGCGATCCAGAAAAAATTGGTCATGCAGAATTGGTTGCAGGACTCCTTGTCCATGGGGAGGCCCTTTTCCAAGACACTTTAGCCCTCAGGAGAAGCTGGACTTCATGATGAAAACGCTGCCATTTCTTGCATAGTGGATTGAAGAAATAGAGGTGTATGAGAGGAGTATTGAGCAACCTTGTCAACGGGTAAGCACACCATCTCATGCCTTTCTTTTCCCTCTTTCCCAACTGTTTTATCTCAAAAGTGTCAAGTTTTAAATTCTCCATCTCTTGTCCCAAGTGTTGAATCCATTTCTCCACCCCTAGCCTTCCACCTCACCTCAATTCTTCTTTCCTTTTTCTTTACAAACATTCATCCCCTCCACAAGAGCTAAACGAAATACCCCTCCTCCAAAGAAACAAGAGTTTCTACCTCCACCACCACAAAAAATTGCCAAATCAATCAAGTTACAACCCATCCCTCCTCTTGCATTCCCAATTCCATGTGGGGAAGAAGTTCTTGCAGTCCCAACTTGTCCTCTAGAGCAGCAGATTGAAGAGTTTGACTTGAAAACTTCATCTTTGGAGGAAGAGTTCTATCAAGAGCAAGATTGTCTTCAAGTAGTAGGGAAAGGAGAAGCTGCTCCTAATCCAAAAGGAGAGGAGCACATTCTAGTTTTGGAGGAGAAAAGTGCAGATCCAAGGGCTTTGAGCACAAAGCAGGCTACAGGAGAACCTTCAGTTCTTCTTTCTACTTCACCTCTCTCAATTTCTAGTACTAAAGAGGAGTTTGATCTCTCAAACTCAATGTTGGAGGGTGAAAGAAACCATGGTGGTCAAGTTACAGATCAAGAAGACACCATGGAGGAAGTGGAGCATTTGTAGCAGGACAGCCATGAGGCAGTTTATCTGTCAGATTTGGAGGACTGTTTTGATGGAGAAGAGCCGGTTGAGTTTCCACCATTCTCTCTTTCATCATCCACATTCCAAACACTTGAGTCTGCTATCATGAAGGAGAACATTCATTTGCAGTAGCCTGCATCTTATAGAACTCTTTTATAACCAAGATTGGAAGATTTTAATCTTTCATGTTCTTTATTCGAGGAAGAGAAAGGACAGAGGAATTTCACCATTTCTTCCACACCATCCATTCAGAAGGTCTACAAGAAGACTCCATTTTTGGAGTTGAAAATCAGAGCTATGGGCATATCAAATGGATCAGACCTTGCCCAATCAGGTATTTGGCTTCATTGGAGCCAAAGGAGAAGTCACAACCAGTCATGCTTGCTTCTGAGCATGAGGATGAGCTACAAAGTACCAAGGATCAGTTGTCATACCTCTTCAATCCAAATGCAGAGCAACTAAAAGAGGTATTGAATTTTCCTTCAGCTGATACCTTGATGATTTGGGTGGAAGACCAGCTTCTTGTTGATTTTCCACTCATCCTAACAGCCATGATCAGCTCCAAATCAATTGCATGGCTGCCACTTTTGAGAAAGGGAAGCTATTTCTCACAACCAATTGTAGGGTTTGTTTAGCTTGCCTTTGCTTCCAGTTAGAATAGAGTAGGTAGGTTTGCTTTCAGCTAGAAGAAGTGCTTGTGCACACTCTGCATGTTCCATTTGGGGCATGTATGATTTTAAGTTCTATACATAGTTTTTGTGGTGCTAGTTTTGCTCTGCACAGTTCATCCTAGTGGCATTTTGGTGAGAACAACTCCATGTCCGGTGGGATTCAAGTGGCTCAGAGAGGATATTTTCAAAGTTCAGATTAGTTGTAGGTTACAACTCATGACTCCATGCCCAATGGATGCTTCAGGAAATTGGTAACTTCATCTAGCAGGCAGATGACCCCGCTGAGTCGCAAATTATTATCCAAAATTCACCCCAGGGTAATTTTGGTAACATGCATTAAATACTCAAGTCCTGTGTAGATAAATTGATTTAAGGTAAAAATCATGTTTCAGGGGTCCCCTCGATTTTTCCTAACTCTCCTGTCCAGGTTGAAAAGAGCAAGTTCTGAGAAAAGGTGAAAAAGTTGCAAAAACAAGCTTGGGCCGGAAAATCATGAAAAATGGTTGAGTCCTAGTCCTCGCAATAGTCGGGACGTGAAGGACATCTGGTGCGACCGGCCGGACAGTGCTAAAACTGCGTAACAAAGGAACATCGGGCCGCGGGACACGCGGACGCGGAAAGCCGGTTCAGCCGAAGGAGAAGAAAATCGACTAATCGGGCTGAAAGCGGAATGGCGGAGCAGTGGGACATCTGGGCCGCGAGGACGTGAAGGACGCGAACCACCCGGATCGGCCGAAAAGGAGAACTTTCACACTGGGACAGTTGGGACAAAGGGATGCGTGGGACGTGGATAGCCGAAGGAGCCGAAAGCCAATCAAATTACGCCACGTGTCATCGGCTAGATAAGGGACAAGGAAGCCCATTTTGGGCGGATCAGAAGTTTTCATCCCAGACAGTTTGGGACATCCGGGACAAATGGACGTGGTGGACGCGAAAAGCCGGCAGACCCGCGGACCAACCAAATCATGACACGTGTCACAAGGGGAAACGTCCAAAAGTTCAAAGGGTGAGGTTTGAAGGGTCAGCCTGAGCCAATCAGAAGAGGACATGTGTCCAATGGAGTAGGGAGGCTCGGAGCCAGGGAAAGATTTAGAGAATTTGGCAAGAATTTCGGCCAAAAAGCTAAAAGTAAAGGTCTGCCCCGCGCCCCTGACGACCAATCAATGCATGCCACGTGTCCCAAGTGGCGGGGTGCGGAGGAAAAGTGAAAATGTTCCAAAATCACAAAAAATTCAAATTTTTCAAGGAAAATCCACCTGGATAGGGAAGGAGAGAGAATTATGCATCCAATCAAAGTGCTTGACACGTGTCATCCAGTGGCAGAGCGTGAGAAAAAATTTAAAAATCCGTTTTTTGTCTGCTTTATGCCCTAAATCTTCGATTACCATATCTTTCGATCCAGAGCTCGATTTACACGTTCTTTATATCAACGGAAATCTTATGAAATTTTCTACATGATTCCAGGATTAATCCTAAATTTTGGTGCATTCTAGAGAGATAAAGTTGAGAAACAGCTCGAAGTGTGTTCATGGCCGAAGTGACATTTCAATGCGACCAAATTAATGCAGAATGGGTCGCATTCTCCTCCAAATCGGTCAAAGATGGCGGGGTATGGGTTTGTAAGGTCCTCCATGCTGATTTAATGCATTTGTACATCAATGAGGAATAGGCTCCCACATTTTTGTATGTTTTCTCTCTCATGGGCTCGACCATGCAATGCAAAAGCCGATTTGGCTCATTTTGAAGACATGATTACAAGTTGTTCATCTTTTCTGATCTCGCCCCCCTTCTCTTCTCCTCCGGGGTTGAAAATGGAGTTCGAACCTCCTCCCTTGCTCTGTAATGGCATTTTTTCCCTTTTACTATTGAAATGATGTTCTGTGCAAACTTCTGGAGCAACAAAAAACATGTTTTGTGATGCATCTGTCCATCCTTGCTCATTTTTTGCTTATTCTCTTCTTGCCTCTCTTCATTGCAGGTATTTGTGCATGTTCTAATGTTCATTACAGGTTTGGAGCTGTGTTCATGGAGTTTTGGGACATCTTCTGTGTGAAATCTATCCTTGGGCCTATGATGCGTCTGTCCATCCTTCCCATTGCTCACCTCTCCTTGTTCCATGGTAGTTTTGATAGATGTTCAACATTCTCCTTCTCTAGTGTATCACCGTTTTAGTGTAGGCTTTTTCTGTTTTTCCTTTTTTTCTCTCTATGTCTCCTTGCATGGTTAGATTAGGATTAGATTAGATTATCTGACTGGAATAGCTTGTGGCAGGTAGTTTAGGAGCAAGAACCAGCCTTCTCTTGAGATTCCTCTCTCAATTTCACAAGTCCCACGCTTGGAGAGAGGTTTCCATGTTGTGCAATCACACTGGATGCTAGAGTGATCAACCTAGAAGCCTGATTTGCATCTAGGTGTCTTTGTGAGCTGCAACAACACAAATATTAATGGATATCATTGAATACTAAAAAGGAAAAAATATACTTGTTTGGGCTAAGAACGAGTGAAGGTGTGGAGATGAAAGGTAAGAGAAAAAGTGAAATTTCATGAAGAATGATCATCTTGATTGTTGAAATGACATGAGATGTAGGGTATGAGGTTTATAGAACAGATTATGGTGTTTTTGAAAGCCACTTAAGGTGATTTTTGTCAATTTTTACAAACTAGATCCATTTTAGGCTTCTTGGTGAAGATCCTCATTTGCATAGCTTAGTGTAAGGTGTTATTGATTCCTCCTAACTTCTTAAATGAATGATGAAATGTAATTTTATTTTCATAATTCGAGATCAGATCAGTAGGGTTATTTGAGATTGAATAATGTTATTTGTGGCTAAAAATTCCTGTGTGAGTGTGTGGATGGAAGTGACAGGTAAAGAGAAGTGAAAGTTTGAGCGAAGAGTGAGAAGACACCAAAGGACCAAGTCAATAATCCTAGGTGAGGTGTAGAGAGAAAAAAGGTGAGATAAATTTATTGAAAATATAATAAAGAGAAAGATGTATATATAAGAGTTAGTGACAAATTTGATGAAGTTATTCAGCTACATGAAGAAACAAAAGAGATAAAGAGAAATAAGAAAGAAGAAGCCAAGAAGAGAGAAGAAGAAAGAAAACAAGAAGAATGGATGCAAAAAGAGATGAAAATTTTGAGAAAATATATAGATAAGTTATGAGAATTGACGATGAGAAAAAGTAGTGGGATTGATTTTGTGATGAAGAAGAAATCTAAGTGATCTATAAAGCTACTTGTGAGAAGAAATTAGAGGATGAAGCTGATATTAGAAATCAAGAAAGAGGAAAAGAAGATAAAAAAGAGGAAAATAAAGAGAAATATGTTGTCAAACATATGAATGAAGACACGAGCCATGTAGATCACTCAAACTCAGCCAAGAATCATGGTTACATAGTGCCTATTTGGATGTAAAAATCAGCAGTAGGGAAAGAAGATGACAAACCAAAGAAAATTATTGATAAGACTAGTGGAGAAAGACAACAAAAGAGATATAATTCAACTTTCTTGAGGATACAAGAAATATAAAATGGACTAAAGATGATTTGGAAAAATAATTTAAAAAGTCGTGTACACATAAGAGTGAGTGAAATGAAGAATAAAGAGGATGAACCCTTGAAGAACAAGAATATTTCAGATATTGAAGAGGAGATACAGGAAAAATATGAAATAAAGGTAAGCAAAGTTGATTGTTTGATGATTGATATTGATGATTGTGTGAGTGAATTAATTTAAGTTTTATGAGATGAATCCATTTGTGAATTCAATAATGTTGAGCAAGATGAAAAACAATAATGTGATGAAGTTTGTATGATGGAGTAGATAATATTTTACAAATCTTGCTGGATGTGGTGGATGGAAAAGAGAAAAGTGCAGGTACAAGCTGAAGAAATGATGGTTTCTTAGGCACATGATGATCTAAATAAAGGAAAGGAAGATGTATATATAGGTATAGAGAATCTTGGTGTGATGGTGAATAAAGGAGTACAAGAAATTAGACAATAAAATGAAGCACATGGACATTTTTCAGTCCATTTGAGCAAAGAGTACAACGAGAACATGATGAGGTAAATCTACATAGAGATGAAGAGTAGCATGGAATATGAAGTATATTTTTGCTATTGTGATGTTTGTGTGTGTAGGTACAAAGGATGGAAGCATGAAGATGATAAAGCTAAAGATGGAATTCAAGAATCAAAGAAGCAAGGTAAAGGAAAATGCAAGGAAAAAGACTAATATATGGGATCAGGTGGTTATGATGAATACAATGACAATGAAAGAGTAGAAAGAAGAACAAGGACAAGAAAAGGTGATGAAAACTTGATCTGAAGACATGACTATGTAGACAAAGTACAAAGATACTTTTCTCCACCTTGGGAGTATGATGCAGGGGCATCTTCAAAGAGCATCCAAACTAACATTTTCTCATCCTAACCATGGTTGTGAGATCAAAGCAAGTGTGATGGAGTGTGATGAGGTCCTAAGAGAGAGATCTAGGAGGCTAAGAAGTTTGAAAATTCAAATTCATGATTTCCCTCCAAAATGTAATTCAAATCCTAAAGCATGTAAAAGAGATGTAATGAGGTTTCAAAGGGTCTAGGTGGTTTAGAATGTGTGTGAGTGATGACTAGACATGTTATAGGGAGTCCTAAGTGTGGGTTAGAGCAATAAAATTTTAATTTAATGTAAAATGCCTCCTTGCATTGTAAAGGCATATGAAGATTCAAGTATGGGTCTTGGAGTTAGTTATGAAACCAAGAATAAGTTACACAAAAGAAGGAAACTTTGAATAAAGGATAGGGAGAGTAAGTTGAAAATACATTCCTCGAGGAAAGGAGATCAAAGGAAGGAGAAATGGAAGAGAAAAAATACAATTTTGTAAGAAAGTTACAATATATACATAATAAACTCTGTTTTTTGTTTGATATCTTACCTTTCCATGAATGTCTTGGCTAGATTTTATGCATAACTAAAAACCTAGGTAGTCATGAGATAAATCTCCCTCATTTAACGGTGAGGCTCCCATGTAAGATGTTTATCAATTTAGTAAGGGTGAATCCTAATAACTATTTTTGGGGGTTTTACTTTAATTACCACAACTTGTGAACCACAACTGGGCAATTTTGCAACAAGTAAGCAACTGTGATAAAAATAATTGCAGAAAAGGGGAAAAATAGAAATTTAGGAAAGAAAAAGAAGGGTGTGCCAATTTGACCAATAGCTATCAAATTTGGTCTCATCCACACAAACGAAATAAACAAATAAAACACAATTTTTAGCAAGATGGGAAAGAAATAACTTCTAACCTAGATTTAAGATAACACAAAGTTTATCTAAAAACCTTTGAAAGAAGAATTCAGAAAACACTGTAGACACCAAGTTCTCTAGAAATCCACCTTTATTCAATCCCAAGCCTCTACGAAATCACACCAAGGGTTCCAACACAAATTTTGACAACTCAAGAATGCTCCAGATTACAAATCTCTTTCTAAACCAAGTTTTGATAAACAAGATTATGATCCTTTAACCCATATGCTCTTCCTCTATTTATAGTGCATAGAGAGCGATTACAGATAGAAAATTTTCAACGAATTACCACACGTGGAAGATATGAAAAAGGGAAATAACTAGCAGTATTTTCCCTTAGGTTTTCTCATTATATAACAGGCATGCTTTACAACTGAAAATAGAACCTTTTATTTTGCATGTATACCACCTATTTCCAAGTAATTGACTTCTTCGAGTAACTTGAAGTAATGTATTTTAAAGACAATTACCTAAGTTTTACAATTTTAATTGATTACTCAATTCCTTTGTCAGAGAAAATAAGAGAAAGAAGAAGAAAGAGGAGAAGAAATTAGAAGAATGTTGCAACACTCTCAGTCTTGTTCTTCTTCCATACTCTGCATGTTGATCCAACCAGTATTGCACTTCTACCTCTTGAATGATATGAATGATACATATACCTTGAATATGAGAAGCTTTTTCTCCTACAGGTAGTTGACTCTTTGCCTTTTATTCTCACCAAACTAGATCTTGGAAGCAGATGACTATGATTTTTCTTGTTAGTGTTGCCTCTAACTTTGCCTTCCCTCTTATCCTTGAAGCTTTTGTAGTTCTTCTCCAAGTATGTGCACCAGTGCAATGTTTGTTGTAAACAATTCAGACAAAACTCATCACCCTTCATCGTGCTTGAATCAACTTTCGTCTGAGATCTTTTTTATTTCTACCAGGAGCCTTTGCAATTATGAGAGCTGGATCTATTTGTGCAGAAGCTGCAATTGCTCCTCCTGATTCTGAAGATATATTCAATGTATCAGACATTGACTTTGCTTTCTTCTCACCAATATGGGCACAAGTGAAGTGTTCCTTATGCGCCAAAATTGGATGCTTCCCGACAATTAAAAATATTTTTTAATGCCTACAACCTCTTACGGGGTAGGAATTACTGGGTAGCATGCTCCACACAAAAGAAATAATTTCCTCTCACTTATGGCATCCACTTCTTATATAAGAAACTGCATGCTAATTTTACCAATTGCTTCTTCTTATTTTTAGCAATTTCTAATAATACATTGTGCTTTTTCTCCTCCTTTGGGCGCCCAAGTTTGCCTAATTTTAGCTTGCTTTTAGCATGCTTTTCTTTGCAACTCTTTCTGCTATTTTTAGCAAGCTTTTTTGTCTTATTTTTATCATACCTTTTTGCTTTGACTTTCTCCCTATCTTTGGTGCCAACACTTGCTAAAAATAATAAAAATAAATTACTTCTTTAGCATGAAATTATGCCAAAGTGGGTCACATTTTTTGGCTAATATTTGTGTGGAAAAGGTGAAGGCAAGGCAACGTTAAAATTCAACTGTGGGGCAGCTCTAATTTCCACACTTTTCACTTAAGTTATGGTGTTAAATTCCAACCTGGAAGGCAGCTCCAAAAAGTGTGACTTGCATAAGTGAATTAGCTAGCATTTGTGTGAAAAACATGAAGGTAGGGTAGCGTTAAAATTCAACTTGCCAGGCAGCTCTAATTTCCACATTTTTCACTTAAACTTGGTGTTAAATTTCAACTTGGAAGGCAACTTTAAAAAGTGTGACTTGCATGGGCTCTTTCACTTAAAATTTTGCATGAAAAATCACAAGTCATGACAGCGTTAAATTTGGACCTACAGGGCAACTCTTATTTCCACAATTTACACTTTTACGTTTTGGTCTAAGAAGAATTTTTTTCCATTTTTGAATTTTTGTGAAGAAAACAAAAGAATAGAATAAAATTTTCCATTTTTGGAAAGGGTTCGGAAAGATGTAGTAACAAAAACTTGTAAGTGTCATAACTTTCACTCTATGGCTCTATTTTAGGTGTCATTTTTTCTAAAAGTGCATATTTTCTCGAGCTCTATGCAATGGTGGAAATATTTTTCTTATTTTAATACAATCCATTATTACACATTTTTAGACCAAACAACCTCTTGAAATCTCTTGAAGGAATCCTAAGAAAATCAACACAAGTCAAAAAGACTAATTTTTTTAAGGGGTATCCCAAGATTTCAAAGTGAATTTTTTTGGGGACACTAGTTTGTATCTAAATTTCATGATTCAATAGCTTAGATGATTTCCTTATTTGCATTTTGAGAGTCATTTTGAATCCTTGTAGGAGGATTGGTGAAAGGATGAGTTGAAATACTTATTTTTGGCTTGAAAATTGATACACTGTTAGGTTAATTTATGCATTATATTACCTTAAATAATTAATTATTTATTAAGGTAATAAGTTTATATATGATTATATGGTTTTATAACTATATTTTTCATTTTATTTCATAGGTAATATTGTTACGTAGTTATAACAATTATTTTTTTAATTTATTCTACTTCCCGGGTGTATTTTGGAAGCTATTGTGATTATGGTTGTACTGCAACCTTGTATTTGTCTGCACATGGTTGTTCAATTCCTATAAGAATTGCAGCCCATCTATTGTAAATTGATTTTGATCATTAATAAAATATTATAAGATTCCATCCCTGTTTTACATTTGGTACCAGAGAGTTGAAGCTCCTGGCAAGGTTGGAGAGAGGTTGTAGAGGAAGAACAATCATGGAGAAGAAATATGCATCATCAGAGAGCCAAGTGTTGCCTCCAGTAGCTTCCCAGATCTCCTTGCAGTCCCACAACCTTTTGTGTGATATCTAGGTAAATGTAAGGCAAATTTTTTTGCATTGGTGCCATCTGGACTAGGTAAATTTTCTTCTTGGAACTCACAAAATTAAAAAAAATCACCTTCAATGGTTTCATCTCTAAATTGTTTGAATTCTGAGATAATATTATTTGTATCTTTATAAAATTTGGAGGAAGCTAAGCAACTAGATCTGATTGAGTCCCATTGAGTTGAAAAAAATCCCCGACCGAAATTTGAGCATTGGTTATAGAGGAGGACCAAGTGAGATGTCTCAAGGTTGGAGGTGAGTTGTTTAGAGGTTCGACCGAGCTCCCTCTCAAGCCAACATTGCATAATGCCTAATCTTGTAGATCGAGATACATTGGAGGACAGAGTTGCATTGCAACCAAAACATATTACTTGGAGAATGAATAACATTGGCAAGTCATTGTATTGATGACATTCGAACTGGGTTGTAAAAGTTCTACGAGCTCTGCATTCAAGATAGAGGAGAGCCAACATTCGAATGGGCCAAGCCCCTCTCTCCTCACTAGGCACCCACCGAGATTGTTTCACATCCACAATGAGCTAAATGCTAGCATTCCTTGGAGATGGATTTTTCTTTGTGAAAATGAGTGGATAAGCGGTTGAGCCATTGTGTGAGTCCCCTATTGAGCCCCAATCTACCATTCATAAGTAGCGATTGAGGCATATAATTCATCACAAGCCCCGTACATACACAAAGAAACAATTATTATTCACAAATCAATGAACAATAATCCAAAGAACCAACCTACAATACTCCATTGCTGACCGCACACACCAACACAACATATTATCAACAAAACAAAACAATAAAAAGGGTGTTTATCAAATCAATAAATGGCGGGCAACAAAATCAAAAACAAAAGGAGATAAGCTTCAAATTTAGAAAATGCGTAAAACCTAGAACCTCCCTCCTCCATCTCAAAGACATGTGGATTCCTTCTCAAAGCGGTGCCACAATTTCTTTTCAAAGGTTAGCATTTTTAAAATCAATTCAAATTGAAATTGCTTCATTTTATAAAGATATGCCCATTAAGCGCTATTGTGGTTGGGTGAAAATCCTTGGGAATCTAGGTGCATGGTTTAACCCCACTCGCACTGTTCATTTTGAAACATATTGAAATTTAGCGAAACTACCATCTTTAGGCTGCAACTAGTGATGAAACCCTCTAAATCCCTTAGTTACAGCTAAACAAGCCACTATTTTTAGAGAGAAAACCCTAAAAAGGGTCAAATTTTTTTTCTCCTACTATGCTTCATTTTTTATTCTGAGCAACATTTGCTAAAGGGGGTACACCTAAAAATTGCATTTTCAGCTATATTTTTGCAATTTTTGGCATTGTGGATCATTTTGGGCTCTGCAGCCACTAGGGCCCGAAATACAATTTTTTTTTGTCTGCCATTCAAATTTTCAATTTTTTTGAATGTAATTATATACTTTAGTATATTTTACTAATTTGCAGGTTGCCATAGTCAACTGAAAACATTATAACTACTCAGAAAATGGAAAATAATTATAATAAAAAAATATGAAATTTGGTTCTAAACCACTCACGAGATCCTAGATATCATCCACAACGCTCAAGATATACACTCTCCTCTAGGAAGTGCTTACAGGTAAATATTTCATGCCTACTACCGCACTTAATGCCTAATATAGTTGAATAACATTGTCTGGGCATCGACCCTTTAAATCGATGAGGAGTAATAAGGACACAATACACACACTATGAGCCATCCCATCCATCTGTGAATGATTGCATGACTTAAATCCAAACTGAGAAATTATCTGAGTATATAGCAAAGTTACGCGCATGTATGAGGATATGTATTTGATCTGGTGTCACTAATCATATAGAACCCTTTCAAGATTGTATTGGTACCACATCAAATTATTTCACGTATGTTAACACATCTTTCAAGTAACTGGGTATATAGAAAGGGCGAGCTTATTCCATGTACCGATAGGTATATCGGAAGGGCATGTATATAGAAATGTTCAGTATATCAGACTAACAGTATATAGATTGGGAGACCTTATACTTGGAGTGATAAGAGCCTAACCCTGTTAGTTGATTTTGCAAAATGTGCACCAATGCCCCCAAATTATTTCTTCCAAATTCACAACTACTCAGAGAAAAAAATATGTTGTATGGAAGACAAAAATCAAGACACAACTTGAGTTTGAAGAGATCTGGCCTATTGTGAATGGTACTCTAACTAGATCAACAACTGATACAACACAACAACATTTTGATAGATTAGATAAGAAAGCCAAGCTAATCATCTTGTTTGGAGTGTCTGACGATGTGCAACCCCACATTTGAGATGAAAAAACAACCAAAGAAGTGTGGGATAATTTGAGCATGATATACGAGGCCAAAAATAAGAATGTCATACTGAATTTGTAGAGTCAATTACACACATTGAAGTTTAAGAAAAATGAGAAAATCAAAGCTTTCTTGAGAATATTTGTAGAGTTAAGGGCTTCACTTCTATCCCTAGGAGATTATGTCATCGATGATGATCTTGTTCCCATTTTCGAGAGCTCTCCCTCCTTCATAAAACATTTTTGTGACAACCCTAAACCTATCAGATACAACAATGAGTTTTGACAAGCTGGTAAACCTACTGCAACAAGAGGAATCTATGTACAATAAATAGATGAAGAAGAGAAGGCAATTTATTCTCATGAAAATGGAAAGGAAAATGAAAAGGAAAACCTAATTCCTATCAAAAACCTCAAAATCATAATCAAAATCAACAAGGGGATAAACAACATAAGAAGAAATGTCTGGTCTACAAAAGAGGACATGAATTGAAAGATTACCGGTATAATACTTACAATAAAGGTTTATCAATCAACTCTAGACCTCCACATCAACAATCTTACAAGGGACATACAAACTACAATCATAAGGCGTAAAAATGGGAACTACAAAAGAAGACCCCATTAACAAGGAAATATTGCTAAGCAAGAAGAACATTCAGATCCTGAGGACTACTTGTACACTTCTCGATCAAGTGAACCCTCCACATCATCTATTGATGTCTGGTATGTTGATTCAGGAGCCACTAGACACATGACCATCCACAGAGACTAGTTTACTTCAATGAGGGACACACCTTCAAAAACCATTAGGTGATGATTCTTCATACATAGTACAAGGGATTGGGAACATTTCTCTACCTCTTGGTTCATGCAACTGTAGATTATTAGATGTCTTATATGTCCTTGGGTTGACTAAAAATCTGTTGTCAATCAGTAAACTCCTAGATCACAACTTGAAATTTGAATTTGATAGTCATTTTGGCAAGAAAATGTGTTTAATTCGAGACAAATCACGAGGCTCAAAAATATTTACAAAATTGTCCAATGTGGGACATATGTTCCAGCTTGATTTTATTCACAGAGACAATCAGACACTTATGGCTAATAAATCTACCTATGCATAGTTGTGGCATTGGAGACTTGCTCATATAAGTTTCAAGTATCATGAGGCACTTCACCGACACAATTTGGTAAATGGTTTACCATCTCTCCAAAAGGATACAAACAAGTTTCCTTACGCCTAACAGAAAAAAACACAAAGCTTCATTCCGTAAGATTACTTTTCAAGCTCATGGTAATCTTGATATGATTTATACCAATATTTATGGTCCGATGCAACCAAGTCATTTTGGATTCCAATACTTCATGCTTTGTGTTGATGATTACTCATTGAAAATGTGTATATACTATCTTTGCAAGAAAAGTGAAGCTTTTGAAACCTTCAAGAAATTCAAAATGACCTTTGAGAATGAAATTGGTCGTCACATCGAACTCTCCACTCAAATCAAGGGGGGTAATTCACCAATAATGAGTTCAAAGACTACCTACAAGCTCACAAGATTCATCGATAAATGCCTCCTCCACACAAATTGCAGTAAAATGGTGTTGTTGAGAGAAGAAATTGTACTATCATGGACATGGTGTGATACATGATCGATAATTTTGGAATAGCAAAGACATTCTCAGGAAGAAGCAATAAAGACAACAGTATATTTGTTGAACAGAGTGCCCACAGTTTCTCTTGACGGAGTAACGCCACATGAAGCATGGTCAAAGTGGAAACCATCTATTGCACACCTCAGAGTATTTGGGTGAAAAACAAGTATTCACATACCTAAGCAAAATAGAAAAAAATGGACATAAAATCACAAAAACTAATCTTCATTGGCACAATGAAGAGACTCTTGGGTATAGATTGATGGATCCTAAGACTAGGAAAGTCTACACCAACAGAGATGTTGAGTTCTTTGAGAATAAGGAAGCAAAGTCTCCTCCTCCAGACTCACTTGATGTATATTTTTCACTAGTTGTAAAAACTGAAGCTGATGTTCCCGTAGATGATGAAAGTGATGATGGGGATGATGGTGATGATCATATAGAACCATGACCCATGGAAACAGTTCAGTGTATTCCTAAGTGGTATACTAGTATGCTACGAGATGTAAGAATGGATGTTATACCGTATACATCCACCATTGGACCACGGAATCACACTAAAGAAAGAGAAGAAGTAAAATTTTATTTGACGAGTACAAGAATTGAATCGATGAGCCCTCTGATCCAGAATCCCTACGGTTCAAAATCTTGGAAAGATGCCATGGATGTTGAGTATAAATTAGTGATGAAAAACAACACTTGGTAGTTTGTCGATCTTCCACTAGGGAAGAAACCCATTAGATGGGACAAAGTGGAAAAGTACAGTAAGACTAGTAGTAAAGTGGTATGCACAAAAATAAGGCATTAACTACGAGGAGACATTTTCTCCCACACCTAAGATCAAAATGATTAGGATGATATTTTCTCTAGCTACACAGTTTGGTTGGAAAGTCCATCAGATGGACGTATAAAGTTCCTTTCTGAACAAATATTTACAAGAAGAAGTCTACATGACTCAACCTAAGGGATATGTTATACCTGGTTATGAAGAAAAGGTATGTAGACTAAAGAAATATTTGTATGGACTCAAATAGGCACCCTGCATGGTACATCAATACAACATGGATTTGTAAGAAATCCATAGGATTCCAATAGCTACCTCAAAAATAAAGGGGGGTATATTGTGATTTTCATTATCTATGTCAACGATCTAGTCATCACTGATAGTTCAATGAGGATGATCGATGCAACAAAGAAATATCTTAAATGATTGTTCGACATGACATATCTTGGTGATGCACTATTGCCTTGGATTGAAAGTATGACAGTAAAGAGAATCATATATTTATTTCTCAGTTGAAATATACCAAGATGACACTTGAGAAATTTAGGATGATGGATTACACATCGATTACTACACCTATGGAGAATAGATTGCAGTTATCTTATTCAGATCCATCTCCTATGGTAAATTCCACTCTCTATCGACAGTTGATTGGGAGTCTCATTTACCTAACTTACACTAGACCAGATATCAAGTTTGCAAAGTGAGCTATCTATCCAGTTCATGTAGGAACCCAAAGTTTTTCATTGGAAGGAAACAAGGTGCATCTTGAGATATCTCAAGGGAACAATAGATCTTGGTCTAGAATACAAGAAGAATGACAACTTCTTCTTGTCAAGATATTTAGATTCAGATCATGCAAAGCAACATTGATGACAGAAAATCCACTTTAGGGTTTTTGTTCTTTATGGGATCTAGACCAATATCATGGGGAAGCAAGAAACAACACTTTGTTTCTTTCTCTTCCACATAAGTCGAGTATCATTCAGTAGGTGAATCTATTTGTGAAGCAATATGGCTACGTCGCATACTTGAAGGACTTGGAATACACACAGAAAACTAACCACCTTGTATGTTGATAATGAAGGTGTTCTCAAAATTGTTCACAATCCATTTTTTCATGAAAGAATAGAGCACATTGAGGTATAGTTACATTTCATACGCAAGCATGTATTGAAGCACAATATACAAACTTCATTTTCCAATATTGAATAACGAGAAAATATCTTCACAAATTCACTTGTACATGACAAGTTCGAGTTTTTCAAAGAGTTCCTCTCCTCATCCCTTGAGGAAATGAAAAATTAAGGGGGAATGTTAGGTTAATTTATGCATTATATTACCTTAAGTAATTAATTATTTATTAAGGTAATTAGTTTATATATTGTTATATGGTTTTATAACCATATTTGTCATATTATTTTGTAGGTTATATTGTTACGTAGTTGTAACAATTATTTGTTTGATTTATTCTGCTTCCCGTATGTATTTTGGAAGCTATTGTGATTACGATTGTACCTATGCAACCTTGTATTTTTATGCACATGGATGTTAAATTACTATAAGAATTGCATCCCATCTATGTAAACTCGAGTTTGATCATTAATAAAATATTCTAGGCTTTCCTCCTGCTTTACAATACCATCATTTGTGTATGCAATTTTTAATGATCTATTTTGGAAAAGGAACAATAAATTTTTCATATAATTGAAAAATGACTCAAAATTTTTATTTTAGGTGGAAAATTTCATTATTCATATGGGTTTTTAATATATTACATTAATTCTGAGTATTTTTGGAGTTGTGAAGTATTTTCTATCTAGACTGAGAATGCATGTAAACTGTTTGATGTAATGTCTTCCTAGGAAAATAGTCATAAATTTTAAATTACATAATGAAAATGGATGAAATTTGGAACATATGTTCCTTGTAGAGAATTATAAAATATATAAAATTTGTAGAGAAATTATCCTTGTGCAGAAAAATATTTACACTATAGAAATTTTCTGCAAACTGTTTGTTCTTGAGAGCACAAGAATGGAAGTTTTGGAAAAATAGGTGAAGTTTGATGGTTTGATTTTTTTAAGTCAATTTTATGATTGGATTGGAATTATATTGAAGTGTTAACATGGTAAGGTCATTAAGGGAGGTTATTGAAGGCTAAAAAGGAAAAAAGCTACTTGTTTGGGCAAATAACTAGTGAAGGTGTGGAGATGAAAGGTAAGAGAAGAAGCGATTTTTCATGAAGAATGATCATATTGATTATTGAAATGACATGGGATGCAGGGTATAAGGTTTATATAATATATTATGGTGTTTTTGAAAGCCAATTAAGGTGATTTTTGTCAATTTTTGTAAACTAGATCCATTTTAGGCTTCTTGGTGAAGATCCTGATCTGCAGAGCTTGGTGTAAGGTTGTTCTTGATTCCTCCTAACTTCTTGAATGAATGATGAAATTTAATTTTCTCGCATCATGACCCCAAGGGAGGAGGAAGAATTTTTTTAAGTTTTTTCACTTATGTGACATCTTTGGTGGTTAGGGAAAGGTTATGCACTCACGCTAAAAAAGCCCCCTCCTCATGACCCAACATACCCTTGGCACACTTTGCAAGCCTGCAAGAAATTTTTCACCTTTGCACTAGGTGCAAAAGTGCAATGGGTGAAACAAAGTGCGACTCCATGGAGGAAATAATATTTTTCACTTAAATGACATCATCTCATGTTAGGCTCATGTTTTCACCTCACACCTCTCCAAGCCCCCTCCTCATGAAGCAACCTACCCATGACACACTTTACAATTCTATAAGAACTTTTACACTGGGTGCAAAATTGCATCAAGTGTATCAAAGTGTGACCCCTTGGCATCCCTCTCTCTTATGGCACTTGAGCACTCAATTTTCATGTTAGGAAATTGTCAAACACTCACACCATTGTGCAAAATAGTTCTTCTCCTCATGAGAGCTGACCTTATGGTGCACTTTTCAATGCTGTGATAACTTTTGCACCGTTGCACCACTTACCAAATGTGGTAAGGTGAAATGGAGGCTCACTTCCCCAATATGGAAATTTTTAACCCTTGCTCAACCTAGGTTAAGGAAATGATGTGCAAATGAATCAAGGGGTGGGTTTGGCTTAACCATAGTTTTTGTTTGAATATTTAAACATGAATTGAGAATTTTAGAGCCATTTTTCATAATTCTCTTTCCCTCCATTATTGTTTCACCTGTACAATCTCTGATTTTGCAAGAAAACCCCATACCTAAAATGGAAAAACTGCTCATATCTTACTCATTTCAACTCCATTTTTTGTGAAATTTTGTCTAGGCACTTCTCTTGAGAACGCCTTTAATAAAATCTAAGACTCGTCCCCATTGATCCTATAGATTTTTTTTTGATTAGTGGTAAAAAGAGGGTTAAGGGGACCCTACCTCGTACATCAAGAAAGCTCCATGAGAGAAGATAAAGCCAATTATAATAGCATAAAAACCATAGTATAAAATTTCTTAGTAATAAGAGCACTTAGGAGCCCATATAGTGATACTAACAACAACAAAAAACCATAGTGAAACTAACAACATCGAAGGAACTAACAACCATAGATAGAGATAGTGAAAAAACAGATCACCCCGCACCAAAGTCATTTGTAGGCTTTTTCAAGCCCCTCCAGCACCTTAGCCCATTCTTTTGCAAGAGCATCAATATTAACAGCCAAAGATCCCCTAGGTCTAAACCATCCGGGGTCACCTTCCATTTCCTTCCTTGACTATCCACAACACAATAAGTATTGGCAATTTACCCCGAGTTTGAAGGTGTTATAGGTCGACTTAATAGTCATGATGCTCCATTCCATATAGCTATGGAGGATAGCTTTTACCTGATCCATTTCCTTGGTTATGGCCCCAAAGTTGGCCTTTAGGATCTCAATCTCGCCACCCTACCCATTGCTAACTGCTTCCTGCACCTGCTCCTTCATCTTGTGCCAATCATTAAAAAGAAACTAGACCGAGCTCTTAGTGAGCCGCATGTCCCCCTTGAGCTCATCAATATCAGCCACCATCTTGGCCAAGTGATTTTCCCCTTTGATCGAGCCGACATGACCCATAGCCTCATAGTGTTGTTCCAATTGAGCGTTTATAGGAGTTGGGGCACCCTATTTGCTAGAATCACCCTTAGTGTTTGGCTCAGTGCTCGGGATCTACTTAGATTTAAGATCCTTTAGGTTTTGGGCCATGACCACCTCCACCTCATCCTCTTCCATGTTGCCATCTAAAGAATCTTCATCATCACTCAAATCCTCCTCCTCCGATCAGACCCCGAACCATTTTCATAAGCTTCCAAAGCCAGCTTGAGGGCACCAATTTTTTCAATTTCTAGGGCTACCATTTTGACAAGGGCAAGGATAAAGCCTTGGTGGAGAGGGACAGAGATCCTATGCATTTTAAATTGTGAAACAGAGGCACACAGAGAACGATACAAGAAATAGGGAAAACTAAAAGCCTGCCCCCATCTAAAATGGTTTAGCATTGGGAGGTGGTAAGTGTAAATACATTTGTGGTGGCCTTCCAGGGTTAAGAATTGAATTAAGGTGAGAGCCACCTCGTCATATGGATTAGGTAAAGACATTATAAGGTAGCCAGAAAAATGGGAGGTGAGATTCTCATTACCTTTAAGAAACAAATTCAGTTCTTCAGAGGCTTCCTTCTTTAGTTTGTAGGCCTCCCTCCCCACTACCGGAATGCCCATAAATTTAGCCACTAAATCCACAGTGATCTCAGACTGATCCCCTTCATCTCAACAACAACACCTTTTTTGGTCACTTTCCATGTGCTAGCAAAGTATTTGTTGAGATTATCATAGTGCCCTTCAAATATTTTTAGAAAGGGGGTAAAACCCTTGCTATCAAACAGGGACATAGCTTCGTGGAGTGACCCCAATGAGGTCAACAGGTTCAGTCTTGATGAGATCCCCACCCATTCTGCTAAACAACAAAGGCCTCTTCACAAAACATCTTAGAAACTAGAGATTCAAGAGCTTAATCACACACCACAAAATGATTATAGAGTAAAGAAATGCGATAGAGTTCTCCAAAAATACGTGCCAATCACAAACCCGATCTTCTCATAATTAAGAAATAAATGCAAATTCATCATACAACAAAGGATCATGACAGGATTGACACCCCATGAAAAGACCTTATACGTGAGCATTAGTGTCTTTTAATAAGTGTGCCCACACCTGGGACCGAGAATTTCCCCTTCCCTCAAAAGTGTCAATTATGCACATTAACCCCCATATTAGCAAAGAAATCTGTCATGAAATTTTCTTCCCTATACACATGTTTGAAGGAGATAAAATTAAAAGAAAGGGCCAATCGCTTAATACTCTTAATAGAGTTAAAATTGGCAATAGAGATGGGTCCTTTCTTATTTATGTTGTCAATTATGTTTAGGGATTCACCTTCCAATTACAGATTAAAAAATTTGTGTTGAAGAGCTATAGATAAACCCCAAAAGACCCCAGCAGTTTCAACAACATTATTAGTTTGAGTGCCCAAATTGTAGAAGTATCCAAGAATAAAACTTCCTTCAGAATCATGAAATACCCCACCACAACCAACTCGACCAGGATTTCCCTTGGAAGCGCCATCAAAGTTTAATTTTAAATAGTCCTTACTAGGTTTGACCCATCCATTTAGTCTAGGGTTCAGACCAGGGGGCCTAAGGGTAGAAGGTCCTAGACCCCACTTCAAGGAGAAACAAGATTCATGCTGAGAGAAAGACTTCTTTTGGGAGTTCAAGATAGAGAAGTTAGCAAGGATGGATCTCACACAATGGGCTCCAATTTTGACATGGGATTATTTTTTGCCTTTAAATATTCTTCTATTTCTTTCCTTCCATATTTCCCAAGCCAAATGTATTATAGAGAAAATCCATAAGAACTTCAAACCTTGGCTCTTAAAAGGACTAGCCCATTGGATCCACAACAATTTTATGGAGTTCGGGAAGACCCATTTGACATCAAATATGGTTTCCCTAATCGAAACAAGAAAGGGATAGTTAAGGAACAGGTGTGAGGTGTCTTCACAATCAGATTCACACAAAACACATCTATTAACCATGTGGAAATTTCTCTTGTTTAGATTGCCAATAGTTAGAATCTTATCATGGATAACCAACCACCAAAACATATTAATCTTGGGGATTAATTATTTGATCCATATGCTTCCCCAATTAAAATTATCACCTATCTCCTCCTCATGAAAGAAAGAGTGGTAGGCACTTTTGACCGAGAAAATACCATTTTCTTCCTTAGACTAGTATAAGCTATCTTCAATAGGATTCTCTCTATTAATAATAACTCCTCTTAATTTGTTGTTAATAAAAGAGATCTCTAAGCTGTTAGAATGATCCAAAGATATGGTTTTCCACTGTCCCAAAGGATCATCCAAATTGAAGTAATCTCTAACCTTAGTCCCATATTTAGACACAAAGTCTCTAGAGATAGTAGAGAAAATGGTCTTGAGAGGAAAATTCTCTAGCCAATTTTCCTCCCAGAAGTTGATGGTGTGTCCATTTCCAACAAGCCATTTGCATCCTTCAGATGACACATGTTTATCCCAATTTAAGGACTTCCAGAAGCATGAAGAAGCATTAGATTTTTGGGTACAAAAGCACCATTCATTAGCAGACAAGTTAGGCTAGTATTTACATCTTATGATACTAGTCTAGACACTATCTTCCTTTAATAGTCTCCAACTCATTTTGGCTAGCATAACTTTATTCATTTTAGTCCAATCTCTGATACCAAGGCCACCAATTTTTTTGGGAAACAAACCTTATCCCAGGCAATTAGAGGAATTTTGTCTTTTGATTCAGTTCCACTCCATAGAAATATTTTTGTATGCTCTCCAGCTTACATGCAATCTCAGAGGGTAATCTATAGATAGACATCATATAAACTAGTAAATTCTATATAGAGCATTTAAGAAGGACAACTTTTCCCGCTTGAGATAGAAGCGATCCTTTCCACCCTTCAAGTTTCTTCAGAAATCTATCAATTAAGAAATTCCATTCAGCATTCTTTGGTTTTTCCATCCCTATAAGCATACCAAGGTATCTGGTTGGGAGGGTTTTAGAGGGGCAACCAAGAATACCAGCAATTTTGATGCTTCTTCTTTTAGGGGTATTGATAAAGAAGACAAATCTTTTCCCATAGTTTATCAATTGATCTGAAGCTTCCTCATAATCCATCATTAACTACTTGAATTCTCTAGCCTCAGGGACAGAAGAAACTCCTATCAACATGGTATCATCAACAAAATGTTGATGAGAAACCCTCTGACAGTTTACAGCAGGGGAGATACCTCTAATTCTTCCCTCCATGGTAGCCTTATTAAGAGTTCTACTTAGGGTTTCAGCCAAAATAATGAAGAGAAAGGGTGAGATAGGATCACCTTATCTTAAACCATGCATGTTGTTAAAATAACCACAAGGAGTCCCATTAACCAGATCGAGAACTTGGTAGTGGAAATACAAGATAGAATCATCTCCTTAAAATCCTCACCAAAGCCAAATCTTGAGAGAATCTTCAGAAGGAAAGACCAAGAGACTTTGTCATAGGATTTTTCCATATCTAGCTTAATGAACATAGCTTCTTTCTTGTTCTATTTCACAGAGTGGAGGGTCTCCTGTATGGTGATAATGCCATCTTGAATCTGTCTACCCATAACAAAACCTCCCTGCTGATCAGAGATAATTGAAGGTAGCACAACCTGGATTCTTAAGGCCAAATTTTTTTAGCACATTTTATAAACACAGTTGCAAAGACTTATGGGCCTGAAATTTTTAAACTCTATAGGATCATGATTCTTAGGAACCAAATCTAGAAAAGTGTTATTTAGCTCATGTAGCATCTTTTTGTTCTTGAAAAATTCCCTGGATAGCACTACATATATCATCTCTCATAATGTCCCAAAAAGTTTGAAAGAAGAAATTTGGGAAACCATCAAGTCCCGGGGCTTTATTAGGGTTTAGAGATTTGACCATGAATTCAATTTCTTCCATCGAAGGGATTTTAGTGAGCATGAGGTTGTCATCATCATTTATTAGATGGGGGATCACGTCAAGAAACTACTCTTCTTATTGGTGTGTACTATTTTCCACATCATTAGGTGAGTCATCTCCTTAGGTGAGATCGTAGGTCCATGTGTCATTTAGGGGTCATTATGAGATTCTATTACGCATCCATGCATCATATGCATCATTGGGAGTTACACTTATATTATGGGAATGTAACTCCCCCTCTATACTCGAATTGTCATGATTGCAGCACTGGGGATTACTTAGCACCTCCTATATGTACACCCCATTTGATCTATGAGATAGAGAAGAGTTTGTGGATTGTAACAAGGTTTTTCCCATGTTTTGAATCTTTGCATGCACATTCGGTTGATGCTCGCTCCTCCCGAGATCTCTTCACGCTGTCGTTCGCACATCTATTGATGTGCACGTCATCCCTCATGATCCTCTCTTTCTGGTTTTGAACCCTCTTACATGGTATCAGAGTATATCTTGTGGATCCGTGCACTCCTCGGTATTTTTCATGCATTTTTTGGATTCCGGCGTGATATTCAGATTCTTGTTGCATGTGTCGTAATGGTTATTCCAACCGCTCTTCTTGCATTGATTTTGGGGCCTTATACCTCGTTTTTAGTCGTGTTCGAGTTTTCTGTGTTCATGGGTTTCAGCTTTTAGGGTCTGCATGCATCTTTGAAGGTGGTTTGCAGGTTTGAGGTTTAGATCTGAGTTTAAAAGTGTTGTTTGTGAGTTTTTTGGAGGACTGTTGGAGCTATTTCTGGCTCAAATCGGCCCTAGCTCGCCGCTCTTATCTCATGACTCACTGCTCGTGTTTTATCTTAGTTGGTTCTATTTTTCTTTGGGGTTTGTGTTTGTAGTCTTTGACCATGGGGGAAAGGAAACACTTGGCTTATCCAGCCTACCTTGTTTGCTCGTGTGGTGCTGGAAACACTTGGCTTCCACCTGCATTGGACTGTCCGACTCTGAGACACTATCATTTGCACCCACCTACTTTTTTTTTGGTTTGAGTGAACTCCTCAGCCATTGTGCATTGTTCAGCTCAAGAAACCAAGACACATTTCCCCTGCAAAGTGTTTCTCAACCGACCTCGCAACCTATCTATGTGTATCACACTCGACTTATGTTGGTTCCTGGGAGACATGCTACTCCCTGCATTGGAATACGGCTCCTCTTTCATCACTTTGGATTTGGTTGTGCATACTTTGGCTTCACGTTCTAGCTCAGAGCTCTCCCTCTCTACGTGTCACTCAACTCGGGCTTCCCACCTGACTCTACAACACGTTGCACTCACTGGTCCAACAATCAATTTTCCTCCTCCGGTGCATTCCTCCGTGTTTTGACATTGCAGGCTAGAAAATCTCCCAACCGTTACCTCTCCACCTACGGTTTCAGGTTGTTGCTAGCACGTGGCTCTACCCATCTCAGACCTTCCACCAATTTCCTGATACGTCGACTTGCTCCTACACGTGGCTGACTATTTGGTGGTTTCTCTTTGGATGTGGTTACTTTTTCCACACCAACGTATAACTCAACTTGGTCAACAACCACATGGATTGACAACGTGGGCCCCCATTTCCTTTTAGAATTGTTTGGAGGTAAAAACAATCCCTGTTTTTTGATGTTTTGAGGCAAAAACATTATTTATGGCATTTTGGGCTCTATTTTGCTTGTAATTAAATCCCTTCCTACGCGTGTCGAAGATAGAGGGCGAGGTCCAGGGGTTGGCAGGAGGCTAATCCCCCCTCATAAGAAAAACAAACCCTACCTAAAATTTAATTCCATTTCCAACAAGTACCCACATGACACCCTTTGCACCCATTTCGGGCATTTTTTTAATGGTTTGCGTGTTTATTGGCTTTTTCCATCAGTTGTGGGAATCGTAATAATGCCATAAATTTTGACTCGCTGCTCATTTTTTAGCACTTCTTTAGTCAAAGTTGCATGATTTTTCACACATTACGTGATGACATTATCAGTTTTTGTAAATTCACTACTTTATAAAGTGCCACATTTTGGGGGTTCACTAGTACTCTTGGGTTTTCACACGCAGACACATTATCGGCCGAGTTCGACGTCTTACTTTTGTGCACCTTGCACTTTTGATTCCGCATCATGGAGAGTGCTCTTTCTAGACTTGAGCATCGTAGGATCACTTTACAACCTCTGCCACTTCTCACCGGGAGAGGGAACTATTCATCTTAGCGTGCTTCCATGGAATGTTACTTCACTCACGAGGGTCTTTCACCCTTCTTGCTTGGGCCCGCCTCCTACACCCATTGATCATCGTCATCCGGAGGACTTCCTCGACACTCATGACTATGTTTTTGGTCACTGATGATGCATGTCTCCGATCTCTCTCGATTTCAATGGCGGAGACTCAGATCCACCCCATCGTGTCTAGAGCATTCTTAGTCCCTCTATGGAGACCCTTCACATACTATCGCCATTATTATTGCTTGTTGATTTAGTTGTCTCCTCTATTTCTTCATGTGATGATAGTTCCACTGACACAGGCTCGCTTGGTTCTACTTCTGATGACAAGGATTGTGCATCCAGTTTTGATGTCGAGAGTACTACAAAGGACTTCTCTCCTCTTTCTCTCACTATTCCAGAGAGTGTTGACACTTCCCACATCTCATCAGATATCAAGCAGTATCCTATTTAGTCTTATACAGTCATCACACCTACCTCCTTTCCACTTCTAGTGTGTGAGGCCCCTTCCACTCCTCTACCTTCATTGGATGACTCATACCTATCTGACATCGCTCTTCTATTTGTTGAGCCCCCTCATTGGGACGAGTATCTACCTAACCTTAGTCATCTTTTCGTAGAGTACACTTGTGATGCACTACAAGTTTTGCATCCATCTATAGGTGTTTTAGAGGAGTTCATCATCTCCGTTGTTGGGAGTGCCCCTTCTAGGACTCTTACCACTTCCACTTTTCTGAAGACCTTCATTGATCCATCCTTGCTTGTGGATCCCTTTTCATTGTGAAGGATGTTTTGTTGCCTTCACATCACTTGCACATCCTCTCTACAGGTGTTCACCCTTCATACTCGACGCTTCGCACTCGTGACATTACCTTTGGTTGCTTTGCACTCACTTGCTAGACCTATGTCACACTTTCGTGGACCAGACTTAGAGTTCTTCGTGCTACTACCTTTAGTTTCCTTCATGGAGTGGGCAGAATTTCAGCACATCATTTATGTCCTTCCTAAGGGCAAGCACACACTGTTCGGTGTGGGTGGCTCTTCTTCAGTCCAGAGGCAGAGGATCTCGTCATCGACATTATTTTGGGAGACCTCCTAGAGCTATAGAGTTCAGATCCGTCCATGGCATATTTTGCATTCCTCTCGTCTCCCTCTTCTTCTCTCTTCTTCTTCTTTCTGAGAGATTACCTCTTTATACATGGGTACCTTTTCGGGCTCATCCAGAGCTGGGACCCATATTTGGAATCTTTCTTAAATTAGAGAGTGTTTTGTTCTCTTGTGGTGGATGTTTTTCCCACTGGGTTTTCCTTCACTTTTTGGGATCTTTTTCTTGTGCATGGGTACCTCATCAAGCTTTGTGCCAGGACCCATTTCTTGTTTCTAACTTTCCGCCTCATCCTAAGTTACGATGAAGGGGGGGTGTTGGTGTGTATTATTTTCCACATCATTAGGCGAGTCATCTCACATAGGTGAGATCATAGGTCCACGTGTCATTTAGGGGTCATTATGAGATTCTCTTATGCGTCAGTGTGTCAGTGCATCATGTGCCATTGGGAGTTACACTTCTAGTCTAGGAATGTAACCCCCCTCTCTACTCGAATTTTCATGATTGCAGCATTGGGGGCTACTCAGACCTCTTATATGTACACCCCATTTGATCTATGAGATAGAGGAGATTTTGTGGATTGTAACAAGGTTCTACCCGTGTTTCAAATCTTTTCATGCACATTCGCTTGATGCTCGATCCTCCAGAGATCTCTTCACACTGTCATTCACACGTCCATTTATGTGCACGTCGTCCCTCATGATCCTCACTTATGGGTTTCAAACCCTCTTACACTTCCTTAGTGTTGTTAGGAACCCGAGAAGAGGTTATAAGCCTACTGAAGAAAGAACACGCCTCTTGTTGAATTTTCTTAGAGTCATTGAGCATAACTCCCTCTCCATTTTTTATGCTTATAATTCTATTAGAGCTCCTCCTTTTGAGAGTAGAGATATGAAAGAACTTTGTGTTCTTGTCACCCTCTTTAAGCTAAAGGGCTCTAGATTTTTGTTTCAAAAAATTTCCTCCTTCCGGAGGATGTTATGATACTCAACAAGTAAATCCTTCTCATTATTTTGGGTAAATATAGAATTGCAAACCTCTCGACGACTCCAAATATTTTTGGAGTAAAGAAATCTCCTTAGCCAAGGATTTCTTTTTTCAAAAATATTACCAAAACTTTTTTATTCCATTCTTTCATTTTTTTAACATGAGCAAGATTTTTAACAATTCTGAATAAAGTCATACCTTTTATTTTTATATTCCACCACCCCTTCACTAGCTCAAGTAATATCCTCATCAAGTAACCACATCTTTTCAAATCTGAAAGGGAATCTCCTCCTATCCTTAGCCTTGATCTAGAATAGGATAGGATTGTGATCAGATCCTATGTAAGGAAGGGAAAACAACTGAATTCTTTGTTCAACCAACCCCAAGAGATCAACACTCTGTCAAGTTTAACCTGAATCAGCTGGTCACCCTTCCTTCTATTAGTCTAAGTAAATCTACTTCCTCTAAGCTCAACATCCATAAGATTATTGAGGGAAATAAAATCTTGAAGGTCTTCCATGCTTTCAGTGAGATCTATATGTCCCCCTTTTTCCCCTAGACACAGAGGAGTGTTGAAATCCCCCAAAATCACCCATTCCGTGCCTTTAATTACATTCTAAAATTTGGAGAGATCAGCCCAAAGTTTTTTCCTTTCACTTTTACTATTAGGAGCATAGATATTAGATAAGATCTAGAACTCTTTAGATATTTTATCCTGAAAAAGCACCGCCATATGGTTATTTTTGTTAAGGAGCTTCGTACCTTTGAGTTTTTCTTCATTCCAAATAACAACCATTCCCAGCCGTGCCTATCGAACTAACACAAAAACCCTAAAAAATTCATAAAGCACCCTCCTATTCATATATTCCCAAAAAAATTACTTTTTATATTCCGAGAGATCCAAAGGATAAAATCATCTGAAAATTAGAGAAAGAACTCACAATGAAATTCCTAATCCAACAAGACAATTTTCATTCCAATTTGATAATCTGGAGCACCCACTTATATTTTTAGTAAGTTGGCCTTTATGCCTTACTAAAAATATCAAGTCTGATATCAAATAAGTAAACATCCAAAACCCTCAATGCAAACCTCAAGTTTGGGACTCCAAAATTGGAAATTGGGAAACTATGAAAATTGGCTAAATTTAGCAAGTCAAGGTGAGGTATCACTTGCTAAAAATAGTAAGTGTTTGAATCAAACCCAAATTTTACATACACCTTCATCTCATTATTCCATCATTGTTCTAGGTAAACATGAAGATCACATATGCCAGATATGATCCCATTTTAACTTTGTCCACTGAATATCCACTAGTAGGGGACAATGATGTTGCTCGATTGGATCTGGAATAAATAAGACATCAGATGATGAATGAATTCGAATAAATTTTGGAAGAAAATATTGTTTCCAATGTACTTTTTAGAGTAAGAGGTCATCCTTTTATTCTAAAGCATTGAATTTTTCTTTTCTTATGCTAAGCACTATGACTCCACCTCTGGAAAATCACTACAAATGACAACTCAATGATGGCGGTCCTAACTACAAAGGGAATCCAAAGTTCTATACAAATTCCAAATCAAAGTAACATGGTGATAATCACAAAATATTTTACAACTCAACAATGGCTCAAGAAAGGATCCAAATTGTAAGGAATTATGGTTGCCTCCTGGTTAAAACCTAGGAGAAAGCCATCAAGGCGTCCAAAATCACTATCAAGGAATGAGTTTCATGAATCTTAATTAGATGTCAATGTATTAATAAGCATAGTGATGGGAGAAGAACACACTAGGGACTTCTAGGATTGGATGGCCACGGTTCATGCTCATAATCATGGAGAAAAACCAAATGATAAATTGGGGCCAAATCATCAGTGACAATCTCCATCAGTACTTTATGTCACTATTCACCACCAATAGATTCATAATGACCTCCTATCGGTGTCTTCCTCTTGCATACACCTTTGGACCATACAGAGGATTGTATATTTCTCAAAATGTCCCTCTAAGAGATCCCGCCTTTGAGAAGTAAAAGCAAATCACCTTCACATGACATAATAATGTCCATTTCACATGGGTGAATGATGCATTCACCATGTACATCATCCAAATCCTATAAGGAAATCCTGAAATAAGAATCTCTCCTTAGGTAGCTGAGTTGATCGAGAAATAAGGGTTTCATTTCACACAATTTCACACCTTCACCTACATCAGGGTAAGTGGGTTTGACCTTACTCCACTTAGGCTACCTAAATACCCTAGTGATAAGATCATTATGATAGAGCTATACAAGAAAATATCCTAGGTGCATGTCAAATGTAAAATTTCAATAAAGGAGTCTCATTCCCCATATCACTCGGTGTCTTCTCTTGCAAGAATATTGTGGATTCCAAAACAACAAGTCCTCCCCGGTTGTGTTTCACCTATTTAAATATGTTCCTAGGCTCAAATTTGACATGAGGAAAGATCTAGATTCTTTCAATATTCCCAGATTGCATCAAGTTCTGAAATTGGAATACTATTGGGCCAATTGTGTGGATGATCTTAAAGTTAGGGAAAGAGACCATATGAGGATGAATAGAGATGGAAGCATTTGAGTTTGATTGGTTCAATAAAGGAGTCCAAGAATATGGTTCTGAGATGTTTGATCTAGAGTACAAGGAATGTGAAATCATCTCCCCTTCCTCTTCCCTTGTGGAGTGTTTGGGAAGATGGAGATATCAAGGAATGAACTAAGGTGGTGGTTCAAAGATCAAAAGAGTGGTTCAAGAGAAATAAATCTTCTAGTAAGGAAGAAGTAACTACTTCAACCTTACTTAGGAAACTATCACGCTCATCATATCTCAAGGATCCTAAGAGAGTTTTCGGTTCATCACACTCTAAGAAAACATAAAAAAGGAAGGTGGTATAAATCAAGAGCATTGAATTCCCATCTTCCATAGAGTCTTATAAGAAATTTAAGGTCCGGGAGGAAAATTTTGAAGAGGAGGAACAAGTTGAAAAGGAAAAAAATTGAAGAGTTGGAACAAGGAGATATTGACCCCTCTCAATATCACATGCATCAAACAAAGCCAAGTGTCTCATCTGAGGCAGTTGAATCAGCTCACAATGACCAATCATTGGTCCCATAACCTACAAAGAGTAGAGCTCCCTAACATATTGTCCACACCATCAGATCTAATCCCATGGGTTAGTGAATTGCTCAACGAAGAATAAAGAATGGTGAAATAAGTTGCAGTACTCAAAATTTGAGGACATCTCAAATTACATGAAAGCCAAGAAGTCAAGGAAAGCAAAAATACTTCAAAATTCTAAATCGAGGCTTCCAGAGCTTAGTTTGTAGAAGTTACAAGACCCAAGGTGGATAAGCCTTTAGAAGAAATGACTCCAAATGACTATGAGATGACCAAAGTCTCACTTGTTCAAGATACACACACGAGGGTGACGCTCATATTTTCAAGGTGTCTTTGAATAAGATAGTGGAGCAGAATGAAGAATAAAAAATAAACATACATAAATTAGAGGAGCATGTGAAGACCTTGTCTTCATATGTGTAGTCATTCTTGGATCCAGGATCATCATCCTTTCCTCTAGTTGAGGTGGTCTCACCCATCAACAATTTTGAATCGTAAGCCCTCAAGTAAGCCTAAGGATTCACAATGTAGGGGAGAAAAAATGACAAGTGGGTGAAGAAAATCATTGAAAAATGGAATGTTCTTTTACCTTATGTCTTTTATCTATTTCACTTTTCCTCAGGCACCATCTCAAGAATAAAAGGCACTAGGGTGGAAATGAAAAAATAAAAGATAATACGGGATAGTTTTCTCCCAATGGCCACTGACATGGGGATTCTTGACACCTCATTCTTGATAAGAAAAAGTGTATTTATGAATGCAGCTGAAAACTTATCCCCTATTTGGCTCCGTACCATGGTTGTAAGGTGTGATGCATTGAAAAAGATTGGGAATGTGAGAAAATTTCTTAAGGAATTCTTGAAGATCTAAGAAATTGTGTTGAAGAGATTGGAGCCCCTCATATCAATGAAAAAACATCCTTAGGAGAGCTTATGACTCTTTTTCAAGAAATCATTTGGAAAGAGGTAGGGGATCCTTTCTCTTTCAACAAGGACACCTTGGAGTCACTCACAATAATTTGTGGTTCTATTTCAAACATTACTCGATATCACAAAATTTTGTTCACCGATTGTAAGAAGATAAAAAACATTCAAGAGGTATGGATCAACACATTAGAGTATGTGAACATTCCTCAATCAGAGAAGATCACACTGGCGGTTGTTTATTTTCCCGAGACGTGAAATGACTTGAATTCAAGAAAATTGAATTTTCACACGGGAGGCATCATAGGCAAAATATTCATGATAAGAGAATTCTTCATCAAGAAATGTATCTACCTCATCCTTCTCCATTCTCTTTCTCCTTATTCTATTCTCACTCTTCTTCTACTCCCTTCCTTCTAATTATTCATTGTGTGTAATGATGAATTTTTGTCTTATTCATTAAAGTGACTATGTAATATTTGTGCAATGTAAAAGTCCCTTTTGTAATTATAAAAATGGGACTGATTTTGTGTTTCCTAATGGCATTTGAAAATTCACTTGTAATGGGAATATGAAAAGTCATGTGGGGGTAGATGAAGAGATGGATGGTAAAGCTATAAAAGGAGATGGTCTCCTCATTGTAAATGATGGTTAATTATTTTTACTAGCTCTCATTGTCTTTCTAGAAACAAGTGCCTTCATTTCCTCTATTTCTTGTCTATTATTATTCTATCTCCATCTCAACTTGTACTCCATGAGCATTGTAAATTGTGCAACATGATGCAATAAAAATTTGTGTTTCTTTTTTATTGTTCCTCTTTCTTTGTGAATGGTTTATTCTCATTGATGTAAGTGAAGTGTTTTGATTTTAATGAAATGAACTCAGCTATGCTATTTGTTGATTAAAATCCCCTCCTATCTCCCTCACTAAGAAATTTTCCTCCCTTGTATTCCATATAATAAATTGCCACATGTTTAGGGAAGTATTCATGTGTGATCCCTGGTCTTCAAGCCACCCCAAAAATTAGTTTAGATTGTTTTCATTTCCTTGATTTCAATAAATGGAGCTACCCCATTCAAGTAGAGGGACCTAGTCCTAGAGCATTGCTGAAATCCCACAATTTTCCCTCACAAAACATCATTTCTCCAACACCTTCCTTGTACTTCATACAAGCTTTGCTATAGGTTTAGTGAAGTTTCTGCATGTGATCCACGATTGAAATACCACCCCTAGATGGTTAGAATAGTGTAAATATTTCCTTGTTTTCAATAAATGGAGCTACTTCATTGCCAAACAGAGGGACCTAGTCCTGCACCATTGGTGAAAGCCCTTGATTTTCTTTTTTGAAAAATTATTCCGCTAACAAGTGCAAAGGATTATGTCACAGAGGAATGAAACTTTATTCATTTCCTAAAAGCAATACATACACCCATATTTATACAACTAGATGAAACTTCTAGGATTTCCATAAAGGCACTAGGAACTATCTAGAATAGACGTATCTAGAAAATAGAGAAATCTAGATAGTCTTAGAACAATGTATTATTTTATTTTGCTAACATTCCCCCTTAATACATTGTTTTTACAAATGTACCCTCGAAATAGTTCAAATTTCTCATTTCAAGAGACCGGTGAGAATATATGTGATCTCGAGCGTTTGTCGGGTAAGTCTGGAGTTGAATATGGTGGTTCAAAATTTGATCTCAAATGTAGTGAAATTAAACATCTATGTGCTTGGTTATCTCATGGAAAACTAAATTTTTCACAAGTTTTAACACACCCTGATTGTCGCAGATGAATGATGGGAGGATTTTCTTCAGGAATTCCCATATCTACTAAAATGTGACATAACCAAATCGCTTCACACACAAATCCTTGTGCAGCATGATACTCTACCTCAGTGGATGAGAGAGTGAAAATAATTTTATTCTTACTAATCCACAAGATAGGACCATACCCGAGATGAAAAATATAACATGAAGTTGATTTCCTGTCATCAATGGATCCAACATAGTCCGAGTTTATATATCCCTGTAAGAAGAACTGAGAGTTCTTCTGATACTCTAGACCATAGTCAATTGTACCTTGGACATATCTTAACACATGATTTGCTGCTACCCAGTGACATTTCTTCGGCTCCTACATGAATCTGGAAAGGTATCTCACAACAAAGCAAAGATTTGTCTGGTATATGTCAAACAAATGATACTCCTAATAAGTCAGTATGTAGAGAGTGCCATCTACTTGAGGTGAATCTTGAAATCTCAAAAGTTGCAATCCTTTTTCCATTGGAGTGGATATAGGTTTACTATCATTCATGCCATAATTTTCCAGGAGTGTCTTGGTGTATTTCATCTAGGAGACAAAAAAAAATATAATTATTTTTTACCATATCTCTAAGCCAAGATGATATTGAAGTAGCCCCAAATATTTCATGTCGAAGGGTTTCTTCAAAACATTCTTAACATCGTCACCAAGATTGTCAAAAATTCTTGTAATCACAAGATCATGTACATACAAAACTAGAATGACAATCTCTCTATCTATATTTTTTATTTACAAATTTGAATCAGAGGGGCTATATGTGAAACCATGCTGCAATAAGTGATCATCGATTTTTATGTACCATGACCTAGGTGCCTATTTGAGTCCATAAAGAGACTTGATTAAATAACATACCTTATGAGGATGTTGTTCATCAAAAAATCATTTTGTTTGGATCATGTATACTTCTTCTATGAGATCACCATTCAAGAAAGCACTTTTAACATCCATCTGCTGAAGTCTCCATCCATTTTGTGTTGTCAGTGCACAGAAAACCTTGATGGTTTTGATCTTCGTAGTAGGTGAAAAGGTATCATCATAGTCAATTCCTTCCTACTGAGCATAACCTTTAGCAACTAGTCGTGATTTTTGCTTTTCGATAGATCCATTTTCCTTGTATTTTGTTTTGGAAATCCACTTGTAGCCAATGGAATTCTTACCTACATGAATATCGACAAGCTCCCATGTCCAATTCTATAACAAACAGTCATATTCTGCATCCATGGCTTTCTTCAACTTTAGGTGACTGAGTGCCTCACGAAATGAACCACGTTTGGTGTTATCAACCACTAAACTCATGAGTGCAAGATTTACTTCACTTCTCGCTTGACTTCTCGTATGAAATCCTATTGCAGTGTCTAGAAGAGAGTTCAGGAGGGAGTCTCTTATGGTACTTTTGACCCATTTTGGACGTTGATGTTATTATAAATGTGAAGAATTGTTTTCCAAATTTCCAAGATCAACATACAGTTCTCCTTGTAGCTCATCATTATTTTATGTAGGATCCTCATGCTCATCATCTAGATGTGTGAGCAATTTATGAGAGGGGTTGGTGTTGAATCTTCCTTTTGTGGAAACAAGTCAAATGATGAATCGTCACAAACAACATCTCTTCTCTCATATATATTCTTTGTCTTAGGATCCATGAGATGATAGGATTTGGAGGTAGTAATGTACCCTAGAAATATGTATTGGTGTGTCTTTGTATCAAGCTTCTTCATCTTCTTATTTGGAACATGCATATAAGTTGTACAACCAAATAATCTCAAATGAGAAATAGAAGGTTTACGATTACTCCATACCTCTTCCAGTGTCTTTTCCTTCAAGATATTTGTAGCTGCTTGATTCAATAGACATATAATTGTCTTGATCACTTCCACCTAAAATATGTTCTCCAACTTGCGCAAAGGAAAAGCATTATGCAATGAGCCATCTCCATGAGAGTCTGATTGCGAAGTTCTATGATTCCATTTTGTTATGGAATATAGGGGTAGTCAAGTGTTGTGTGATGTCGTGCTCATTTAATAATGCCAAGAAATTCTTTGACATGAATCCCCCACCTCAATATGAGTGGAGGAATTGAAGGGGTTTCTCGGTCTTGAGAAACACTTTGATAGAATATTTGGAATTTTTCAAATAATTCACTCTTCTTTTGGAGAAAGAACACCCAAGTCTTGCTAGAATAATCATCAATAAATAACTAGAAATACTAAAATCCCTTATAGGAGCCAGAAATGGTCCGCATGATCGGTATGCACGACCGCTAGATGGTTTTTGGCATGGAATGTACTTGTCTGAAGTGGATTCTGATGTTATTTTCCTTCCCAACATCTAGGAAAAAGAGGTAATTACTAAGAGGAGTAAGCCTCGTACCATCTACTACTTAACCGAACTAATAGAGGGAGTTGACCAAAAGATGTCCAAATCAATAATGCTAGAGTGTAGTGGATTCCACTGTGGAGGTACATGATGCAATGTAGAGGATGAAAATGCATCTAGTATAAACAAATGATTTTTTAAAAAATTAGCAGGTATCATACCATTTTGAGATATCAAATAGGACTTGATGCCATTATGAACCGAAACTCCACCTTAAGCCCGTGATTCAACAATTGAGAGACAGACAAAAGATTTTTTGTTATGCTAGGAACATAGAGTACCTTTGTGAGAGTAAATTTTCTCATCTCGAGAGGAATGGTCACATTTGCGATTCCTTATGTTGTATACTCTTTGTTGTCTGTAATGAACCCAATCACTAGCTAGTTGATTAGTTAGGGAATCAAAAAACTTTCTATTACCTATCATATGCTTGCTGACACCTAAATTTATCAGCCAAATATTATTTGATGGCTATGATGTTTGGGAAACAAGCACCAAATCATATTTGTGTGTGCCATAATTTGATGATTCTGGAGCATCATCATCCGAGTCATCATCTGGTTGGGCTACGACATGTCCTTTCTGCTACTTTCTATGAGGACACCACTTGTATTTCTTTGAATCAACTCATCTAGATGTGTTATCCTCTCCAACATTTTGTTTCTTGCAGCCATTATACCAATAGTTAGCGGTGTTGTGCGTATTCATGATGGAGATGTGACACCATCGATCCACCTTTTGAGACTTTTGATTTCTTTTGTTACTTATTTGGTTGCTTCCGTGGTTACTTATGTGTTTACTTCTCTTGCTGACCTTTATGAGGATTCTTTGTCTTCTTCTTCTTGGAGATCAATGCTTTGTCCTTGAATTCCTCTTGTATTGATTGAATCGCTTCTTCCTATTGCAGGAAATTCACTAGCTTGAAAAAAATCACCTCATTTTTAGTGATGGTCAATTTGGTGATGAACATCCTCAACAGAGATGTAAGATCTCACAATGTAAGTGGGACAAACAACTTATATTGACCTCTTCTCCAAGTGCAAGTGAGCTTTGCGCGTAACTCGATACTCAACGCAGAAACTCTTCCACTTTTTTGCCTTCTTGCATGCTCATGGTATGCAACTTTGATTGGAGATGAAGAATATTTTTCAAGTTCTTGGCTTCGTAGATAGTGGATATAGTATCTCATGCTACTTTTGATGTTACAGCATTCTAAATGTGTGGCTACACCTCATTGGATATGCTCAATGTGGTCAACATCAGTTATTTGGTGTCAAATCTTTTATACTTTATACGATCATCATTGTCGGTGGGACAAGGAAGCTCGTCAGTGATAATATCCCAGAGATCTTTGAAGAGAAGAAATTTTTCATCTTTGTCTTCCATGCAGCAAAATTGGGCCCTTTCAAGAGTTGGGCATTTGAAAGCAATATCTTGAGTGACATGATGTCAAAAATTAAAATTTTGAAATTGCAATGTTTTACTAATGAACATTAGATCTTAGATGGGATCGAAACTCTCTTGTAGTGAGATGCAGATGCTTGTGTGGGCATTCTATCTAACATTCATCATTTGTTCCGTAGCCTTTTCGAGCTCCGCATGTACCATCTTGGCTTGACACCGTATGTTGAACCAGAACCACACCGGGAGTCCCGACGCACAAGCTCATTGAATTATAGATTACCGCTATTCGAAGGGCATCGAGTAAGGAAAAGTAAATTCTGGTGCATTCTTCTTAGCTTGTTATCGACAAGTCATGTTGCAGATTACTTACAACACTACTCTTGACATCTAGAATACGTGCCATATGTTAATTATTTCTTCATGATTTATATTGGTCTTAGTGTGTAACACAAGGAGACTTAATTTTTACTACTTCAAAGTCTCCTTATGCTACATAGGTTGAGATAGTTGCTCCAGTCTCCACGTATGAAGCGTATCTATAGCATGCACTTGAGCTTCTTAGAATTGATCGATGTTCAACAAGAAGCTTGGCCTATCCTTCTTATCCACCGCACATCTCAGCTCATATTGGAAATTCAACCACTTTGGAATTGCCACCCATAACTCATTTTGGCTCTCTTGAAAAACAACGTAGTAGGTGTATCAACCTCATTTGGTTATCCTATTGGTCGGGATGTTGCTTATGTGGCATGTATCCTATGCTGAAGTTGACGATCGTCTCCCTCTACCTCCCTTTATTTATGCATCCTTTTTGTCATGTCAACCATCATCTTTGTCAAATCATTAGTTGTCAAGCAATAAATTTATATTTCAAATTTTAAATTTTCCCACGCATTCATTCCATTTCCTTTGTATGTCGTTCCTAACTTCATTTTCCCTTGTTTTGCTGTAGGGTGCAGGGTGTTCAAATATAGGAAGTTGGATTCACAAAGAGCAAGACAGGTTCTTTAAAGCACTGTGATTGCTGCCTCCATGATGGATACATGCGTAGGTAAAATGGATCATTTCATAATATACATGAAGGAAAAGATATTCTATCAAATCATTTGAGGTCTCTTTTGAGGCTCCATTTACTAAGGAGTTCACTATTGGCAAGAGATGCAATGCTGTCATTTTGATTGCAAGAGGAAAATTGCCACATTGCTCTACAATCTCACAAGTAACCCGCTCAGGTTTGTGGCGGATTGTTTCCCTCATAGTCTGGAAAGCCATAAAAACAAAACAACTTCCGGTTGTCTTCTTTTGATAAAATCCATGTTATAAATTACAACTCTATTATTTTCCCGACCTCCCTATTTCTTATGGAAACAATTACTTTACAATTATTATGAGTTGGTAAACCAAGTTTTGAATCTTAGTGCCTACAAGATTTATATCAAAGTAGGTTTTATCTCACATAATACGTTTTTCTTCCAATACCTTCATTTTTTATGTATGTTTTGCTTTGTATAATCTATTTAAAGTTGTTTCATTCAAATATTTTGTAATAATATCAAACTTTTTCCCTCTTACTTTAATTATAATAGTTCAACAACATATTACGCTGTCACCCATAGTAAATGATCAGCAAACACGTTATTCTTACAGGATATAGTCATTATATTATATAAAACTACGATGCCAATTTTTTATGTGCCTATGAGATCTATATCAAAATAGGTTGTGGTTCCATGTAATACATTATTGCAACGACAACATGTGTTTTTAATGTTTTTTTCACAAAGCACAATGTTACAAATCTATTCAAAGTTGTTTTATTCAATCATTTTTAATAATTTTCAATTCATCCCCTCCTACTTTAAGTATAATAGATCAACAATGTATTATGTTGTTACCCCTAATAATGACTATTCAACACATTAATCTTACAAAATATGCTTAGTGTACTATATAAAACTATAATGTAAAATCAGAGTGTTTCTTTAATAACTTTATCAAAGTAGGTTTTCATTCCACGTAATATGTTATTGCATCGATGATATGCATTTTTAATGTTTATTTTTCACTACATGCCGTTATGAATCTATTCAAAGTTGTTTCACTCAATTATTTTTGAATAATTTCCTATCCATTCCCTCCCACTTTGAGTATAATAATTCAATAACATATTACGTTGTTACCCCTAATAATGATGATCAACACATTACTCTTACAAAAGATACTTAGTGTACTATATAAAACTACAATGTCAAATCTCTAGTGTGCCATACAATATATATCAATAGTATATATTTAGGTTGTTGTTCAATGTAATACATTGTTTCCTCGATGACATGCATTTTTAATGTTTGTTGTACACTTTATAGTGTTATGAATCTATTCAAATTTGTTTCATTCAATTATTTTTGACTAATTTCCAACTCATTCCCTCCTACTTTGAAGTGACACGAGCTTATTATGCATCATGATTTACAAAAATGGGTAGAAAGGTTATTAAGTTATTAGGAATGTCTACTTATGTTGTGCAACAAAAGTAGATTACATAAAGAGTGTCAATCTGCAATACATAATAGTAATGTCAATCAGCTCATAATGACATATATAGTAAGAGTAATGTCAATATGCAATGTAATGAAGTAAAATAGTTGTTAAAAGAATATATAATGAAGTACACAAGTCGATTAGGCTTGAGAAAATGGTTATGGCTATATTAATTTATACTAAAAGGTAATTATTACTTATAAAGAATTTGAAAAAATATGATCAAAAGTTAAATAAACATGTCAAAATTATGGTGTGAACAAGGAAAGAGACATTACTACTACTATAAAATTCATTTGTTAATTTATGTATGAAAGTTAACCACTTTCAAATATGAGTCCCTTTGCCTTTTGAAGATGTGTGTGTGTGTGTGTGTGTGTGTGTGTGTGTGTGTGTGTGTGTGTGTGTAGACACACCAATGAATAGATTTTCTCTATAGTTCAATATACTAAAGAAATTATTTTTTCTATTTCTAAGTATCTTTACGAAGTGTACATTACAAAAATATTAGACTGTCTTGGGTTTTCATTCATGTTATATAGGTTGAGGTCATTAGTTTCACAATTCTTAAAGCCTATAAACATTTTTGATATAAGTATAAAAACACTATCTGAAGTAAATACTATTATAAAAATGAAAGAGTCCTTTCGAATAAGATATTAATAGTATTTTCCACATACGGTGTTTCATCAAGGATTTGTAATGAAAATGGATATGACACTCCTATGAAGAGAGACATTCCTTACATTTTAGGAGTTAATTGCAATTATCAGTTTAAGGCTCTAATTGCATTCTACGATGTGAAAAAACATGAGAGTTGTTATTTTTGAGAAAATAGAAAATAAAGTATATGATCTTAGTTTTAACATATTATTAAAATATACAATGAAATTTTCTCTTTAAATAAATCATGCATCTTTGAAACAACCAAGATATTTGAATTTGTATAGGTAGATTGATTTCAAGGAAATTATATGAGAGTTTTTGTTTGTTGAGAAAACAAGAAATAAAGTATATAATCTTGGACACCATCGATAATGTAACATTTTTCTCGATATTTACAAGAAGTTGAGCTCTCGATACTAGCCTGGGAAGAGCAAAGGATGTATTACTTAACATAATTTGGCTATTTTTCAACATACTAGTACCAAAAGATACATAAAACTTGTCTCTTTAAAAGTACTCATGCATCTCGAAAATAATCAAGCTCTATGAATTCATTGAGTTAGTTTTCTTGCAAGTGATGATATTTTGCTAAAACATGAGCTACATAGGATTTCGTGTTGGTTTTATTTTTATTATACATTTGTTTTCTTCAACACACTATTTCCAAACATATATCATAATTCCTTAATAATGTAAGTTCCTCAAAACATGATAACACAAATTTCACATTTTTACAAAGCATTCTTGGAAATTTTGGGTCAATTGAAGTAAAAAGGTTTTCTATATATTCACCATATAATTTGTGTATCATAATTTATATCGTAAGATTTATAGACAAATAACTTCATCAATCAAATCTTCATTTTTTCCTATAACTGAAATATAATGTATTATAGTTCTAAGTTAATTTTAAAAATTCTATGTAGGTATTTTATCTACTTATGTTAAATTTTCCAGGTATTATTGACATTACTATTTTTGAAAACTATCCATAAAACTACATGATATAATATTAGATCCAAACCTACTCATTACTTTTTATATTCCTAAAATATAAAAAAATATTTTCATACAATAAAATCACCTTTACTAATATAAATGTTTTTTTTAAATCAAAATGTACATAATTATTGTTAATGCATTGTTAATGTAAAATATATATGCACACCAAGAGGTTCAAGATTAATAGTTTATTTATTTACTAAATAATAATTTCTAATTCACATAATCCATATTTTAATTCACTATGGTGAAAATTCATAATATGGGTGAGCAGTAACAATGTGTGTAAGTTATCATGCCTCAATTCATGTTTTTTGCGCATTAGTAATTATGGGGAAGATAACTAATATTTACGTTGAAGACATTGTCTAAATTAGAATCACACACATTGCATCTAGCACATGACAACCAAATAGAGGGTTGAGTTGTATTTAAACCATTGAAATATATATTATTTTCTAAGGAAAACAAACTAAGAATAAATAGATAAATCCACGTTAATAAATGTTAAATAATGAATGTAAGTTGCATGGATGAAAAATGGCACCCAACATCCATCATATTCCTTAACAAGCACAAGTAATTTTCCCTACATTTTATCACCCTTGATTATTAAACAAAAAAAGTTCACCATGTAACACATAATGTCACATAAAAAATGTGTTTGAGAGTTTAAATACCTCATAATCATATGAAGTTAACCATCCTTCTTCACTAGATCCAAGCCATGCAAGGCGAGATCTAGAGGTTGTATGAAGTTGAGTAGATAAATAACATGTTCTATCACAAAAATTGAAAACCTCAAAGCCTAATCCTTGTACCCTATGTACATGAGCTAACTAATTTGGGTAAGTAATCTCCACTCTTTTACTAATAAGATGTTTTTCATATATAATAAAATAAAATACAGTACTAAATAGAAATACCATCACAATTACATCATCCCAATGAACTTACAAAAATAAGGGTAATCTTAAACAAATAAAATGTTTGACATCTTCTAGAGTAGATAAAGAAATTTTTTGAACTAATATTGAGAAGCCTTCACTCTTAAGAAATTTTTGCTTTCCCACTCACATAAATATCATCTAAAAATATCCTAATATCTTTGTTCTGCACATGACATTTCGAGTTTATCAAGGGAGACCTTTCTCTTATCCCACACTCTTCTTCCTACTTTGGAAATCCCATGATAGAGTCTTCCCTAAGGAAGGTCTTGAAATTTATGAGGTAGGAGAAGAGGGGACTTTGAACTACCTCCAGCCCCACTTGAGTTTGAGGAGGGTAACGCCTCCTTGATTGAAGGGATGATTGATATAAATATTGGGATGGAGGAAGAACCAAAAATTTTGAAGCTAGGATCTTCTCTAACATAAGAGGAGATAAAAATACACACACAAATCCTTAAAGAACACTCAAAATCCTTCACGTTTAATTACATAGAGATGACATGAATTCACTCGATGTTGCATTCCATAACCTCATCACGGGATGGATGCTAAACCGATTAAGCAAAATTCAAGGCCTATGAAGCCAAAGGTGGCTCTCATGGTAAAAGAGGAAGTGATGAAACTCTTGCAAGTAGGGTTCATCAAACCGGTTGACTACTCACAATGGGTATCCAACATCATCCCCATTCTAAAAAAGAATGGAAAGATCCACATCTATATTGAATTTTAGGACATTAACAAAGCGTGTCCCAAGGATGATTTTCCGCTGCCCTCCATCGATGTTATTGTTGACATAATAGCTGGTTATGAGTTTTTATCTCTCATGGATGGGTTTTTGGATACAACCAAATTAGGATTTCTAAGGAGGATCAGAAAAAGAAAAATTTCATCACTCCTTGGGGAACCTATTGTTACGCAGTCATGCCATTCGGGATAAAGAATGCTAGTGTAACTTACCAATGTTCCATGATGTATATTTTCCATGATCTTATTCACAAGATTATGGAGTCTTACGTTGATGACCTTCTAGCCAAGGCTAGAAAATGTTGTGATCACCCCAAGGTGCTTCACATCATTCTCTCTCAGTTAATCGAATACGGTGTCACGCTAAATCCTGAGAAATGTGTATTCGGTGTAACAGGAGGAAAATTGCTCAGGTACATCATCTCTTCATGAGGGATTGATGTGGATCCAACAAAAATATGAGTTGTACTAGAAATGACCCCACCATGAAAGAATCTGGCATAAGGTCTTTTCTTGGGAAACTCAGTGCAATCTGGAGGTTTATACCCGATTTAACCTTTGTTATTCACCCTATAAATAATCTTTTGAAAAAGGATTGTTGTAATACGTGGACGGATGAATGTCACGAAGCATTTGAATCCGTAAAATGATTCTTACTTTCACCTCCTACACTCATGCCTCCTAAGTCAGACCGACCCCTCATTCTATATTCAAGGGCCACAGATGTCTCGCTAGCCTGCATGTTAGCTCAAGAAGACAATGATAAGCATGAGCATGTAGTTTATTTTATCATTCGAGCATTACTTGACTATGAGACACACTACACTCAGGAAGAAAAGGAATGCCTAGCTATAGTGTTTGAAACAAAATGGTTGAGACATTATATGCTAAACCAGGAAACAAGAGTGATTGTCAAAACCGATCATTTGTGGACTTTTCTAACGTCAAGATTTGCTATCTAAAAAGGTTGGATGCTTTATAACGCTAATGGGAAATTTGAGTTGACCTTCGTCAATCAAAATTCATAAAAGGAAAAATTATTGCAGATTGGTTAGTTGATAACCCATTGGACGGAGGTGACTTGGTTGATTTAGAATTTCCTAATGAATGTATATAGTATGTGGAAACCAAGCCCCCTATCACTGCATGCCCTTGGTACACTAAAATAATCAACCTCATTGTAGACAAGGCATACCCATGAAGGGGCTACATCTCAAAAAAGGAGATGGCTATGCATCATAGCCGTTAAATACGTGATTATGGAATAGGTGCTCTATCGTAGAGCCTTTGATGAAATCTATTTAGATGCATTGACGGAGAAGAATATGAAAAAATATTTATGAGTGCCACATCGGAGTATGTGGAGGCCACTTTAGAGGCCATGCTACCGCTCGTAAAATACATCGGATGGGCTATTTTTGGCCCACGTTAGAGCATGATGTAGTTGAATATGTACGTAAGTGTCATAAATGTTAGGAATTCTCTCATGAGATTCATATACCCGCATAGGCTCTACAACCGATCGCAACACCATGACCCTTTTCCACATGGGGTCTGGACTTGATAGGGAATTTTTCTCCCTCATCGATGGATGGCCACAATTTTATAATCATGGCCATAGAGTATTTCAAAAAATGGGTAGAGGCCATGCCTCTTACCACCATACTGGGTTCCATTATTGCAAAGTTTATCTTGAACCAGATCATTTGTAGGTATGGTGTCCCGTAGGTCATTATCTTTGATAATGGCACATCTTTCAAGAATGAGGAAGTACGTGAATTGTGTGAGAAATTCAAGATAAATCATCACACGACTTCCCTATATTATCCTCAAGCCAATGGACAGCTGAGGCCATAAACAAGACATTAAAGTCCATTCTCCTCAAAACCGTCAAGGAGAATAAAAGAGATTGGCACCTAAAGTTGTTTTGCAACTTTATGGGCTTATCGGACATCATCAGAATGCCAACGGGGAAACTCTATTTTCTTTAGTGTTTGGCTCAGAAGTGGTTTTACCACTCAAAGTGAGTTTGCCTAGTCTCCATATTTCTTTACAAGGCATTTTAGGTGAAGAAGAATACCGAGCAACATGACTCTCGGATTTAGAGAGTCTTGATGAAGCTCGAATCCATGTTGAACAACGATATATAGCATATGTTGACCAAATGGATTGGCGATACAATAAACGAGTCCATGAATGTAAAATTTGTGAAAGAGACTTGGTCTTGAGGCTTGATAGTCGGATAGACAAGAAAACTAGTGAAGGTAGAAAATTTAGGCCCAAGTGGTTGGGCCCATACCGAGTCATAGAGGACTAAAAAAATGGGGCATATCATTTGTGTACTTTAGAGGGTGAAGAATTTGGTGAATCCATCAATTCTCTTCATCTGAAGAGATACTATGCATAGCCCACCAATATTCTCATTTGTTTCCCATTGCATTTGCATTGCATTACCATTTATAAACTCATTCTGTAAAAATTGTAGTTAAGAAACTTATTTTCAAGTAACTCTAAAAAATTCTTCAAAACATTGGCAATCTTTCAAATCATGACTCTTCAGACACTCACAATACTATCATCAATACTTCTTATCATTTCATTAGTTCGACAAGTTGAGACAAATTTTTGACTAGATCTTTGTACAAGCTCAATTTAAAGGTGATGATACATGGACTTCCCAAGTTTTCTATTTCCTTTCCCATTTTCCCTAGATGTCTTATAGGTAAACAACATAGGGATCCATTCAAGACAAACACCTTCCATGCCAAGAAATGTTTAGAGGTTGTTCATACTGATCTTCTCAGACCCATTACCTACTTTATTTTTAGGATACAAAAGTTGATAGCACCGAACTTGATTATATTTGAGAAGCACTAAGTCAACCTTAATGGGAGATGGCTATGGATGTTGAGTATGACTCACTCATGTAGAATCGGACTTGGGAACTTGACAATCTACATACTGGAAAGAAACCCACAAGATGCAAATGGGTTTTTAAAACTAAACACAATGTAAACATATCTATCAACAAGCACAAAGTGTGAATTTTATTAAAGGGATATGCTCATAAATGAGGCATTGACTATGAAGAAACATTTGTACCCACTATGAACATCAAGACCATCGAGTTGTATGTGCATTGTCAGCACAGAATGGATGAAAACTTCAACATATGGACTTCAAGAGTGTTTTCCTCAATGTTGATCTCAAAAAAGAAGTGTACATGACCCAACTGGAAGGATTTGTTGATGAAAATCATCCTAAAAAGGTATTTCATCTCATCAAATCACTATATGAACTGAAACAAGATCCTAGGGCATGGTACATCAAGATAGATGAGAACCTTTTATAGCCCGGTTTCACCTGTATCCCCTCATATTCCAACTTGTACATAAATAAGGTGGGAACAAAAATCATCATTCTTGTTTTATATGTGGATGATCTTGTGCTCACTGGAAGTTCAGAAGATTAGAATTATATTGTGAAGAATGACCTAAAAGATCCTTGACATGAAAAACTTAGGTCTACTCAATTACTTGTCTTGGCTTGGAGATATGGCAGAAATAGAATCACATATTTATTTCCCAAACAAAATATGCCAAGAAACTCCTAGAAAAATACAAAATCTTATATTGTAAACCTCTTTCAACACCAATGGAAACATGTTAACAACTCTTTCGATTCTAGGACTCACTTCAAGTGGATGCAACACTCTACAAAAACTCATTGGGAGTCTCATCTATTTGACCTATACCAAACCATACATATGTTTTGTTATGAACTATCTCTCGAGATTCATGCAAGAGCCAAAAATTGTCACTAGGTTACAAAAAATCATGTTTTGAGATATGTCTGAGGTACACTTGAAAATGGTCTAGAATAGAAGAAGAACACACAGTTCTTCTTACAAGGATATACTGAATCGGACTATGTTGGATCTTTTGATGATATAAAGTCAATGTCAAGATACATATTTCATCTCGGTCTAGACCAATCTCATGGATTAGTAAGAAACAAAATTTTGTTTCACTTTCATCCACTGAGGCAAATTATGGTGCCATACATGGAGTTGTGTACGAGGTGATATGGTTATGTCACATTTTGGCTGATTTGAACATTCATGAAGATAGGCCACCTATTCTTCATTGTTACAATCAGGGGTGTGTTGAAGCTTGTAAAGAATCATGTATTTCATGAAAGGACCAAGCATATTGAGGTTGAATGTCACTACATTCGAGAGCAAGTCTTAAACCACCACATCCAGCTCCAGTATTGCCCAACAAATGCACAAATAGCGGATATACTCACCAAATCCCTAGGAAATGTCAAACCTTGACTATTTAAGGAGTAAATTTGTAAAATAATGTAATATGGGTGGGAATGTTAGCAAATTAGGAATCTTTTTGTGCGTAGAATGGTGACAGGTACAACTAGACATCTAGGAATGTAGAACTGGTAGTTATAGCATATTTAACTATTATATCATTGTTTTACAACTACAATGTAACTCCCCTTCTATGTGGTGTATATATTGTCCTCCTTATTGGTGAATAAACAATAAGCATTGCAGTTTTTATCTCATAAATGTCCTCCATCCTACCACAAAATAGTAGTTATATCATTTCTCATGTCCTCTCATTGTGATTCTATGTAAATTAGAAGGAAATTTGGAATTTTAACTTTACTTGAGATAAAATAATAGTCCACATCATCGTCACCTATTAAAATGTTATAGAGGAAAAAGAACATGTTACACTAATTCCTATGCAAATATTACATTCAATCTGAGATAACAAACCCATTGAATATATATCTTGATATTAATAAATGAAATATAATTACCATTATATAAAACAATATATAAACTAATAATATTAATTTTATTATGATATATTCTCAAAATGTGTTCCTCATTTACATATAAAGCAAGAAATCAAAGGCTTAAAACTCTTCTATTTTTCTTATCTTCCCATATTTTTTGCACTAATTAAATTCCAATCCATGGCTGATGTATCAAGCCCATTGTGTCACAATCTCATTAGTGCATCTAACATGTCTAAACCTAGCTTTTAGAGTTTAATATCTTTAATTATTTTTTTGAAAATCCCCTTTCACATGCAATTGTTAATGGAGGAATGTTGTGATCTGATTTCTATAATATAATCATATTTTTGTGAAAATAATGCCAATAATTTGTATGAAATAACACTCTCCATGCTTCATTCATCAAAAAAATATCACAAGTCAAATTTAATTAAAAAAGGATGAAGATCTCTTTTATAAGCTTTTCCATCAAACAACATTTCAATCTCAATTTAATTCTCCATATTGGTATGCTATAAATGTTTGATAATAATACATAGCCAACATTATAAGATTTTCTATTGACATCTACAGTATTCCTAATAAATATCGGGGTTGAATAGTTTAGCAACATTGAAAAGAGGAAGGTTAGGGAATTTTTCATTATAAAATCTATAACATCTTCAATGTAATCTTCTGTGAGCTTCTTTTAACTTTCTAGTGTTCCATTAATTTTATGTTTCATTCTTTTATTTTTTTCATCACTACAAAAATCATCATCTGAGATACACACATATAATAATATATGTTTATTATTGACTCGACCTTCTTACATGTGATTTCAATAAAGCCATTTGTAGTGTCATCTAATAATTTTGAAAGACATGGCGTTCCTTCAATAAATGTTTCCTTTATCAAAAGCCATCTTGTTATGTTAGCAATGGTCACCTTTAAAGACATGCTATGAATAGTGATTTCAAATTCATCACCTTGAAATATTTTATTCAACATATTGAGCTCACCTAAAATAACTATTAGCATATGAAAACTTTTAGAAAAAATTGCACTGAGTAAATTTGTGTCTTATATAACATGTTGGGGCTTACTTAGTAAAAGCATGGTATATCACGTGAAATTGTTAAAGGGTATTAAAGAATATTCTAGGAATTTTGAATTTACCTCTAATTATTCAATTGATAATACCCTCCTATATATTATGTGAATGAAAATACTCCCTATTTTTTCCATAAACCTTGGATGACCTTAAAATTTAATTAAGAAAGTCGAGATATGACAATCAAATCTTTTTACCCATTTTTATTTTTTTAAATATTTAAACTAAAATCATATTGGTATGACATTCTACTCAAATTGGGCATAATATACATTTCCTCATGTAAATATTTGAGAAAATATGAAGACCTATAAAGGGATCACCTTATAAATTTTAATCTTTAATAGTTTTTTTATCAATTTATTCAAATAATTAAGAAATGTCAAATATAATATCATAAGTTTGAATTAACTAAAAATAGTTTTCTACCATGTTCCATTATTTTATGGTTAATATCTCTTAATTGAATTTTTTATTTAAAAACATAGATTATAATTTAATTAATGACCACACTCCTTTTACAATTTTAAGGTATTTACTTTTAAAAACTAAGGTTCAAAATTTTAGTTTTATATAAAATAAACCCCCTTATGTTGGCCCACCTCTCTAACCTACCCTAAGTTTTACGATTCAAAATATTAATAAATTAAAATTTCAAAATCATGTCTCGTAAAAATGTGAAATTTTTTATTTTCATTTTTGATATGAACTTACATTATTAGGATATTATGATAATGTTTGGAAAAGTTGTTGTCTTATATAGCATGTTGAGTTTGTCCTTTCTTTCTTCCATGAAATTGAAATTTTTGGCATAAGATTTCTAGGAACCTTTGAATGACCTCTACCCTAGATTACCATATAACTCTGTGTTTGTAAAACATCAATAAAATCAATTTGGATGACCTTAAAATATATTCAGATATGTCAGATATGCTTGGGACATGCGTCAAATCTAAAGGTTGGTTGCACTACATTATTTATTTATTTAGTAATATGGAGGTGTTTCTTACTAAGTTTCATTAACTGGTATGACATGACACTCATAATTGGGCATTACACAAGTAAAAAAATGTAAAATTTTGAGAAAATATGGGAATAAAGGGATTTTCTACTTTCTAATTTTAATCTTTGAACCTTACGGTTTTTTATTGGATGGCATTCAATTTATTAGATAGCCCAAATGCAAACATGAACAAAAGTTGGAATTAACTAAAAAATAGGAAATAAATACTTGCATGTCCCACACCTATTTCCATGGCTTAGATTATTCCTACTGAAAATTTATGTCTTAGTTTGACATTCCTAATAACTTAATAATGTTTCTACCCATTCTTGCAGCTCCTTACTAATATGTGACACATTGTAGTTTTATATAGTAAACCTTTTTACTTCAATTGACCCAAAATTTCCAAGAATGCTTTGTAAAAATGTGAAATTTGTGTTATCATGTTTTGAGGAACTTACATTATTAAGGAATTATGATATATGTTTGGAAAAAGTGTGTTGGATCATCATTATTAGGGTAACAATGTAATATGTTATTGAATTATTGTACTCAAAGTGGGAGGAATGAATAGGAAATTATTCAAAAATAATTGAGTGAAACAACTTTGAATAGATTCATAACACCATGTAGTGAAAAATAAACATTAAAAATGCATATCATCGATGCAACAACGTATTACGTGGGATGACAACCTACTTTGATAAAGATATTAAAGAAACACTCTGATTTGACATTATAGTTTTATACAGTACACTAAGCATATTTTGTAAGATTAATGTGTTGGATAGTCGTTATTAGGGGTAACAACGTAATACATTGTTGATCTATTATACTTAAAGTAGGAGGGGATGAATTGAAAATTATTAAAAAATGATTGAATAAAACAACTTTTTTTGAATAGATTAGTAACACTGTGCAGTGAAAAAAAACATTAAAAATGCATGTTGTCATTGCAACAACGTATTACATGGAACCACAACCTATTTTGATATAGATCTCGTAGGCACATAAAAATTTGGCATCATAGTTTTATATAATATAATGACTATATCTTGTAAGAATAACGTGTTTTCTCATCATTTATTATGGGTGACAACGTAATATGTTGTTGAACTATTATAATTAAAGTAAGAGGGAATAAGTTTGATATTATTACAAAATATTTGAATGAAACAACTTTGAATAGATTATGCAGTGCAAAACATACATAAAAATGAAGGTATTGGAAGAAACAACGTATTACGTGGAGATAAAACCTACTTTGATATAAGTCTTGTAGGCACTAAGATTTGACATTGTAGTTTTATATTGTACATTGAGTATCTTCTATGAAAACTTAATGTGTTGGATCATCGTTATTATGGGTCACAACAAATTATGTTGTTGAATTGTTCTATTCAAAGGAAGAGGGAATCAATTAAAAATTATTCAAAAATAATTGAATGAAATCAATTGAGTAAGGTCATAAAACTATGTTTTACAAAACAAGCATGGAAAATATATGTTTTTAGGACTCATATTTGAAAGCGGTTAACTTTCATACATAAATTAACAAATGAATTTTATAGTAGTAGTAATGTCTCTTTCCTTGTTCACACCATAATTTTGACATGTTTATTTAACTTTTGATCATATTTTTTCAAATTCTATATAAGTAATAATTACATTTTAGTATAAATTAATACAGCCATAACCATTTTCTCAAGCCTAATCGACTTGTGTACTTCATTATATATTCTTTTAACAACTATTTTACTTCATTACATTGCATATTGACATTACTCTTACTATATATGTCATTATGAGCTGATTGACATTACTATTATGTATTGCAGATTGACACTCTTTATGTAATCTACTTTTGTTGCACAACATTAGTAGACATTCCTAATAACTTAATAACTTTTCTACCCATTTTTGTAAATCGTGATGCATAATAAGCTCGTGTCACTTCAAAGTAGGAGGGAATGAGTTGGAAATTAGTCAAAAATAATTGAATGAAACAAATTTGAATAGATTCATAACACTATAAAGTGTACAACAAACATTAAAAATGCATGTCATTGAGGAAACAACGTATTACATTGAACAACAACCTACTTTGATATAGATATTGTAGGCACACTAGGATTTTACATTGTAGTTTTATATAGTACACTAAGTATCTTTTGTAAGAGTAATGTGTTGGATAATCATTATTAGGGGTAACAACGTAATATGTTATTGAATTATTGTACTCAAAGTGGGAGGGAATGAGTAGGAAATTATTCAAAAATAATTGAGTGAAACAACTTTGAATAGATTCATAACGCCATGTAGTGAAAAATAAACATTAAAAATGCATATCATCGATGCAACAACGTATTACGTGGAATGAAAACCTACTTCGATAAAGATATTAAAGAAACACTCTGATTTGACATTATAGTTTTATATAGTACACTAAGCATATTTTGTAAGATTAATGTGTTGAATAGTCATTATTAGGGGTAACAATGTAATACGTTGTTGATCTATTATACTTAAAGTAGGAGGGGATGAATTGAAAATTATTAAAAATGATTGAATAAAACAACTTTGAATAGATTCGTAACAACTGCAGTTGAAAAAAACATTAAAAATGCATGTCGTCGTTGCAACAACGTATTACATGGAACCACAACCTATTTTGATATAGATCTCGTAGGCACATAAAAATTTGGTGTCGTAGTTTTATATAATATAATGACTATATCGTGTAAGAATAACGTGTTTGCTCATCATTTATTATGGGTGACAACGTAATACGTTGTTGAACTATTATAATTAAAGTAAGAGGGAAAAAGTTTGATATTATTACAAAATATTTGAATGAAACAACTTTGAATAGATTATGCAGTGCAAAACATACATAAAAATGAAGGTATTGGAAGAAACAACGTATTACGTGGAGATAAAACCTACTTTGATATAAATCTTGTAGGCACTAAGATTCAAAAACTTGGTTTACCAGCTCATAATCATTGTAAAGTAATTGTTTCCACAAGAAATAGGGAGGTCGGGGAAAATAATAGAGCTGTAATTTATAACATGGATTGTTTATCAAAAGAAGACAACTGGAAGTTGTTTTGTTTTTATGGCTTTCCATTGTGAGGGAAACAAGCCGCCACAACACCTTGAGCAAGTTGCTCGTGAGATTGTAGAGCAATGTGGCAATTTGCCTCTTGCAATCAAAACGACAGTTGCATCTCTTGCCAACAGTGAACTCCTTAGTAAATGGAGCCTCAAAAGAGACCTCAAATGATTTGATAGAATCTCTTTTCCTTCATGTATATTATGAAATGATCTATTTTACCTACGCATGTATCCATCATGGAGGCAGCAATCACACTGCTTTAAAGACCATGTCTTGCTCTTTGTGAATCCGACTTCCTATATTTGAACAACCTGCACCCTGCAACAAAACAGGGAAAATGAAGTTAGGAATGACATACAAAGGAAATGGAATGAATGCGTGGGAAAATTTAAAATTTGAAATATAAATTTATTGCTTGACAGAGACAGAAAAGACGCATAAACAAACGGAGGAAAGAGGGAGACGACTGGTCAACTTCAGCATAGGATACATGCCACATAACCCCATGCATCACATGCCACATAACCCCCATGCAAACTTACGTGAGGGATAGGGTCAGCCTCCATCAAGAGCTATCCTCGATCCAAGCATTCCTTCTACAAGTGAAGCTTCTGTCTGGGTCGGTTGTAATGTTCCACGCAAACTAGGAAATGCCCAGATCACCGTATTTTATGCTGGAAATGTAAACGTGTACGAGAACATTCCGCCAGAGAAGGCACACGAAATCATGCTTATGGAAGGAAGTGTAAATTCGGTGTATGCAATGGGGAAAGACTCGTCGACGTCAGATTTAGCAATCCAAATCTGTTGGAATGTGGTCAGTGCAATCAGCCAACCATTGTCATGGCCTGCAACGGCTCCTCCTATCGAGATGTCTGCACCTCGTCGTTGTTGAACTTTATGCGTTTGAAAAGATCTCACCTCCAAGACTTTATGCAATCAAACAAACTTCGGAGGAGTTGGTAAACCAACTCATTAGCACAACCAGAGCCCAACATGGGTGTTCCAATGCATACTTTGTTGGTTTTCATTGCACGCAGCCACTTAGTACGTGGTAATGTCAAACAGCTTGAGAGATGGAATCAACGGCTCGGCAGAGCATTATGTGGCCTCGAATTTGGCTGGATAGACTTCAATGTGGCATCCAAAACTCGGCAGCATATAACTAACAATTCACAGGTCACAATGTAACAGCAACCACGTTGCAATTTCCACACGACTTCACCAATCAAAGCCAACTCGTCAGTCTAAGCGCATGGCTCGGCTTATCCATGGGAGGGTTGGCTAGTTATATCCACACCACGTAGCCAGCTCTCCTTATCACCACTCGGACATATTACAGAGAACAGCGAACAAGTGTGGATAAATGCCAGATGTCGTTGTATGCCACTAATTTAATTAGTCGAACATTCCTTTTAAAGAGGCTGATTCACTTTGATTTCAGATCAGATTAGCTGCTTGTTACTTTGCGCCGAAAGGATCAAAGACATATAAGAGAAGAAAGCTAGATAGCGAAGATCCATACGCTTCAATAAAAAAAGACATTTATGTTTTCAGTACATCTGGAGAAATAATTCTATTGGGTGATTTCAATGCAAGGACTGCCAATAATCAATCTCTTCAGTTGACCAGTTTAGAAGGAGGTGAAGACAATCCGTTATGGCTTAAAGAAGAAGAGAACAAGCTTTGGGAAAGACTATCTCAGGATGACAGTGGAGGGGTGTCACATTTTGGAGTTGAGCTTCTAGGCCTATGTAGCTTATACAACATGGTCATTTGCAATGGCATGAGAGCTTGGCCCAGGTCAGGCAACATCACTTGTAAAACATACAATGGGCAAAGTGTAGTAGACTATGTAATTTGTTCTCAAAGTTTTATCTCCACGCTTCTTGAGTTTGAAATTGGAGATTGTCCTATCGAATTAAAGTCTGATCATAGGCCTCTCTTGGTAAAACTTGGGACCGCCTTCAATCAGCAACAAAGGAATCAGGGTCATCACATGCAAAAGGCATCTCAAAAACAGGGAAAAATCATTCTCAATAAAGAAAATCAGGGAATATTTGTTGCAGCCCTTAAGCAACAATTGCAGATAATGAGGAAAGATATAGAGAACACGGCGTCCAAGGGATCGAGTGATTATATTCCTAGTAATCTGCTGATATCTTTAATCCAAAAGGCTCTAACTGTCTGTGAGAGATCTAAGCCTAGAAAGAGAGTGGCAAATACTTTTCCGACAAACCCATGGTATGATGAAGAGTGTAAAGCTGCCAAGAGAGCTTTGAAAGAAAATGGGATGAACAAAGAAAATAAAAAGATCTATGAGAGATTGGTACAACACAAAAAAGAGAGCTATGTGTGCAAGAGAAGGACGGAATTAATTTCTCTTGGAAAACACAATCCCAAAGGTTTTTGGAAGGAGTTACAACAGAAGAAAAAATACATAGAGAATAATATCACAGGTGCACATTGGTTAGAGTATGCAAGGACCCTTTATGAGCGTCCTCAACAAAAAGATGTCCCTCCCATAATTGAGACTTCAACTGAGCTTTTTTCGACAGAAGATATCAAGCAGGGAATAAAGAATCTAGCAAATGGTAAAGCCCAAGACATCGATGGTCTGCAAGCCGAATTTTTAAAATGGGGGGTTGAGGTCCTCACGCCACACATCAGAAAAATATTCAATGATGTCAATCAGAATGGCTTTCCAACGGAGTGGACGACTAGTGTTGTTATTCCTCTATTTAAAAGCGGTGACATTAATAATCCGTCCAATTACCGCACCATAATGATCAACCCTCTTCTTGGTAAACTCTTTGGAGGTATGATAGAGCGGAGAATCAGCAGCTGGGCCGAAAGAGAGGGTAAAAGAGCAAAAGGGCAAGCGGGTTTTCGACCTAAACACTCAACAATTGATCATTGTATCACTCTTAGGCATCTGATTGAGAAGGTTTGGGACACCCAAGGAGAAGAAGCTTTTTGTTGTTTTGTTGATTTCAAGAAGGCTTTTGACACAGTGCCTAGAAAGAAACTTTGGGATAGGATGGAGGAGCTTGGGATTCCAGATGAGTTTAGAGCAGCAGTTCATAAATTGTATGAGCAGGTCAGAGCTAAAATTAAAACCAGAGAAGGTATGTCCGAATGTTTCGGTAGCAACATCGGTGTCAAGCAAGGATGCCCTCTTTCTCCCACATTATTCGGGTTATACATTGACAAGCTTGAAGATTGGTTAAACAAAACTGAGGGAGGAGGTATTCAGTTAGCAAGTTACGTGGTGAAGTTACTTCTATATGCTGACGACCTTATCCTAATTTCAAAAACAGCCCAAGGTTTGAGGGAACAGTTAAAAGCGCTAGAGCTCTTTTGTCAAGAAGTCGGGATGCAAGTGAACACCAGCAAAACAAAAATCATGATTTTCACCTTGAAAAGGAAAGAGAGACAAAACATCTTCCTTTTTGAGGGGAGCCCTTTAGAAATAGTCACTGAATACAAATATCTTGGGATTGACTTTCACCACAAACTTAGCTGGGAGACTTGTAAAGCAAAAAGGATTCAGGGAGGTTGGAAAGCATCTTTCCTACTTCAAAACAGGTGCAGGAAAGCTGAACTTTGGGACTGGAAAACTAAAAAAACCCTTTTTGGATTGTTGGTCACGCCGGTTGTTCTATATGGCTGCGAAGTTTGGGGAAGTAGCATGTCAAATCACGGGTGGAGACAGATTGAGAGAATCCAGAAACATCTAATCACAAGCTCCCTTAAAGTCAAATCAACTGTTCCTTATGAGATCTTGTTAGCTGAAGCGGGTTCTTTCTCGTTGGAAGCTTCGGCAATATCTCGGATGATAAGCTATCTGAAAAAAGTTGAAAACATGGACAACCTTCGCTGGCCCAAAATAGTTATGAACGACACTTTAGAATGCAGAAAGAAAACCTGGATGAATCAGAATACTAAATGGATGTACAAATGGGGCATCAACTTGCAGGAGTGTCCTAACAGAAACAGGGAAATAAAAAATTATGTGATAGAAAAGTTCAGGACTGCCATGTGGACGGGTCAGATTGGTCGAAAGAAAGCACATTATATTAGAGAATTCAACTACACTGGGGAACATGATGAAAAAGCTTATCTAGGGGCAACTATCAAGGGTAAAGCAAAGATTCTAGTGGCGCAGTTAAGAACTGGATCACATCATCTTCGATGTGAAACTGGTAGATGGACTATTCCAAAGGAAGATTGGGAAAGGAGAATTTGTCTCTTCTGCAGCAAAGGGGTCGTCGAGACAGGATGGCATTTTGTCATGGAGTGTTCAGCATATGAGGATATCCGTATTCAGTACAAAAACAACCTAAAGGTGGACAGACTAGAGGAGCTCTTCGAAGGAACAAAGCTCCCAGCGACGACGGGCTTCATCCTCAAGATTCACAGCCGAAGAGCGGATATTGAGAGGAGACTGAAATCTGATTAAAATAATTGTCTCTGTGGTCCCATAGACTCTTTAGTCTCGTGGACGTCATTAAAATCTTTCATTTCATTTCATATGCAGTGAGACAAAATAGCAAAGCACCTCCACCAAACAAACAAATCAAGGAGGCCATGAGGAGATTGGGGGATGACACGTCCAAACAAACTTTGTTCTCCCTAAACCTCGCTTGATACCAATGTCGAGAGAGGAATGAAACTTTATTCTGGCCTAAAATCAAGACATACACTCGTATTTATACAACTAGATGAAAATTATAGGATTGCCATAAAGGCACTAGGAACTATCTAATAGAGAAATATAGATAGTCTTGGAACAATGTATTATTTTATTTTAATAACATATTCACATGGATTTGATGGACTAGAAGAGACACCAAAATAAGCATTGAGACTATAATAAGTCTTATAGGATGAATGAGACAAGACTATCACCTCAATAGTTTAAAGTGTGGTACTACCCTTCACTTAGTCTATTTGACATGAATACAAGTTTTAAGTATCGAGGTGTTTGATGCAAGAACATCCAAGGTCTAGAGAAATCCTACATAATTATTGCTAAGTGTGGGTATACACGAGGTTAGATAGCATGTGGAATGAAGAGAGGAAACACACTAGAGTTAAGTGGTGATTGTGCATAAGTATGTGAGTACTTTATGAAATGGGTATCGAGTGAAGAGCACAATGTGCATAGAGTGCATAGTAGAATTGGGTGTACAATAATGTGTGAAAGGTTAGGTTAACTACAAAGTAGTGGAGTTTACAAGGTTTACAATGAAGAAAGTGAGGCATGGGAGAATAATGTGTAGTGGTACACATAGGAATTTTAGAAGTGTAGTAGTATCTTTAGTGCAACTTAGGAGGTGTGCATAGATTACGAAGGAATTATATGCAATGGAAAAGAGATCCTAGAAAGTTTAAGAGACTGAAAGGAAGGATTGTGCAATAGCTTGGATTATGAGGGGGATACAAATAATTTTTGGAGAAGGCTCATAATCGTAGAGAATGAATAGAAGAAAGGTGAAGGTGTAACTCGAGCATAAGAGTACGTGATAGAACATAAAAGAATCATGAAAAATATTATGAGAAAGAAGAACATGACATATTTGGTCATTGGATGGTAAGTTATAAAATCATCCAAAGACATTTGATGAGGAGGATGATTTGGAGTCAATGATTAGTTGACTCCAACCACCATATTGACATGACATAAGAAGGAAATGTCTAGATGGAGGTATTTTAGACAATTAAATGAGCTCACATTAAAATTTGAATATGAATGAGAAGATATAGAATAATATTTAAGGGACCATCCCACCCAAAGGAAATTTAAACAAGGAGAGAGAATTGGGAATGCACGGATATAAATAGAGGATGAGTTTACCATTTGAAGGTTAACTGAAAATTGTTAAAGGATAGCCAAGTAGAGGGAAAAGAAAGGGCAAGAAAGGGAACTAGAGTTGCAATCTTTTTAATGTGCATGTAAGGAAACCAATCTAGGCCATTAGAGTTGATTCAAGTAAGGAGTAAGGAAACTTAGCTATCATGAAACTTTAAACATATTATTGCAGATTACTCCATCGCAATAATTTACTCCATTGCTTTCTAGCAATACAAATCTTCAATACACAACTCCTAGAATACTCCACAATGATAGAAGATTATTGTGAAGCTAAATGCTCATGCATCACAATAAATAATGGCATGAAAATATCACCCTTTAATTTATAAACTTTAAATTGATGATATTAATAACCGTGTTAATTGATATTTACACCAAACATTAAAATGAGAAAATAAATAAATAAATGTAGTACAAATAACACAGAACATTGTGTTTACGTGGAAAACCCCCAAGGGTTAAAAACCACATGAAGGTGAGAATTTTCCATTAATTGAGAAACAACAAATTTACATGATCCTATAGATCTCTTTCCATCACTTCTCTCCCAAACCATTCACCCGAGGTGAAAAACAATATGATCCATAACCATATTTAATTTACCCCATGGGTCATGAACATATTAAGTGATGGGGTATGATTAAATTGTACCCTAATTTAATATAAATTAGTTAATAATTAACCAATTAAACATAAACATAAAGTTTATATTAAATAATTAAGAATATAACTTATTCTAAATTATTTAATTATAAACTAAAGTTTATAGGCACTTAATATTACGTTCTAACACTCCCCCTTAATATTAAGTGGGGAACCATATGCCAACATTACCTATTTGTACAACATGATTTACAAATCCATAAACCATTAGTGAAGGTTTAGGCTAGCATATCACTTTTGAAGGATTTATAACACCTTCATCATGCTCAAATTACCTTTTGGTACAAAAGGATTTGGAATCCATAAATAAAAAGTTATGATTTAGGCTAAGCATGATTTGTGAGACTACATCTCACAGTTTCTCATGGAAAAAATATCAAACAACATCTCTAGGAGCCTTTTATAACACAAGGACCTCCTTTACAAATAAATGCAACACACTGGATTGTACACCATAAACTTAGAGTGATAAGTTTATAAAAGATCATAAAGATATTTTTACAATGCTTTACAAATGGAGCAACAATATAGAGGAGAAGGAGATATCAAATGGATGACCATTAGGAGGTGACATTGCCATGCACACTCCCCCTCAATGGAAACTATGAAAGGCCAAGCATTGCATAGAACTTGTATAATTTTACAAAGCACACAATGGCTTCATAAACATATCTGCAACTTGATCTTCCGTCGATTCTTTGGAGATCTATATCACCGTAGAGAATATTCTCTCGGCTAAGTATACTTGGAGATCTATATCACCGCAGAGAATATTCTCTCATCTAAGTAGCATACAAACTTCTATATGCTTCATTCTGTTGAACTAGATTCTTAGCAAGAGAAAAACAACTTTGACTATCACACAGAAGAGGAGTACTTTTAACTCCCATGTGCATCTCTTTCAATAACCTTATTTAGCCACATGGATTGTTTTGTTTCTTCCATCACACTTCTTTACTCTTCTTTAATAAAAGAGATGAATACTATTAGTCTTTTTTCCTTATTGCTCCAAGTATTGGCACATGTACCAAAAAAAACTTGAACACAAATCTAGATGTATATTTTATATCCAACACAACATCAACATGGTTAGAGTCATAATATCCATATAGACATCATAATAAGCATATAAATCTTTATTGATTTCACTTTTAACCATCTATAAACTTACATTGATAGGTTAAACACAAGTTGTATAACAACTTAAACAACAACATGCTTACTAACTAACCATGTTATATTACCGATATGTTTAATAATTTCAACATATGAATCTTGTAAAAATATATTATATGTAATCGGTATTAGACGTCTCCCATACAAACACAAAGGCATCCACAAAGGTCATTTGATATGCATAAAATAATATTTTTAGTAATAAAAATAAGTTTAATAAAATTAAAAAATAATATATAATTCATATATGCTTTTATTTTATAAACAATTCAATATAACATCATCCATTACATACACAAAGGTGAGGTTTTGTTCACATAAGGTATTGAACAAAGGATCATGGGGCGTGGGGTTTGCAAGCGGCAACCCCCACTCGGGTCGAGGGTAGCGCCCCTCGCAGGTCCGAGGGCAACACACAATTTATAACTTTGAAATTGACAAAAAAATCAACTCTTTGTGATAAAAACATGATTATTATGACGACTTCTATGATCAATTTTTGATAAAAATTTGGGTTTTATAGAGAAAAAACATTACAAAAAGAGTTTAGAAACAATCACCCTATTTTTTTAAAAGCTGCGCTAGTCATATTTCGATGAATTTATATTATTCATGTCGAAATTTGACTGTCAAAAAAATATTATAGACATACAACACATTAGTTTGACCGTAAACACGAAATTTTCACTTGAAATGTAAGTGATTTTTTTTTGTATTAAAAGTACGCCTCACTTGATCATTGTAAAAAAATTAGTATTACTTCTTATTTTCTAAAAGAAACAAAAAAATCTTGTTCATAAGCAAACACATTGTTAATTTTAATGTTAGATACAAAAAAATTTAAAAACAATGTCGTGAAAAAATTAAAAACTCGCTTATATATAAGGGGGAAAAATGGGAGTCAAGCTCCCAAGTCAAATCATGGAGTGTCTTGTTAAATCTCTCATAGACAACTACCTTGGTATGCCACTTTTTGGGAGAAAATGGAAGAGGAGGGATGGAACAAAATTATTGAGAGGTTCCACAAAAATTAGCTTATTGGAAATGATCTTTTCTCGTCGCAAGAGGGAAAAGCACAACTCCTTCAAAGCTCTTTGCAGGGAGTTGTTTTCTACATAATGTCTATCTTCATTATTCCTACAAAATTCAGGAAATCCATTGAGAGTATTCAAAAGAGATTCTTATGGTCGAGCTCAGAGGACAGGACTAGGATACCATTGATTTCTTAGGATAAGGTCACTAGACCTAAAGACATGGGGGCCTAGGATTGAAGAACCTACAGTTCATGAATCAGACCTTAATTAAAAAAATTGGATGGAGAATGTACAAAGAAGAAGGTACTTGGATAGACATTTTAAAGGAGAAATATTTGCAAAAATTTTGTGACACTTTGGGTTTCTTCTCTGATCAGGAGCTACCAAAAGGCTCGATTTTTTGGAATAACCTCAGTCAAGCTAGGAAGTTGTTGGTTAAGGGGTCTAAATGGAATCTAGGGGATGACACAAAGATCAAATTTTGGGATGATCATTGGATTAGGGATAAGGCCCTCAAAATGGATGAGCCATGGAGCTACTTAAGTCAATTCTACATCATTGAATATGGTGAGATGGTGTGTAACTATTGGAATGAGGAGAGAAGTTGGGTTCAGTTAATACCATCCCTAAATTTTACAAGGCCTTGACATCCTTTTGAAGTTATAAATCAAGAACTAAAGGAATACCAAATACCTCATAGATTATCTCATAATGAATTGATATAGCGGGACATGGACTCAAGAAATTATGAGGTTAAATTTGGTTACCTTCGAATTTTGGGCATATAGAATCTAATGGCTACTAGAAGAAAATATGGAACAAAAACCTTATCCCTAAAATCAAATTCTTCTTCTGGGAAGTGGTTCAAAAAAATATTGATTGTGGATAAACTCAAGAAGAAAGGATGATTATTATAAATAGATGCAACTTGTGCAAACAACATGATGAAATTACCAATCATCTTTTCTTGGAATGTACTTTTGCTTTTCAAATCTTCTCTGTTGTCCTTATTTTTTCAGTGGTTCGTTTGGTCCTTCTTGGGTATGTCTCTCTGCTTCCGTAACAATGGTTTTTCAATTTCCATCATGAATTCACAAAATAGATTTGGAAATGTGCTCTACCTCATATTCTCTGGGGTATTTGGTTGGAGAGAAACAACGAATTTTCCATAACCATTCATCCAGATTAAAAATGTTGTTGAGAAAATTGGTCAAGCTCCAAGAGAAATCATTAAATACAAATCCTTAAATCTATGCCCATCCTTTGAAAGATCCATTTTGAATGGTTTGAATCTCATCCCCACAAACATGGATAATAACAAATATACAATTATTAATAAAAATAGTCCTAAGTGGAGATGTTCGCTTGAGGGAGGCTTTAAATTAAAATTTGATGGGTCTGCAAAACTTGTGGAGGGGCTTGCTGAGGGAGGAGGCTTAATTTGAGATCATTTAGGGAATGTATAAGGGCCTGTATATGACCTTTGGGTAATCATTAAAACAATTACATTGAGGAAATGTCTATGTTATGGGGTATTGAACAATGTATATCAATGAATATCAAATCTCTTGTCATAGAAGGTGATTCTCTATGCTTTGTTAAAGCTCTTAAAAATCTGGGGACCATTGGTTGGAAATTAAATAACATCATTATGGAGGCTAAGATTTTGTTAACATCATTTGAGAAAGTGGATATTTATCACATTTATAGGTCGGGCAATAAACCCATGAGATGGATTAGCCAATCATGGGAATAACATGTTAGAAAAGGTGACATGGCAGGGTGATCTAATATCATGGCCAAACATTTTAAAACTGGTTAATGATGACAAGACTTCACAAGATTTGGAATGATGGTCTCCAGGAATCACATGTATCATACCATGGGAAGGCCCATTATCTCTCGGGAAAGGAAATGAATCAACCATTTTTGTGCTTAGTTTTTTCGCTTCTGGGTTGGCTTCACTTTATCTTATTTCAACAATTTGCGGTGAGTTTAGTTCGAGAATGGGAGGTGACAGAGTAAGAAGCGCATCGACCAATTACCTCTATATTAATAATGATGCCACTCTATGGAGACTTCGTGAAGAGGAAGATTCTTGGACTACATCAAACGCCTTAAAGGTAATGACCCTCAACTTGCAATTCGTTTTAAAATTCCTAGGGGGGTTGGGAGTCTTAATTTGAGGGGTGTGGAGATATGTGTCACTTTGAGAAATCCATTTCGAGGTCACATGATTATCCTTGGAGGGTCTCAAACTCTTCAAGGATAAAACCAAACGCAAAACATGAAATCGCCACTTTTTTACCTTGATGAGAGAATTCCTATGTATGATGATGGCATTCTTTAGAAGTTGTCTTCCGGATCGATGGTTGGATGTATGCATGGTGGTAATGAAATACCTTACCCTAGAAGGAAAATTTAGGAAAATATTTTCCTACCACCTCTCTATTCTCAACTACCTGCGAAGAAATCAAGCTATGAGCTTACCCTATTTTCTCTTGAGATCCCTCACCTCTTCTATCTTTGATTTCAAAAATGACAAAGTGGATATTCCCTATATTAGGGTTTAATATTACTATTTCCAAAAGGTAAACCCTTAATTCCCACTCAACCTACGATAAAAATGAGGTCGATTCGACAACGAAACCCTAGTCGTGGCTATGAAACATTTCAAAAAAGATGAGATGTAGGATAATATAGACGAAGTTGTTTTTAATGTTCTCTGTAACTGAAATAAGGAGATAATGAAAGGGAACAAAATTTTGTTGGTGGGAAGCTAGATTGTTGAGGGTTGAATCCATTGCCGATACAATCCTACTTGTCAACAAAAATCTCATCTAGGAAGTCAAGGAGTGTCATCGCAAAATTGAGGTGCAGAACAAAAGGATTGGTGGGCTTAATGTGGAAATTGTCATGTAATAACAAAGGATTTCCATTCTGCAAGACCAAATTTCCAAGGCCCGAAGCGAGGGGGTTAAGGATAATATGAGGCTAGTGATGAGCAACTTGGAGGATGAAGAGCTCATGAATACTGATGGAAAATACAACACTGAGAAGACTCCAAAAAAATTCATTATTTCATAGAAGGTTAATGTTGCACGTGCTATGGACAATGGTCCAAGTGTAAGGAGTAGGAGCATAGCTCCTCACAGTAAAGAAAAATTATGACGATCCTTTGGCTACCCTTTTGGAAGTGCTATGTGCTAGTTTCTCATATCATCTTAGTCATGGACTTTTTATTACTACAAAAAATTATAAATATGTAGACTTTCTTTAATCGTGCCTTGCTTTGGGGTGGCATTTTGGTCAAGATTTTTTGAATTGACACCTGTTTGTCTTTTGGTGGGTCATCTTCTACTTGACCTCTTTTTTGTACAAGGTTTTTGGTCCCTTCAAAACCAAAACTTTTTTACCTTATCTAAAAAAATGCGCAGCTAATTTAGAAGCCAAGTCAGCCAATTACCAACATAGCGAGTCACACGGCCACCGCGGCTGAGTCGAGAGATTAATCACGGTGAGCCAACCGAGCCATACAATGACCAAACAAAATCATATCAAACGTTACCTAAGTCACATTTAACTCTGCCATTGCCATGGCTTATAAACTTCTAGAGTGCCCTTTTCCTAAGCAACGTGGGACTAAAGTACCAATGTAAATAAAAAACAAAAAATTTCCATGGCTAAGGGGGAGGTCACTAGGTCAAGCAGGGGTTTGAAAATATATGATATGAATTTTATAGCTTCAGAAGTATCGTATGTTTTGTTTGTTTCTCTATGTATTTAACAACAAAATAGAAGTTGAGTGGGAAAACAAATGACTGGGTGATTCCCGTGCTACTATCAAAACAGATGGAGATGCTCCCAAAGTATGGAATTCTTCCAAAAGAGAACGATACACGTCCATATATAGGAATTGGAAAAGAATATGATATCGGCCCGTATAGATAAATTGGTCCCGCATGAGTATAGGAAGACATTTGTGATGCATTATTAATTCCATTAATTTTTTCAGATATATCATATGTCACTTGATTTATACTTTGTCTTAGAACATTGCATCCCATTTCTAAGTAACGTACTTCACCAACAAGGCTATCTGTAATTGTAGAACTTCCTACAATTTTTTGTTTCTGATGTTCCACATCCTTTATTGCATCAGTGTCAACTGCGCCAACCGTGGAGGTATCAATCCTAGCAGAATTTTGTAGACTAACTGAATGAGTTGAATCATCAAATTTTTCTGAATATGGTTCTTCAACAGACTTGTTAGGATCTACCTCACTAGCTACCACTTACTCATACATAAATTTTTGACCAATGATGAGGTCATTATGAGGATTATCTAAGGTATTCAAATCCATTCCTTCACTTTTTAAAGAAGACATTTCTTTTAAGTGCTCAGAGACAACATGACCTATCAACCAGCTTGCACTTGATACAGAATGATTTTCCAATGGTGCAGAATAGGATTTTGGCATAAACTGAGCCTCCTAGTCTGATATTGCAAAATGGTTTTTCCTCGTGGAAATTATTTGATAAGAAAAATTCTTCATTTTCTTGCGATAAATAAAACAAGCACTTAATTTGAGATCCTAAAGCATTAACCACGTTGAAATCCCAATCAATGTTGTCAATTTAGTAGTAATTGTATATTTTTAGGACAACTGTTAGCAAGATATCCTTTTAGCACAGTTCCCCAAAACAATTGAACCCAATTTGATTCAATCCCTTCCTATTTCAATTTTCCTGAATTGATTCACTCCCTTCCTCACCCCACAACTTCCTTTGCAAGGGTCAGAAGAAGAACTACCTCATCTTTTCTGTAACAACAATAATTGTGTAGACACAGAGATCCTCCTGCACAATCTATGCAAAGAAGCTGAATCCATTGATATTGCAAGAACTGATAATAATAATGAGGTGGTGGAGTGGCTGGATTGGCAACACTCCATTGATATTTGAGGAACTGATAGCAACAACGCGGGGTAACAGAGACTTGGCTGGAAGAATCCTTATGTGAGGAAGGGGGTGACTGAGTGGCAGAGATGGGATGGAGGAGGAAGATATATGCACCGGAAACTAGGGAGGAACTAAGCCCTAGGCAAACTAGGCAACTGCCTAGGGCGCAAGCAATCAGGGGGCGCCTAAATCTAAATATTTTCAATATTTTTAACTATTATTGGAACTCAACATTAATGTTTTTACCTGAATTCTATATTAATTGACCCTTGCATTGATATTATTATAAAGTAATATATATTCCATGCATACACATAAAAGGTACTATAATATTTTTGCAATTAAAAATAACAATACATCTTCTTAAGCTCATACAATTTTGTTGGTATTGTTACCCATTCTCTAATGTAGCTCTAGATAATTCAAGTGTGTAATTTTTTCTCAGAAAATGTTCGTGTATTGTTTATAATGTCACTGGTATAGCTATTAAAGACAAGTATAATTGAAGGAAAAATTATTTAATTCTCTATTACTAATGTTTTGGGGGGAAATGTCTCTTTTTATGGAGGAATTAGTAATTTTGGTCCAAATACCACTCTTCACAAAATTATGGACGCTACCTCAAATTAATTCTCTCCATCCATGGATTATTATTTGTTCTTATTTGATAATTTTATAGGATGTTTTTATTCCTTTTCTATACCAATTTCTCTAAATTAGTGATTAATTATGATCCTTATGAAAATTATAAAGTACAATAATGTACATAGCTTTTATTTATTTATTTGACGAGGAAAAATTATTAACTAAAATTTTAAGAGGGCGCCTACTTCATTTATTGCTTAGGGTGCTCCTAACGTTAATTCGGTCTGCGAGAAACCATCAAGTACATGTCATGGTTCTAGCATATTATCAACCACGATAGCTACTCATTGGTGTGATCCCGCACTTGTACCTTCTTTTCCCATCACCGTTGCCTAAGGCTCAACCGGGTTGCACAAATAATCTGTGAAATCATAAATATGATTTTAGATGATTTCTCTTAAAATTTTAAACTGTTTCAATATGAAAGATGATATTATTTTATATTATTACCATCATATGAAGCATACATTTCCTACTTCTCTTATAATTTCAATGTGTGACTTCATACTTAAATGAAAGCTTTTATCAACCATGATTTAAACCTAATAAATTATCCCCAATACAAGTGTGAGCTAGCATTCAAAATAATATCCAATTGGGTAAGCCAAACACTATTTTATAGATATAATATGAAATAAATGACACTATCTCAAGAGAAAGTATACATTGTTGAATAATTTCACCAAAAAACAAAAGAAAAGAGAGATAACGTTGTAGCGGGGTCACAGGTGCAGATCCCTCCACGTAGCTCAAGGAGAGAAGAGTCACAGTGAAGAGGGACGCTCCACTTATAACAATTAACATATAATATAGTTTATAATAAACTATATAATACGGTTTCTAAAAAAACTATAGGTAGAAGCTTAAAAAGAATAGGTTATGATATATAACTTATAGTCAATATAGGTTAGGGTTTTAATATCTATAATTATAGATATCATTAAAGAATTTATACTATAGTTCTAAAGTAATGAAGGTAACCCTTATTTAAAGGGGTATTTGGAAATAAATAAATTTGTTTTCGAATAGAAAGGTGAATAAATTAATTTAGGGTTTTTAACCTTTGTATTCATTTTCACTTAGAAATTATAGGATAATAATAAAATATTTCTGCAAAATTTTAATCTTTATCTTTGTTTTGCATGTTCCTTGTAATTCTTATAAGTTCAAGTTTTCACACTAGGGTGACCACTTGAGGGGACATGGAAAACCACCCCAACCGACACTTGGGTATCATGCTAAATAAAGGATATTAATAACCATGTTAGTTAATATTTACACCAAACATTAAAATGAGCAAATAAATAAATAAGCATAGTACAAATAACATGGAACATAGGGAAAAAACCATAGTGAAAGTGATAATTTTCTATTAAGAGAAACAACAAATTTACAATCCAATAGATCCCCTTCCCTCACTTCTCTCCCAAATCATTAAAAACAATATGATCCACGACCATATTTAATTGACCTTACAGTCGAAACATATTAAGTTGGTATGACTAAACCATACCCCGATTTAATATAAATTATTTAATAATTAACCAATTAAACATAAACATAAAGTTTACATTAAATCATTCACAATATAACTTATTCTAAATTATTTAATTATAAACTAAATTTTATAGGCACTTAATATTATATTCTAACAATAAATTCAAAATTACTTCCAAATATTTTATTTACTTATTAATTTTTAGTTGATAAAAAAACTCAATATAAATTTCATTGAATTATATACAAATTGTTTTTAAATAATAGTATTATATTGTCCATATTCAAATAAGATAAGCTAAGAAATCTTATTATCTTATTCATAATAAGATCATATAATCTTAAAAACATAGAAATGATTCATAACTTCATGGAATATCATATCTAAGTTCAAACACTTCTTTTGAGTTACCATAAAAGCATCATATCAAATAAACGCTCGAGACATTTGACCATTAAAAAACCATATAACGAACCAAATAGAACTAAATAAAAAATTCCTCCTTTAAATTCTTTAGTTTACAAACAACATGTGGCAAAATTTTATTTTTGAAATCCATGAAATACCACCTTCATACCTTGTGTATGATGTTTATTTGAAATCCTAAAACCCTTAAATATGATAAATATAAAATCCCAAAACCAAATATGGCTAAATCTAAAATCCTTAAACCCTAAAATTTGGTTAAGTCACGGAATTTGAGAGGATCCTCCAAAACCTAGAATATGTACTATAACTCATAGAATTCCAAAACCAATCCCAAACATATTAGAAGTATATACATAAAATGTGAATTTAAAATATGAGAAAGTAAATTTGTATAAGTAAATGCAACTTAATATAATTAAATATTTATTTTATATATTTCTTGGTTTAATAGGTTTTATTTTCTGAAAGTGAGAATGGGGATGATAAGGGTGATTCTAGGAATCACCCTACCCTCCCAATGTTGTGGAAAGGAGGAGAAATTACAAGAATCACCCTCTTCCCTCTCCAATGTTTTTTTGTTTTCATTTTTTTATTGTTTCATTTTTCATTTTGTTTAATTGTTTGTTTTTGGATTTCATCCATATGTTAATAATTAACTCAAGTGACAATACTATTAAATATTTTCATTTGATAAATGAAATTTATAAAAATTTGTAAAAAGGTGATTATTATTATTATTTCAAAATTTGACCATAAAATGCTTTATTTAGGACATCATTTGAAAAAACTTCCAAATATATTATAACCAAAATTTAATGTATTTTGTTTTTTTTTCTAAATCTCTAAAAATAGTGTTAAAACATCAAATTTTGGATTTTAAAAAAAACCATTGAATTATTATAACCAAATTTTAATCTATTTTATTTTTCCTAAATGTCTAAAAATAGCGTTAAAAACATCAAATTTTTATTTTTGAAAAAAAAACATTGAAAAATAAAATTGGAAAAAAGAGACATTTTTTAAAAGATTTTTAAAAAATGATATTTAATCATTTTTTTCAATACTTTATGGCTAATAATATTCAAAATGCTAAAAACTACCTTAATTTTTGCTACTAATAACACCACTTTCGAAATGGAGGTAAAAATAACCACTAAATGCCACCTCTAAAAAATTACAAATGTTGAGAGTTCTTGTCAAGTAGGTAATTGTTAATAGTTATACATGTACATACATATAATGTACACACACACACACACACACACACACATATGTATAGACATCTACATATACATATATGTATATATACCTATGCATATATGCATATGTACATATAATATATATATGTACATGCATATGTGTGTGTGTGTGTGTGTGTGTGTGTGTGTGACATACATGTATACATATACATATATGTATACATGTATATATTGTATATATATGTATATATGTATGTATGTAGGTATATACTTATGCATATATGTATGTATATACATATAAAATATATATGTATATGTTTACATGTATATGTATATATATGTGTGTAAATGTACACATACATATATACATGCATAAATATGTACGTAGGTGTACATACCTTACCATGTTTGGATCTAAACTTTTGTACAAAAACCTTCACCATTGTGTGTGTGAGTACACACAATTGTGTCTATATATGTAGACATATAATACACGTGCATATATACACATATACATGGGTACACCCACACACACATATACCCACCCACCCATCCACACATATTTATTAATATAAAGAATCTACAATGAAATTCAAAACATAATAGTATTGATTTTCATAGGAGGTAATTGTGAGGCATTGATTTTAAAGTATTAAGACCTTGATACCCAAATTTAAAGTAGATAACTATGTGAAATGATCATGGTGACCTTTTTGATGGTGTTGATTGTTTGAATAAATGGTGAAATTTGATAACAAGGAAGTAGTCAAAGGCCACAAGATGTCAATTAGAAATATAGATCCAAAGAAATCGATCAAGAAAATTTTGAGGTTATTACTTATTAAAATTATGTAAGGACTTGAAATAGTTCAAAAAAGAAATTATAACCATGTGACCTCAAGAAGTTGGAAAATGTCACGAATTTAGATCACATCAAGAATTGCAACTAACATAACTACTATCACCACCTCAGAAATTTAGTAAGCATCATAAGCTATAAGTCCACCTCATCCAATTTGAATGACATCAACATATTAACCCATGCCATGAATTTTTGATAACACATTATTATGGATGATTTTTGCAAGGTGCTCAATATGAACAAGTTGTGTCCAAAACAAGGGTGTAAGTGGCATAAAAGATCGTTGATAATTTATATGCCTAAATAGGTTGAAACTCCCCTATTAATATTTAATTTCCTAGTCAACAAATTGGTTATGAGTGATTAGTAGCCCAAATTACTTAAAATATGTAATTGGAATACACGATTGATTGGAAGAATGATCAAATTGGAAGTATAAAAACTCATGAGAATTGTAACCTATGCATAAAGGTCCTTTCATCAACCCATTGTGGACATGTAGGTGAGAAACTAGTGTTGAATAAAAAGGCTTGGTAAATTCTTGGATCAAGACAAGTTATTCGAACAATGATCACCTTGTAAGTATAATAAACCAGTTGATAATTGTAACCTATGCATAAAGGGAATTTCATCAACTTTTTGTGGACATGTAGGTGAGAGACTAGTGTTCAAGAGAAAGGATTGGTGGATTTTTGGAGTAGGACAAGTGACAAGCCATAGATATCGTGTTAGTCATTGGTTCTAGAGAGAACCTTTTTACTTTGTAATAAATATATATTCTTGCACTCAAATATTACTACTTGTAATGAGGAGTAGTTATACTGAAGGGTTTCTCCAAATAAAACACTTGTATCAAATATGTTGTGCGCATATTTTCACATTTTGATATATATTATGTGTTTTGTTGATTTTTATATTCACAATTTTTTTATTTCATGCATACATTTATTTGAAACATTGGAAAAATTATTTAAGAAAATAAATCATATGAATTCAATATTTATATGATGAATTGATTAAACATATAAGATTTACAATTACACATTATTATTATGTAGTTTGGTGGTTATTGGAAAGTTGTGGTCAAAACACTTGATGTTGTTTAAACAACCAACTTTCCAATGTTGACCAAATGTGCAATGTGTGTTTGTTGGAAAAACTATTCACAAAGTGGTCAAACTACTAGTGTTAGGTAGACTTTACATCCAAATTCATGGGGCCAACTTAGAAATGTATTTATATGAACCTCAAATGATGTCGATTCATTCTACATTATTAAAGTGATGACCTCAAACTTGACATGATAAATTTTTCTATCTCTATAGCCTTGTTAATATCTTAAATTATTTACTTAATTTATTGTCCTTAGTATTAACACTCAATCGAAAAATCAACATTTTTTTCAATATATAAAAGAAGTAAGGTGTTACATTGAGCATCTTCACATACCTATCAATAAATAAAATAAAAGGGATAAATAATTAATGGAGGTAAAATTGATCCAATTATTTTTCATTTAAGATGAAAAAGTACATACACTTTAGAATATGTAAGAGAACATCGGGTCAAAGCACAATGTTGTGTCCCACTTCATGTCCCAAAACGCGAGTCTATTAGATATCGATTTGGTCTAATCATGGAAATTGGTGGCTAAAATATTGACCATTTTTTAGACATTTAAAGTGCTAATTGAAATCAACAAAACTATTTTTGGGGTTACAAGATCTATATATGTCAATAATAACATATAAATAATATGGTGGCATGGGAAGGACACGATAAAATAAAAGTGATTGTCACTAAAACACTTACAATCATCATAGGTGACTATTTAAATTTTTTTAGGAAATATTCTTACACATTAATACTATATATATTTGAATTACATATTAAAATTGAGGCCATACAACCAATATGGCATGGATTTTATCCAAATATCATCTTTAGGATAAGTTTAAAAATTTTCATATAAAATGAAAGTGAAATCTAAGCATAAATATAAGAATAATTCTTCTTAGCACATCTTAGTCTCAACATTTCAAGCTAAAATTAAGTACATTCCTAAACAAGGGATTGTTTCTTCAAAAACCCTCATAAGAAGACTAAACTTCCAAATAACTAGAATAATAAATCTAATACAAACAAGTTATATTTAGTTCATAATACTAGTAACCAATCCAATGATGAATGACATACTAGGAAACCAATATTTGTGTAGCTCAAAACATTAGATATTAACACTTTGCATCACTTGAAAAAGATAAATATCCAATAGAATTTGAATCTAGTGCTCTGGTTGGTACTAGAAACATCACTTCTTTGTCTAAAAATTTAGAGGAAATAAAAAGATTTTTCCATTCCCAAATGTGGATAAATTGACAACCAATGTACTTCATTATCAAACAAAGGAGTTAGGAGTACCCGATTTATTCTAAATTAGTTTACAAATTGAACTTACTATCATTTCCTCACTCACAACCATGGCCCATTAGATGGTTCAATTTGGGTTCTAAGAAACACAATAGTCAATAGTAAAATATAATTTAACATAATAAAATAATACAAGAGAAGAAACACTAAACAAAATCTTAAAGATAAACTAAAATAGAAAAATGGCATACATAAGACTACATATTACACAAGATTCATAGGAAAACAGTTTCGAAAAAAACTAGTGCAAAAACTCTATCTTTATTGCATTAAACTAATTGTTTGCAATAAAATAATACACTTTTGGTTTCTAATCTACCCTCTTGCATGTCTATCTATATGTAAGAACTTAAATAGGAAATTGACGAAGTGATAGTACAAAAACATGGCTGTAAAAATAGTGGGTTAAACCACCAAACTACATACCCTATGGTCCCAAAACAATGCTACCCCGCTCGAATCTACAATTTAATATTGTAAATCATGAAAAATATAGAACACATTTCCAAAACATCCAAATTGTTTCTAATGAATTAATTTCTCATGAATCTACATAACAACAACAATGCTACCCCAATTGTGTATTAATTTCTCATGAATCTACATGACCTATTATAGATCTACTAAGATGATGCATGTCAAGTGCGTAGAAGGAAAAATTTTAGAGTCTAGGTTATATTCTAGTTATATTATATGAAATAGCATCAAGGATTAATATGTTCATCCGTTCTACACACATTTTGCAATCATAGTAGCTCATGGAAAGTGTATAACATATTTCCAATAATAGTGTCACGTAGTGTACAATTTTTTTAAAGATGTATTCCTTTATGATATTACATCATTAGAGGTATGTGATATTTTACTTTGTCAACCATATCTTTACTATTTACGTGAAATAAATGAAAGAAATGTTGTCATAGGTTTTGGTGATATAAAATATTGTATACGAGAAGTAGTTCCTAAAATTTCACTCACTAGCACCAAGTAGTGCAAAAGGCTAGTTAATTATATCAAGAAGTTTGTATTTTTAGCGAGACTTTAATGTAAGAACATCCTTATGGAAAAAATTCATATTGCAATTCCTTTAATAGACACACATCAATTTCTCGATATGCTAGAAAAATATAAGGATACATTTCATTCATTTAAATTAGTACATAGAAATTATATGATAAAACACACTATTTATTAGATTTCAAGACCGTATCTACCTAACACATTTTTTTACTATAAATATTTTCTTAGTATTAATGAAGAGATCAAGAGAAAATCCACAAACTTGTGGAGGAAAAACACATGAGGCTCAACTTATCACATATAACCAAATTATTCTTACTCACAAATAAGGATGGCATATGCAAGTGGTGCATCGATTACAAATATTTTAACAATATCATAGTGAAAAACCATTACCCTTTTCCTAGGATTATAAGACCTTTTCGTCAACCTCCATGGTGCCAAATTATTCACTAAAATCATTCTTGAGTTTGGGTATCCTCATTTTCATGTTGAACCTTTATACATCTTGAAGACAACCTTTAAATACAAAGAAGGTTTATTTGAGTAATTGGTTATGCCCTTCGACGTAACTAACACACTTGCTTTACATTCATGGAGACAATGAATATTTTTTTGGCTTTCACAAGGAATGACATTATGATCTTCAACAAACATGAGGTTAATATTTTTTCCATATTCAATAAGTGCTACACACTTTGTAGTAGAAAAATTTATATAATAACATGTAAAAATTTTCATTAAAATTATAGGAGATATAGTATATAGGATACATAGTATATGCGCAAGGAATTCATGTGGATCCCACCAAGATCCACATCATCCAAGAATGATATACAAAAATAATCTCATAGATCTTCATAAATTCTTGGAATTAGAAAATTTATGTAGGAGGTTTGTAATTGGATTTTATCACATCACTTAACCTTTGATTTAAGTTTCTAAAAATGGTAGCAAAACAACCTTCATCGGTTAGTCACACACTGGAAAACATACCAACTATTGAAATATAGAAATTATTTGCATTAGTAATCACATTATCAGGTTTTTAAATACCATTTATGATAGATATTGATGCATCTAATTGTGCACTTGGAGTAGTAACCACTCAACACATTCACCCAATCACTTACCAAATTGAAACCTTCATTATCCTAGTAAAGAAATCTCCCACATATTAATGATGAATTTAACCATTATATAGGTATGTAAGCATTGGAAATAATAATTATTGCGAAAGGATATCATGGTACACATAGATCATAATGTGCTACAATATTTTTAGACATAAAATAAGTTACAACAAAAATTCATAAAAAATGGTATTGATATTTTATGCAATTCGATTTGAGCATCAAACATAAGAAAGGAGAAACCGATCTAATACAAAATTTTTGAGTCAAAAATATATCCTCACTCTGTTTGATGCATATAAACATGAAGTCAAAAATTATTCATAATTATATTTATCCAATTCATGATTCACGAAATATATTTTGATTTACTTGGTAGTAAATGAGTTTCAAATTTCTACTTCTCGGATGGACTCATATATTATCTAGGGCACTTGTGTATCACATAAGGAGAATAAATATTTTATGGTGGGATTATTTAAATTAATTTTTAAGACACTTTGGATTTGAAAATATGCTTAAAATTTTAAAAAATATTTCTTTTGGATATACCTCATATCAAATATTTCCAAATACATCAAGTCTTGTAACACGTGTAATTTTCAAACCAATCAACAAGAATAAATATTTGCACACATCTCTCTGTTAGTTACAATGAGACCATAGAATTTCTCTCTGGGTACCCTACTTCCAAGCATGGTGATGAATACTTTTATTTAGTAATAGATAGATGATCAGAGATGAAAATTATGACACCTATTGATGTATCTTATACTACACCACCACTAACAATAGTAACTCCTTTTCACGAGAGAAATTGGAAAAACTATTAAGTTCATTGATCACATCCAATACTAGTGTAGACCATTATAGAGAAGGTTATTGATAATTATAACAATCACTTTGAGATTTTTTTCCTGCACAATGATATAAAATAGAGGAGAGATTATATACATGAATTTAATACACATGGAAGAAAATGGCACACATAATAGAGATACTATTTCACTTGGAAAATCCTTTTAGGTAAAAATAACACATGAAATTTCGTTATATTGCATTTAACTAAAAATAACAATACAAAGAAATGATTCTCATTTTTGTACATAACATACATTCTATTTAATACAATGTGTAACTATATATAAATATAACAATATTATCAAGTGAACGTAACCATCAATACTTAATTGTTTAATAGCCAAAAATTTATAGATTGCAACACGTGTTCTATATGTGTCCATTATATTTTCCATAGAAAGAGACAACACTCTTATATCGACACTCCACTTTGTAATTCTCATCTAATAAGAGAAGCATCAAAGTCTCACCAATCACCAAGAAAAGTGATCATTACAAAATGCTTCTCCACCAACCATGTTTTATAATTAGCAAGAGTTACATGCACACCTTTATTTTACATTTACAAGTAAAATTTTTATGGTAAATCCTTAAAAGAAAAAATATGCGCATTACTAATTTTCATAACTCCTATTGCGCACCAATCTACAAATGTCCAATGGATCTTTATTCCAATATACATTAATTTTCACAACTATACCACCACATTAAACATTATGTTTGTAATTCCATTATGCACATTTTATTACATACATATCCTTAGGAAACCTTTCATTATTGTAAAATTCTGTGCAAAAAACCATTTGTGCATAACCATCTTATGAAAATATGTAAATTTGAAACATTCTTAACATTATCCAACTCTTTGAACACTTTACATTAACGGAAGTTGAATCCATACTTCAACATTTGCAAGAAACTATTCCCAATTGTTTCTTATGCCAAAAAAATTCTTAGTACTCACTTGTTTTTTAATGATTATGTGGTGTTTTCATTAATGTCCACTTTCTCCATATTTATGAATTTTTATATCTATTGAGGATAGATTATAAATATGGATCATATGAGCATCTAATGAGACACAAATCCTTTTAAGCATTAACATGAAATTAATACTTAGCTCCTTTCGAGTAATCATACTTGAAGCCAACAATGGAAGACCAAGAAACCCAATGTCACTTTGGGGATTTGAACTTTGGTTTCCATGATAAAAACCCAATGTTTTAAATCGAGAACAAACCCTTGAATATCCAAAAATATATTATTATCCACCATTTGTTTTATAAAATTGTATTTCACATTAACATGTTTCATCCGAGTGTGATACTTAAGGTTCTTAGCCATAAAAATTTGAACTTTGATTTTCACAACCTATCTTTACAAAATTTTGAATGAACCCAATAATGGAACACAAAATTTGAAGATAAAACACTTCCTTTATCACATGAGTAGTGTTGATGTGTATGAAATACACACACCAAGGGATAATGTTAGGATATTAGTGTCCTCCTCATTTTTAAACCAAGAAAATGACTCAAAGTGCATGAGTTGCGGGTATGTGGCTTTTAGATGACCAATGAGTGTGTTTACTAGACAATGTTACCATCCTTTTAGCACCACTCTCTGCACCACCTCACTTATTTTGTAACTAATTATACCTAAATATAATTTAAATCCTAACGAATGGGTATTTATTAGAAGGAAACCAAAAGGAAGATAGGGCAGAGCGAAAAGAAGATTCTACAAAGACTAAATATCATGAAGCTGAATTATATAAATTAAACATGTATGCCTAAAATAACATAATGTACTTAATTTAGGTTACACACAAAATGACATGCTATTGGTGTAAGGATTCAAAGGGAATTAAAACTATGATAATAATCAATTATTTATAAACTAAAAAAACCATTTAGATTATTATATGAACATCCATTATAGACTACCAAGCTAGAAATACTATCAAACATTCATTAAACTTGCAAATCCCACTTTAAAGGTCACACATGAAGGTATAAAATTGATTACAGTTCAATAATAATTCATAAATGAAACATACAAAACATGAAATGAAATCATATCACTTCAACTCACATGAATGCGAAAAATTGGCTTGTATAATGAATCTCGAATTCACCTCCCCTTGAGAATGAAGGGGTATATGTCCATTTATACAAAATAGGGGCCTTATTCCACCAAATTTTTAATGCTATAATTTCTTAGGATTACAAAATATTATAGATAGTTTTTTTTTACAAAATATCTTAATTGATTCGATTAGGATGTTGTAATTGAAAACATGGCCCAACGTCCCTTTGGAATATTCCTAAAAATAATATATTGTTCTTGTTTAACCACTAGCTCCTTTTGAGTTGGATTTGGTTATGTGGACCCTACCTTAGAGGATACCAAGGCATCTTGGTAGATTTTATAATTCCCATCAATTTTGTTGAGATCAATGATGGAATTCTAAAAAAATTGAGAGTTTTATCCAATATGACCTTTTGGAAAGTCATTATTGATTTTGATATCTCCTTGAGGGTATGTATCATTTGAATCTTTTCTTTGGCTTGAGACACTAATTTTATGACCTTTGAATCCTCTATCTCATTTGTCTCATAAATATTCCTATGAAATTGAACCATGGATTGTTTGAACTATCCTAAGAATTCATTCATGATCACCATCTCCTTATTTTTTTGTAAACCTTAGGCATGAATGCCTCTATGAATATTTGTCTACCCCTAAAAATGACATCATATAATTGTGTGGGTATCCTACTCATTTGTTCTTCCCAATCCTCTCGATGCATCTTTTTATAATTTTATATGTTTTACATAGGCCTATGTCTTCGAATGCAAGTACAACAGGATCCATGCATGCTCCTTCATCTATATATTTTATTATTACTTGAATCATTTTCTATAGGACATACACATAGTTGAAAACGATGTGGGATTTTCTAGAGAAGGCCTATCCTTTCTTCTTAGCGTCAAGACCTCCCTTTAATACATCAAAGAGAGATAATATATCTTTCTCTACCTAGTTAGTAATATCTTTGGGGAAGTGGTTTTCCCTTTAGTTTCTAATTATTTCTTTCTTGCTTCAACTCCTTGAACCATTTTTCTTGCAAGCCTTGTTGATGCCCAAATGAAGGAGAATGTATCCTCTTGATATTCCATTACATGATATCCCTTAATTTTTCTCTTTTGTGAGAGAAATAAAATATTCTAAAGTCTCATGATATATGAGGGCTTGGTTGTATACATGATTTTACTAGCTACCCTCATCATTGTTCCCATCTTGGGATTGAATTAAATCTTTATTTGATGGTATCCTTGTGTTGTTTGATCATATTTTTACCTCTTTGTTATCAAGGCTTGTTATACCCAATTTTTCCTTGGTTCCTATGGAGGTGTCTTGGTATAGGTATCTTTTCTCTCTCTCCTATGATTTTTTTCTACTTCATTAATAGTTTTCTCGGTGGCTTCTTCGGTTTCTCCTTTTTCTAAAGAGGATCTTTGCATAGGCTTCGAGAGAAGGGCTTTGGGTTTTATCACGGGTTACTTCTTAGAAATCATGTACCACTTAGACCAAATGTGATGCAAATCCTATTCACCTCTTGATAACCCACAATGTTAGTTTTCACACCAAAACACAAAACTCCCCTTAAAGCTTTAAACAAGATATTTTCTTCAAGTCAAGATTCCCAAAATCGGGAAAAAATTATTTTAAACCTTGTGTCACTTAATCAACACTTGTACCTTTCTTCTAGATTTCATTCAATTCTATTCCAACCATTAAGTTGATTTAAATTGGTCAAAGTCCATCAAATGCTTTACATTTTTGCAAAATTGTCTTCTAGGATTGTTGAGAAATTGAACTTAGTGATTCCATGGTTGGAGCATTATACACTTTCCCAAAACAAAATAATCACCCTTTTTCCTCCCCGAGGTTTGTGTAAAATTTGATGTCTCAAAGTTTTGATTAAGACCCTTTTTCTCTCCTTCCTCCTTTTTGCTTCTCAAGACTCTACCAGCCTTTCCTATAGGGTTTTTCACACTTAAATTTTATTCTAATGATTAAAATTTAAAAAAAAAATCCCCATTCAAAATACTCATTTAGCTCTATTTCATTTGTGAAATTTTTTTAATAGCACTTACTTTGCAAAAGTTCCCTCAAAACCACCTTTCTAGCTACCAAATCAAGTTTTTATGAACGTGTTTCATTGTCAAAGAGTATTGTCATGAATTATAGGAAACATAGAATAGTTTAGGCCCTAGATACTTCAAAATATATAAGATGAGGGTATTAGCATCATGATTTCAAAAAAATCTCCTTGGTTCAACTTCCTTACCTTTATTCTATGGTTTTGACCTCTTACCTAGGCAAATATGTGTAGTTTAGTCTTTTTGACACCCAATGTTAAAAGAAAATCAAATGAATGAAGTCATCTACCTATCAATCCTTAAAATTTATGTTTTCTAGGTAATTTCATAGTATTCCTTACAAGTTTCAACTGTTTCTCCTTTGAAAACCTTTTATTTCTCTTGATCAACATGTTCTTGGGTCAATAAATGCACACCTAGTGGTTTGTATTAGAGACTGTCACGTTTTTCTTCTAACCTAGGGAGGGTTTGAAAACCTTATATCAATATAATCTATCTAATGTAGACTTCACAAAACTTCCTAAATATCTCAGGGTTTAACTTACTATATAAACCCTTCAAACCACTCTTTTCCTTTTAAACCCTAATAAGGGTTTCTCACAGACTTCCGATAGATGAAATTTTTTCACAAAAGGAAAAATATTCACTTTAAAATCTTGAAACTTAATCCCAAGGATCACCTTAAAATATTCCATGTTGAAAATTTTCCATAAAATATATTTATGTCTTCCAACTTTGAGAATAATAAAAATATCATTGTTTTACCCCTTAAAAACGGGGTTCTCTAACCTTTATGATTACACAAGATAGATCTCAACTTAACCTTGTAATGAATTGGCTAGAATAAAGGGGCAGTAGATGATAAATTTTTATCCCTCAGATATTTTATTTATCCTTCCTTTAATACCCGCAACTTGATCCTAATAACCTCATCATTATCTCGATGCGGGCTTATACAAAGTGAGTCGAGACTTATATCCTCTCAACAAACTATAAAATCACAAAAGTCAATACAAATTCATACTATAACATTCCTTACCATCTGTAATACTAATCCACATTACTCACACAAGTTCACCGATGATTAAAATTCATAAAAAAATAATGGAAAAGCGCCTCAAATTGTGTATACACAAGAATGAAGTAAAAATATTTCTTGGAGTTATCTCCTTCCTTCACTTGACCATTTGAATGATGGCTCAATTTAGTTACAAATATTATTATCTATTCCATCTTAAGCCTTTATAACCGATTCTTGGCCCTTTATACCCTTCATATTACATGTTTTGTCTTTTATTATAACATTAAAAGACTCAACTTAGTCTAGAACCTTAGGACCTGAGAACTAGGTCACAACCATGGCCTTTTTAAGAATATTAGACCTCACGAAGACTTCTTACAACCTTATTACATGATTTGATGCTCCAAGATTACATCTAAACCCCAATTACAAGCCAAAATTTCCTTCTAGATTCAAATTGTTAGTTTTGGAGGGAAACTGACAAATTCAAATTTGTGGTCTTATATAAAACAAACACACCTAGAAGACCCTAGATGACCTCCTATACCTATCAACACACTGAGAAATCCAAAATTGATGATATCAACCATATATACAAGCTTGGATTGATGCTCCTACATCAAAATGGTCCCAGATAAGTGGTCAAAGAGATTTTCCTAAGATGACTTGGTGTCTCTACATAATTAGGTGCCCTTCTTGAAAATACCATTTTGATTATCCCCTTTGGTGGGGTAATTTCCCGTGGTATTCATATAATTTTATATAATATAATCATCTTCTTGGGTGATCCACACCCATTCATTTACATCAACATCATTATAATAAGTAATGTTCAATTTTCCTCTAAATGATTCAAAATGTTTGGCGAGTTCTTGTCCTGAAATCATATCTTCTTGATGGGTGCACATGAAAATTGAATGAGTTCATATGAGAGGTAAGAACTTTAAGATCTTTCCATATTTTTAAATCCTTATTCCCAACTAACAAAGGTAATAAAGGATTGTTCTTCAACTTCTTTTCCTTACATTTGTTGGCAATGACATTACTGACTTGAAAGGTAATTTATTATTTTACCAGTTTTTCTGGCACATAATAGGGAAGTTCAGAATGGCGAGTAAGGATTTATTAAATCATGACGACTATGTATTATAGGTAAAATAAGGCAAATCCCATTTTCTAGATAGATTTTATGACTTCTTCAGAAATTCTAGGCATAGGCTTCTTCATAATTATATTGTAGACTTTGGGGAAAATGAATTGTATATATCTTCTATGTGGGCCTTAAATCTATGAGCATATAGCTTAGAATAAGCCTCACTTTATTCTCAAGGGATCTTGGGATCCCATGGAGGGAAAAATTTAGGAAGACTAGGATTCCACATATTGTATACATTAAATAAGAATCCATAAAGGACTTATTATTTTTTACATAGGGATCCCTTTGTGAAATCAAATTTATTGACACAATATGCCATAAAGTAGGAATTTTATCATCGTCAATATTTATAGTTAATATAGGGACCCAAGAAACATCTAATTTTGTTGTGGAGGGGTTACCATACAGTTGGTTCATTTGTGTCATCCCAATTCTTAACCCCGGCCCAAATCTTTGAATGAGGATGTTATTCAAAATATCATCATCCATGTTATCTATTGGGTCATTTGCCAAATTCTATGATACAATCCTTATTTAGCGGTGGCCATCCAAGACTCAATGGTAGTGGAATTGTAGACCACATTAGATTTGGGTATCTTATAATAAAATTTGAATGTAGAAGAAAAAATGAAAGCTACCTTGTTTTCCTTATTATTTAAAAGTATTAGCCCTTCTTTTGCTTGAGTAAGGTTGAAAATGGGAGAGAGAAATTGATGACACGAACTACCTCTAGTTTTGTTGTTATTTGGTGTAGTCTAGATTTATTTAATTCTTGAATTTCCATCACCCTATGAATCTAATCAGTTTACATTTCTTCTTCATCTACAAAATTCATAGAATTTCTCTCTCTAAACTATTGACAAGATTGAGAATGATGGGAAATGCATCGTTTAATGATGTGGGATCCAAGAATGCATCCCTTACTATCCTTTGGTTTACATAGGTATATAGGAACTTATCCAATCTTGATTTCTATTAATCACTAGCCATTACTTTAGAACTTGGATCTATAATCTCTTTAAACTCAATATTACAAAATTTGGTTCTTTGCAAATGAATTTGGTTAATTCACCTGCTTTTGATTGAGTAATATTTTAATTCGAATTGACATGCATGTATTGATGGCGCATAATGTATCCATTGATGTTTTTTCATCTTGGGAATGTTTGTTTTTGAAATTTTTCCTTTTGAATGTGGACAATACACGTGCACATGTCTAAATTTAATTATAACCCCTAGCCTTAATTACTAACCTAACCTCGGGATGCCACATACGAAGCCATGCAATAAGCCACATGTATTACTATAATTGGCTTGCCCTTCTTTAGGTGCTGAGGTGTCATTGGATTTATATTTATCTTGCATTTTTGAAGTGCAAGCCTTTACAAATATGAAGTACGAGTTGTGAGATCCGAACTTTGAACTCTCACATTTGCGAGGTGTGAGCTTTAATCTTTCACATATGTGAGGTGTGAGCTCTAAAATTTTAAATCTCATATCTATGAGGTACGAGATTTGATATTTCAAGTCTATGAGGTGTGAGATCTAAACTTTGAACTCTCATATCTAAGAGGTGTGAGAAAGTAAGAAAGGGCTAAAGAAGCTGAAGTTTTGAGCACAAAATAATTTCAAAGTGCAAGAAATCAAACAAGAACTTTAATATTTCGAAAGTTTGAGTAAAAATAGTTCCTAAGTGCGAGGTAAAATTTTAAATTCAAGTACGAGGATCATAAATTTTACAAATTTTGAGTACTATATTTTCCAAAGTGTTCATACTAAATAAATATTAAGTATGAGAACTTAATTTTTAAAGTACGAGTACTAAATAACTCCAAAACGTGAGCACTAAACAAGGACTTAGGAAAAAAAGGAACACTTTTAAAGATAAAGGTAAGTACCTAAGTATTACCATCTATTTTAAAAACAAAGTGGTCCCTATTTTTAAAAGTAACTATTTTGAAAATGGGGGTTGTTAAGTAGTAACAATTGGTGACTCTATGGGGAAAATACTACTAAGTATTTAGAACCTAAAATCTCTAGTTTTGAAAATTTCAATGAAAGATCATGAATTTAAGACTAATTATTTTCAAATTAGGAAGTCGTCTTGAAATCAAACATTTAGTCATACTCAGTGACATACTAATTTCGAGACATCAAAATAAACTGATTTTTTTGTGTTGTGAATTCATTAGCCTTGTTCTTTTTAAAACATGGTGTAACTACCAGATAAGAATATCTTTTGATAGTTTATTGATATATTGTACTTTTAATATTTCATTTCACTTTGGGAAGTATCAATCGAGGGAGTGCTGGGCATTGCACTACTTCAGTGGCGGCCTATAGCCCCGATGGAGATACCTTTTTTTTCCAATCATGTCCATGTTCTAATGCTAGCCAAGCATATATATCCTGGACTAGATTACCAGATCACCTTACTATGAAATTCCTTTTGATTTCACTTATTGAATATTTTTTCTTCATTCTTTTGAAGGTTTAGGAACCAAGTTGGTAAGGTTTACATATTTTTCAAGGAAGATAATTTAGGCACTCCTTTTGGTCACAATCATGATGAAATAAAATAATTTATTCATGTGTTTTAAGTACAAATCAATTTACTCAAATGACTAGAATCTGTTCTAAAATCCAATTTTGTATTTTGGGTATTCAATGTATTAATGAAAACATACTTGAAAGTACCCATTATTATTTCCATATTCTTTCAATGGCATCCCCTACTAGTTAGTTAAAATTTTAAATATAGAAACAATCTTCCCATAAAAGAAACCAATGTGTTCTTTACTAAATTTCTAATGTAATGTAGGTTTAAGCCAAAACAACTACACAAATTAAGAAAAAACAAAATGTGACTAATATAAGAAAGTATGGAAATGTAGGAAAGAAACTTATAAAAATGGGAAAATGTAGAAAGGAAACTAATGTAATTCCCTATTATAATTATTGATTTTGCACTTGAGATGGGTTTGTAGAGAAATAATGCATTAGGAACTATCCATTGACTATCAACATCATCTCTTTCCCTTGTAAATCCTTCAACATGAACTCATAAGTAGGAAGTTTAAGGGTGATTGGGAATATTGTCTATTATAACTATACCAACAAGAATGGAGAGGCCTTCAAGGCTTGAATATAGTTTTTTCAACCCATAGAGTGCATTTTAAAAGAGAATGTCATTCTCTTGGATTTTTATCTGTATTTTTTAATGGGATTTAGAATATTTGTATTTGATGATTCTTCTAAGACATTTCCCTGAGAATAGTAATTTAATGCAAAATTGATAATTACCTTATTGTCATATTCCCAAATTTCAAATTCAACAGAGTTTGAAATTATTTCATTATCACATATCAAGGGAAGTGGATAAATAAACTTAGTTATGATGTTTTCTTCAAGGAACCGAATGACATTAGTTATCTTGTAATTCTTGGTGGCTACTACTTCAGTCTACCTCATACAATAATAAGTGGAAATTCATAAAAATTGTGTCCTACAAATGAATTTGGGTTAATAACTTGAATGAAATCAAGACTCCATTGTGAAAAAAGGTCATCCTTTAATCACTGGATGAAGAGGCATAAGTGGTTGCATTTATCTCTTAGTGAAAGTTTGACATTGGCAGTAATTTATTACATGAGCATGGGAATCTTTGAAGACTGTTGGTCAATAGTAGCTAACTTTAAAATCTTGTGAGTAGTGGCCCTCACTAATGGATGAATTCTTCCCAACTACTCATGAAAGTTGTGAGTTATATCAGTAACTTCTTCTTTGGAGACACATCTTAGCTAAATCTCTTCATAATTATTCCTATATAAGACTCCTTTTTATCATAAAATGGGAGGCCTTAAATCTCGATTTCTCCTCTATTTCTATCTTTAAGTCAGGTGAGAACACACCATACAAAAAATAATGAATTATGTGATCATATTATTCATTACTTTCTATTCCTTTTCATCAACCTACAAGATACCAATTATTAGGTCTACATTTATTATGAGTTACACTAAGTCTTGACCTCTAACCATCATAGCAGGATATATATATATATATATATATATATATATATATATATATATAATTTATTCATCCATTTTCCTCTTCATTCTCTCAGGTCATTTTTTCAAAACATTAGTTCTATAGATGGGTTTGTGATAATAACATAAACCTTGTTCTTGAGGATATTATGTCCGAACTTTTCAACTGCTTTAATTAGTGTAAAATATTGTTTTTCCATCATGGAGTACTTGAGTTGTGCATCCTTGAGGTTGGTTCTCATGAAATCAATAATATTATCATGATATTCTCTTTTATGTGTGAGTATAGTTTTAACAAGTATGCTCGAAGCACAAGAGTAAATATAAAAATCCTTAGAAAAATTAGGATTGACAAGAAATGGTGCTTGAACTATTGTTTCCTTGATGTACTAGAAATATTTATTTCCATTAATAGTCCACTCAACCTTGACATTATTCTTCAACATGGAATTCAAAGGTCGATAATATCTACAAAACAAGAAATGAACTTTCTCACAAAATTGATATTACAAAATAAAGGATTTAACTCTTTTTTACTATTGGGAGGATTTTTTTCAAAATTCTATATATTCTCTTAGGTTCAATAGATATACTTTATTTTGTGAGCACATGAACAAGTAATTTATTGTATATCATGTAGAATATGCTATTGTTTGGGTTCAAGGAAATGTCATACATCATGCATCGTCCATTGATCTTTTGTAGGTGTTCTACATGATCTAAATTGCCTTTTGAAAATATAATTAGGTCATCCATATAAATAGTTATGTCTTGTTGGTGAAATAATTTGTTTGTTATGATCCTAGTGTGTGGATTTCACTAATGCATTGAGGTTTTGGTGTAATAGTTCGTTACATTTTGTATCGAGAAACCACCTAGGTTTGAGTCCTTACACAGATGGAAATTTTGGCATTGTTGTGTTCACTCAAGGATCATATAGGGTAGGGCACTTGATCTTGCTTAATGGGTTAAAATCTAGCTTGGGGTCAAGGTTGTAGAAATGTGGTGGGATGATATGATCCTCATGTGTGGATTTCACTAACATCTCGATATTTTGGTGTAACGGTTTGTTACATTTGGTATTAGAGAAACCACCTATGTTTGAGTCCCAACACGGTTGGTTACATCAGAATTTCAATATTCACTTGGGGCATCAAGAGCTCAATGTTTAGATTGTAGAGACAGGTAGGGGATAGGTCCTCGAGATAATTCAACTTCAATATCCCAACTTGGTGGATAGCATGACATGACCTCCAAAAGTAGCGGTGACCAACATGCCCAATGGTGGCTCGACCTCCAAAACTAGCATAAAAACCTCCAATTATAGCATTCCGCTAGTTTTAGAAGAGACCAAAGAAACCTCTAATATTAGAGGTAAAACCCCTGGATGGGGAATTTTTTTAATTTTCTATACCTGTAATTTTTTTTTCACAGTGCTAGGTGCACGGTCAAAGGTAAAAAAATTACGCTCCAAACACCAAACGAACAAGATGATGTGGGAAGGAAGGGATTGGGCTGAGAGGATGCATGAGGACGCATAGAATCTCAATTTCTATAGACACTTCTCTAAACTCCTCTATCTTTGTGTTGTCCCCTCAAAATTTTCCTTCTTTTCCAAGTCTGGACTTAGAAATTTTTGAGTTGTTACCCTTTGAAAATGGTCCAATTTGAGTATTTTTAAATCTAGAACTTCCCAAGGAATCAAGGATTCTTAGAAAAACTTCATTAGATAGATAATTATTTCCCCTTTCCAGAAAGGTAAGGAAGTCCTCCTAACTCCTTGTATTTTTCAAGTTATGGCTCGGTGGAGTTTGGAGGGGAAATTTTCCTGGGGGCCATGCAGAGAGAAATTCAACAGTTATCACTTTTGGATAAAAGGTCATAAAGTGTCCCATAGGCCCATGGATGGGAAGGAAGTACATTGGTGGAGGCGTGGAGGAAAACTTGGCACTTAGCCCTTTTGGGCAAAAACTCAAAGGAAACATTCGGCCCAAAAGCTCACAGAGGAAAATAAATGGTCTTCGGCCCGTGGATGAATCAGAAGGCACCACATGTCTCAAAGTGCTGGGGCGCAGAGGTAAATTGGGAAATTTTCCCAATTTAAAATTTAAAATGAAAAAATGGAGCCGCATATCCACGACCAGTCAGAGAGCACCACGTGTCTCGAAGCAACGGGCGTGGACATTTTTTGGGAAATTTTTCCCAATATGAAATTAGAAGGAAAAAAGGCAGGTCTTCGGCCCGTGGATGAATCAAAAGGTGCCACATGTCTTGGAGTGGTGGGGTTGTGGAGATTTTTAGGAAATTTTTCCAAAAGGGAAAAATTTAAAGTTTGACCCCGCCAACCCTAATTTTGACTCTATTTTTTACCAATTTTTCCCTAAATCTTCAGAGGGCCATATCTTTCGAACCAGAGCTCGGTTTTCACGTTTTTGGTATCAATGGAAATATGTTGAAATTATCTACATGATGGACACTTCAATTTTAATTTTTATGGAGTTTTGTGGGAGAAAATTGAGAAAATGTCTCTGGCATACAAAAAACACAAAAAAGTTTCCCCGACTCCCCTCCAATGTTCTCCTGCCACGTGGATGGCCCGATTTCAAATAAATTAGGGCAAAGGATCAAACATTTCATATGTGAACTAGCAAATTGAAATATAAAACACATTTTTGCATGTAGAAGATTTTTTTGGGCTCATCATAAGCGTTTTCTTTGCGGTAGAGGAATCTGGAAGATGGGAAATGATAAAATTTGTTTGTAACGGCTTTGGGTCGAATGTTTTAATGGTTTTTCAAAGTCTTTGTGAAGGTCCAACAATCGAATTTGGAAATTGGAAGCATATTTTTGTGAACAGAGGATAAAAATGAATTTTATTCTTCTTCTATTCTCCTCCTCTACTTTTTTATTTTATTCCCACTCGTTGTACAAGTTTCAACTCTAAGATCAATAAAAAATGAAGGAATGTTATGTCCCCCCGATGGAAAAATCGATTGGTGCTTTGTGACCAGCGTGTTTTATTCTATCTTGTGCTCATAAATTGTAAATTTGTCTTTCTTATATTAATTAATGCATGTAATGAAACTTCTAGTTGATGTGTGTGGGAATTTGACACTCTACCCACAACATTGATTTCCCCCTCCTTCATTCTCACTCCCTCCCCTTTCTCAGATTGATTTCTACTATAGCAAGGAGTTGTTATTATTGCCATAGGGATAGTGGAGTGTTCCTGTGGATCTCTGGTTGAAAAACCACCATAAATCCACTTTGGTTTTACATGCTAAACAATGGGAGCTGCACCATTCAAATGTAGAGGGACTTAGATTCCCATAGCATTGGCCTGAAATCCACAAATTTTTCCACAAGACAAATTTTCTCGCTAATGAGCTTTTTAGCATCCACCATGGAGCAGAGTTGTAGCATCTACACCCAAAAATGACCACAAGGTTTTTATAATATCATTAAGTTTTCCTTTGAGGTCTGAAATCCCTTGTGATCCAAAAGTACAAAAATATTCAAATAGAAGAGTTCTACATATTGAGTATCCATATGAACTGCATGGATGTAACTCAAAATTATTACAAATCCTTCTATAAAACCTTCTTTGCTCTGTCATATCCAAAGGAAATCATTTCAGACCTGAAAGAGGTTACTTGGCATATTTGGCAGAGTGTAAATCACCTCACCATTGCTACAAAATTCTAGGCTGTGAAAGAGAAGACAATAAACTTTCAAGCTGGTTGATAGAAGGTATACTCACCAGTTGAGGAAAGGAGGAGTGATTGACCCTACTTTTGAGGAGTTGGAGAGAGAAGAAGCAAAGGTTATAGCTTGGTTTGACAGAGAGGAAGAGATTAGAGCTCAACTTGAAGAAATTTCAAGACTCCAAGCTGCAGTAGAGGAAAGAGAAGCAGCCCTAGCTACTGAAGAAGCCATAAACGAAACATAATGGCTGATAATGAACATGAAGCACGTACACCCAATGTACCATGGGGAAGAAATACTAGTCCACTTGCTCTCCCACGAATACTCCATGATCTGCCAAGAGGTTCGAGAAAGAATTTTCCCAAATTCAAAGGAGATGGCTCCCAACTCCCTGAAGAACATGTAGCAGCCTTCATCACTGCTTGTGGTGTGTTAGGTGTTGAAGATGAAGATGTGTCGGTTAGAATTTTTGTGGAGTCACTCCAAGAGAAAGTTGTTGAATGGTTTTACATGCTTCCTGCAAGATCTATTACTAGTTGGGAAGATATTAGAAAAGCATTTGAAAATAGATTCAAGAGCATTGAAGATGGTCAAGAGATTCTTGGTGCAATTATTCCAAATAAAGAAAGAAAGCTCTGAATCCATGAGGGACTTTGTAACAAGGTTTGATAGATTGACAAGAAGAGTCCCTGAAGATGTGTTACCTCTTGAGAACCACTTGAGAAGATTCTTCATCAGTGCCTTGCCATCAGAATTTGGTTTCTTCCTTAGAAGAGCCCAACCAAACACACTGAGGGAAGCTCAAGACTTTGCCATTGAAACTGATGATGACTTAATCCTCTCTAGAAAGGTGAAAGGCCCAAATGGGAAGTAGAAGGGTCAAAGTTTAGCTTCAGTAACTATAGATCCTATGTTCCAGAAAATGGCAAATGATCTGGTTGCCTTGAAGAAACAACTGTCCCAAATGACAATGAGAAATGCTCCAAGGAGGCCAAATTTCCCTGATGACAAAGAATTACACCACCTCCTCTCCAACTTTCCCTTGAAGCACCTCCTATCAATGCTATCTCTCGACACCAGAGAATCAAGAGAGGATGTTGAAATTGATGACCTTGAAGGAGAAATAACATAGGATTACGAAGGCTACCTCGAAATTGAAGAAGTTGATATGCACTGATGGCTTGTTCAAGTTTTTTGATGGGGAAGAAGAAGAGGAAGCCCCAAGCTTATCATGTGTTGTCTTCACTTGAGCTCAATCCAAGAAAGATGCTCTACCATCCGTGGCTCAAAAGGAAAAGAAAACTAAAGAAGATCCCACTCAAAGTAGCCACACAAAAGAATATCATCGAAGAGAGGCTCACCATTACCACCCTCAATGGATTCAACCAAAAATGAAACCAAGCCAAATGGCTACTAGAGATCAATTTGTTATATCTAGTAAGTCACCTTTTCCTTAATTTATCTCACAAGTTATTAAAAACATTCCTCCCTCCAATGAAGTCTATCCTAAGTCAACTAAAACTCGGACCATAGCTTCACCTTCACCTCCTTCTAAGCTGATTTCCTCACCCTCGAAGACAATCCATTTTCCAAGTCAGCCAAAGTTCCTCAAATACCCTTACCATGTAAACCTTCCCCCACTCTAGGAACTTCCCCTCATCCAACATTGTCCCATTTGATTTTGTGGAACATGCAAGTAAGACCAAAGTGCAGCTCTCGAGAGATTGAATACTTGCAAAGACACACCTGCTCGGTTTGATAGAGTAATCAATGTTGTTCGGAGTAGCAGTTCTATACCCTCAAGTTCAAATTCTAAAGGTCTAATCCTGACACCATCTACACCACTTGATCAAAACATGTTGGCCCTAAGTGCTTCCAAAACAGATAAGGTGGAACCCTTCTACTTGTCTCTTCTCATGAAGGGTTTTGAGCTCAACAATTGCATCATTGACTCTGGAGCTTCTGATAACATAATGCCACTCAAATTTTCCAATGCTCTTGGCTTGACACTAACCAGAGTTAACGGAGCTTGTTACTCAATGGAATCTAAGCAAGTACCACTAGTAGGAAGGATAAAGGATGCACAAGTAGCTCTAGATGACTTCCCTGATAAGAAAGTGCTTCTAACTATTTTAGTGGCAGACATCCCAACATCTTTTGGCATGCTTCTAAGAAGAAGTTTTTGTAGAGACCTAGGTGGAGAAATTAAAATGGATTGGTCATCTGCTACTATCCCTGTAAAAGGTGAAATGAAGAGGTTGCTGCCAATTAGGAAAATAAAATATATTGTGCAAAAATATGAAAGCCTAGGAGCTAACATTTTGTATAAAAATACCAGGCAGATGAATCACTAGGTGACAACCGAGGAGGAGGAAGATATTCGATCTTGATAGGGCTAGACATGCCTTCCCAGAGGGATTTGAATTTTGAAGAAGCACTGAGGAGATTCAAGTTACAGGAAGGTAGCCCGAATCACCAGATGATGTAGACCCAAAAGAAGAGGAGATGGTTCTCAATAAATTTCAAGAAGATAAATCATCTTGCATACTTTTACAGGATGAGGATTTATTCCCATTTCCATTTGGGGATGAAGATGATCCTAGTCAGGCCATCTATGGAGATAAAAAATCAGCTTGTGATGAGCCCATGAAAGGATTAAAAGAAATATCTGTACAAGAAATTCTTGAAGCCGTAGAAGAAACTGAAGATCCCGAGCTCAGTCTCGAGCTCTTGATACAAAACAAAAAAATTAGGACAAGCGTGAAGCTGATTTGGAAGCCTTAACCAATGTGAAGGTTGGCCACATTGAGATAAAGCCATATGAAAAATACAATGCCATTCTGGAACTGATGGTTGATGGATGCAATAAAAAAATGGATATATTTTCTTTCCCATTTGTGGATGAAGACTCTATCCATGATGAAGAATTTGTAGCAAGGATTGTCGAGGCCTCTGAAGATGAATCTCTTTTTGATGAAGGATTATTGGAGTGCGGTGATAGATAGTTTCCTTGAGCTGCATCCTTCAATGGGATACAAAGATGAGCTACATGAAATGATGAATCATAACTCTGTGCAAGAAATATTGGAAGTAGTACAAGTTGAGGAAGACCCCAAACTGATTCTTGATCTCTTCACTCATGCCATGGACATACAAGACAAGAATGAGTTTTCCTCCAATCCACCCATCAATACTCAAATGCCCCACAATGGAGTAGAGATAAAGGATGAATCAAATGTTTTTCATGGAGAATATTCCAATGAGCATAGACCTGGAAAATAAAGTAACTCAGAATATCCAATAAATTGGAACCAAAATCAGCTTTGGGCAGAAATGAGATGCTTGATGGAGAATCAACTATATTGATAAACATGGAAGGAAACTGGCATTATCAAACTAATTTCAAAGAACATAAAAGCTATGGAATTTCCATGCAAGGACCTAAACATCATGAAGTTCCCATAGATTTAGTCCTACCAAGTACACAGTACATGTGGAAGCACTGGCTTTCACAAAGCCGAGGAGGAGAGGCTACTTTACGGAACCTATCAACGGATTCACTGAGAACATAATCCTTTAGTGTTTTCTCTTTAGGGGTAACTTTTGAGAAATGAAAAGTGCATCAGTGAAAGTGAATTTTTCCCTCACCTTGTAACATAGTTTTTCTTTTTCCCCTTTTCGTTGTGTGTGTTTTTGTTTCCTCTTGCTATTTTTTTTTTTTTGTCCTCTTCTTCCTTCTCTCTTTCCTCGAAGTTGTACATGACTCTACAAGGCCCAATGAATAAGGCATTGGTTAACATAATATGTTTTAAAACTTGAGATTATGGATCCTCATGCCATGTTTTCTCTCGATTCAATCCATGCCATGTCCCCAAGCTAGAGCCACTGTTGTCCCCTCAAAATTTTCCTTCTTTTTCCAAGTCTGGACTTAGAAATTTTTGAGTTGTTACCCTTTGAAAATGGTCCATTTTTAGTATTTTGAAATCTAGAACTTCCCAAGGGATCTAAGATTCTTAGAAATACCTTCATCAGATAGAGAATTCTTTCCCATTTCTAGAAAGGTAAGGAAGTCCTCAAAACTCCTTGTATTTTGCAAGTTATGGCTCGACAGAGTTTAGAGGGGAAATTTTCCCTAGGCAGGCCTATGGAGAGAAATTTGACACTTATCCATTTTAGCTAAAAATATCAAAAGTCACAAAGTAGCCCACATGCTTGCGGAGGGGAAGGAAGTGCATTGGCAGAGGTGCGGAGGAAAACTTGGCACTTAGCCCTTTTGGGCAAAAAACTCAAAGGAAACATCCGACCCGAAAGCCCACAGAGGAAAATAAATGGTCTTCGGCTTGTGGATGAATCGGAAGGTGTGACGTGTCTCGAGTGGTAGGGTACAGAGGTAAATTGGGAAATTTTCCCAATTTAAAATTTAAAAGGAAAAAATGGAGCCGCATATCGCGACCAGTCAGAGAGCGCCACGTGTCTCGGAGCGGCGGGGTGCGAACATTTTTGGGAATTTTTTCCCAATATGAAATCAGAAGGAAAAAAGGCAGGTATTTGGCCTGTGGTTAAATCTAAAGGTGCCACATGTCTCGAGAGCGGTGGGGCCGTGGATATTTTTAGGAAATTTTTCCAAAAGGGAAAAATTTAAAGTTTGACCCCGCCAACCCTAATTTTGACTTTGTTTTTACCGTTTTGCCCTAAATCTTCAAAAGGCCATATCTTTCAAACCAGAGCTCATTTTTTCATGTTTTTGGTATCAATGGAAATATATTGAAATTATCTATGCGATGGACACTTCAATATTAAATTTTGATGGAGTTTTGTGGGAGAAATTTGAAAACGTCTCTAGCATGCAAAAAATGCAAAAAAGTTTCCCTCGACTTCACTCCAATGTTCTCCTGCCATGTGGATGGCCCGATTTCAAAGAAGTTAGGGCAAAGGATTGAACGGTTCATATGTGAACAAGAAAATTGAAAGACAAAATACATTTTTACATGTAGAAGCTTTTTGGGGCTCGTCAGAAGCGTTTTCTTTGCGGCAGAGGAATCTAGAAGAGGGGAAATGATAAAATTTGTTTTTGATGGCTTTAGATTGAACGATTTAATGATTTTTTGAAGTATTTGTGAAGGGCGACAATCGAATTTGGAAACTGGAAGCACATTTTTGTGAACAGAGGACAAAAACGATTGTTAGTCTTCTTCTATTCTCCTCCTCTGCTTTTTTCTTCTATTCCCACTCATTGTACAAGTTTCAACTCTAAGATCAATAAAAAAGGAAGGAATTTTATGTCCCCCAATGGAAAAATTGATTGGTGCTTTGTGACCAACGTGTTTTATTCTATCTTGTGCTCAGAAATTACAAATTTTTCTTTCTTCTATTAATTAATGCATGTGATGAAACTTCCAGGTTGATGTGTGTGGCAATCGACACTCTACCCACAACATTGATTTCCCCTCCTTCATTCTCACTCCCTCCCCTTTCTCAGATCAATTTCTGCTATAGCAAGGAGTTGCTATTATTTCCATAGGGATAGTGGAGTGTTCCTATGGATCTCTGGTTGAAAAACCACCATAAATCCACTTTGGTTTTACATGCTAAACAATGGTAGCTGCACCATTCAAATGTAGTAGAGAGACTTTGATTCCCATAGCGTCCTAAAATCCAAAAATTTGTCTACAAGACAATTTTTTCGTCAACACTCTCTCTCTGTTCTCTCTTTCTACACCTTCACAGTCCAGATTCTCGTTCTAGTACTAAATGTAAATAGGGACGAAGCCTCGTAAATTGTATTAATCTGAATCAACCATTTACACAGGAGCAGGCTGCATATATATATATATATATATATATATATATATATATATTGCACAGCCGGATACAATCAAAAGAGGAGTTGCAACAATGCAACAACCAAATTAAAATACAGTAGCTTCCAAATCACATACGGGGAAGCACAAAAATAATATTGTTAAAACAATATAACAACATCCGTAATGTTTTGAATAAAACAATAATATGGTTTATAATATAACCATATACACAATAAATATATTAATTAATATCAAATGCATAATTAATATATAGTTAATTAATAATTAACCTAACATTCCCCCCCGTAATTGTGCATTGTCTCAAGGGATGAGGAGAGGAATTCTCTGAACAACTCGAAATTGTCACATGCAAGTGACTTCTTGAAGATATCTTCCTGTTGTTCAGTTGTTGGACAAAATTGAAGCTGGATGTTGTGCTTCAACACATTCTCATGTATGAAATGAACCTGTACCTCAATGTGCTTTATTCTCTCATGAAAAACTAGATTGGGAAAAATTTTGAGAACACCTTCATTTTCAACATACATGGTGGTCGGTTTGTCTTGTGGTATTCCAAGTCCTTCTAATATGCGACATAGACAAGTCACTTCACAGAAAAATTCTCTTGTAGAATGATACTTGACTTATGTGGAAGAGCGAGAAACAAAGTGTTGTTTCTTGCTTCCCCATGATATTGGTCCATATCCCATAAAGAACACAAATCCTGAAGTGGATTTTCTATCATGAATGTTACATACATGATTTGAATCTGAATATCCTAACAAGAAGAAGTTATCATTCTTTTTGTATTCTAGACCAAGATCCATTGATCCTTTGAGATATATCAAGATGCACCTTTCTTCTTTATAATGACACACTTTGGGTTCCTACATGAACCTGGATAGATAGCTAACTGCAAAGCTGATATCTTGTCTAGTGTAGGTTAGGTAAATGAGACTCCCAATCAATTGCCGATAGAGAGTGGCACTTACCCCAGGAGATGGATCTCGAACAAGATAACTGCAATATATTCTCCATGGGTATGAAAATAGGTGTGCAATCCATCATCATGAATTTATCGAGTTTAGTCTTGGTATATTTCATCTCGAGAAACAAAATTTGATTCTCTTTCTTCCATACTTCCAATCCAGACATGTATTACATCATCCCGAGATCAGTCATGTCGAATGATCGATTAAGATATTTCTTTATTGCATCAATCATCCTTACTAAATTACCAGTGATGACTAGATGGTTGATATAGACAATACCAATCACAATCTCCCGCCCTTGCTTTTTGAGGTAAAGATTGGGATCATATGGATTTCTACAAATCCATGTATGTACGAGATGCTAATCAATCTTGATGTACCAAGCCGGGGTGCTGTTTGAGACCATACAGAGATTTCCCGAGTCTTCATACCTTTTCTTCTTGACCAGGTATAACATATCCCTCAGGTTGAGTCATATAAACTTCTTCTTGTAAATATCCATTCAGGAAGGAACTTTTTATGTCCATCTGATGGACTTTCCAACCAAATTGTGTAACTAGAGAAAATATCATCCTGATCGTTTTGATCTTAGCTATGGGAGAAAATGTCTCCTCATAGTTAATGCCTTATTTTTGTGCATACCCCTTTGCTACAAGTCTTTCTTTATACTCTTCCACTATCCCATCTAAATTGTACTTAGTTTTAAATATCCATATGCATCTAATGGGTTTCTTCCATAGTGGAAGATTGACAAGATGCTAAGTGTTATTTTTCATCACTAATATATATTCGAGTCCATGGCATATTTCAAATATTTTGACCGTAAGGCTTCCTAGATTGTAGAGGGCTCATCGGACTCGATAACTCTACTCATCAAAGCAAAGTTAACTTATTCTCTTGCTTTTTTGCAAGTCTGTGATCTAGGGGTGGATGTATCTCGGTGGATCATCCATTATTGCATCTTGTACCACTTGGGAATACGCTAAATTGTTCCTATGGGTCTTGGTTCTATCTTATCAACACTATCATCTCCATATTCACTTTCATCATCTGTGGGAACATCAGCTTCAATTTTTACAACTGGTGAAAAATATACATCTTGTGAGTCTAGAGGAGGAGACTCTACTTCCTTCTTCTTAAAAAACTCAACATCTCTACTGGTGTAGAATTTTTTGGTCTTAGGATCCATCAATCTATACCTAAGATTCTCTTCACTATACCCAATGAAGATGAGTTTCTGTGACTGGGTAAGTGCACCAAGTTGGGGGACAATTAAGTGGACATCAAATCCTGAATTTTACATTAAAAACAACAAAACATCAAATTTAGTCTTCCGCAGACTTGAACCATGCTGAAAAGTAAAAACTATGTCATAAAAATGGTACCATTACGTAGGGGAAACTATTAGCTTTGTAGAAATACTGATTTTAAAGTGAATAGAAGAGGATAAATATCATTTTATAATTTTTTACTAATAGTAGGTCTTTAAGACACTTTTTCTGTGAATTTTTATGTCTACATTTAAGACTGCAAAATTTGTTTCACTTATCAGAATGTGATAAAACTTATACCATCCCAACCGTGGTGAAATTATATACATGTTCAAAAAAAAATTTATTTGATTTCAATATTTTTTGATGAAGTTATGGTGGGAAAATGGAAAGTGCTCTATTTTCTTTATGTTTTCAGACCACTTTCACGGAAAAAATCATAAAAAATAAAATATTACTCAAAAAATACAAAATAAAATCTATCCCAAGATAGATAGTGGCATATAACTTCTCACCAAAGGAAAAAAATATATATCAATTTTTGGTCATCCAAATTTTGGACAAACGGACTATAATCTTATCGGTGTTTTTAAAAAAAAATACCAAGTCATTGAATTTTGAGTGTTTAATATAGCTAATCTAGTCCATTTTTACAAAAATTATTATTTTAGAAACTAGATTCCGGATGCTATGATTCATATTGACATAATTTTGTCTAATTTTGAGTTTATGTATTGCTAATAATCCCTACAAGTTGATATTATGTTGTTATTTGCAATATGATGTCCACGAATGACCCTATATTTGTCCATCAACTTCCCGCACTTACCCGACTTCATGTCCAATTTATTTTTGTTCTACTTGGGTATGTGCATGCTTTCTTTGCACCTGAATACTCTAAGGTGTGCAATATATGTTTTCCACTTTGACCATGCTTCTTGTGGTGTTACTCCTTCAAGAGCGTTGTGTGTACTCTATTCAATGAATACAATGTTGTCTTTGCTAATTCTACCCAAAATGTCTTTGCAAGTCCAGAATCATTGATCATGCATCGCACCATTTCCATGATAATACAATTTCTTCTCTCAACAACACCATTCTGTTACGGTGTGTGTGGAGGATGCATTTGTCGATGAATCTCATGAGTTTGTAGGTATTCTTTGAATTCATTATTGGTGAATTCCCCCGATCTAAGTGGAGATTTCTACTATGATGACCAGTTTTGTTCTCTACTACTACTTTGAACCTTTTGAAGGTTTCAAAAGCTTCACTTTTCTTGTGAAGAAAAAAATCCACATTTTCCTTGAATAGTCATCAACACAAATCATGAAGTACTGGAACCCAGAATGACTTGGTTGCATCAGACCACAAAGATTGGTATGAACCAGATCAATCTTACCATGAGCTTGATATGTACTCTTATGGAATGATGCTCTGTGTTATTTTCCTGCTAGGTAGTGAGGACACTTGTATGTATCCTTCTGAAGAGATGGTAGCCCATGTACCATATTACATCGGTGAAGTGTCTCGAGATACTTGAAACTAACATGACCAAGTCTCCAATGCCACAACTGTGTTGAGGTAGAGTTCTTATCCATAAGTGCTTGATCATCTCTGTGAACAAAATCAAGCTAGAACATGCATCCCACATTGGAGGATTTCGCAACTATTTTTGAGCCTCGTGATTTATCTCGAATCAAACACATTTTATTGCTAGAATGACTATCAAAGTCAATTTTCAAGTTATGATCTAGGAGTTGATTGGTGAAAGTAGATTCTTTGTCAATCTAGGGACAAATAAGACATCGAGATAGTATGCGATTGCATAAACCAAGGGTAGAGATATGTTCCCAATCCCCTTAAGCGTATATGAAGAATCATCTCCTAACGAAACATGATTCTTCGATGGCGTGTCCCTCATTGAAGTAAACCGAGTCTGTGGCGGTCATGTGTTGAGTGGCTCTGAATCAACATACTAGACATCACTAGATGACATGGATGGTTCACTTGATCGAGTAGTATACAAGAAGTCTTCATTATCTCGAATGTTCTTCTTGCTCAAGTAAATATTTCTTCTTTGATGGGGTCTTCTTTTGTAGTTCCCCTTTTCTACCCATGATTGTGGTTATAATTTCCCCTGGTAAGATTGTTGTTGTGGAGGTCCGAGAGATGCTTGAAGAACCTTTCTTGTAAGTATTATACCAACAATATTTTAAGTCATGCCCGCTTTTACAAATTGGACATTGCTTCTTCTATTGTTTGTCCCGTGATAGTGATTACGATGTTGGAACTTTTGATAAGAATTAGGTTTTCCTTTACCTTTTCCTTTCCATTTTTATGTGAAGAAAGTTCTGCTCTTCTTCATTATCCTTATTGTGCATTGCTTCCTCTTGTTGCAATAGGTTTACCAATTTGTCAAAACTAAGCTGTCGTATCGAAAATTTTAGTGTTGTTACAAATATACGGTATGAAGAAGGGAGTTCTCTCGGAAACAATGGGAATGGGATCATCTTCTTTGATTTGTTTCTCATAGGGCTAGAAGTGAATCCTTCAATTTTGTAACTCTTCTTAAGAAATCTTTGATTTTCTCATTTTATTTGAACTTCAGTGTGTGTAACTGACTCTACAAATTCAGAATGACATTCTTGTTTTTTGCCTCATACACCGTGCTAAAATTATCCCATGCTTACTTGGTTGTTGTGGCATCATGCATATGGGGTTACATGTCATCAGACACTCCAAACAAGATGATGAGTTTGGATTTACAATCTGCTCTATCAAACTGCCGATGTTGTGTTGTATCAGTAGTTGATATGGTCATAGTACTAGTCACAATAAGCTAGATCTCTTCAAACTCAAGTTGTGTCTTGATTTTTGTCTTCCATGCAACATAGTTGTTTCCTTTGAGTAGTTGTGAATCGGAAAAAAATTTGGGGGCATTGGTGCCCATTTTTCAAAAAACACTGACAGGGTTTGGCTCTTATCACTCTAGGTATAAGGTCTCCCAATCTATATACCATCAGTCCGATATACCAAACCTTTCTATTTACATGCCCTTTCGATATACCGGTAGTACGTGGAAAAATATCACCTTTTCTATATACCCGACGGTACATGAAAGAGTCGTTAACATACGTGAAAGAATTCAATGCATGGTATCAAGACAATGCGAAAGGGGTCCATGTAATTATTGACACCGGCTCAAAGAAATATCGTCATATGTGCACATGGCTTTTCTATATACTTGGACAATTTCTCAGTCTGGATTTATGTCGTGCAATCATTCACAGATGGATGGGATGGCTCATAGTGTGTGCACTATGACCTTATTACTCCTCGTCGATTTAAATGGTAGATGCCAAGATGATGTTTTTGTAGCTATATTAGGTGTTAAGTGCAATAGTATTCAATACTGACTTTACCCATAAGTGCTTCTCGGGAGGCTTTGTATATACCAAATCTTTGCGAATGAGATCTAGGATCTCGTGAGTGTTATAGAACCAATTTTTACTATTTTTATTACAACTTTCTACCAGTTTCTGAGTAGTTACAATATTTTCAGTTGACTATGGAAACCTACAAATTAGTACAATATAATGAAGCATGTAATTACATTCAAAAATTTAGAAAAAAAGAATGGTAGGAAAAAAAAAAAAAAAAAATTGTTTTGCGGGCCTGGTGGCCTCCAAAGCCCAAAATGACCCTTGATGTCGGAAAATGTTAAAAAAATTCCCAAGATGAAGTTTTGGATGGTCTTCCTTTGGCAAATGTTTCCCGAAATAAAAAAATAGGCTTAATGGAGAAAATTTTTACCCTAAATTAGGGTTTTTCTTGCTAAATATTTAGTGACTGTTTAGTTATAACTAAATGGTTTAGCAAAGTGGTTTTTCCACTAAATCTTCCTCCAACTTTGATTATTTTTCTAAATTTTCCTCCAAATTTTAAAATGTAAAAAATTGTGTTGTTTTGTGTGATTCGAACCATGCACCTCCCACTACCAAGTCTTTTCCACTATCCACTTAGGCTCTATGAGCGCTTGGGTAATGAAATGAAGCAAAATGTATTTGAAGTAGATGAAAAAACGACTTACCTCATTAAAAAAATGTGCTAAAGTGATGGGTGTCATCATTCCCTTCATTTAATCAACTTCTTGTTGATGTCATATCAAACCAGGGGTGTGTCTAAAGCTATATGCAACAAGAGTACTTTAACCGATCTAGTAGTTGATTGTAGCTATTTTTATATTTTATGGGGGATCTATTTAATGTCTTAAGGACTTTTGGTAAAACCTTATTCAAATCAAACAATGAAAACTTGCTGAAAGTAAAACACACTGAAAGAGTTGCTGAAAGGAAACACACTATGTAGAATGGAAACACACTTTTGCTGTTGGAAAATAAACACACTTGCTTCTGAAAGTAAACACTCTTGCTTTTGGAAATAAACACATTCAAATTAAAATGCTTGAAAACAATTACAAGAAATATAAATATTTATCTAAACACCTGCAGGAATAAGTATACAACTGATTTTAACTGAAAGAACTAAAGTAATACAAAATTAATAGATCTAAGCTATTTTCTAAAGAAATATAAATACCAAATAAATGAATATCCTGGTCCTTGGGGGAGTGGGCCCTTGCTCCTCCTTGAATCAAGATTTTAACAACTCAGAATTCTCTCAAATCAGAATGGCTATTTTATTGATAAAAACATTCAGTATTACAAAACGTACTAGATCTGGGTACTTAGTCTATTTCTTTTCTCTATTCTATATCTATCTCATTCTATATCTCTATCTTCTATTATCTATCTATTACAGGTCTGCTTTTATATACATTTTACAATCATAGTTGTCTCAATGATTTTGATGAAATCAAATCATGCCCAGAATAGATGTTGAGTCGGATGGCAGTTGATCAGATAGTTGTAGGATAACTCTCCCTGGATCTGCATTCAGAAATCTTCTCGTCCTTCATGATTGAAAGGGTCATAGATGCAAAATATCTGGATGTGGTTTAAAATAGATAACTCCCATTAGTTCCGGAACTTTGGAGAAGTTCCAGAACCATAGGAAATTGTTAAGAACCAAAACCTGTGAGATTTTCGAGTTGTCCCAGGAGTTTCGGAACTAAGTCTGAAAATTCCAAAACTAAGTCTAAAAGTTCTGGAACTAAATGATGGGGTTCTAGAACTAAGTCTAAAATTTCCGGAACTAATGATGACTGTGTGATGGAGTTCCAAAATAGCTTGGAAGTTCGAACTAAGCTATGTAGGAACAGATGCTATCCAAAACATACTAAATGCCACCTACTTCATTTCCTTGACTGATTAGACCTTCTTTATTACAAAACTAAATTTAAACAAACATTATGTCAGGACTTTCAGAGCTTTTAACATTAGGATCAAAATCAATCAAAAGACAGACGGTTACATCCTAACTCATATCAGATCAACTAAAAGTCACACAATGTAATCAAACTTAATCAAAATTTGAGTAAGATGAGATCATATATTATACATTAATCAGACATATTCTGGCCTCATCATTTCCCCCAAACTTACTTGTTTGTAAGTCCCTTTACAAACTCATTCTTCAAAAGTGGGATCATATGTTCTGCATTCCATTTGATTGCTTAGATCAAATGGCTGAAACTAAATTTTCTAATGCTTAAGCTCAGATGTACTTCAGCCATCTCATTTTTCTATTTTCCTCTCCCACTTTTAAAATTCAGTAGGTTCTTGAGGTTCTCTATTTTGCCAAGGAGACATGGGGGTGAGAAGTAGAGGTGGCCTTGTTCGTATTCCCAACCATATTTTTTCCGTAGGTTTCATTGACTTGGGGAATTATTGTGCATAATGCTTTGGCCCTCTCTAAACTCCATATCAGATTTGTAGGGGAAATTACTTCCCTTCTTTTCAAAGAAACAGTAAGGAGTTCCCACCTTTTTGAGCATCCTTCATAAATATCTTTAAAAATTTCCTCCTCATAGGAGGTGAAGACATCAATACTCTTTTGCAGAATGGTAGGGTAATGTGTCTTGAATCTCCTATCAAAGACATGAGTTCTAAAATGTGTGAGGAAGGTAGAAGGTTTACCATAATGAGCTCTCATGCAGAGGCCCGTTGAGCTGGATTTCAATAAAAATTCAGATTCCTTTTCCTTCCATGCAATTTGGTTTTACAAAAGAGAGACAAATGCATTGAGTTGGATCTCCCCTACATACAAGTTAATCATAAATCTGTGTTTTCTCTAGCATATAATTGTAAAGATAAAATTCACACAGGAGTTTTTTTCTGCTCAAGGCTGGATAGAGAGTAAGTTGCCATGAATTTAGATTCATCTTGTAGTTCATGTGGAAGCCCACATGCAATTCTTGACAGCTGTCAGTGAATGAACTGCTCTTCCAAAAACACACTATATGCAGGAGAAGGCCTCCTGTAGGAAAGCAATTTCTCACTCATAATATAGACCATATGAATTTTGGCAAGACATTTATATTTATTTCCTTCCTCCTTATAAAATTTTTCTTCCCATTCCTTTCTTTCCTTCATCTCTTCCTCCATCTTGGTCTTTAATTCCTCATTTGATGTTTTGGATTCTCTGAGCTCTCTATAAATATCATCCCATTATTGTTTCAGTGGAAAATAGGTCAACTCAGTCTGTGTAGAGGTTGTGGACACAACACTCTATTTTCTGGAAGTCTGGAACTCTTCCTCTTTTTCTATCAGCTACTTCTTGGTTGTTGATAACTCCTTAGTCTTGGCTGCAAGCTGAGTTGTTAGCTCATCAATGAGCGTTTCCCTTTGTTCCAATTTAAGTTTGAGGAAGTCTAATTCCTCATATTTTCTCATGATAATGAGCTCTGCTCTAGACAAGAACATAGCCTAGTTAACTTGTTGTCTTTCCTCTTCCTCTAAAATTATTTGAGGAGTTTGACATTCTTCCTCTATTAAAGGAAATTTTCCTTTTCTTATCCTGGATGCCAACTCTTCTTCTTCATGTGGCACTGCTGATGGTTCAACCAACTCTTGAAAATCTTAATCTTCAAATCTCTCTTCTCCTCTATCCATTTTAGCATGACTTGGCTTAGGTGGAGTCATGGCCATGCTGCCTAAAATGTCAGCAGCTTCCTCTTCCATTATTTCCTGTTCACTTCTTCCTTCTGAAGTTCCCCTTGACCTCTTATGAATTTTTCTTATCTGGGGAAGTTCAACATGCCCAGTAGTGAATTTCCCTCTAGAACTTATTCTTACTATTCTTTCTTGTTCTTGTGTGGGTGAGCTATCACCGTTAGAGACAGATATTGGCTCTTCTGAAGCTGCTGTGGAAGAAGGAATTTCCTTCACAGGTACAGAAGGCTCTGCTATTTTTATCTTTCTCACCGACCTTCTTTTTTTTGGTATGTTTTCTCTTTCCATTTCCCTCTGTCCTTCTACAGGGGCATCAATTTCAGATTAGTTGAAGGAGAGAATGGGGCTGGAATTGTCCTTCTCATAATATTAGGGTTTTTCTTGAACTTTCCAAGAAACTTGTCCCAAATTTCTTCTCCATTCTTCTTTGACAGGAAATGGTGTTGGCATATCAAATGAATTAGACCATGATGCCTAATTTTTCCAACACCCTAGGAATACCTGTAAGCCATGGTCTGAATGGAATAAAAAAGAAACCCTGGGAGGTTTATTATGTATTCAGGTTTGGTGGATCCATACTTTAGATATATGAGCATTTTTAAGACTTCTTTTCCCACATACCCAAATTGACCATCACAGGTCAAATATTTTACCATCCAAAATGCTACCCTGTCAAAGGGTTTGGGAAAACTAGCCCTTCGAACCCTTTTATGATTTTCTTTGTATTATAGATGTATTGGGGTTCAAATCCTTCTTACAATAAGACTTCAACTAGTTCTTTCAAAGTCCCCTTGGCAGGTTGTGGGACATGAACAATGGGCACTCTAGACACATTACTTACAGTATTTAGAAAAATGAATAAAGACATTTCTCACCTTTGTTCTAGATTGTTCTAGGTTTATGATAAATTCTCTTACCAATTCATCATTATGCCTTGAAAATTTCTTCAGGAATTCAAGCCATCTTGCATGCTCAAAGATGGATGCTACTTCTTCATCTGCAAGTAGATGGGAATCGTCCTCTAGTTCTGATTTCTTCTTAATCCCCATATCGGCTTGAGTTTTGTCTCTCTTGATTTTGTGTGAATTGGTTGTAGGCCTTCTTCTTAGCTACAGAACTAAACGAATTGGCTGTGAAACCTCTATTTTTAGTTGTGGAACCTTAATTTTTAGCTGCGGAACCTCTGAATTCTCTATTATTTGTTGCAGAATACAAACTCAATTCGCTGCTCCTTCCTCAAGATATTTCTGCAATCTTTATTTTGATTTATGTTTGCAATAATGATTACTAATGATAATCATGCCACCACTTATTCCATCCAAATCAATTTCATGATTACACACTTGTAATCATAATGTATAAATAGATGACTCATCATACCTACTTTTAAATTAAGTCACATCACACATGCAAACATTTAATCAACCCTAAATAAGTTAAAAGACATAATTATCATCCTTGATGATGTAATCCTTTGCTATGATGACTCGTCATTCCTACAAGTGGAAAAAAACATGATTAGATAAGACAGATGGAATTCAAAATAATTCCTTTATTTGAACTAGCCAAAAAGAGGTCAACCGCCATTTGTTGGTTTTCAATTGACCTTGAGAGATTTTTTTTTTTTTTATTATTTTTATTTTTGGGGAAGAAAACACCATTTGTTGGTTTTCATCTTCTTCCCTTTATTCGAATCTATCATCGACTATTTGATCATTTTAGAAGAATTGAGTTCTTCCATATGATCAAATTCTTTGTCTACTTCAATCTTCCTCAAAAATTCATTCTTAGTGGGAGGCTTCCTATAGATTTTCATCCTATGTCCATTGACCAAGAGTGTTACGCTACTTCCATCAATGGAAAGTAAGCCGAATATAACCATTGTCAAAAATCGAAACAATTTGATAGGGTCCCAACCATCTGGTTCTCAATTTTCCCTTGAACTATTGGTACTTAGAGTCAAATAGTAATGCCTAGTCTCCTACTTTGAATTTCCTTTTCTTGATATGTATGTCATGCCATTACTTCCTTTTCTCTTGAATCATCTCTATTTGTTGAAGTTCTTCCAACCTTAATTCATCCAACTCATTGAGTTGAAGGATTTTTTCTTTTTGAGCTGCATTCAACTCAATTCCCACCTTCACTACTATCCTCAATGTCTGAAGTTTAAATTCTATAGGAAACAAGGGATTTTTCCCATAGACTAATTCATATGGTGAAAACCATGTTGTAGTTTTCCAAGTTGTATTATAAGCCCAGACAGCTTTAGGTAGTCTCTTTACCTAATCTTTTCTCCCAGCTTCAACCGTTTTGGTAAGGATGTTCTCCAATTCTCTGTTTGTTACTTCAGCTTGTCCATTTGATTGTGGACAGTAAGGAGATGACTTCCTATGATTGATTTGGTAATACCTTGTGAAATTTTGGATCATATTAGACATGAATTATGGTATCGATCTGAAACTATGATCCTTAGTGCTCCAAACTTGATCATAATTATGTTCCAAAGGAAATCAACAACTACTTCCTCAGTGGCATTTTTCAATGCCTACACTTCTGCCCATTTTGTCACATAGTCAGTACATACAAGAATATATTCCTTCCCTTGTGAAGGAGGATTAAAGGGACCAAAAAAATCCAATCCCCATCTCTCAAATGGTTCAACCACAACTTGAGGCTGAAGAGGCATTTCATTGGTGAAAGTTGGTTGTCCCATCCTTTGACAAGGATCACACCTCTTGATATATCTTTTCACATCCTTATACAGAGATGGCCAATAATAACTAGTGCCAAGTATCTTATGAGTTGTTCTTTTTACTGAATAGTGTCCTCCACTTGGTTCATCATGACATGCTCTGAGGATGTCAAAGATTTCATCCTCTCTTACACACATGTGCAAGACAAAATCAGGACCACACTTAAATAAAATTCCATTTAACCATTTGAATTATGCATTGGTTTTAATTAACTTCTTTATTTGTTTCTTAGTGAAAGAAGGAGGGAACTTCCCTATTGCAAGATAATTTGCCATATCAGCAAACCATGGTGTACTTGTTGAGATTGCAAATAGTTTTTCATCTGGAAAGTTATCCTTGACTGGATCTTGTTCCCCTATGGTGGTTAGTCTTGAAAAAAAATAAGCTACCACATTAAATTTACCTAGATTGTCCATAATGGTAATATCAAATTATTGCAAAAGTAATAACCATCTAATGACTCTTCCTCCAACAACTAGTTTGTTTATTAAATACTTAATTACTAAATGATCGTGTATATAAATATCTTGTACCCTGTAATATAATGTCTGAATTTATTGATTGCATAAATTACAACAAGAAATTCCTTTTTAGTGGTGGTGTAATTATTTTTAGTGGGAGTAAGATTATTGCTAAGATAGTAAATGGCATACATATTTCCTTCTTCATCTTTCTGTCCCAATACTGCACCAATGGAATAATTTGAGGCATATGTTTGGATAAGAAATGGATTTTTCCAATTAGGACCTCTCAATATTGGGGCACTGATTAATTTGTTTTTAATTTCTTCAAAAGCATGCTGGCACTTTTCATCCCAAAGAAATTCACAATCCTTGGTTAACAAATTAAACATGGGGGCAGAAATTTTACTAAAATATTTTATAAAGTGTCTATAGTACCCAACATGTCCTAGAAATGATTTGATATCTGTGGGGGTCTGAGGGATAGGTAAATCTGAAATGATCCTAATTTTGTTTTGATCCACCTGAATTCCTTTTTGTGAAATATGGTGTCCTAATACAATTCCCTCATCCACCATCATCAAACATTTTTCATCACTAAGAGACAGGTTGTGTTGTTCACATCTTGTTAACACTCTGTCTAGATTTCTCAAAGCATCTTCAAATGTATCTCCATGTATAGTGAATTCATCCATATATACTTCAACACAATCATTTGTTAGATCAGCAAAGATTGCAAGTACAACTCTCTAGAAAGTTGCAGGAGCATTGCATAAACCAAATGGTAACACTCTATAGGAAAAGGTTCCCCATGGACATGTAAATGTCGTTTTCTTGATATTCATCAACGACTCGATGTGATTGTACCCACTAAAGCCATCCAAGAAAGAAAAGTATTGTTTACCTGAAAGGTTATCTAGGACTTGATCTATGAATGGTAAGGGAAAATAATCTCTCATTGTGGCTTTGTTTAGTTCCCTATAGTCAACACATATTCTCCATTTTTTTTTTTTTGGAACAATTACAAGAGGAGATACCCACTGGCTATCTGAGATAGGGTAGATGAAACCTACTTGTAATAGTTTTTCAATTTCTTGTTTGACTATATCCCTTAAAGCTGGGTTAATCCTTCTTTGAGGCTGCCTAACTAGTTTAATGTTTTCAAGTATAGATGTGATGAGTGTAGATACTTGGATGAATCCCCTTCATATCTTTGTAATCCCAAGAAAAATATTTAGTATGATTTTTTATAACATCAAACAATTTAGCTTCTTCATCCTCCTTCAACCAGTTGTTAATGTTTAAATTTTTACCTGGTTGAATTTCAACATGCTTGGTTCCAATATGTGATGAATTGATTTTTTGGAAAGGGTTTCATTAAAGTATTTAATGGACATACACATGGTAAAAACGTATGATATGTAGAAACATCTCCAAAAGTTCCTTGAGACAAAATACTGGAAAAAGGACAATAATGAGAATTATGATACTTATCTCTTTGTAGGCCAAATTCCTCGTCACTGCTACTTTCTAGAAATTCTTCACCACTTCTTGATGTACTTGAAACTGAAGCTATTGATTCATCCTCTCCCCATGAGAAATCTCATTCCTTGAGTGAAATCATTTTCAATCAAAGAGAACTATTGTTGTCGTGATTCGGAACTAACTATAGTGGTTCCGCAACTATAGCCACAGGTTCGGGAACTAAGTTCATGGGTTTGAAACTAAGCTCGTGAGTTGTCGGAACTAATTTCGTGGGTTCTAGAACTATTTATGATTACACTTGAAGACAATAGGTTCTCATCCAATGGTGGATTAATCATCTCTTCTACTTCTCTTACATGATCTTGTAATGTGATCATAGCCAAAGAAGACAAATTTTGCTTATTAGTTTCAGGAGAATCAACCCACAATTGTTCATGATTGTCAGTAAAAGGTTGTGTAGTAGGATATAAGGAAATTTGTTTAGAGTTCTTACCATTCGAGATTGTCATATCACCTGACCTGCAATCTATCAAAGCAACAACTGTAGCTAACCATGGTCTACCCAAAATAATGGGATAACCCAATGTTTTACCTTTTGGCTACAATATAAGGAAGTCAACTAGATATTCCCATGACTCTACCATAACCGCCATGTCTTCAATAATTCCTTTTGGTTTTGCTATAAACTGATCTACCATCTGTAATATGGTATTAGTAGGTTGTATACCCGTTAATGGTAATGTTTTCATAGTATCCATTGTCATTACATTGATAGCAGCTCCCAAATCTATCAAAACATTATGTACATCCTTATTTCCTATAGAGACAAAAATAACAGGACTTCCAGGATCTCCGTATTTGGGAAGTAATAGTTTTCCTACTAATAAATCAACAAGTTTCCCATCTACTTTGATAGTCTTGGGATACTATTTCTTCCTTCTAGGATTTTTCATGCATAATATTTTGATTAATTTGTTTAATTCTAGAATATCTTTAATTGCTTGTAATAATGGTATTTCAATATTCAATTTCCTTAGTTCCTGTACCAATTCAGACTCCTTGATTTCTATAGCTTCTTTGAACCCCCTTGGAAATGGAGTTTTAGTAGTGTTGCTTATACGGATCCTTTTCTTTTCTTTTTGTATCCTCTTTTGGAACAACGGTATTAGGGATTTCATTTTCTTCTATCATTACGGTGATTATAGGGGTGGACTGTTAATGATTTTCCCAGATCTAGTTTGAATATCCTTACAATCCATAGTATGTAAATCAATTGATTTTTCTGGTTTTGTTCCATAAACATGAGTTGTTTGTTTGTTTTTGGGGTTTTCTACTGGTTGTGCTAGCATTTGTGTTTGGAATACATTCTCAGTTTGTGAATTCTATGTAGGGGATCCCATGATGGCCTATTGATTCTGATTTAGATATGTTCTTCCTTGGGAATAATTATTAGGGTTCCATCTAGGTTATGACCAAGCATAAGGATTTCCTTGACCAGCCCATGGTTATTGATGTCCTTGAGCATATCAAGCTTGATTTGCCCAATCTTGAGGGTTCCAAGTTGGTTAAGGTACCCAAGGTGGTTGTCCCCAATTTTTGGCACTACATGAGCAGCCCATGACATTGTCCATGGATTAGGAACTGATATTGGCATAAACTATCCTTGGTTAGGTTGTCTCTGAACAAAATTCAATTCTTCGGTTGTAGATGAGGCACTGGTTTGTTTAAGAAGATTTTTAATGATAGGAAGTAAATAACAATATTAGTATCATTTTTTGTAGATTCACAAATAAGACACATTTTTGTTTTATCCAAAGGACAATCTCTTAATGAATGCTTCTTCTTTCATCTAGGACAATACATAGCCAATGGTTCAGTTTTGGAATTTTCTTTAGCTTGTAATCCATCCATAGTAGAGGTTAATTGCACTAAAATGTCTGTTTTAAAGTTTCCTTACTCATCCATTAGTTTTTTCATATCTGGATTCAGAATTTTCACTAATTTTCCTTTTCTAGGTCCACCTCTTGTTCTGGAATAGCTTCTACAAATCTCTTTAATTCCATTCATTCTTATTTGATCAATGTCTCCCCCTCCTATCAAGTTAAGGGCTTCTCTAGATTTGTCATCCAAACCTTTGAGAAAAATGGTTTTACTTAATTCCTCTATAAGCACAAATCCACATATTTTGCTAACAAAGAGGAATCTATCTAAATAGTCTTCTATATTTTCATCCTCTTCCTGCTTGATTTTGAAGAATTCTTCCTTCCTATTTCTCCCTCTATAATAATCTTGGTATTTATCTAGGAAGGTAGTATCCATTTATGCCCAAGTGCTAATAGAGTTAGATGTTAATCCCATGAACCACCTCATTGTTGCATCCTTCAAAGTGGATGGAAACAACTTGAGTTTTTGATTATCTATTTTATAATCATAGGTCTGACATAGTACCTTGAATTCAAATAGAAATTGGTCAGGATCTTCAGATGACATCCCTCTGAAGGTGGGTAAATGTGTAGGTGAGATATTTTTCATTGATGTGTCATCATATCCCAATTGGATTAGATAGGTAAAGGTCCTATCAGGTGCTCTCTCAGCTTCTCATGCCATTTCAAAAATATTTTCTGATTTTTCCTCCTAATCAATGTGGTAAGATATATGCCTTGGAGAAGGTGAAAAATCAAGAGTAGGAGGTTGACTACTCAATTGAGAATCAAAACTTACCCTCAATGGATCTTGGGTAATAAGCCTTCTTCTAAAAGTTCTACTCCCTTTAGGTGACTGATCTAAGAATTCCAAAAATGGAAATTTTGTTTCTTGTCTGACAGGGGATGGTGGTACCTCCAATTCTTGATTAATTTCCTTACTTTGAATAGAGGATGTTATGAATTCTTGTGAAGATGTTTTTGGAAGGAATCTACCCTGTGAGTCTCTTGGTCTACTCATATATTTTGTGATATAGTAGGGAAGATTCTTCAACTACTAGATGTATGTTTTGTTGCTCTTGCTAACACTTAATTAGAAAATTCCAACTAGTGGTTCCTGGTAACGATGCCAAAAATGATGGGTGTCATCATTCCCTTCATTTAATCAAATTCTTGTTGATGTCATATCAAACCAGGGGTGTGTCTAAAACTATGTAACAAGAGTACTTTAACCGATCTAGTAGTTGACTGTAGCTATTTTTATATTTTCTGGGGGATCTCTTTAATGTCTTAAGGACTTTTGGTAAGACATTATTCAAATTAAACTATGAAAACTTGCTGAAAGTAAAACACACACTAAAAGCTTTCTGAAAGGAAACACACTGTGTAGAATGGAAACACACTTGCTTTTGAAAGTAAACACACTTGCTTCTAGAAATAAACACACTCAAATTAAAATTCTTGAAAACAATTACAAGAAATATAAAAATTTATCTAAGCACCGCATGAACAAGTATACAAATGAGTTTAAGCGAAATAACTAAAGCAATACAAAATTAACAAATCTAAGCTATTTGCTGAAGAAATATAAATACCAAATAAACGAATATCCTGGTCCTTATGGGAGTGGGCCCTTTCTCCTCCTTGAATCAAGTATTTTAACAACTTATAATTCTCTCAAATTAGAATGGCTATTTTATTGATAAAAACATTAAGTATTACAAAACATCTCTGGATCGGGTACTTAGTCTATTTATTTTCTCTAGTCTATATCTATCTATTACAGTCTACCTTTATATACATTTTACAATCACAGTTGTCTCAATGATTCTGATGAAATCAAATCATGCCCTGTGAATAGATGTTGAGTCAAATGGCGGTTAATCGGATAGCTATAGGATAACTCTCCTGGATCTACATTTAGAAATATTCTCATCCTTTATGATTGAAAGGGTCATAGATGCAAAATCTCCGGATGTGGTTTAAAATAGATAACTCCCATTGGTTCGGAACTTTAAAGAAGTTACAAAACCATAGGAAATTATTAAGAGCCAAAACCTATGAGAGTTAGGAGCTATCCCGGGAGTTCCGAACTAAGTTTGAAAATTCGAACTAAATACTAGAGTTTCGAACTAAATGATGGGTTTTGAAACTAATTCCAAAAGTTTCGAAACTAATGATGACTATGTGATGGAGTTAGGAACTAGCTTGGAAGTTCCGAACTAAGATGTGTAGGAATAACCGTTATCCAAAACATACGATCGCCACTTGCTTCATTTTATTGACATATTAGACCTACTTTATTAAAAACTGAATTTAAACACACACTATGTTAGGACTTTTAGAGCTTTTAACATTAGGATCACAATCAATTAAAAAGATAGATACGGTTATATCCTAACTCATATCAGATCAACTAAAAGTCACGTAATGCAATCAAACTTAATCAAAAGGAGAGTAAGATGAGATCATATATTATACATTAATCAGACATATTCTAGCCTCATCACAAAGGTTCCATGTTTTCGTGAAGGTGGAGGGTGAAATTTAGGTTTTTCTTCTTAATGAAAAACATATATGAAACGCCTTTTTAGCATTTATCCACTTCTGAGCCACTTTGTATTGATCCACTTTGTATATGCCTCATTTTTTTCTTTATTCACTGCCACTTGTTATTAATCTCCTCTGACTTTTATTTTCCTTTGCTAATGTCTAGAATGAACCGCTTTGACTTTCTACAAAGTCATTGTGCATGGATTTGGAGATAGATGCCTCAATTTTTTGATTGTTTGTCGATGTTTATAGGGGTGATGGAGTCTCGACCATTTTTGTGGTTGCGGGCTTGGCAACTATTGTGTGTTCTTGTTTTTAATTTTAGGTTGCGATGGAGCTCGGGACGGAGTGTGTGGACAGAAATAAAACTTTATAAACCTTGTCAAAAGATATGTTGGTCGATGTAGGGTGTTGGGAGATAACTCGATCCACTGGGGCTCATTTCAAATGCTAACTCAACCCGTTCAACAAAAATCCCGAGATCCTAGCATTCCTCAATCCAATGGATCAATAGCTTGGCATTTAGATTATAGAGACAAGTGGGGGCTTAGTCCTCAGATGAGTTCGACTTCAATATCCCAACTCGGTGGATAACACACAACAGACTTAAAAGTAGCAGTGACCAACACACCCAATGTTGGATCAACCTCCAAAACTAGCATAGAAACCTCCAATTACAGCAACATGTTAGTTTTAGTAGAGACCAAAGGCACCTCTAATATTAGAGGTAAAACCCTTGGATGGGTAAAATTTTTTTAATTTTCTATACCTACTGAGAAAAATTTTCTTGGTGTTGGGTGCACAGTAGTGCAAAAAAATTACATTCCAAACACCTGGAATGAACAAGATGATGTGGGGAGGTAGGGATGGGGTTGGGAGGTTGAAAAGTGCTCTGTGATGAGCTCTCAATTTCTATAGACGCTTCTCCAAACTCATCTATCTCTGTTGCTCTCTCTTTCCACAACTTCACAGTCCAAATTCTCGCTTGGGTACCAAATGTAAACAGAGACGAAATCCTATAAATTATATTAATCTAAACCAACCATTTACGGGGAGAAGGATGCAATATATATGTATTGCATGTTGGATATAATCAAAAGAGGATTTACAACAATGCAAAAACCAAATTAAAATACAGTAGCTTCCAAATCACATCATCGGGAAGCACACTAATAATATTTTTAAAACAATATAACAACATCCATAATGTTTTAAATAAAACAATAATATGGTTTATAATATAACCATATACATAATAAATATATTAATTAATATCAAATGCATAATTAATATATAGTTAATTAATCATGTTTTAAACTCCTCAGATGCTCGTTTTCATTTCCCATGATGTTTTTAATCAAAATTTCCTCAATCTACTACCATTAAAATGTTTTACCTTTTTAATGGATGGGAAATGATTTTAGTTCTTCTTTTATGCATTTGGAATGTGTGGGACCTTGCATCTTTCATTTTTAACCTTTTGCAGAGAAAGAAATTCTTCATCGGGAGAGCAAAAATGGTGTTTTCCCATTTCCTGCAACTTCCTACGTTCTTTTCCCCATCAAATTCTTTCTCGAAAAGGTGAAGCTACGTGTTTTTTTCTCATTGGATGTGCCGGATGGGTTTCTTTTTGAACTTATCACTTTTGGTGATTTTGGAAAAAATGTCAGATTTGCCCCGCATCCCCGCCGGTCCTGATTGGTTGGAGTAGTTTTGGCGGAAGTTTGGGGTGATGGATCCATTTTATTCTCTAAGGCATTACGGAAAGGGTGAAAAGTTCTAAAATGACCCCATGGCCCCACCCATGTGAAAGGATAAATTTTGAGTTGAAAGCCCGCAATCAAATCAGAAAGGGACACGTGTTCATGTTGAAAAGTCAATGGTGGAGGCATGGAATTTTGGGGAAAGGTTGGAATTTTCCCCTTTTCAAAAAATAGATAAAAAGTGAAGCACATCCCCGCAACCAATCAAGTGATGCCATGTGTTGAAGAATGAAATAGGGACACGTGGCCATTTTTCAGTTCATATGTGCTTTGGTGGACGGTGGAGGACTTTAGGAATTTTAGCCTTGTTTCCACAAAGGGTGAAAAGTTCTAAAATGGCCCATGGCCCCGCTCATGCGAAAGGGAAAATTTCTAAGTTGAGGCCCATGTAACAAATTAGAAAGGGACACGTGGCCTACGTTGAAAAGTCAATGGGGGGCATGGACTTTCGGGGGGAAAAGTTGGAATTTTTCCCCTTTTCAAAAGTGGATAAAGTATAAAACTGAAGCGCATTCCCACAACAGTCAGGTGATGCCACATGTTGAAGAATGAAATCGAAACAATGGCCTGTGAGGAAATTGAGAATTTGAGCCTTTTTCACCAAAGGGTTAAAATGTTGCAAATTGAGCCATGACCCCTTTTTCCAATTGTGGTGTGCCACGTGTTCACGTTGAAAAGTCAAAGCGGGCGGAGGTTTTTGAGAATTTGAGATTTTTGTTAAAAAGAGTTTAAATGGTAGATTTGAACCGCATTTCCTCAGCCACTCAGATGGCGCCACATGTCCTTTGGTAGAGGAGCAGGAGGGTGGAGAAAAATGAGAAATCATGCTTTTTCTCCCAAATGTCAGGAAATGTAGATTTCTCCCCCAGGGCCATCATTGCTTGGATCTTGCCATGTGTAGGGTCCAAATTTGAAGGTAAAAGGGGGAAAAGATAGCCAAATGCACTCATCTAGTTTTTAATGCCATTAATGAACCAGAGCTCTACAAAATGCAAAAATGGATCATTCTTCATTTTTTTTTCTGTATTCCTTGTCATTTCTCCATGAGATGCATTTTTGGTTTATTATGGAGCCAAATGATAAGTTTAAAGGATGTAAAGTTTGATCATCAGAAAATGGAGTTTATCGGGCATACACGATAAAAAGGGGAAAACTTACCAAGTAAGCACTTGAGTGCTATGAAAGTGGTTAAAAGGTGGAAATGGTAGGACCACATGAAGAAGAAAATCATGAGATGCCCCCTGCTAAAGTAATCATGCTCGAACTGATGAAATATTCACCTTTTTGAACCTCTAGTTTTCATGAGTGTGTTTGTTTCATGTCACTTTCCAAAAGTGGATCTGCAACAAACATTATTCCTTTTGGATATTCTTTTCTTGGGGACAAAGTATGGATGTACATGATTGTTATAAGAACATGGTTTTGGCCATGGAAAAAGGGATTTTGGTTTTTCTGGGAAGGTTGTAAATTTTGAAGTAATTCAATACAAAAAGTTCTTTCTTTTCTTATTTTCCTCTATTATATCTCTCTCTCTCTCTCTTGCTCGATTCAATGGATCATTTGTTTTGCATTCAATAGAAACTTTGTGTTCTAGTCTATGTAATCTTTAGAACTTTGTGTCTGCAGATTTGCATCGGTGGTGAAGTAATTGATCCTTTTCTATATTTTCTTGGTTCAATGTGAGTAGGGAGATACTCTGCTATCTATATTTCCCAAAAGCATTGTTGTTTTCTTCCTTCTCCCATCTCTTTATTCTTCCATTCCTTTTGATTGATAATATTTTGAGTATGAAAACATTCCGAGGATACCAGGATCCAAACATTGATAGTTGTAGATTTGTACATTTTTTTTTTCCTAGCTTTCAATAAGGGAACCTCTCCCATTAAAGAGGAGGGACTTGTTGTCCCCTGATTGTGGTTTCAACCCATGTTCCATTCTGAAACCCAATAATTTTTGGTGACTCTTGGGGAATTCATTGCAAATGGATTCCAGTTTTTGAATAACAACTTCTTGATCATCTTTGATCTGGTGACTCCAAGATACACTCGGGGTAGAAGAACCCTTGGGGAAGAAGACCCTCATTTCCAACTTCTGGATCATCAAGGTTTCTCTCTCCCTTCATCAAGAAAAAGAAGAGGAACAAGATCTGCAAGCACTCCTCCTGCTAGAGACAAAACTTCTGGGAGTGACATCCCTCAAGATCAAATCAGTCCTAATTTGCATGCTTTGATTCTCGCTTGGTGTTTCAGTTCCTCTCCAAACAATCTTTCCAAGGATGGAAGCTCCTCTACCTTGGGGCCAAAGGGTTGGGCCTCTTGCTCTTCCCCAACCATTGCATGAATTTCCTAGAGGCAATAGAAAGAATTTCCCTAAATTCAGAGGTGATGGGAAGGTTCATCCAGATGAGCATATTGGCCTTCATTGTTGCTTGTGGTGTTCTCGGAGTTGAACATGAGGATATCTCTGTTAGAATTTTTGTGGAGACATTGCAAGATAATGTTGTTGATTGGTTTTATCATCTCCCTGCTGGATCCATCACCAATTGGAACACCATGATGACCCAGTTTGAGCAAGTGTTTCAAACTTGAGGATGTACATGCCCTCTTGGCCCAGATTTCTCAAATCAAGAAAGAGTCACATGAGCCCATGAGGGAATTTGTGGCCAAATTCAATAGGCTGGTTAACAAGATCCCACAAAACACATGCCCTATGGATCAGATTCAGAAATGTTTCTTCCTTAATGCCCAACTACCTGAAGTGAGCTATGCACTTAGAAGAGCTAATCTTGCCACTTTAGATGTTGATCGAGATTTTTTTGTCAGTGTTGAAGATGATCTGATCATGTCTGGCAAGCTAAGGAGAGAATCATCCAAATCCAAAGCATCTCCTTCTTCCACATCTTCTCCTAGAGCTAATGTAGATCAGTTGGTACAAAAACTTGCTAATGATCTTATTCTCTCAAGAAGTAGTTAGCCCAACATGCTCCTTATCAGGATGTTCCTAGGAAGAACTTTCAGCCCAAGAATCGGTTTCCCTCTCCTCAGACAGATTGGAAATTGAAGGCCCACCTGTTAAAGTTCCAGTCAATGCAACATGTGAAGTGTTGGAGCTGATGATGAGGAGGAGGAGGATGAAATATATGAAGAACATGAAGAGGAAGCTGATGAAGAATTAGAAGAGTTGAGTGGATCTCATGTCCATTTTCTCACCACTGAAGGTATAGATGAAGAGGATGATTATGAAGAAAGAGTTGCAGAGATGAACAATGAATCATATGTTGTCATGACTCGTGAGCAAGCCAACAAGAAGGAGAAAGTGGTGCAGCCTACTAAAAGATCTAAGGAGCCTCCTATGGTCATTCCAAGTGATTGCAAGGAGAGGAGCTCCTATTCCAACTTCTTCCACACCCAAGGTAAGTTTTGTTGTTCCTTCCTCCTCTATTTCTGCTCCTAAAACTTCTTGCCCTTCAAATGATAGAGTTGATAAGTCAAAAGTTTCATCTACTCCTATCAATGATGCTCCATCTACCTCTAGTTCTTTTGACATTATTGACCATCTCAAGAAAACTAAGATCCAGATCTCAGAAGCTGAATTCTACCAAACCCATCCCAAGGCCTTTGCTAAGATGGTAGACTTTGTAAACTCCAAATCCAAGCCTTCATCCCCTAGTTCTAAAGGTCTCTTTCCCACTCCTTCTCCTTCATCTCAACCAAGCCTTGTGGTAGTAGTCACTTCATCTGATGAGAAGATCAAACCATTTTATGTCACTCTCCTCATAGCTGGCCACAAACTCAACAATTGTGTTATTGATTCTGGTGCTTCAGATAATGTGATGCCTGCTAAGGTAGCTCATGCCCTAGGCTTAACCCTAACCCACACTTTTGGTTCATGTTACTCAATGGAAAGTAGAGAAGTGCCATTGGTTGGAAGGATCAAGGATGCACAAGTAGCCTTTGTTTACTTTTCCAGAGAAGAGAGTTTTAGCCACCATTTTGGTAGCTGATATTCCCCCTTCCTATGCATGTTGTTGAGTAGAAATTTTTGCAAAGATGTTGGAGGAGAAATCATGATGGATTGGTCACATGCTCTTATTCCAGTGAATGGGAAAATGAAGAAGCTACTTCCTGAGAAACAAACTGAATATATCATGCAAAAAATAGATGACCCAAAGGCACAAATACTTTATGAGGACATTGGTCATGGTAACTACATGATCATGTCACAAGATGAGGCTAACCATCCTAAGGAAGTGCTTCTTGATCCTAATGGCATTTGGATTTTGGAATTTGATGGGAGCTCTCCAGCTGGTTCTGGAGCTGGTGTGGTGCTTATTTCTCTGAAGGGAAAATTCATCCTTTCTCCTTCAAGCTCCAATTCAAAAACACAAATAATACAATAGCTGAGTATGAGGCTCTCATCCTCGGTTTAAGCATGGAAAAAGAGATGGGGATCAAGAATCTCCTTGCTCATGGAGATGTAGAGCTGATTGTAAAATAGTTAGAGATCTTTTCAAGTGAAGAATAGAAGGTTGAAACATTACAAGAATCTAGTTTGGGATTCCATTGAGTTCCTTGATGCCTTTTCAATTGAAGCCATGCCAAGGGAAAGAAACACTAGGGCTGATTCCTTGGCTATCTCGGGGTCTCTACTGATCCCTCATCCAGATTTCTCCCAAGATAAATTCACCATTGAGATGATTCATAGGCCTAGTGTGCCTGACAATGCAAACAATTGGCAGGTCTTTAATGATGATCAACACTTGCTTTCCTTCCTTGAACTCAGAGATAATTTTGACCAGTTGTACTTTGAAGGAAGTGGAAATCTACCTAGAGAGTGTGTGCCCCCAAATGAAGAAGATAACAAAGAAGAAATGGATCATGATGGCTGCATAAAACTAAAAGGTAATAAGATACCTAAAGGGATGGTAAGTTTGGAAGAGTTATTTGATAAACATGATAGGTACATCAAGTCCAAAACTTCCAAAGGAGCTCAATAGTCTATTGACTATGAAAAGATAAACATTGGGAGTCTTAATGAACCCATGTTGGTAAACATTGGAAAGTGCTACACACAAGAGGAGAGGGAAAAGAAAAAAAATCTATTGAAAAGGTATGTTGATGTTCTTGCATATTCTTATGATGATCTCAAGGCTTTTCAGCCAAAAGAGATGCAACATTTCATTCCTCTAAAACCTAGGATCAAGCCCTTTCGGAAAAAAGTAGAGGCAATATAACCCTAAAATTGTTGATACAATCTTTCAAGAGATCCAAAAGTTATTGAAGGCTAAGATCATTTTCCCCATTCACCATTCAACGTGGATTGCTAATATTGTGCCTGTCAGGAAGAAGAATGGTGAGATCTAGATTTGTGTTGATTTTAGGAATTTGAATCAAGCCTCTTTGAAGGATAATTATCCTCTCCCCATAATGGATCAAGTGTTGTAGGTTGTTACAGGTTCAGAAATGTTGTCCATGCTTGATGGATTCTCAGGATATAATCAAGTAGAAGTAAGTGTTGCAGATCAACATAAGACTACCTTTACCACTCCTTGGGGCACCTTTGCTTATAGAGAATGCCTTTTGGCCTCATCAATGTTGGTGCCACCTTTCAGGGAAATGGACCTGGCCTTTGGTAGTCTCAAGGGAAAATGCATAGTTGTATACCTTGATGATCTGACTGTGTTTTCAAAAACTAGAGCTGATCATTTCCAACACCTTGAAACTGTCCTCCAAAAGTGTAGAGAGCATGGCATCTCCTTGAATCCCAAGAAATATATCTTTTGTGTCACCGAGGGAAAATTATTGGGACACATTGTCTCCAAGGAGGGAATCAAGATTGATCTAGAAAGAGTCCAGATGATTCAACAGATCCCTCTCCCCACAAGCAAGAAGGGTGTGCACTCTTTCTTTGGCAAGATCAACTTCTTAAGAAGATTCATACCTGATTTTTTGAACTTACTTTGAACATAGCCCACATGATGAAAGGGAAGAAAACTTTTGGTTGGTCCTCTGAAGGAAAGGTTGCATTTGAAGACATCAAGAGAGCTATAGCAAAGACTCCAATCTTGGCATGCCCTGATTATAGCAAAGACTTCATTATCTATTGCTATGCTACTGAAAGTACTCTAGCTGTTGTGTTAACCTAGGAGAATGTTGAAGGTCATGAACTCCCCATAGCATTCATGAGTTATATTTTGAAATCCCATGAGCTGAAGTACACCATGATGGAGAAACATGCTTTTGTAGTGGTCAAAGTTGTGAAGCAGTTTCATTTTTACATCCTCAACTCTCATTCTATTGTGCTTGTGCCTGATACAACTATTAAATCCATTCTTACACAACAAGAATTTGGAACCAAGAGAGGAAATTGGGTAGCCAAAGTTTAGGAGTATGATCTTGACATCAAACCCACCAAGCTAGTTTGAGGAAAGGGCTTATGTGAACTCATTGCGTTGAAGGAGCTGATGCCAAATTGTCCAAGGAGGAAGTTGATATCCTTGTTGTTCTTTTCCTCAACTCTCAATGATGAATGGTATGTATGGCATTGCACACTTTCTTACTTATGGAGAATTTCCATCCCATTTGAGTGCCAAGGATAAGAGAGCCATCAAATTAAGGTCTGCATGTAATATGTGTTGTGGGAAAATGCATTGTTCAAATGAGGCATAGATGGAAGGTTTTTGAAATGTGTTGACAAAGAGCAGCAAAAGAAATTGTTCTCAAGCCTTTCATGACCAGGCCTATGGAGGTCATTTCTCTTCTATTGTCATGGCCCACAAAATCCTCGTGTTGGATATTATTGGCCTACCTTGTTCAAAGATGCATCAAAGTGGGTAGGCAAGTGTGAAGCATGTCAAACCTTTGTTGGAAGACCCAAATTGGTTGCTTTACCTCTCAAACTAGTGGTGATTGAGGAACCTTTTCAACAATGGGGTTTGGACTTCATTGGGACACTCAATCCACCTTCAAGTGTAGGGCATACTCATGTTTTGACTACCACTGATTATTTCACCAAGTGGGTGGAAGCCATTCCAGTTAAAAGTACTACTTCTGAAGTAGTATGCAACTTCATCAAGGAGCACATCTTAATAAGGTTTGGGATACCAAACAAGATTGTCACTGACAATGCTTCCAATTTTTTTCTTTTTGAGATGATGGATTTTTGCTATGGCTATGGCATTTCCCTTGCCCACTCTTCAGATTACTATCCCCAAGGGAATGGGAAAGCAAAATCAACTAACAAGAACTTGGTCACCATTGTTTGGAAGCTTGTTAATGACTCTCAGAGGAATTGGCATAAGAAACTATATGATGCTTTATGGGTAGATAGGATTACACCTAAGAGAGCCATTGGAATGTCTCCTTTTCAAGTGGTATATGGAGTTGAAGCTCAGCTGCCAGTGACATTGGAACTACCAGCCTTACATTTGATGAAGGCCATTGAGGATGCCAACTTTACCAATTCATTGGACAAAAGAATTATGTACCTCAGAAGTTGAATGAAGACAGATTGCAAGTGGTTGACAGAATATCAGCTCATCAACTCAAGGTAAAAGCTCTATTTGACAAAAAGGCTAAACCCAAAACTTTTCAAGTGGGAGACAATGTTCTTCTTTGGGACAAAAGGCATGAACCTCGAGGAAGCCATGGTAAATTTGATTCCCTTTGGCTTGGTCCTTTTAAAATTAGACATTTTTTGGTGAGAACTCTTTTTACCTAGATTACATGGATGGTTCTCCTCTCCCACTTCCTTATAGTGGGAAATTTTTGAAGTTGTTCAAAACCTAGGAGTTTTGGTGGTCCCTCTGTACATTTTGTATAGCATTTTTTCTTTCCTTTTTTTGTTTTGGTTGGTTTCCTTTTGTGTTCTCTTCTGTGTTGGTATTGCTTCTTTTTGACTCCATTGCCCATTGGCTAAGACATTGATTTGATCTGATTACCCAAGAATTCTCTAAGGTTCTTGATTTTCCTCTTTCCTCTACCAAATCATCCCCAGAAGGAGCCAATTGTTGTCCTCTCAATTTTCCCCACCCTTTCGAATCTAATTTCATGAAAATTGGAGCCCTGCCATAGAAGAAATTCATGTTTTAAACTCCTCAGATGCTCATTTTCATTTCCCATGACATGTTTTTAATCAAAATTTCCCTCATCTATTGTCGTTAAAATGTTTTACCTATTTTTAATGGATGGGAAATGATTTTAGTTCTTCTTTTATGCATTTGGAATGTGTGGGACCTTGCATCTTTCATTTTTAACCTTTTTGCAGAGAAAGAAATTCTTCATCGGGAGCAAAAATGGTGTTTTCCCATTTCCTGCAACTTCCTACGTTCTTTTCCCCATCAAATTCTTGCTCAAAAAGGTGAAGCTACATGTTTTCTTCTCATTGGATGTGGTGGATGGGTTTCTTTTTGAACTTATCACTTTTGGTGATTTTGGAAAAAATGTAGATTTTCCCCCCGCATCCCCCCTGGGTCCTGATTGATTGGATTGGGAGAGTTTTTGGCGGAAGTTTGGGGTGATGGATCCATTTTATTCTCTAAGGCATTATGGAGGAAAGGGTGAAAAGTTCTAAAATGACCCACGTGGACCCCACCCATGTGAAAAGGATAAATTCTGAGTTGAAGCCCACAGTGACAAATCAGAAAGGGACATGTGGCCTATGTTGAAAAGTCAATGGTGGAGGCATGGACTTTTGGGGGAAAGGTTGGAATTTTTCCCTTTTCAAAATAGATAAAAAGTGAAGCACATCCCACAACCAATCAGGTGATGCCATGTGTTGAAGAATGAAAAAGGGACATGTGGCCATTTTTTAGTTCATATGTGCTTTGGCGGACTGGCGGAGGACTTTAGGAATTTTAGCCTTGTTTCCACAAAGGGTGAAAAGTTCTAAAATGCCCATGCCCCCACTCATGTGAAGGGATAATTTCTAAGTTGAGGCCCCAACAAATTAGAAAGGGACACGTGGCCTACGTTGAAAATTCAATGGGTGGGGGCATGGACTTTTGGGGGAAAGGTTGGAATTTTTCCCCTTTTCAAAAGTGGATAAAGTATAAAATGAAGCGCATTCCCGCAACCAAGTCAGGTGATGCCATGTTGAAGAATGAAATCAGAACAATGGGCCTATGAGGAAATTGAGAATTTGAGCCTTTTTCACCAAAGGGTTAAAATGTTGCAAATTGAGCCATGACCCCTTTTCCAATCATGGTGTGCCATGTGTTCACGTTGAAAAGTCAAAGTGGGTGGTGGAGGTTTTTGAGAATTTGAGATTTTTGTTAAAAAGAGTTTAAATGGTAGATTTGAACCGCATTTCCTCAGCCACTCAGATGGTGCCACGTGTCCGGCTTTTGGTGAGAGCTATGGGGGTGGAGCAAAATGAGAAATCATGCTTTTTTCTCCCAAATGTCAGGAAATGTAGATTTCTCCCCCAGGGCCATCGTTGCTTGGATCTTGCCATGTGTAGGGTCCAAATTTGAAGGTAAAAAGGGGAAAAGATAGCCAAATGCACTCATCTAGTTTTTAATGCCATTAATGAACCAGAGCTCTACAAAACACAAAAATGGATCATTCTTCATTCTTTTTCTCTTGTATCCTTGTCATTTCTCCATGAGATGCATTTTTGGTTTATTATGGAGCCAAATCGATAAGTTTAAAGGGATGTAAAGTTTGATCATCAGAAAATGGAGTTTATCGGGCATACGTGATAAAAAGGGGAAAACTTACCAGTAAGCACTTGAGTGCTATGAAAGTGGTTAAAAGGTGGAAATGGTAGGACCACATAAAGAAGAAAATCATGAGATGCCCCCTGCTAAAGTAATCATGCTCGAACTGATGAAATATTCACCTTTTTGAACCTCTAGTTTTCATGAGTGTGTTTGTTTCATGTCACTTTCCAAAAGTGGATCTGCAACAAACATTATTCCTTTTGGATATTCTTTTCTTGGGGAAAAAGTATGGATGTACATGGATTGTTATAAGAACATGGTTTTGGCCATGGAAAAAAGGGATTCTGGGTTTTTCGGGAAGGTTGTAAATTTGGAAGTAATTCAATACAGAAGTTCTTTCTTTCTTTTTTTTCTCTCTATCTCTCTCTCTCTCTCTTGCTTCGATTCAATGGATCATTTGTTTTGCATTCAATAGAAACTTTGTGTTTAGTAGTCATGTATGTAATCTTTAGAACTTTGTGTCTCAGATTAGATTTGCATGGTGAAGTAATTGATCCTTTTCTATATTTTCTTGGTTCAATGTGAGTAGGGAGATACTCTATCTATCTATATTTCCCAAAAGCATTGTTGTTTTCTTCCTTCTCCCATCTCTTTATTCTTCCATTCCTTCTGATTGATAATATTTTGATAAAACACACTATTTATTGGATTTCAAGACTATATCTACCTAACACATCTTTTTACTATAAATATTTTTTCAATATTAATAAAGAGATCAAGAGAAAATCCACAAACATGTGGACGAAAAGCACATGAGGCTCAACTTATCACATATAACCAAATTATTCTTCTCGTCAAATAAGGATGGCATATGCAAGTGGTGCATCGATTATAAATATTTTAACAATATCATAGTGAATAACAATTACCCTTTTCCTAGGATTATAATACATTTTGGTCAAGCTCCATGGTGCCAAATTATTCACTAAAATCATTTTTGAGTTTGGGTATCCTCGTTTTCATGTTGAACCTTTATACATCTTGAAGACAACCTTTAAATACAAAGAAGGTTTATTTGAGTAATTGGTTATGCCCTTCGACGTAACTAACACACTTGCTACATTCATGGAGACAATGAATAATTTTTTTGGCTTTCACAAGGAATGACATTATGATCTTCAACAAACATTAGGTTAATATTTTTCCATATTCAATAAGTGCTACACACTTTGTAGTATAAAAATTTATATAATAACATGTAAAAATGTTCATTAAAATTATAGGATATATAGTATGTAGGAAACATAGTATATGCGCAAGGAATTTAGGTGGATCCCACCAAGATCCACATCATCCAAGAATGTTATACAAAAATAATCTCATAGAGCTTCATAAATTCTTGGGATTAGAAAATTTATGTAGGAGGTTTGTAATTGGATTTTATCACATCACTTAACCTTTGATTTAAGTTTCTAAAAATGGTAGCAAAACAAACTTCATCTCGGTTAGCCACACACTGCAAAACATACCGATTATTGAAATATAGAAATTATTTGCATTAGTAATCACATTATCGGGTTTTTAAATACAATTTATGATAGATATTTATGCATCTAATATTTTTATGGAGGGATTATTTAAATTAATTTTTAAGACACTTTGGAGTTGAAAATATGCTTACAATGTTAAAAAATATTTCTTTTGGATATACCTCATATCAAATATTTCCAAATACATCAAGTCTTGTAACACGTGTAATTTTCAAACCAATCAACAAGAATAAATATTTGCACACATCTCTATTAGTTATAATGATACCATAGAATTTCTCTCTGGGTACCCTACTTCCAAGCATGGTGATGAATACTTTTATTTAGTAATAGATAGATGATCAGAGATGAAAATTATGACACCTATTGATGTATCTTATACTACACCACCACTAACAATAGAAACTCCTTTTCACAAAGAAATTGGAAAACTATTAAGTTCATTGATCACATTCAATACAAGTGTAGACCATTCGGAGAAGGTTATTGATAATTATAACAATCACATTGGGATTTTTTCCTTGCACAATGATATAAAATAGAGGAGGGATTATATACATGAATTTAATACACATGGAAGAAAATGGCACACATAATAGAGATACTATTTCACTTTGGAAAATCCTTTTAGGTAAAAATAACACATGAAATTTCGTTATATTACATTTAACTAAAAATAACAATACAAAGAAATGCTTCTCATTTTTGTACATAACATACATTCTATATAATATAATGTGTAACTATATATAAATATAACAATATTATCAAGTGAACGTAACCATCAATACTTAATTGTTTAATAGCGAGAAATTTATAGATTGCAACACGTGTTCTATATGTGTCCATTATATTTTCCATAGAAAGACACAATGCTCTTATATCAACACTCCACTTTGTAATTCTCATCCAATAAGAGAAGCATCAAATTCTCACCAATCACCAAGAAAAGTGATCATTACAAAATGCTTCTCCACCAACCATGTTTTATAATTAGCAAGAGTTACATGCACACCTTTATTTTACATTTACGGTGAAAAGTATATGGTAAATCCTTAAAGAAAAATATGTTGCATTACTAATTTTCATAACTCATATTGTGCACCACTCTGAAAATTTCATATGGATCTTTATTCCAATATGCATTAATTTTCACAACTATACCACCGTATAATTCGTGGAAAAAACCATTTGCGCATAACCATCCTATGAAAATATGTACATTTGAAACATTATTAACATTATCCAACTCTTTGAACACTTTACATTAAGGGAAATTGAATCCATACTTCAACATTTGCAAGAAATTATTCCCAATTGTTTCTTATTCAAAAAAAAATCTTAGTACTCACTTCTTTTTTAATGATTATGTGGCATTTTCATTAATGTCCACTTTCTCCATATTTATAAATTTGTATATCTATTGAGGATATATTATAAATATGGATCATATGAGCGTCTAATGAGACACAAATCCTTTTAATCATTAATATGAAATTAATACTTAGCTCATTTCGAGTAATCATACTTGAAGCCAACAATGGAAGACCAAGAAACCCAATGTCACTTTGGGGATTTGAACTTGGGTTTCCATGATAAAAACCCAATGTTTTAAATTGAGAACAACAATTGAATCTCCAACAATATATTATTATCCACCATTTGTTTTATAAAATTTTATTTCACATTAACGAGTTTCATCGAGTGTGATACTCAAGGTTCTTAGCCATAAACATTTGAAGTTTGATGTTCACAACCTATCTTTACAAAAATTTGAATGAACCCAATAGTGGAACACAAAATTTGAAGATTAAACACTTCCTTTATTACATGAGTAGTGTTGATGTGTATGAAATACACACACCAAGGGATAATGTTAGGATATTACAGTCCTCCTCATTTTTAAACCAAGAAAATGACTCAAAGTGCACGAGTTGCAGGTATGTGGCCTTTTAGATGACCAATGAATGTATTTACTAGATAATGTTACAATCGTTTTAGCACCACTCTCTGCATCACCTCACTTATTTTGGAACTAATTATACCTAAATATAATTTAAATCCTAACGAATGGGTATTTATTAGAAGGAAACCTAAAAGTAAGATAGGGTAGAGAGCAAAGAAGATTCTACAGAGACTAAATATCATGAAGATGAATTATATAAATTAAACATGTATGCCTAAAATAACGAAATGTACTTAGTTTAGTTTACACACAAAATGACATGCTATTGGTGTAAGGATTCAAAGGGAATTAAAACTATGATAATAATCAATTATTTATAAACTAAAAAAAAACCATTTATATTATTATATGCACATCCATTATAGACTGCCAAGCTAGAAATCCTATCAAACATTCATTAAACTTGCAAATCCCACTTTAAAGGTCACACATGAAGGTATAAAATTGATTATAGTTCAACAATAATTCATAAATGAAACATACAAAACATGAAATGAAATCATATCACTTCAACTCACATGAATGCTAAAAATTGGCTTGTATAATGAATCTCGAATTCACCTCCCTTGAGAATGAAGGGGTACATGTCCATTTATACAAAATAGGGGCCTTATTCCACCAAATTTTTAATGCTATAATTTCTTAGGATTACAAAATATTATAGATAGTTTTCCTTTTACAAAATATCTTAATTAATTCAGATTAGGATGTTCCAATTGAAAACATGGCCCAACGTGCCTTTAAAATATTCCTAACAATAATCTATTGTTCTTGTTTAACCACTAGCTCCTTTTGAGTTGGATTTGGTTGTGTGGACCCTACCTTAGAGGATACCAAGGCATCTTGGCATATTTTATAATTCCCATAAATTTTGTTGAGATCAACGATGGGATTCCTAAAAACTTGAGATTTTTATCTAATATGACCTTTTGGAAAGTCATTATTGATTTTGATATCTCCTTGAGGGTATGTATCTTTTAAATATTTTCTTTGGCTTGAGACACTAATTTTATGACCTTTGAATCCTCTATCTCATTCGTCTCATAAATATTCCTATGAAATTGAACCATAAATTGTTTGAACTATCCTAAGAATTTATTCATGGTCACCATCTCCTTATTTTTTGTAAACCTTAGGCATGAATGCCTCAATGAATATTTGTCTACCCCTAAAAATGACATCATATAATTGTGGGGGTATCCTACCCATTTGTTCTTCCCAATCCTCTAATGCATATTTTTATAATTGTATATGTTTTACATAGGCCTATGTCTTCTAATGTAAGTACAACGAGATCCATGCATGCTCCTTCATCTATATATTTTATTATTACTTGAATCATTTTCTATAGGACATATATATAGTTGAAAACAATGTGGTATATTCTAGAGAAGGCCCATCCTTTCTTCTTAGATTCAAGACCTCCCTTTAATACAACAAAGAGAGATAATATATCTTTCTCTACCTAGTTAGTAATATCTTTGGGGATAGTGGTTTTCCCTTTAGTTTCTAATTCTTTCTTTCTTGCTTGAACTCGAACCATTTTACTGCAAGATTTATTGATTTCGAATGAAGGAGAATGTATCCTCTTGATATTCCATTACATGATATCCCTTATTTTTTCTCTTTTGTGAGAGAAATAAAATATTCTAAAGTCTCATGATATATGAGGGCTTGGTTGTATACATGATTTTCTTAGCTACCCTCCTCATTGTTCCCACCTTGTGATTGAATTAAATCTTTATTTGAGGGTATCCTTGTGTTTTTGATCATATTTTTACCTATGTGTTATCAAGGCTTGTTATACCCAATTTGTCTTTGGTTCCTATGGAGATGTATTGGTATAGGTATATTTTCCCTCTCACCTATGAATTTTTTCCACTTCATTAATAGTTTTCTCAGTGGCTTCTTTAGTTTCTCCTTCTTCTAAAGAGGATATTGCATAGGCTTCAAGAGAAGGGCCTTGGGTTTTATCATGGGTTACTTCTTAGAACTCTGTACCACTTAGTTCAAATGTGATGTAGATCCTATTCACCTTTTGACAACATGTAATGTTAGTTTTCACACCAAAACACAAAACTTCCCTTAAAGCTTTAAACAAGATATTTTCTTCAAGTCAAGATTCCCAAAATTAGGAAAACAATTATTTTTAACCTTGTGTAACTTAATCAACACTTGTACCTTTCTTCTAGATTTCATTCAATTCTATTCCAACCATTAAGTTGATTTTAATTGGTCAAAGGATCAAATGTCTTACCTTTTTTAAAATTGTCTTTCTAGGATTCTAAAAAAATGCACTTAGTAATTCCATGGTTGGAGCATTATACACTTTCCCAAAACCAAATAATCACGCTTTTTCCTCCATGAGGTTTGGGTAAAATTTGATGTCTCAAAGTTTTGATTCAGACCCTTTTCTCTCCCTTCCTCCTTTTTGCTTCAAGATTTTACTAGGCTTTCCTATAGGGTTTTTCACACTTAAATTTTGTTCTAATGATTAAAATTAAAAAAATCCCCATTCAGGATACTCATTTAGCTCTATTTCATGTGTGAAATTTTTAATAGGATTTACTTTGCAAGAGTTCCCTAAAAACCACCTTTCTAGCTACCAAATCAGGTATTTATGAACGTGTTTCATTGTCAAAGAGTACTCTCATGAATTATAGGAAACATAGAATAGTTTAGGCCTTAGATACTTCAAAATATATAAGAGGGGGTATCACCATCATGATTTCAAAAAAATTCTCCTTGGTTCAACTTCCTTACCTTTATTCTATAGTTTTGACCTCTTACCTAGGCAAATATGTGGAGTTCGAGTCTTTTTGACACCCACTTTGTTAAAAGAAAATAAAATGAATGAATCCATATACCACTCGATCCTTAAAATTTATGTTCTATAGGTAATTTCATAGCATTACTTATGAGTTTCATCCTTTTTCTCCATCGAAAACCTTTTATATCTCTTGATCAACATGTTCTTGGATCAATAAATGCACACCTAGTGGTTTCTATTAGAGATTGTTGCATTTTTATTCTAGCTGGGAGGGTTTGAAAACCTTTTATCAATATAATCTATCTAATGTAGACTTCACAAAACTTCCCTGAAGATATCATGGTTTAACTTACTATATAAACTCTTCAAACCACTCTTTTCCTTTTAAACCCTAATAAGGGTTTCTCACGGACCTGATAGATGAAATTTTGTCACAAAAGGAAAACTACTCACTTTCAGATATTAAAACTTAATCCCAAGGATCACCTTAACCTCTTCCATGTTTAAAAATTTCCATAAAATATATTTATGTCTTCCAACTTTGAGAATAATAAAAAATATCATTGTTTTACCCCTTAAAAACGGGGTTCTCTAACCTTTAACTTGATTACACAAGATAGCTCTCAACTTAACCTTGTAATGAATTGGCTAGAATAAAGGGTCAATAGATGATAAATGTTTATCCCTCATCTATTTTATTCATCCTTCTAGGTAGGCTCCTCCTTTAATACTTGCGACTTGATCCTAATAACCTCATCACTATCTCGATGTAGGTTTATCTGATGAACTCGATTTATATCTTCTCAAAAAATATAAACTCACAAAATTCAATACAAATTAATACTATAAGGTTCCTTACCATCTGTAATCCTCATCCACATTACATGCACAAGTTCACTTTGATTATTAAAATTCATAAAAAAATCATGGAAAAGCGCCTCAAATTGTGTATACACAAGAATGATGGCTCAATTTAGTTACAAATATTCTTATCTATTCCATCTTAATCCTTTCTAACTGATTCTTGGCCCTTTATACCCTTCATATTACATTTTTTTTTCTTTCATTATAACATTAAATGGCTCAACTTAGTCTAGAACCTTAGAACTTGAGACTTAGGTCACAACCATGGCCTTTTAAGAATATTAGACCTCACGAAGACTTCTTACAACCTTATTACATGATTTGAGGCTCTAAGATCACATCTAAGCCCCAATTGCAAGCCAAAATTTCCTTCTAGATTTGAATTGATAGTTTTGGAGGGAAGCTGACAAATTCAAATTTGTGGTCTTATATAAAACAATCACACCTAGAAGACCCTAGATGACCTCCTATACCTATCAACACACTGAAAAATCCAAAATTGATGATATCAACCATATATAAAAGCTTGGATTGATGCTCCTACATCAAAATGGTCCCAGATAAGTGGTCAAAGAGATTTTCCTAAGATGATTTGGTGTCTCTACATAATTAGGTGCCCTTCTTGAAAATACCCTTTTGATTATCCTCTTTAGTGGGGAATTTCATTGTGGTATTCATATAATTTTATATAATATAATCATCATCTTGGGTGGTCCACACCCATTCATTTACATCAACATCATTATAATAAGTAATGTTCAATTTTCCTCTAAATGATTCAAAATGTTTGCCAAATCTTTTCCTGGAATCATAACTTCTTGATGGGTGCACATGAAAATTAAATAAGTTCCTATGAGAGGTAAAAATTTAAGATCTATCCATATTTTTAAATCCTTATTCCCAACTAACAAAGGTAATAAAGGATTGGTCCTCAACTTCTTTTCCTTACATTTGTTGGCAATGACATTCTTGACTTGAAAGGTAATTTATTATTTTACCAGTTTTTACGGCACATAATAGAAAAGTTGCAATGGTAGAGTATGGAATTATTAAATCATGATGACTATGTATTATAGGTAAAATAAGGAAGATCCCATTTTCTAGATAGATTTTATGACTTCTTCAGAAATTCGGGCATATGCTTCTTCATAATTATATTGTAGACTTTGGGAGAAAATGAATTGTATATATCTTCTATGTGGGCCTTAAATCTATGAGCATACAACTTAGAATAAGCCTCACTTTATTCTCAAGGTATCTTTGGATCCCATGGAGGGAAAAATTAGGGAAGACTAGGATTCCACATATTGTATCCATTAAATAAGAATCCATAAAGGACTTTTTATTTTTACATAGGGATCCCTTTGTGAAATCAAATTTATTGACACTTTGCCCTAATGTAGGAATTTTATCATCGTCAATATTTATAGACAATATAGGGACCCAAGAAACATCTAATTTGGTAGTGGAGGGGTTACCATACAGATGGTTCATTTGTGACATCCCAATTCTTAACCATGGCCCAAATATTTGAATGAGGATGTTATTCAAAATATCATCATCCATGTTATCTATTGGGTCATTTGCCAAATTCTATGATACAATCCTTATTTATCGGCTGGCCATCCAAGAATCAATGGTAGTGGAATTGTATACCACATTAGATTTGGGTACCTTATAATAAAATTTGAACGTAGAAGAAAAAATGAAAGCTACCTTGTTTTCCTTATTATTTTAAAGTAATAGCCCTTCTTTTGCTTAAGTAAGGTTCAAAATGGGAGAGAGAAATTCATGAAACAAAACTACCTCTCTAGTTTTGTTGTTATTGGGTGTAGTCTAGATTTATTTAATTCTTGAATCTCCATGTCCCTCTGAATATCATTAGTTGACATTTATTCTTCATCTACAAAATTCATAGAACTATTGATAAGATTGAAGAATGATGGGAAATGCATCGTTTAATGATGTGGGATCCAAGAATGCATCCCTTAATATCCTTTGGTTTACATAGGTATATAGGAAATTATTCACTCTTGATTTCCCTTAATCACTAGCCATTACTTCAGAACTTGGATCTATAATCTCTGTAAACTCAATATTACAAAAATTTGGTTCTTTGCAAATGAATTTTGTTAATTCACCCACTTCTAATTGAGTAATATTTTAATTCAAATTAGCATGCATGTATTGATCGCACATAATGTATCCATTGATGTCTTTTCATCTTGGGAATGTTTTCTTTTTAATTTTTTTCCTTTTTAATGTGGACCAAACATGTGCACATGTTTAAATTTAATTATAACCCCTAGCATTAATTACGAACTTAACCTTGGGATGCCACGTGCAAGCCATGTAATAAGCCACATGTATTACTATTATTGGTCCGCCCTTCTTTAGGTGTTGAGGTGTCATTGGATTTATATTTATCTTGCATTTTTAAAGTGCAAGCCTTTACAAATATGAAGTACGAGTTATGAGATCTGAACTTTGAACTCTAACATATGCGAGGTGTGAGCTTTAATCTTTTGCATATGTGAGGTGTGAGCTCTAAAATTTTAAATCTCATATCTATGAGGTACGAGATTTGATATTTCAATTCTATGAGGTGTGAGATCTAAAATTTGAACTCTCATATCTAAGAGGTGCGAGAAATAAGAAAGGGCTAAAGAAGCTGAAGTTTTGAGCACAAAATAATTTCAAAGTATGAGAAATCAAACAAGTGTGAGAACTTTAAGATTTCAAAAGAATGAGTAAAATATAGTTCCTAAGTGTGAGGTAAAATTTTAAATTCAAGTGCGAGGATCATAAATTTTACAAATTTTGAGTACTATATTTTCCAAAGTGTGCATACTAAATAAATATTAAGTATGAGAACTTAATTTTTAAATTACAAGTACTAAATAACTCCAAAATGTGAGCACTAAACAAGGACTTAGGAAAAAAGGAACACTTTTAAAGATAAAGGTAAGTACCTAAGTGTACTATCTATTTTCAAAACAAAGTGGGTCCCTATTTTTAAAAGTAACCATTTTGAAAATGGGGGGTGTTAAGCAGTAACAATTAGCGACTATGTGGGTAAAATACTACCAAGTATTTAGAACCTAAAATCTCTAGTTTTCAAAATTTTAATGAAAGATCATGAATTTGAGACTAAATATTTTTAATTTGGGTAAGCATCTTGAAATCAAACATTTAGTCATACTCAACGACATACTAAGTTCGGACATCAAAATAAACTGATTTTTTGTGTGTTGTGAATTCTTTATCCTTGTTCTTTTTAAAACATGGTTTAAATATCAGATAAGAATATCCTTTGATAGTTTATTGATATATTTTACTTTTCATATTTCATTTCACTTTGGTAAGTATCAACCGAGGAGTTCTTGGGCATTGCACTACTACCGGTAGGCATCGATAGCCCCGATGGAGATACCTTTTTGCAATCATGTCCATGATTTAATGCCATCCAAGCATTTATATCCCTAGAGTAGATCACTGGAATCACCTTACCAGAAATGCCTTTTAATTTCACTTATTGAAGATTTTTTAACATTCTTTTAAAGGTTTAGGAACCAAGTTGGTAAGTTTTACATATTTTTCAAGGGAAGATCATTTAGGCACTCCTTTTTGTCACAATCATGATGAAACAAAACAATTTATTTATGTGTTTTAAGTACAAATCAATTTACTCGAATGACTAGAAGCTGTTCTAAAATCCAATTTTGTATTTTGGGTATTCAATGTATTAATGAAAACATACTTCAAAAGTACCCATTATTATTTCCCTATTCTTTCAATGCCATCCCCTACTAGTTAGTTCAAATTTTAAATATATAAACAATATTCCCATAAAAGAAACCAATGTGTTCTTTACTAAATTTCTAATGTAATGTAGGTTTAAGCCAAAACAACTACAAAAATTAAGAAAAAAACAAAAAGTGACTAATATAAGAAAGTATGGAAATGTAGGAAGGAAACTTATAAAAATGGGAAAATGTAGAAAGGAAACTAATTTAATTCCCTATCATAATTATTTTTTTGCACTTGAGATGGGGTTGTAGAGAAATAATGCTTTAGGAACTATCCATTAGCTAGCAACATCATCTCTTTCCCTAGTAAATCCTTCAATATGAAGGTGTTCTAGCCTAGTATGTCAGAAATTTGATCAGACCCAATCCACAAAGGTGAAAGCTTGCTATGTTTACCCTTATTTTCATGGTATTTTTCCCATAGTAGAACAAGATCCAAAATTCTAAATTTTTTTCACTTTGGCTCTCTTGTCAAACCATCTCTTCACAATGTCTTGGTGCTTGGTAAATTTTTTAATGTCATGTTTCTGCATCTTCCATTTTAAGGATGACAGGATTCTAGTCTAATTTTTTTGTCTCCCTCCATGTACTCTTACATGAACTCATAAGTAGGAAGTTTAAGGGTTATTGGGAATATTGTATGTTATAACTATACCAACAAGAATGGAGAGGCCTTTAAGGCTTGAATATAGTTTTTCAACCCATAGAGTGTATTTTAAAAGAGAATGTCATTCTCTTGGATTTTTATTTGTAGTATTTTTAATGAAATTTATAATATTTGTATTTGTTGATTCTTCTAAGATATTTCCTTGAGGATAGTAATTTAATGCAAAATTGACAATTACCTTATTATCATATTCCCAATTTTTGAATTCAATAGAGTTTGAAATTTGGTTCATTATCACATACCAAGGGAAATGGATAACTAAAATTAGTTATGATGTTTTCTTCAAGGAACCGAATGACATTAGTTATCTTGTAATTCTTGTTGGCTACTACTTCAATCTACCTCATACAATAATAATTGGAAATTCGTAAAAAGTTGTGTCCTACAAATGAATTTGGGTTGATAACTTGAAAGAAATCAAGACTCCATTGTGAAAAGGTCATCCTTCAATCACTGGATGAAGAGGCATAAGTGGGTGCATTTATCTCTTAGTGCAAGTTTGAAGTTGGTGGTAATTTATTACATGAGCATGGGAATATTTGAAGATTGTTGGTCAATAGTAGCTAACTTTAAAATCTTGTGAGTAGTGGCCCTCAGCGATGGATGAATTCTTCCCAACTACTCATGAAAGTTGTGAGTTATATCAGTAACTTCTTCTTTAGAGACACGTCTCTACCTAAATATCTTCATAATTATTCCTATATAAGACTCCTTCTTTATCATAAAATGGGAGGCCTTCAATCTCAGTTTATCCTCTATTCTATCTTTAATTCAGGTGAGAACACACCATACATCAAATAATGAATTATGTGATCATATTATTCATTACTTTCTATTCCTTTTTCATCAACCTACAAGATACCAATTATTGGGTCTACACTTATTATGAGTTGTACTAAGTCTTGACCTCTAACCATCTTAGTAGGATTTATATTTATATATATATATATATATATATATATATATAACTCTTGCAATTTAGTCATCCATTTTCCTCTTCATTCTCTTAGGTCATTTTTTCAAAAAATTAGTTCCATAGATGGGTTTGTGATAATAGCATAAACCTTGTTCTTATATATATATATATATATATATATATATATATATATATATATATATATATATATATATATATATATATATATATATATATATAACTCTTGCAATTTAGTCATCCATTTTCCTCTTCATTCTCTTAGGTCATTTTTTCAAAAAATTAGTTCCATAGATGGGTTTGTGATAATAGCATAAACCTTGTTCTTGAGGATATTATGTCTAAACTTTTCAACTGCATTAATTAGTGTAAAATCTTATTTTTTCATCATGGAGTACTTGAATTGTGCATCCTTGAGGTTAGTTCTCATGAAATCAATAATATTCTCATGATATTCTCTTTTATGTGTGAGTATAGTTATAAAAAGTATGCTCAAAAGTAGAAGAGTAAATATAAAAATCCTTGAAAAATTAGGATTGCCAAGAAATGGTGCTTGAACTATTGCTTCCTTGATGTACTAGAAATATTTATTTCCATTAATAATCCACTCAACCTTGACATCACTCTTCAACATGGAATTCAAAGGTTTGATAATATCTACAAAACAAGAAATGAACTTTCTCACAAAGCGGTATTGCTAAATAAAGGATTTAACTCTTTTTATTGTTGGGAGGAGTAATTTTTAAAATTCTTTCTATTCTCTTAGGTTCAATAGATATACTTATTTTGTGAGCACATGAACAATTAATTTATTGTATGTCATGTAGAATATGCTGTTTTTGGGTTCAAGGAAATGCCATACATCATGCATCATCCATAGATCTTTTATAGGTGTTCTACATTATCTGAATTGCCTTTTGAAAATATAATTAGGTCATCCATATAAATGATTATGTAATGTTGGTGAAATAATTTGTTTGTTATGACCCTAGTGTGTGGATTTCACTAATGCATTGAGGTTTTGGTGTAATAGTTCGTTATGTTTGGTATCAAAGAAATCACCTAGGTTCGAGTCTTGGCATGGATGGCAATGTTAGCATTGTAGTGTTCACTTAGGGATCATATAGGGTAGGGCACATTCTTACTTTATGGGTGTAAATCTAGCTTGGCGTCCGAGTTGTAGAATTGTGGTGGGATGATATGATCCTCATGTGTGGATTTCACTAACACCTCGATATTTTGGTGTAACAGTTTATTACATTTGGTATTAGAGAAACCACCTATGTTTGAGTCCCAACACATGTGGTTACATCATCATTTCAATGTTCACTGGGGCTTGTAAAGGGTAGGGCATGGTCACGCTTTACGGGAACAAATCTAGTCTAATATATAAAATTGTGGTGGGATGTTATCATCCTTATGTGTGGATTTCACTAATGCCTTTAGGTTTTGGTGTAATGGTGTGTTATATTAGGTATTAGAGTACTCACCTATGTTTGAATCCTACTCAATTGGTTACACCATGTATCCGTGTCCCATGGGGCACATAAATTTTGATGAAGTGGGGATCATACATATGAGAGTGTGGATAAAAACCCAACCCGATGTCGGGCTCTACAAAAGGATGGGGTATGATATGATCCAGTGTGCAGATTCACTAACAATCACTATGATGTGTTACATTGTCGCAATGTAATTTACTAGTTTCCACCAATGGTCATAGGGCTAAGCCCCTCCTTCTTGTGTATGGGGAGGCTCTAATTATTGAATGTAAACTACCTAAAATATGTGGGTTTCCATTAGGTCGGGATCATATAATAATTCTCCACTAAACCTATGGAAAATTTATTTCAAAAGGTATAAGGGAGGAATTTTTAGTGAAGAGAGGTAAAGGGGAGTTGGGGAAATAAGAGAGAGAGAGAGGGTTAATGTTGTGAGTAGGCTTACAGAGTTCACATACAATAACCAAAGTAGGTCTACATTTAATTATAAGAACACAACATTGCTAAAATTGATAAGACTAATAAATCATAGACACAGAATTCCATTGATTCATTTATCAAAGGCCCAAAATACTTTCTTGGTTTTACAAGATTATCATGTATAAAAAGTTGTAAAGTAAAGAGCGAGTAGAGGAAAATAGGAAAAGGAATAGAAGAATTACAAATTTTATTGCTTGATGTAATAGTGGTAAATCTCAACAACATACAATCAACCAATAATTTCCAACCCCTTGAAATGGAGAAGCCATTCCAATTTATAACATTACAAATTTTCCTCTCATCTCCCCACCACATGACTTTTCACCTTCCCTCATCACTTGTGACCTTCCACATTCCTAGGAAACAAAAATGATCCTTTTTCTTATTGATGAAAAAGGACCCTTACAATGTTGAATTGAAGGTCACTTAAGTGAATAAGAAAAAATAGGGAAAAAGTGCATTTTCAATGAGGAATTAGAATATAGAGGGAGAATAAGGGAGAGAGAGAGAGAAGGATTGACAAATCCAATGAAGATGAATATTTTTCTAATTTGAATCTCGATGGAAAAAATCTCCTCCTTCTTTTAGATGCACGAACATTCCAGAATCTTGAATGAGTGTTTAGAAAAATTTTGTGAGACATTACAATGAAATCCTAGGATGACTGTGGGCATCACTCATGATGTTTATTTTTGATCTCATAGTGAAGGCGAGGATCGGTTTCTTTCTTCTTAGCCTTTCAAAATTTACCCTGTTGATCAAAAAATAAATCTATGATGCTCGAGTCTCTTGATGTTTATCTTTCATTCACTAAAATAAATCCTCACTTTGCAAATGATCACACTACAAGGTGTTGAATGAGTGTTTAAGAACACTACCAAGTGAATGGAAACAAGTGAAATTGAGATGATTTCTCATTATTGCCTACATGGTACTCCAAATGAAGATCACCATCCTACCCTTTATGGAACTAGAATCCTCCTTGAATGGAATCATCTAGTACACCTTCTACTCACATGTTTCTCATGGGAATAGGTGATTTCTTGATCCTTCACACATGATGGTCCTAGATGCCTTGGTAGCTTGGATGAGCTCATCTTGGCTTGTTCCTTGAAGAAGGTTTGAACATAATGGAGGATTCATGATATAGAGATCATCAAATCACTCCTTGAGTCTCACATTTCACCTTTGAACATGATGACTCCTTCACAACTCACTTTCCTAACCAAGATGTCACATGGGTGAAAAATATTTATGGTGTTAAGACATCCTATTTCCCAATTGATCCTCATATAGATAGGATTCCTCTTCACGATAGTTGTTAACTTTCCAAGTTCCGTTGATTGTGAATTTTTGAAAATTTTCATTCAAATTTTTAATTTGTATCAAGTGTTATTTTTCATTAAATAATTCGAGGAAATTTCCTAAGTAATGATTTTTCTCATATATTTTAGATTTTGGATTTTGAAATAAACTTGTATTTTACATGCAAACTTGTTGATGACTTCGAAACTCACAACCCGAAATACATAGGAAGTTAGTGCAAATTGGAAGAAAAAACCCAAAATGTAGTTTTCATGTAAATTACAATTAAGTTCCAAAACCCGATCCCGCAGAACATTTTGGGTTTTAGAATCGAATTGTAGTTTGCATGTAAATTGCAATCCGACTTCCGAATTCTAAAATATGAAGACCAAGACTATTTCAGATTTCAGATTTAATGTTGCAAATCACATGCAAATTGCATTATGACTTATGAATTTCGAAACTGATGCCAAAAGCACATTTAATTCCAGCTACCCACACATGTCACCTACGTGGTAATAAATTTTCCATTTTCTATTTAAGGGTAATTTTCACATTTTCCTTCAACCCACTTTGTATTTATGTAATTTTTTATGTTTTAATCATTTTTACAAGGTTTTCAGGATTTCTTTCTACATTTTTCTTTCCCTTATTTTCTTGAAATTATGGGCGCCCTTGGTGTCTTCTTTTTTGTGTCATTTTTTGGGTTTTCCTTCTTTTGTTTTGGGATTAAATTTTTCATGTCTCTCCCTCCTTTACTTGTTATATTTTTGTTGAAGCTTAGGATTCAAGGTACATTTTTATTGAGGAATTATCATTAGAAATATTTTGGATGTTTTGAACTACAAAACAAGTTTCAACTTCTGCCATCGGAAGTACAAGTCGGAATGTAGATCATAGCGCAAGTCGAAGTGCGGGGAGGAAGTGCATGTCGAATTGTAGGTCAGAACTCCAAGTTAGAAATACACCTTTGTAGAAGTGAAAATCAGAAATACGAGGTTGTAGCGCAAGTTAGAAGTGTAGGGAAAAATTTTAGGCCAAAACTTCAAGTTGGAAGTGCAAGGCTACGGTGCAGAGGTTAAACTTCCGCTTTCAGTTTTAGAGAATTTTTTTATATTTTTCTTCCTAGGGAAAATGTTTGAATCATAATCCAAGGCGAAGGATAAAATGAAATACGAGTTTCAAGGGGTGGTTCTCCCTTCCATTATCACATCAGATGTTGATAATATCTGAGATACTCACCTTGGACATATTGATTTGCCATAATTTTGAAGTAGAGTTATAGCTCCATTGAAAAATGTCTATATGAAGGGTATCTATAATAGTGGACTTACGATAGCTGTCGAATTTCCACCATCGATGTAATTTCCATAATTTGTGCTCACAACTATAGCACATTATGATAAAAACTCTCACCCGATTAGAGATAATGATGAAACAATTGTAATCAGAATAGATGTTGATTACTTTGAGGATTTGTTAGAACTCTCTGATGTTGAAGGATATGCCTCAATTTCTCCTGAATCTTCCCTTGAACATTGGGAAAAATATTGACACTTATACTAGGGTCCTTAACAAAATCTACAGTAAAACATAAGCCTTCAATTTCTAAATTCCTAAAGACTATTCCCCACTTAGATTTCATTCAAGAGGTGAAAAATATAATCAAACTACTAAGTAGAGTTATATGACTCCCTTATTCTAAATATTTCTAAGAGAAGATGTATCTATATATTGCCACTATTTGAAATAATTTGATCTTATTCGATGGGTAGAGCATATCAGCAATGTCATACATATTCAAATGTCGGATGTCCTAACTTTAGGAAATTTCTACATGAATTCCTATCTTGTGTATGTGGGTGCGGGGATGACGAATTATCCATATTTATCACCCATTAGATCAAGGAATTTGTCACATATTTTTGACTTTTATCCTCATCTCCCATTGAAGGGGGGAAAACATTTTAGTAGATTTAGTGATGCTTTATTTACTACTACCCTATGTATATTTGATAAAGAACTCTACAACCAAAGGATTTCAGATAATTCTCTTGCAATCTCCAACGTTCACGTATCTCATGGTAGGAGGATTCTAGAGTGTTCCTTATAAACTACCAAGTTGTCCCATGGAAAAATTGTTCTTGATGGAATCAGTTTGACAACTACTACATTTTCACAAAATACAACATGACAAGCATAAGACATGGATTTAATTCCCGAGTAGTTTTGGGATGATATACTTATGCATCTATGTATAAAGTAAATAATTTTGAAGGAGAAATGTAACAAATGACATTGAAAACCTATCACCCATGGGTTAGTTTTGATTATTAGGGAAAGGTTAGCGAACAGAGGTTAAGCGATATTCACATACCACGGTTGGAGGACATCTAGTTTAATTATAGAGATGAAGTTGCGGTACAGAGAGGGAATTTGAAAGGTTAACTCTTGAAGAAGTGGTTAAGTACAGAATTGTAGATGTTCTTGAGGGCCTTCAAGACAATGGACAAGTCTTAGACCCCATTTATGATCAAAATAATGTGAAAGATCAACCATTTCCATGGATCAATTGGTCACTCCAAGAGTGCAGTAACTCAAAGGAACATGTAACTCATATCCTCAACCGGACCCACCAGTGGCTGATATCATTTGGAGTTATGCCAAAAGAATCAAAGTATCTTCTTGTTGTAGTGGCATAGGTACAACCATTAGTGGGCCACCCCACCTCTTCTAAAAGAAGTAATTCCACTTATAAACCTACTCTAAAGCCTCATAAGATCACCATTGTTTGTAGAGGCTCAAGTTATTCCTCCAGGGTTCCCTCTATAAAAGTTTCTCCTCTTAAGGTTTTGTCTACAAAAGTTATTGATATTAGTGCTTCACCACCACACACAACTCAAGTGTTGTAGTCACCTTCTTCACCACCTCTCCCTTCATCCCCATTTTCAGCCCCTCTATCTCCTCCACCTCTCACTCTCTCTTTACTCACATCTTCCATTTCCTCTCCTCTCATTTCTCCCACTCCCCTCACCTCATCCCTTACTATGGCCCAAGACTTTTCTTCCCTTCCCTCTATCTCATCTAGGGATGTTTCTACTCTTAGTTCCCCCTAAGAACTCTCCTTCCTCAATAGTTTCTCCCCACCTCCTCTCCCATCATTCTTCCCATTTCATCCACCCCCATGGTTGTCTTTTCCACTCCATCCCCACTTGTCACCTCTTCATTTTCACCCATGGTTACTACAACAAGTTCCTTATATCACCCATTTATTTTACTACTACAATAATAGTAACCATGTCATCCATTGAGAAAATGTCTTCTTCTTCCACTCCTACATGGTTGAATAGACAAAATCCTAAGAAGAATAATAAATTTCCTATTGGATATGTTGTTGATCTTAGCATCCTAAACCCGAATCCCGACAAGAAGAAAAATGCCAAGGGTTATCTCTCACCTTTCAGTCAATCAAATAGGGAAATATTTTTGAATAAGCAACTCCTGCTTCCAACAAATCAAAAGAGAAGATAAATATACTAGACTATTAAATTTCAAAGTTTTCTCTTAGTAAGGCCACACATGAAGGTGCAAAATAGGATGTACGAGTTTCCCTACGAAACATTCTAGAAAAAATTGACAAATACAAGGTCACGAAGGATGAACTAAAAGGAAAAGTAGATCAATTGACTACCATCTTGTACAATATCACACAACCTATTCATACAACTACTCTTGTTGTGCCTACAAGTTTTGATGACACTTATTTCTCTCGTGGTTAAGAAAATTGGACAACAAGGTTGGGAAGTTGGGGCTTGGATTGAAATCCAAATTCAAGAAGGAGAGAAAGTGATAAAGGATGTTGTCAATATGTATAATGAAGTTGAATCTAAAAAGGACACAGATCACTAAAATGTTTTGGTATTATCATGAAAGAATGTGATAATTTTGAGCTCACACTCGAATCTTGGAAAGAGGTTTGGAGTGTTGAATCGATCTACTCTTAGGAGAAGGGATCATTAACGAATCCTCAAAGTTGTTTGAATATAATGAATCCATGAATTTTCATGTCTAAATGTTGTAGGAGGGTATGTATAAGTTGAATGAGGGAAGAATCAAGGCAGTTGATGGCCTCGGTGAAATCAAGGATGATTTTGACATCATTCACTTTGTAGGTTTGTTGATGAAAATGTTGATGTGCCTATAATGGAACAGATTATTTTCAAATTCAAGAGTCTAGTTAATGAAGATACTAAGGTAACAAATTATTTTGGTCTTGATTCCATTCACAAGTTGGTATTATACCATAATTTCTTAAGACAACTCAATAAATTCATAAATCGGACCAAGAAGTTACCTAGAAAACTAAATAGAATAGTTGAATGCCAAGGTCCTAAACCACTATGCGTGTGGACCTGATGATAAAGATGTCCAAGAAATCATTAAATGATTTCTTTATTACATGCACAAGTTGGCTAAGAAGAAGAAAAATAAACTGATACAGATCGGGAAAAGGATGGTGCTAGCCCTAGCTGAACTTTGCTACCATTTTTACATAGTCTCCAACCCACAAGTCACTATTCGAGTTACAGTTTTGACTCAGTAAAACTTACACAACCACTTGGATATGTTTGTGGGAGATTGTTTCTCGAATGTAAATGTATCTTATTTTTAGTATGTAATGATTAAGAAGAGTAACTATAATCGCTCAACCTTATTAATCTATAAATAGAAGGATGCATTATGTAATTGGGGAATTTTTGATCATTTTTGTAAGGAGGCTATGCTCTTTTTGAGTCCTCGTATACATGATTTAGCCTCAATACTATATACAGAACCAATATTTTTCCTTCATCTATTTAATGTGTTGTGTATTCAAATAGCTCATTTTATACTTGTGAATGTTCTTATTTCCTAGTATGTGATGATCTATCTTACCTTCACACTAATTATTTTTCTTTAGAAAGATTGCAATTGTGATTAATGAGACTTATTATTTCAGTTGTGGAATAGGAAAAAATCCCTTCTGTTATTAGTAAATCTTACTTTCATAAGAATCTTTTGTTGAAGAAAATAAATAGAAAGATGTGCATGTCATATATTATTTTGTAAAAGTATTTTGTGCTTATAAAGTTGATATTCTTGTTCATTAAACTATCAATGCATCACCTTTTCCAAGTATTTTCAGTTATTCCTCTCCCTTTTCTCTGAAGAATTGAATAGTATAGTTTTTTTATAGTACTATATCTTTTATAGCCTAATCTTATATTAGATGCACATAGTTTAGAAGGAAGTCAGCCTTCTCTAGAGGTTCATCCCAAAGAATCAAGGTCCCACACCTTGGGGATGTTCCCATGTTGCATTGGATCAACTGATGATTTAGTGGGTGCATGATCCAAGTGACAACAATAGTAATGCCAATCCATGAATGGAACTTGAAGGAATGATCGAGAATGAGTTCCATGTTCTTTTCCCCTCACTATTTTAGAACTATAATATTAAGTGATCATAATATTTAGTTTATAGTTAAATAGTATAGAATAACTTATATTATTATTATTTGAATATAAACTATATATTAGGTGGTTAGTTATTTATTAACTAATATTAATCGGGAGGTGTTCTGTATGATGGAAAAGTAACAAGCAAGCGTGGGAATCTACAAGTAAATATTTCTCGCACCCGACCTCTCGAGTCGTCTTTGAGGACGAGATCGATGGGGATGGAATACGTGTGGGATGCGAGACAAGCTAGTTAGGTAATCTTATGTCTTCGACGTGCACTAGTGGAAACTTTGAATCTAAGAAAAAGAAGGTCCTCCTAACTCACGAGCGGTGTGATAGATTGATCAGCAAGGATGACTACTACTCGAAGGCTCCAATCAATATTGAGCTCTGGCATGATTCGGTCTATGGGTTGTGGGATACGTGGAAAATGACCTGGGATAGTTTCGTGTATATCTCTAGACAAGGTCATAGGGTGGATGGTAAATATAGTTGACTCTATGGGTGATTCTCTGGCCTAGTCTAGAAATTCTTAGCTTTGTTAGCTGCTACATCTAACAAGGATAATTGTTTGATGATTATAGGTGGGAGTGGAGTAGATCTGAATACTAATATGTGTAAACCAGCATCTATATCTGATTCACCTGTGGATTCGTTGGGCTGTGGGATTTGTGGGTCACAACCGTAGATTCACGGTTGTTGTGGTCCTGCTATGGTCATGTGTGGATTCAGTCCCTAATCCCTAGTATCCAATAGTCATATGCCTTTTCAGCCTCTATATTCAGAATTAACAGTTGTGTGATCTTCTTAGAGTATCTCACAGGCATTTGTGTAACCTGAATTTTTAAGCTAGTATCTATGTCTATGAGAGTGTCTCCTGTGTCTGGTTGTGGGACCAAAGGATCACAACCAAACGTTTGCTCTCTTTCAAGCCCTTCTACAGTCATGTGGATATATATCTAGGGTAATCTGTAGTTTGGTTGATTTGACCAAAACATGTGTGCTTGGTCATCTTCTATGTTTAACCCACTTAACTGGAAGCTGATCTGTTGTAAGTTTTCCATTGTTTGGAAGACTTGGATCCTAAGATTTTGATCTATATCAGTTATTGCTATGACGAGATTGGGTTGGGGCATGATTGGCTCGAATACGTATTCTCTGGGCTCTCTAGGTCCCGTGATTGTCATACAAAAGCAACAATGTAAATCTAATTGCAGCAAAGTAAAATTAACTATGTGAAGTATATCTATAGCATATATAACTTCTCTATTTTTGTATTTTTCTGAATAACTATTTGAATGAAATTGAAGGAGAAAATTTTTTAATATATCTAGAAATTGACAACTAATCTAATAATGAATTTAAAACAAACAAAGCAACCGAGTATAGCTACTTTTCTGTGCAGTTGTGAATATATTATAAATAATGAAATAACTGATCTAATCTATTTGAAAGACTCTCGATCCTACCTCAGAAGTGAGGAGTGAATCATAGTTTCTCAGAAACTATCAATCCCCATAGCTTCCCTGGTAATATCGAAAGTAAAATTGACTGAAATAAGATGATTGGCTACTCTATTTGATATGCTTCTAACTAGAACTTTGAAAGCTAGAACCTGGATTCTGAACAGTGGCGAATCCGATGGTGTGTGTGGCTTTGTCCCCTCAGTGTGATCTCCTCGTTCCTTCATGCTCACGTGGATCTAGAAAAGCATGTAATGCTAGCATCAATAGAAGTAGATATTGGAACAAAGGCAGCTTAGGATACAGACTGAATACAATGTGAGTAGGAGAGGGATAGCACAAGAGTACAAAGCTTGGCTTATGTAATTCCTAGCGGGATTTATTGTGAGTCATGCAGCATAAAACGTCCAGAACCTAAAACTATCCTGTTTGACAAGCAAAACCTACAACTTTAATGGCTTCCTACTAAGAATTAAACTACTCTATTTCAATGGACTACATGAAGTAATGACAACATTTGCACAAGATGGATATGTGGCTTTCTAATAGCAAAATAACACTAACTAAGCATGCAATGAACAAAACTATGAATCCTAAGCAAAATGAAAGACTAAACTATTGAAATGAGAAATTGAGAGGTAAATTTGAGGGGCCATTTGCTTGAGCACAAGCCAACTATTTATAGCATTTCCATTTACCCAAAGGTAAAAACCAAATTGATCTCTTAAACCATAAACAATGCCAAAACACTATTCCAGGGAACCAAAATCATTAATGCAAGCCAAAGGTGGTGAAAAAAGCTAGTAAACATTGAAATTTATGTGAGTCACGTTAAAAAGAACATTCTAGAAAATGCATGAAGGACCGCCACCCTGAGCAGGGCGGCGGTTATAGGACCACCGCCTAGTCGGGCGCGTTTCATAACTGAAGAGCAAAACGTAAAGAAAAGAGGGGAAAAGAGAATAACAAAGCACACAGGGACTAAGTGAGGCATGCGGGATGTTAACGCACACTTGGGGATCTTTTCCAAATCCCGAACACCTTGCAAGGAGACCTATATCATCATTGGGGCACGTGTTATGTTGTTTCGGCGGTGAAGTACCTTACAATTTTGGGTACGTACATATTGCCCCCTCGGAGAAGTGTTTTAGCCATGAAGAGGCGTAAAATGGTGGGTCTCAGTATGGCGATCCTGAAATGGGAAGTTGGAAGTTATACCTGATACGTCCGTGTGTCGAAATTACGCCATCTGAAATTCCCACCACCTGTAAAATGAAAAGAGGAATCAAGTGCAAATAGACAAAATAGATTAGAAAATAAATGCTAAAATAATGGAAATGAGGATGTACCATTTGTGTGGGGGTAAGAACTTACCTCCGTTGGCGCTCCAAACCTATGAAAAGGGCATTCAAAACAAGTTAGGTTGCTATATATATGAAAGTGGGCCCATTTTCCTATTCATTTGTGTGTGTTGATTTGGTCGATTTTGAGCTCTGGGACCCACGGTGACGGTTTCTTATGAGAGTAGAGTCAAAACATTCGTGATGAGATAGCGATCATGCCTCGTGAGCGGAACATCGACCCGCGAGATCACAAGTTAGTTTTTCTCAATTTATCATTTTTACCCCCAAAATTTTAAAATGTTAAAATCTTTGTCATGGGGGGACTATTTTTGAAAATGTTAGGTTCAAAAGGTCTATCTAGGGGGCACCTACTGGGTAGGCTTTGTTTTAGTTAAAATAGTCCCTTTTTGCATTTTTAGGCCTTTTTAAGGTATAAAACCCGCGTGGGTTTTCGGGACATGACCGCCACCCTAAACAGGGGTGTCGGTCACATGACCACCTTGCTCTAATCGGGGCAGCGATTACAAGATTGTTGCCTTTAATGCGACGTAGTTATGAAACCACCGCCCTACTCAGGGTGGTGGTTCTTCACAGAATGCCAAAGGAACACTTGTTTGAAATTGTTTTTGCATTTTTAGCATTTTTATGTGTTTTCATGATTTTTCTAATGTCATTCGAGATGCTAACTTGCTCTATTTTGTGTGTTTTTAGGTGTATGCAGGTGAGGGAGGAGTACATTCGATGGAGCCGAGAGAGAGAGTGTGACTGGCTCCCAACAGTATTAGATGCCCTTTCACAGGATGAGGTGGACACTCTTCAGAGGGCCGGTATACTACGTATATCACGGGTCCCACATGTTGCACCATCCAGTCACATACTTTGTGACTTATTTTCTTATTGGGATGCTGATCAGAACACCTTCCGGTTACCAGGGGTCCGAGGTGAGTGGACCATCACTTTGGAGGATGTTTACCATATCCTGGGGGTCCCGATCATTGGGAGACGACTTACTCTTGAGATGGTAGGTTCACGGGCTCAGATAGCACAGTGGGCTTCTTATATGGGAGATGCAGTTATCTCCACTGGTTCAAAGAAGGGGGTGAGAGTCCAGTCTATTCCTAGCTTGCCCATCCCCTTGATTCGTCAGGCCATTATGGGGATCCTTGCCTCGAGATTGATCGGGGCAAGGGAGGAGACACACTATTATATTGTTGGTCCCCCATCATTACACAGATCGAGGGACATGGCCAGATTTATGCCTGGGGAGCCGATATACTTGGGACTACCTACCATGATTTGTACAAGGTGGTCCATTTACAGGGGCAGTCTTTGAGCCATCCGACCCTGGTTATGAGCTGGGTCTATGAGCGCTTCATCCCCTATGGTAGAGGTGTAGAGGTGGTAGATCCCGGAGCTGTGAGGGAAGCTAGATGGATAGACATGTCGGTGCTCAGAGCACCTCACCAACCAGTTACTTCCCTAACCACCGATGACATGGAGGCCACACCATATCAGGCCATGGCAGGTTTATGGGGCGAGGAGGCTCTTACTTTGATTTCCTACTCCACCACAGGGTAGCTTGTTGATAGGGTAGGGAGAGTGGAGATACATCCCTTTGGCCGAGTTCCTCAGTAGTTTGGCCTGCCTTACATGGGTATGCTTCCCCAATGGTGCCAGTATATAGGTTAGTTCGAGAGGTTAGGGGAGGTACTAGAGGCCGGGGTTGGACAGTTGTTACCCTTGGTGTTCCTATTGCGGCTAAGCGGGTAAGTACGTGCTTGAGGGAGAGCTGGTGCTCCTCAGGCACCCTTACTGCAGATTGCCTCCGGTCCGCCCACAGTAGTGACCCCATTGACATAGAATCTGAGTCTGAGGAGTTCACAGGGGGAGAGACGGAGGAGGAGACTAAGGCTGAGGCTAGCGAGTCAGGCGGAGAGGAGGATAGTGATCTGAGTGGCATGATATTCGGGATATCATGCGCAGTAGAGAGGGCGGAGTAGAGCACAGAGAGGGTGACTCGGTTTCGGAGGAGCCACACTCCAAGGAGCATGGTGGGGAGGAAGAGTCCGTAGCGGGACGCTACGTTGCCCTAGCCACGGAAGGAGTGCACTAGTCGGCGGCGACATCGTGGCGGTACCTGACCCAGAGATCCATCCTAGAGGCTAGGTGATCCGTGTAAGTTATCTTCCTTCTTTATAATGTTTTCTTTGAGTTAGAATTGCCTTAATTGCTATCTCTCCTTTTGTTTACACTTGTGTTTATTTCTTGTTTTATTTCTAATTCGTTTTCTCCTTTGTTTACAGAGACCGCCGATGAGTGGCGAGACCTGATTTGCAAGGTATGCACCGATACCTTGATGATCCCTATGGAGAGGACCCGTGCAGAGCTATTTGTGGATGCAAGAGAGAGCATTGATGAGGTGGCGAGCATACCGACATCTTTGTTCCCATCCGGCATGTGGCCGGGATGGTATCTACCCTCCTCACCGAGCGAAATGATGGGCGGGTATAGGATAGTAGAGCGCCTGATGAGGAGTCATTCTCATGGCGAGACCACAACTACCCTCGGGATTGTGAGCCCTCGGTACCCTTAGAGTGCCAGCGTAGCTGGAGTCCTAGCGTGGGCGTACACCCTCGAGAGGGATCTCGGAGGAGTTAAGAAGCCACTTGGCTCTCTTATATTTTATATGATTTTTTTATTTCCCGGGATCTTTGAGCGTTTTGACCATGCTTAGCGCATGATGGCATTGTACAAGAATTTTGACCATTTATATATATATTCTTTTTGGATCAGACTCTTAGCATCTATGACTTTGTTTCCGTTTCCTTATGTAAACTATGATGTTATGCTTATATGCTTTTTAGAATGTATGCAATGGAGAACAAATGGTACAAATGTTAACCTTCTTTTTGTATTTCATGGTGCTGATATATGATAATGTAAATACAATGTGATTTTGAACTTTAGTTTCTTTAAGCAACTTTGATACCTCATATTTGTTTTGGCAAAGTGGTGAAGATAAGCCGGTATGATGAGCAGATAAACTTGCCCCACTCCTAACTCCACGCAACTAGTAAGATGCGAGGGCTCATCACCGAGAGCTAGAAAGGGCACAAGTTATGAAATGTGTTGAAATGATAGTGATGAAAGATAGACAAAGCTTTGGTGGAACCAAATTAGGATGCTACAAGCCTACTCTACTCGAGTGACTCCATAGTTTGGGATGTAACTTGCTTTGCGGTTTATCTAGACTTAGATCCGTAGATGGCCACATGGTAGACAAAATCTAGGTTTTAGGGTTTTTAACTCTCTTGGAATTTTAGACATCTGATTCATTTGTTTTTGACTTAAGAATTCAAGATTTAAATTGTTTGTTTATGACCTTTAACATTTGTTTGTCAAGAGGACCCCCTACACCTTGCCCCATGCTACTAGTAAGAAGCGTGGGTTTATCACCGTGGGAAAGGCATAGGCGAGTAAGGGAATTTCCATCCTTTCCCAACCCTACGTCACTAGTAAGAGATGCAAGCTCATCACCAAAGGTTGGTGGGGCAAGGAAATGTGTAAATTTAAAATTTTCTGTTTGATCTATATTTGACTTGTTTACTTGAGAAAAGTGTTAGTATGTTCTTACTTCCAAAGAGATATACGTATGGGATAGATGTGACATGATGAAGCTTCTAGAATAGACCATAGGCAAGACACCTATCCTAGGAAGAAACCAAAAGTGAGAACAAACCTACAGATCTTGGTATGGTTACCGTTAAGACTTTGTCATATCTAGCTTTATTTGATGAAATGATTCTGAAATAGGTGATGATATTATGAAATGAAGAAGTATGATTAGAGTGTTTATGCCAATACCATCATAAGTTTGTAATGAATTGCTTTGAGAATAAATTCCTTGATCACAAAATTGTATGAAACAAGCAGACAAAATGATCCTAACTATATGAAGATGCAATGTAGATATAATTATACAAGTAGTGCTGGTTGCTTATGCATAGAATCGTTTAAGGTGTAGGGAATTGACTGTTTCACCAAATTCCTCACCTTCTAGTGTGCATAAGAGATATGCACCATTTCCATAGTCCTCAATGACTCGGTATGGGCCCAACCATTTGGGCCGGAACTTCCTTCCTTCGTTGGTCTTTTTATCAATTCAGTTGTCAGCCTTAGAACTAGATCACCTTCATATATGTCTCGTTCATAGACCTTCTTGTTATACTACCGGCACATCCGGTCAACATAGACTTTGTGCCACTGTTCAACATCTAACCTAGCTTCATCTAGGCTTTCTAGTTGGGAGAGACATGCTTCTCTATAAGCGTCTTCGTCTAGAATCCCTTGTAATGAGATACAGAGACTAGGTATTTCAACCTCAAGCGGGAGAACTGCTTCTGCCCCGAATACCAGCGAGAAAGGAGTTGCTCCTATTGGTGTTCTTATTGAGGTTCGGTGGGCCCATAAGGCCAGATATAACTTCAAATGCCAATCTCATTTGTTTTCTTTTACCATTTTAAGGAGAATGGTTTTTAACATTTTGTTTATCGCTTCAGCTTGTCTATTGGCTTGAGGGTAATACAAGGAGGCCATATGATGGCTTATTTTAAATTTATTGCACAATTCATGAAATTCGTCATTCTTAAAAGAAGTCCCGTTATCTCGAGATAATGATTTGTGAGACACCGTACCTACAAAATGATTTGGTTCAAAATGAACGTAGCGATTACAGAACCCTGCACAGTGAGTAGTAAGAGGCATGGCATCTACCCACTTGGTAAAATATTCGGTGGCCGTGATTATGAAATTATGGCCATTTGTAGATGAGGAGGAGAATTTTCCTATCAAATCTAGGCCCCGCATAGAAAAGGGCCATGGAGTAGTGATTGGTTGTAGAGCTTGTCTTGCCGGCATGTGGATCTCGTGGGAGAATTATTTGAACTTATGACACCTTTGTACAAACTCTACTCCGTCGTGTTCTAGAGTAGGCAGGAAATAGCCCATCCAATGTATTTTACAAGTAGTTGCATAGCCACCGAAGTGGCCTCCACATATTCCACTTTGTGAGATTCATGGAGAATCTTCTTAGATTCTTCTATGTCGACACATCTTAGAAGCATTCCATCAAATGTTTTACGATAGAGCACTTGCTCTATAATGACGTATTTAGCTACGATAATACGTAATGCCTTCTTTGTTGTAGTGTAACACCTTTCAGATACGTATGGTCCATGATATAATTAATAATATCAGCATACCAAGGACATTCAGAGATAGGAGGTCTGGTTTCGATGTAGTATACGCATTCATCAGGAAAGTCTAGATCTACTAGATTGCCTCTGTCTAGTGGGTTATCAGCTAACCAATCCGTAATGATTTGTCCTTTAACAGATTTCTGATTTACAAATTTTAATTCAAACTCCCCCATTAAGGTTATAAAGCATCCAGCCTTTTTAGATAAGGACCCTTGTGTGAGGAAGGTTCGTAAATGCTCTATCTTTACAATGACCCTTGTTTCTTGATTTAGCATGTAATTTCTTAAGCATTTGGTTACAAAAATTATGGCAAGGCATTCTCATTCTGCCTATGTATAACATGTTTCATAGTCGAGCAAAGTTTGGCTAATGAAATATATCGCGCGTTCTCTCTTGTCATCATCTTCTTGAGCTAGCATACAGGCTAGTGAGACATTGGTAGCTTGTAAATATAAAATTAATGGGCGGTCTGGCTTAGGTGGCATTAGCGTAGGTGGTGATAACAAGAAATGCTTAACTGCGTCGAAAGCTTCATTGTAGTCTTCGGTCCAATCAATATTATAATATTTCTTTAGTAGATTGTTGATTAGATGAATGGCAAAACTTAAGTCCGGGATGAATCTCTGGATTGCACCAAGCTTTCCAAGAAATGACTTGATTCTAGATTCATCTGAAAGTGGGACCATTTCGAGAACATTCCTAATTTTGGTTGGGTCAACATCGATCCGTGTGATGATACAATGTAACCTAGGATCTTCCCTCTGTTACACCAAAGATGCATTTTTCTAGATTTAGTATGACTTCATATTCTAGAAGACGTGAAAGAATGATGCGAAGCACTTCCGGATGGTCACAACGCTTCTTGGCCTTGGCCAACAAGTCATCTAAGTAGGATTCCACAATTTTATGAATAAGATCATGAAATATATATTTCATAGCCCGCTGGTATGTAGCACCAGTGTTCTTGAGACCTAATGGCATAACAGCATAGTAGTAGGTTCCCTAAGGAGTTATACAACGTGGTTTTAGCTTGATCTTGTTCAGATATTCTGATTTGATTGTATCCTGAGAATCCATCCATGAGATATAAAAGCTCAAATCCGGTTGTTGCATCAACAATGACGTTTATGGATGGTAACGGGAAGTCATCCTTAGGACATGCCTTGTTAATGTCTCGGAAGTCTATGCAGATGCGTATCTTCCCATTCTTTTTGAGAACAGAATGATATTAGATACCCACTGAGAGTAATCAACTGGTTTGATGAATCCTACTTGGAGGAGTTTCATTACCTCCTCTTTCACCATGAGAGCTACCTTAGGTTTCATTGGTCTTGATTTTTGTTTAATCAGTTTTGCATCTAATTTAGTGACGAGGTTATGTACCACAATGTGTGGTGTAACCCCTGTCATTTCCTTATAATTAAATGTAAAAGCCTTCTGATGTTCCTTGAGGATTCGAGTGTGTATTTCTACTTCTAATGGAGTTAACGAGGATCCTAACTTCAATATCCTTGGTTCATCCTCTGTTCTGATGTTAATATCGATTGTTTCTTTGATTAAAGAAGCATTACCTTCTTCAAACTCGGGTGGAGTTGGAGGTAGTTCCAGATCGTCTCCATTCTCGATTGTGTATATGCTGAGGTCTTTTTGTGGGGGAAGCTTTGTCATGGGATTTCCAAAGTAGGAAGATGAATGTGGGATTAAGGATAAATCTACTGTGTGATGGGTGAGATGTAATGCTACATAGGTGTTTAAGTAATCTAGAGTGGCTCTATCATTATCAATGTGGTCTAGGATAGTAGATTTGTTCTCATTTCTATTTGTTAAGAGAGGATTTGACATTCTTTTTACCAGTGGTTCAGTATGAAGGGATACCATGAAATGGGTATCCTCCAACTCACTGTTTGGAGTGAAGTGTGACGCCGAGGTTGCTATTGAATCGGTGAGAAGATTTTGCTCTCGCAGGATTGCTTCAATTGATATGAAGTCAAACTCCTTGCTTAAATTCAATACAAGCTATTTTGTAGAGTTGTAAGTGCTCGCTCTAGTTTCATACATCTCAGAGACTTGGTTTGCTACCAATTGTGAGTCTCCTAACACCCTGATATTATTAACACCGATCCTCTTAGCTAGGACAAGGCCAAGGAGGAGGGCTTCGTACTCAGCGCCGTTGTTTGTACATTCGAAATTTAGTTTAAAGGCAAATGGTAGGACTTTTCCCTTGGGAGAAGTAAAGATTACACCTGCCCCAGCTCCGTAATGACATCTAGCTCCATCAAAATGGAGAGTCCAATATTCAGCTGGGAATATGGGCGTTGGAATATTTGATGTGTTAACATATTCTACTTCTACCATGCAGAGATCCTCTGCTGGAAGAGAACCAACACCTAGGGTATATCCCATGCCTACAGAATCAAATGGTAGGGACATTGGTAGATCTGTTCTAGTAATTCAACAATTTTTGTAGTAGTTCCTAATGATACTGTTTCTACAATCTTAACCTCATCCTTGAGGGTTGGGATCATCTTGACTAGGCTCATAGTCTCAAGATCTGTCGTAGGTACCAGCTTTTCCTCCGGTTTTGTGTCGGTGGGTTTATTAAGTTGGTTTGTTGGGAGTTCAAATTCCAAGTGAATGCCTGGTCTTTTCTTTAAGTCAGCTAGGTGTATATCGAATGGTTTTGGATCACCTTTGGCTATGAACACCTTTCCTAAATGCAAGAATCTTACTTCTTGGAATAATGTAGAAGGGATTGCCTTCATATGATGTATCCATGGTCGGCCAAGGATCATATTATAGTTGGTTTCCCGATCTATAATATAAAACTCAGTCAGGATTGTTTTGGGTCCTAAGGTGACCGGTAGTATTATAGTTCCAATTGACGTGGCTTTAAGGCTATCATAGCCTCTTAGTGTATTTCGAGTTGTGGAACAATTCGTTTCTCCATACCCTAGCTTTTGAAGGAAAGAGAAGGGGACTATGTTAACTGCTGCCCCATCATCAACCATCACACATTTCACATAATTGTTATAAACCCATACTTGCAAATGTAAGGCTGGATCACCTTGGCGTGTAATCTCAGCGTCTGTTGGCATTTTTTTATTTCGAATATGAATTCGGTATCCCTATCCGGCTGCCCCAAAGGGTGGATATCAAAGTCTATATGGTTTACCTGTGTTTCGGGAGGTGGAGTGATGTTAATTAGATGACCTAAACCTAATGCCTCTAAAAGAGCAGCCCTGTGGGTAGGAGAATTCTTTAGTAAGTCCAAAAAAGAAATGTGTGAGAAGGTTTTTGTTAGATCACTAATTAAATCGTAAGCACATACGGGTCTTACTAACATTTGTTGGATGTTATCTGTCTCTGGTAGGTAACTTGGACTTGGCTAAGAGGAATAATCTCGTGTCCTTGTTACAGCCTCTACGGGTAGTTCGGTGTCTAACTCCACTAAACTAACTATCTTGGGTCACGGCTGACTTCCTAATTGTGGCACAACTAATGGATTTAGTGAAGTTGAGGCTTCATGATCATTGTTTCCTATCATTACACCCTTGTTTGTCCCATTCGAATTTAACTTGTTGTTGTTGTGATTTGGGAGTGGATCATTGAAGATCTTAAGGGGTGCATTTTGAGGGGAAACTGCCCCCGTAAAAGTATTTGGTGTCGGTGATGTAGGATCTGCCAAGAACATATCTATGAAAAGTTGTCTTTGTTCCTCTGGCAAACGTTGCATGAATTTATTGTAGTCACGGCATGTTCTAGTGTCATGGCCTCAGATTTTGTGAAAATCACAATACAAGTTAGGATTGTAATTCCTAGTTTGCTAGTTTAGTGCATATTGTGGCCCAAAACTCTAATCAAACCATTGCCTGTTAGGATTAAAGTTTTGCATTTGTTGTTTTTAGAGTTGATTCAGTTTTGACAACCGAGTTGAGTTTTGGCTTTGACCGTGTGTAGGGTTTCGCCGTTGTTTTGTTGTTGTTGTTGTTGATTGAAATCCACTGCATTGATTGTTGGGGTAAATTTGTTATTTCGTTGGTTGTTCATTAGTGGTGGAGTATTCACAACATTTACCCTTTTGACTTGATTAGTTACTCCATCTGTTGTCACTCCGTGATTTTTATTAAGGATTTTAGGTCCTTGATTGGTATTTGTGGTAGTAGGATAAGCCATAGTATTCTGGTTGGAGGTGATTAACCTCTCGTTTGTTCCATACGTCTTACGACCGCTATCTATTGCCGCTTGATCTATTCGGAGAGCGCTCTCAAGTACTTCATCATAAGTCCTTAGTGGGAACTTCTGGACTTCTTCCTTCACTTCTCTACTAAGAGAATGAAGGAATAAATCGCATAGTTCCATTTGGTCCATATTTGGAGCACTGGCTGAAGAATAAAGAACTGTACGCCACCTCTAGATGAAATGAGCAATAGATTCATTGTGTTCCTGCTTAATGTGCAAGAATTCCCTGATTCCTATTCTTAATAGTTTGTTCATGTCAAATGCCTTGATGAACTCTAAAACGAGTTGTTTAAATGAATGGATGGAAGCCTCAGGTATTCTATAATACCAATCAAGAGTGATACCTTCCAAAGTTTTGGGGAATATTTTAGCAACAACCCCATCCCAAGGGAGTAGTTCTCAAATAGCTGTGGCGTAAGCCTTGATATGTGCATTCGGATCTCCCTCACCTTTGTATTTGGGAAAATTGGGAAGAGGTCTTGGAAGTATAATGCTTCGTATGGTGAAGTCTAACGGTTCTTTCAAATATTCTGAATAAGTCCTTATTGCATAGGTTTCGACCATTGATGGTGTCTGCTGAGGGGGTGGTGGTGGAATGGGTTGTTGATATGGCGTAGCATATGCACTGGTAGGGGCATAAGGAAACCCCTATGGTTGAGTAAACATGCCAAGAGAGGAGAACATATCTCCTTGTGGTGATTTGGAGTACATGTTCAAGTATGAAGGGGTATTGTCTGGGAATGGATTATTTTGTACTAGACCGGGAGGTATCGGAACAGTGTTAGAAATGGCGGTTCTTGTTGGCATTTGTTGTGAATACTAAGGAGTCATGCCTAACGTGCCTATTCTTGTGAGGAGGTCTACTTGGCTAGGATGGTGTGGAGGATTAGAATTTCCTGCTTGTATGAATTGAGAATGGTGATTTGCCTGAGCAATTTCTAACCCCCTAACTTTTTCTACTAAAGTTGAAATGACCTCATTTGGTGAAGTCATGATGTTTTTCCTTAGTGGCGTTTGTTGTATATCCTGATGTTGTATAGGCATGTGATATCATGCTATGAATTGATTGCTGCCCTGCCAAGTTTCCCGAGGGAATTTCCTATATGTAGTGGCATGGAGGTATTTTCTTGAAAAGAGACCTCGGGTTGTGTTTGTAAACTCCCTATGGGTGGGTACATACTCCGAGAGCGTTGTTCATTCCTAGCATAATGTACCGAATGTTCATCATCTAAAACTAGGTATGGGTCTGATTGTCTACTAATTTGTGGTCTAAGTAGTACCTGAGGAGACGAACCAGATTCTCCTGTGAACATCATATTGTTCGAGCCTGAAGGCTCTGTTTGTTGTGTTTGAGTGAGCTGATCCAACTCCTCTGTTTGGAAGGATGAGGTATATCTAGTCCTTGGAGATGGAGTTTGTGTTGACAACTAGTTAGTCAAGTAGTTGTCACCCCATACTGAGAGTGAGGGCAATGACTATCTATTCAGTTGAGTGTAGTATGCCTCAAGACCTAAGAGAGGTCTACCATATGCATCGAATCCCAACATATTCGGGGGGTATATGAATACCCGTAGAATAATGGGTAAGAGTGAAGGTGGAAGGAAGAAGTGAAAATAAAAGAGGAAGAACTATTTCTTTCACGTCGGGTTCACCAATTTTGTACGATGGAAAAGTGACAAGTGAGCGTGGGAATCTACAAGTAACTCTTCCTCGCACCCGACCTCTCGAGGTCATGCCGAGACAGCCAGGTGGGGATGGAATATGTGTGGGATGCAGACAAGATAGTTAGGTAATCTATGTCTTCGACGTGCACTAGTGGAAACTGTGAATCTAAGGCAAAGAAGGCCCTCCTAACCTGAACTGGTGTGATAGATCGATCGGCAAGGATGACTACTCGAAGGCTCCAATCAATATCGAGCTCTGGCATGATTCGATCTATGGGTTGTGGGATACATGGAAAATGACCTGAGATAGTTTCATGTATATCTCCAGACATGGTCATAGGGTGGATGGTAAATATAGTTGACTCTACGGGCAATTCTCTGGCCTAGTCTAGAAATTCTTAGCTTTGTTATCTGCTACATCTAACAAGGATAATTGTTCAATGATTATAGGTGGGAATACTAATATGTGTAAACCAAAGCATCTATATCCGATTCACTCGTGGATTTTTTGGGTCATGGGATTTGTGGGTCACAACTATAAATTCGTGGTTGTTGTGGTCCTACTATGGTCATGTGCAGATTCAGTCCCTAATCCCTAGTATCCAATAGTCATATGCCTTTTCAGCCTCTATATTTAGAATTAAAAGTTGTGTGATCTTCTTAGAGTATCTCATAGGTGTTCATGCAACCTAAATTCTTAAGCTGGTATCTATGTCTGCGAGAGTGTCTCCTACATCTGGTTGTGGGACCAAAGGATCACAACCGAACATTTTCTCTCTTTCAAACCCTTCTATAGTCATGCAGATATATATCTAGGGTAATATGTAGTTTGGTTGATTTGACCAAAATGTGTGTGCTTGGTCATCTTCTATGTTTAACCCGCTTAACTGGAAGCTGATCTGTTGTAAGTTTGTCGTTGTTCAGAAGACTTGGATCCTAAGATTTTGATATATATCAGTTATCGTTGTGACGAGATTGGGTTGGGGCATGATTGGCTCGAATACGTATTCTCTGAGCCCTCTAGGTCCCATGATTGTCATACAAAAGCAACAATGTAAATCTAATTGCAGCAAAGTAAAATTAACTATGTGAAGTATATCTATAGCATATATAACTTCTCTATTTTTGTATTTTTCTAAATAACTATTTGAACGAAATTGAAGGAGCAACTTTTTTAATATATCTAGAAATTGACAATTAATCTAAAAATGAATTTAAAACAAACAAAGCAACCGAGTATAGCTACTTTGTGCGCAATAGTTGTGAATCTATTATAAATAATGAAATAACTGATCTAATATATTTGAAAGACTCTCGATCCTACCTCAGAAGTGAGGAATGAATCATAGTTTCTCAGAAACTATCAATCCCCACAGCTTTCCTGGCAATATCGAAAGTAAAATTGACTGAAATAAGATGATTGGCTACTCTATTTGATATGCTTCTAACTAGAACTTTGAAAGCTAGAACCTGGATTCTGCAGAACAATGGCGAATCTGATGGTGTGTGTGGCTTTGTCCCCTCAGTGTGATCTCCTCATTCCTTCGTGCTCACGTGGATCTAGAAAAGCGTGTAATGCTAGCATCAATAGAAGTAGATATTGGAACAAAGGAAGCTTATGATACAGACTGAATACAATGCGAGTAGGAGAGGGATAGCGCAAGAGTACAGAGCTTGGCTTATGTAATTCCTAGCGGGATTTATTACGAGTCATGCAGCATAAAACATCTAGAACCTGAAACTATCCTATTTGACGAGCAAAACCTGCAACTTTAATGGCTTCCTACTGAGAATTAAACTACTCTATTTCAATGGACTACATGAAGTAATGACAAAGCATTTGCACAAGATGGATATGTGGCTTTCTAATAGCAAAATAACACTAACTAAGCATGCAATGAACAAAACTATGAATCCTAAGCAAAATGAAAGACTAAACTATTGAAATGAGAAATTGAGAGGAAAATTTGAGGGGCCATTTTCTTGAGCACAAGCCAACTATTTATAGCATTTGCATTTACCCAAAGGTAAAAACCAAATTGATCTCTTAAACCATAAACAATGCCAAAACACTATTCCAGGGAACCAGAATCATTAATGCAAGCCAAAGGCGGTGAAAAAAGCTGGTAAATGTTGAAATTTACGTGAGTCGCGTTAAAAAGAACATTCTGGAAAATGCGTGAAGGACCGCCCGCCCGAGCGGCGGGCGGCGGTTATAGGATCGCCGCCTTGTGCAGGCAAGAGTCACGAGACCGCCACACCGGTCAAGGCGGCGGTTTCAGAATCAAGAGAAAATGCAAAGAAAAGAGGGGAAAAGAGAACAACAAAGCACGCAGGGGCTAAGCGAGGCATGTGGGATGTTAACACACACTTGGGGAGATTTTCGGATCCCGAACACCTTGCGAGGAGACCTGTATCATCATTGGGGCATGTGTTACGTTGTTCGGCAGTGAAGTACCTTACAATTTTGGGTATGTATAGTTCCCCATCACTTAAGAAGGTCATAACCCTTCAGTTATTTAAATATGACTATAGGTCATATTCGAATTAATTGTGGTGATTCTAGTAAATACATAGAGTAGAAGTGAGGAGGGAGTTTTACTGGAATGGATGTAAAATTTTATTATATAGTGGAAATTATTCTACCATGGTTTTTTACCCCAATGGGTTTTTACACGTTAAATTTTGTGTTATGGTGTTTTTTTTGTGTATTTATTTATTTATTACTATGTGCACATTTATATTTGTGTTTATTAATTAAGGTTAATAAATAGTTCATTCCCTCTTCTCGACATGGTACCAGAGAAGTCTTAAATAATTTAATTTAATTCTAAAGTTGCAATGGTTGGGAAGTTAGGTGGTTAGTTAGTTAGTATCCTATTTAACCCCCTTTCCCTCTCTAAATGAATGAATGTGGTGTTCATAGGTGGAAACCTATTTGAATATTTTAACCCTTGCATGAAAAATAGAACTTGGGAGAATTACCAAGGCCTAGAAAATAAAGGTAAGGTTTAAATAGTTATGTGAAATATTTTATATATTTCTATAGTTTTTGAAAGTGTGCAGGTTAATACAAGATGTTAAAAGAGAGGGTAAAATTCAAAGTGAAACATAGTTCACAGAGAGGACAAAAGGGTCCAAAAATAGGGGTTTCAAATTTTGTTATTGGTCGGATAAATCATCGTGTCCCTTGGTGATGTAAAATAATTATTTCCGCTTTTAATTTCAAAAACCTATCTCATGTCCTTTTCTATACCCCCTTAAAAATTTGTACCTATAGTTTATAGTTAATATAAACTATATTTTTATATACTATAGTTTAAAAAATTTGTTATAAACTATGTTTTATAAAAATAATAAAAATAAATAAATAAAATTCTATATAATTTATATAAACCTAATTTATATAAACTATATTTTATAGTTTACATATAAAACTAAACTTATATTATAAACTATATAAATTCGAAGCCTAAAACTATGTGGGATTATATAAATAAAAATGGAAACTTATATTAAAAGTTTTATATATAGGGGGACCCCTTCCAACCCCCCCATCCACCTTCATGACAAGTGGAGCGTTTTGCACTCCCCTATCTCCTTATATGTGGTCATCACATGCCTTGTGGTTCCCCACACTATCAACCGCCTCCCCTGTGTGGGGCCTCCTTTTCCACCATGGGATAGTTTAGTCCCACATGGGGATGGTTTGGGTGAAATAAGGATTTAAAATAATTTTCTTGTGTAGGATGGTGGTGTGACTTTGGTCACACCACTACATGTTTTTTTGAATCCCTTAAGGGCTTGGCTCGCTGGGTGGCTCACCCCGGGTCATGTCCTATGGACTCTAAGGCTATTTAGTGGCTCGGTCGTGGGTGTTTGTTTAGCTCGGTGAGTTGGTTTCTAAGAATTGATAGTGGAAAATATTATAAGGTTTGGTGAATATGGTTTGGCATAATTGATTAATATTTGGTTTAAATTTCAAATAATATGTGGTCCGATGGTTAACTCAAAGTTGATAAACTCACTTATTTGGTTCAACCAACTTGGACGAATTGTTAGAGATTCAAACCAATATAGGAGCAAGAGCTCCCTAATTTTTATAAACCATTATTATTATTTTTGAAGAATATATAAATTGTTATTTTTTATTTTTTCAAAAATATAATTTAATCATAAAAATTATTTCTTTTGAGAAAATTTGTAAAAACAATATAATATTTTTTTGTTTTATTTTACGACATGATGACTAGATCATCGTCGTCATTTTATTAGAAAACTAAAAAAATTAACTTACATTTCAATTTATTTTTGATATCATACTAATGCATTCATGTATATACTATCCTATTGAAAATACTTCTTTTTTGGCATAAACTAGTCATTTTTTTACTACAGGGATTAAACGATGACATGGGGATTTCTACTAAACTCTTTTTTAATACTGATTAATTATTTATTTCTATTTTACGAAAAAAATGGGTCTAATCAATTTTTAATTTATAAATCCCAGATGTTGAATGGGAATAATTACATCATTTGGAAGATTCACTTGAAGGTAGAATTCATGGCTTACAAATGATGGGCAGTTGTGAATGGAGTGAAAGTGCTCGATTTGGAAGACAAGAAACTGCAGATAACGTCAATGTGTATCAACAAAAGGTACAAGAGGTTATGTTCATCATTTTATGAAATGTACATGATTATTTTATACTTCATATCGGGAATCAAGAAATTATACGTGAGGCTTGTACTCAATTGGAATCTATACACGAAGGTTCCATTAAGTGGAGTAGTAAAAAGTAACCAACGGTCTCCATTTCTTCTATTGAGGAAAAATATAGAAGTGTAATGGAAGTAGTGAAAGAAACCATGATGGATGAAGAAGATGTTGGAAGAGATGTGCATGGAAGCTAAAGGAATTACTCCTCTTCGTGTAATAGCCATATTTGTATTTATCTCGTTAAGAATCCAATTCAACATCAGAAAATGAAGCATATTGAAGTTCATATGCACTTTATCTAAGAGAAGGTTCTCTGCAGTAATATAGATCTCCAACACTACCTGACTGAAGATCAAGTTTTAGACATGTTTACAAATCCATTGTGTGTCATGAAGTTCTGCAAGTTCCATGCAATTCTTTACCTTTTAGAGTTGCCATTGAGGGGAGTGTGCATGGAAATGACACCTCCTAATGGTCATCTAGTTTTGAGTCCTTCTCCTCCATACTTCCACTATAGTATAAATCATTCTAAAAGATATATTTTATGATATATCTAAAATAATAGAGTTTATGGAAAATACATTCCAAAGTGTGTGCATATTTTTGTAAAGAATGTCCTTGTGTTATAAAAGGATCCTAGAGATGCGATTTAAAAAAATTCCATGAGAAACAGTGGGATTTAGTATCACAAATCATGTTTATCCTAAATCATATTTTTGATTTATGGATTCCAAATCCGTTTGCACCAAAAGGTAAGTTGAGCATGATGAACGTGTTATAATTCCTTGAAAAAAAAACATATGTTAGTCTAAACCTTTAGTTTTTATGGATTTTTAAATCTTGTTGTACAAACAGTAATTTTGGCATATAGCTCCCCACTTAATATTAAGGGGTATGTTATAAATATACTATTAAGTGAATCACAATATTTAGTTTATAGTTAAATAATATATAATAACTTATATTCTTTAATTTGAATATAAACTATATATTAGGTGGTTCGTTATTTATTAACTAATATTAATCGGGCAAAGTGTGCCCCATCACTTAAGAAGGTCATAACCATTCAAAATATTTAAATATGACTATAGGTCATATTCATAATTAATCATGGTGATTCTGGTAAATACATGGAGTAGAAGTGAGGAGGGATTTTTAGTGGACTGGATGTAAAAGTTTCTCATATAGTGGAAATTATTCTACTATGGTTTTTACCCCATTGAGGTTTTCCACATTAAATTACGTGTTATGGTGTTATTTAATTTTCTTTGTATTTATTCATTTATTACTATGTGTACATTTATATTTGTGTTTATTAATTAAGGTTAATAAATGGTTCATCCCCTCATCTCGACACACCGCACTAAAAACCGTGAAATCCACCTTCTCGACTTACAAGATGCAATCTCATTATCAAGCATGGATCAAGTATTTAGAAACACTTCTCGAGGTATGTATTTCTTGAGATGACTTCCATCCTCACTCATAGTGAGATTATCTCAACATGCTCATGACAATCATCCTCTTGATGACTTTGAATTTCAATGGAGCTCTTGATGTTTTAGATCATTTATAGATCTCATGATGTTCTTGATTACACTCGTTATCCAAATGAACTCTTTGATATTTTTATTTATCACATGAGTTTGATTTACATGATGTTACTTTCATGAATTAATTAAATCAAATTTAATTCCTTCTGCCACAATTAGAAAGAGTTAGATCATTCATCTTCTTTCATTAAATGGTATTATGTAGAGATCTTTCCAAAACAAGTGTTTTGATATCTTGCGGAGGAATTTCTCTTTTTTTAGGCAATGAGAAACCATCTTGGCCATACAATGATGGAAAAAATCAATGAGATAATAAAAATGGGAGTTTTCATAGCTTTCTAAGCTCAATTCTAGGACTTACTATTTTTAGCAAAGTTATATCCATGACCGATATTTTTAGCATTTTTCACACTTTTCACTTCCGATGTTTCTCGCATGTTCGAGGGGTGCATATGATAATATTTCACCTATTTTTACAACTCTCTATTTTTATACATGCCCCACCATGAATACATGATATTTTTATTAATTTTATAGAAAGTATCACTTGTAATGAAAACATACATGAAATTGTAGGTTTTATTCCAAGATTCCCTTATCCATTTTGAAGATGATTCCCTCATACGGATGAGTGGGAAATTATATTTTCATTTAAGGGGAAGAATACTGACAAAAATCATTCCTCCATATCTTAAAAAATTATCCACCTCATTGTGCGAGAAACAACTCGGATGAAAGTAGATTTTTTGTGGATCATTTTCTCCAAATGTCAAATATTTTTACCCATTGGATCTTTGGGAATGTGAAAAATTATTTGAAGAGGGAAGAAATTTGAGAGGAAAATAATTCCTCCATATCACTAAAAATCAGCTACTTTATCATGCAAAAAATGGCTTGCGTGAAAGTAGGTTTTTCAAGGATCGTTTGTTCCAATTTTCAGGTGATTTTTCTGCTTAGGATCTTCAAGAAAAAATGAATATTTTTGTTGTCATTTTTCTGATATGGTATGGTATACATTAATGGATGTTGGAGGATTTCTCAAAATTAATTTCATGAAAATTATTGTGTGGTGGGAGAGAAATTTAAACGAGTTTGATGAATTTTTAACTCACCATATTAACTCGCAACTTGAACTGAGTTGAAGTTAGGTTTAAATGTGGTTTACATATGTTGTAATTAGGAAAATTTGGAAAATGGGGAAGAAAAGTTCACCTTGGGGAAATTTAATGAAATGTGGTAGCTTGAGTTTTGGTGATAATTAGATGCATTTAACTCTAATTTAACCTGACAATCTTAGATTAATTACATGGTGAGGGTTTGTTCTTGAGTTGCACCATGCCAAAGGGATAAATTGGACAAAGGAGACATATAGTACATAAAATTGAGCCTTGGAGAAAGGTTTTGACATGTGGCATGGTGGAAATTTGGCTAAGTATGGATTTTAATCTTCTCCCTCACTCTCACACACCTTAACTCAACTTAGACTCAACCCGGGTTAACTAGACTCATATAGAGGGTCCAAGAGCTATACAAAGGTATGGGACACATTTATTTTCCCTCATGTACTCATGGGGAAGATGGGAAAATGGTTACATAAAAGTGTGCCCATGGTGAGGGAGTGAGGGTGCAATTTTTGTGCCCTCTTGTCCCCCTTGCACTTTGGGTGCAAATGGGACACATGGGACACATTGTGTACAAAAGGGAACCTTGGGGATGAGGATGAGGGAAAAAAATTTGTCCCTCATTTCCCTCTTATCCCAAAGAAGACAATTGGGACACAAGTAGGTGAAAATTGTTCTTGGGATATTCTAGGAAAGCCAATTTTGCATTAGATGTCCAGAAATGGCAAGGAAACCTACTTTTTCACCACAAAGGATTAGGATAATGTTTTGGGGTCAAATATTATATTATTTTAACTCAAAAAAACATTCTATAATGAATGGAACAAATTTTAACACTTGAATCTTCCCGAAATTTAAAATTAGGCCCCTTTTTTGAAATAGAGAGAGGTAGTTGTATTTTTGGAGTTCTTCATGAAACCTTCATACCTCATATAAAAATAGATGTTACTAATATGTATATAATTCTAATATGTTTCCATTTCATACTTTTTTTCCTTCTAACTCCTTACAGAGCTCCCAAAATCATCTGTAGAAGTCAGGTTTCAATTTTTGAATGTTTTTTTCTTGAACTTAGAAACTTGTTGCTAAGCAAATTGTCTCAATGATCAAATATTTCCTAAATATTCCTAAATTTATTCCAAAACATTCAAGACTCCCTTAAAATTCATATTGGCGTTAGGATGACAAGAATTATCCTTTTTAGGCCTTTAGGAAGACTTGTCTTTCACTTAACTTTACTAAACTCGTTCATCAAATTCGTCATCTTTCTTATCACACTTGAGGCATGTTTGAAAACTTCACTAGGACCTTCCTTAGGGATGGTTTGATGATTCCATTGGAGACAGGTGGGCCAAAAGGAGGGTTCAATGGGATTGGGAAGTAAAATATTACATTGTGGCTTTATTGTCATGCTTTGATTGTTTTGAATTTTTAGGCTAGTAATTTTGCATGTCAAGATGTACTTAGAGTTAAACCTTGGAAATCATGATCCATGGCTATATGAAATTTTCTCTATCATTAATGAAATAAAATAGAATATCCTTATAGTAAAATTTCCCCACTTTGTGTTGAAAGCTATATTCATCTTGTCATCTTTATCAACCAAAACTTGGTTATATCTAGAAAATCCATCAAGAAAAGACATCATTTCAGAACCACTTACTATTTGAATTACTTCATCTAAATAAGGGAGAGGGTAATTATAATTTTTGGAGGATTTTTTTGTTTATAAAATATGTGCATAGCCTAATTTCTCCACTCTTCTTTCAAACTAGGACCAAATTAGCCACCCAAGTTGAGTTTTTAATAGGTAAAAATTATGGCACCATTTAATTTTTGACTTCTTTCAGAGATTAGAGGCTCTAACACCATATTGTTAGAAACATAGTGACTAGAGGGGGTGAATCAATCATACAAAAAAAATTCTTTCATATATTATAGCACGAATTCATCATTCAAACCATCCATTCAACATGCATAATCAATTATGAGCTTATTATGTGTGTATCAACCATTCACAAGTGCAGAGAGACAAGGGATAACACATGAACACCATATATAATGTGGTAACCCTCAAGGGGAATAAAAACCACTAAACCTCTACTTATATTACATAAAATAAAGGACTTTCATGAATATTACACATCACACAATATTTCTTTAGTAATCTTGTTGAGAGAGGTATTATTATGGCAATCTTGTTGAGAGAAGGAACTTAGTGTGTTATTAAAAACTCAGACATGAAACTTCTTTTTATGAGTTATTTCTCTTAAAAAATATGACTGTGACTATATTTTAGCAAATCTTTGAATGAAAGGTTATAATATTTTGTGTTAAAGTATGGTTTTTAATATTTTCATGTTGTTGAGATGTTGGATGCATAATTCAAGGGTGAGAAGTGGTTTCTATGAACTTTATTCATTGCATGATAGAGGAATTAGTATAATAAATGGACGTGAATATGCAAGTTAATGAATGAAATAACCATTGCATGAAGGTGATTCCAAATCTAAAAATATGGGTGAAGATCCTAATGATTATTGATAACTTGCCTTTGCATAATACATGTCTTAATTTGTTGATACTCTATTTTTCTCATGAATGTCTATATATGAAAGGAACATGTGAATAATTTGAGACAATGATTGGTGATATATTTTTTCATAGAAGAGTGGAAAGTACCGTATCGAGTGTAAAATTCTATGAAATAGACTCTCTTGTTGAAACTCTTAAACCCTCATCGTTTAAACTAAATTGCATAGACTAGTACATCCTAGAAATGATTCAAAATCAAGGGTTACAAAACAAATATGTCTTAACGATGAAACATAAATTTTAAGGACATTGATTTAGTTTTGTGGTCCAAATTATATAACTTGAAAGTGAGTATGTTGCATTTTATAACATTTTTAGTTCTCTCATTTTGTGATAGTAGGGTTTGCTACGGTTGGTTAAGGAAAATAAATTTTAAGCTCATATTATTAAATATAGGGTTGAAAATTTATAGGGTCTATTATGACAAGGTAATATAATATAAATTTGAAGAATTTAATTTTTTTATGGGTACATTTTGAGATAATCTTACCTATCTATTGTCCCAAACCTGTAACTTGAGTCTTAAAGACCTAATTGAGAGGTCAATTTATAAAGGAAAGGGATTTGTGCTTAGAAAAAAACCAAGGAATTTTTGAATCAATAAAAAAAAATGGGTAGTGTAAGAGGTTATCATTTTTTTATTGAGTCATTTATCAAAATTAATGCAAGAAAGTGCAAAGTTCAGCAGCTATAAGGAGCCAATTGCACTTTAGAAAGCAAAAAGTTGATGTGTGGGAAAATTTAAAAGAGTTGGTCTATAAAATTTTGTACACACCATGCTAGCCATAAAGGGTAGTTGAATATGTTTTGAATTTTTTTATAGGGTGGAAAAATCCTTCCAACCATGAATTTTTAGGCACATTGTTTGTGAGAGCATGAAAAGATAGTTTTGAGAAGAGCTAAAAGAGTATGATAAATTTTTATTGTTCTAACAAATTTGATTACTTTGGAGGAATGGTTTTTATTTTTGAAACAGGTAGAGAGGATTGGGAAAAACTATTGGCATCTAAAAGAAAACATTTTCTTGATTTGGAGCTAAAACACTAAGAATTTAGTGAAGGATGTATGGAGGTAAAATAGTGAAAATGAAGTTTTCAAGAAAATTGGTCATCCTATTGGTTGATTTTTCATGTTAACAAGATAAGAGAAAGTAGGATATGGTGTTTTAGAGCTATTTGTGGCTTGAATGGTCAATATTTGGCAAAATGAGTTATTTTAAACTAGTAAAGAAGACTTTAAGAACAGGGTACTAATGAGAATGAATGATATTGGTTGTTTTGAATTGATGAATGCATGAAAATTTATAATGTGCTTTGCATCATATTGGATCATTATAATGATTTATATGATTTTAAAATGTTCTTTGAGGTCAAAATCATATAAGGTTTGATCTCAAAACATCATTCCATGCTCTCAAGGCCAAAGAAGCACTCTCGGTGTCCTAAAATGCACTTGGCGGGTGACATCAACATTTAAAAAGGATTGAGCAGAATTTTTCACTCTTAGTGTACCCTTGGATTGTAATTGAGGTTAAAAGGGGAAAATGGGACACCAAAGTGTGCTCTACAATCATTTTAGAGTTTTCATCACTTAAAATATGACTTGACAAGTTAGGTGGAACATATGGAGGAGTTAAGTTGTCAAGTCCCCTTCCCATGATGGATTGACCCCTTGGCACATTTTCAAGCATGTATTGTCCCCTTTTATTTTCCCCAAGGTCTAAAGGGACAAGGGTAACACCAAATCATGCCCCCACATGTTGATTCCTTTGTCACAACTTATAGCTTACATCTTTTGCACATAGACTCCTCACTGATGTGCTTTGGTGACCCCTTCTCATGCTTGGAACCATGGAGAATTTTGTCACCCATGATATCCCCTTGGATTTCAACAAGTTAAAAATGGACATGGGGTACACAAAAGTGCACTCCCCTATGTTTTTCATGTTGGGCCCCAGAATAGTGGCTAAGGATGAGAAGGCACGTGGGAGCGCTGGACCTAGTTGAAGAAGGGCGTGCGGGTTGAAGATGTGCAGGGAAGGGTTGTATTAGGGTTTTGTAAAACACATGGTGTGCATGCATAAGACAAGATAGGTTTTGACTTATCCGTGTTCGGCATCCCAGGAAGCACACGAGAAAAGCATGACCCTTATGGATAAGGTGCCAACTTGGCAACTGTAGGATCAAAAAGGAATATTCAGGCATGCGATGGAAGGTTCCAGAAGACATCATTGAAAATAATGGAGAGCTCAAATATGAGAAGGAATGCTCCCATGGAGGACCACTTCAACACTTAGCAACTGATCTATAACTTTTGAAAGGCATGGCGGTGGTTGCTAAGGTTATAAATACAAGTACCCGATAGAAGAAAAAGGGGTTTGAAGAGTGGAAGAGAGGAAAAGCTCTGTAGAAATGTAATAGAGGATTCTAGGGTTAAGGATTAGGAGAACTCGGGAGTGATGACAAATTTAAAGGGATGGGTCTACATTTTTCTTTATAATGTAATGAACATATTGTAGTTTTGATGCATGACTTGGCTCTGTATGGTTATATGAGGGTCTGTTATGACCTCAAGGGATGTAATGTGGCTATTGGACTTGTTAATACAAATATAAGACCTTTTTATGAATCATATATGTGTTTATGAGTGTAATACTTATGCATTTCTTTTACTGTATGAACCATTTCCATATGTTGTTTTCTATTTATCTTTTCTGGATGCAATGGGATAACAACTCATCCTAGGTTCTTAGAATGTTACATGGTTCTTTTCTATTCTCTGCATTTGATTATCTATCATAATATGGTGCATTCTCACAAGACTCACATAAAGGAGAGACTTGGCACCCGCTTTGTGCCTTAGGTGAGTTCCTAATGCCCAATGCGTGATATAATGGACCACATGGGATTATACTATTAGTCTAAGGGTATAAATATGACTACATTTTGGTTCCATTGTCAAGACCTCTTTTCGAAGTTGTTGTGAGAAATGGCATGCATCTTTGTCCCTGTGATGTGTGATGATAGAGTGTCGACCTTGGAAAGTGTTGAAACATGGTTCAAGAGCACGAGAGGATGATTTTACTCAAAGATTCAAAGACTGGACTGAGTTCGATGTGCGTGGATGGGTAGAAGAGAACTTATACCATGAGTTGTATGAGACATTATTCTTCTATTATTTCCTAGTAGAACTATATGAATGGGTTTCAGACATATGGACCTAAGATGACTATGGAGGCTATAGGATACAAATCTAACTTGGACACATGTTGTTGATCATTTGTGGAAGAGGGTGTTGACCAGTTATAGTCTTGAATATGCCATTTCTACATATTCTTGCCCATAATTTGTTGAGTTCAAGTTTTTGAGGAAGCCCAAAGGATCATTTTTGTGTGTTATTCCTTTAGCTATGAAGATCTTGGTCATTACCTTGAGTTTGGAGGCATTTCCCATGGCCAAATAAAGCTTCTCGAGCATTGGGAGAGGAAGCTAGGGTGGAGGAAGATGGTGGAAATTGCAGCTGAAAAGGAAATGGAGGAGAGACGACTCAATTATATAGAAGCTCATGAAAGGGAGATTACTAGACAATGTGAGGTTGTAAGTGTGATGGATCTATGGAGGTAGACATTACGGAAAGGAGTTGAGGTTCATGTAGAGGACATGGAACCTGAGCAGTCTGTGATACCCCATCTTGGAAAGTGTGGGACAGAATCCCCTTCAGCTTCTAATGAGAGTTCATCACATGGAGAACAGAGAGTCATTGGTGTGAATCTGAACCCACCAAGCAACCAACCCCTGGCATTTGGTTTTCTAGATCAAGGGAGAAGTATTGTTAACCTAGTTTGTATTGGTGGAAATAATCGATCTACATCCAGTATATATAATTTATCATTTTGAGCATCCATGGTTGCACAATCCATTCATGTATTTGGGGTAATCTTTGAACAAGTTACAAGTACACAAGGTTTGGGTATCATGTTTAGGAGTGGCGCGGGACACACAACTAGAAGTGGGACAATATCACGAACCATCAATGCTCGAGTTCATTAGAATTTTGGAACCCTTGGCATGACCACTTCATGTCCTTTTCTAATTACTGGAGGTGGACATGGTGGGTCAGGACTTGGTGGATCCAGTGGATCTAGTGGAGGGGGAAACACCGGAGGGAACCAAGGCTCTAGATTAGGAGGAAAAGGACCCCAACCACCTCCTAAGTGTTTTCTAAGATGTCTTTGAACTTACCAGACTATATGGGTATTGAATATGTTGTAGAGCATGTGCACAAGTGTGAATTACTATGGTGTGTGAAGGGGATCACTACTCAGAGTGGAAGGAAAATCAGTTTGCAACAACATTGCAAGTATGTGTGCATAGTTGGTATAGGAAGTATGACCCCCATCCGACGGTGGTAGAATACACCACATCTAAGAATGCCTTTATAACAAAGCTCCATATCCCTGAGTTTGAGCGAAGAGGATTAAATATTTGAAGGAAATCCAATAGGGAATGAAAGAGAGTGTGAAGGAGTATGGCATGTGTTTCAAGACTCTCTTGTCTAAACTATCTTATGAAATTCATCCTTCTCAATATGCTCAATGGTTTTTAGAGGATTGATAACACCATTTAGAAGGGCTCTGTCACACAATACTTTCACAGACCCACATGAGGAAGTGGAAGCTATCATGCATGTCAAAGTTGTTGGGAGCGTTGATACTAGTGTTAGTCCTTTTCTGGAGGCTCAAATTTCTGTAATGGCCAAGCAGTTAGAGAAGCTATCTGTAAACTTAGTACATGAGGTTCATAGTGGGATTTGGTGTATAGGATGTGAATTGGAAGGGCATGTAAATGATAGTTTCCCTCAAAATTTAGTACGCATTATGGCGATAGACTCTGAAATTTTCCTGTGGGGATCACAATGCAAGTAGATGCCCTCTACTACAACGCGTAATCTGTAAGAATGTTTCTTGCTATTATAAGATATGTATCTCTACAACCCATTATACCAAGGATTACAGACTGATTGATCAGATCCATGATGCTATTGATCTTGGTGTGCGCAAACTATCCTTGCAAGTAGTTCCAAGGATGATGACCATCATTATGAAGGGCACATAGATGGAGGAACACGTGGAAGAGTTTTTCACGAGAGGATTTTGTGGTCACAGTAACCGTGGTGGAGGACGAAGTGAGTTCCCATGAGGAACTTGTTATAACTGTGGATCTATAGAGCATTACAAATGTAAGTGTCATGATGCATTCAATGCTCATGATGTGGAAAGAAACATAAGTACAAAGAATGTCCAGAGATCTATGAGCATATGAACTAGCAACACTGGAAGGACAAAGGCATTGGGATGGTGAGCATCAAGAAGGCCGATTCACAATGGATGCCAAGAGTGGCACATGAGTCAGGGCTAGAACCTATATTGGTGACGATGCGAGTAGAGGCCACACACACCAAGGAGATGCCAAGACAAAGGACACTAGTTTCAAGAGAGGAAGTGGTACATGGAAAGTATCTAGACCCTTCTCATCAGAAGGAGGTTTATCAAAAGACTATAGATTTGATTCATGGTTTGCAAGGGAGATCCAATGTCTAAAGGAGCAATCAAATTTGGAACAAAGGAAGAATGTTGAGGCTCCAAATGATGACTTGGATGAAGTCAAGGAACTATGTAAAATATTAAGGCAAGAGAATATTATTACCTTGCTAGGAGAATGGTTGAGAGAGAAGGTACTATGTGCGGAGAGCGAGAGCACAAAAGGTAGCTTTTACATGCAAACATTCCTCCTCATAGCCTTGACTATGATAAGGATATTCCTTTGAATGCAGTTGTTGATGGATGGATTCTAAGTAATATCCTCATCGACATAAGAGTAGAGGTAAAAGTTCTTACCTTGGATTCTTGACATCAAATGGGAAGACCTACATTATAGCCATCTTCAAATGTTTTATATATGGTGAAAAAAATAAGGAAATGCCCATTGGAGTCTGAAGGATGCGGTTATCACCATTCAAGGGCCAAGTTCTTGAGACTTTGAATTCTTGTCACTCGCTGAGGTGAACAAATTTCCAGCATTACTTGGGGACCCATGGTGTTACAAGAACAATGCCAACCAGCGTTTTAACAAAGGGTATATCAACTTTGAAAATAAGGAAGAAAGGGTGATCATCCCTTTGATAGATGGGAAGTCAGTGCTCTATACTGAGCCGTTAGGAGAATAATTCCTTGATAGAATATATGTGTGCTCCATCAGCTATCCTGAGATAATTCATCACATGGAGGGAGTTATCCAGTTTGAAGATGCTCAATCCTTGAGTGATACCACTAGTGTGGCATGCGACAATTGGTTGCATGAGACTTATGAGTTGATTGGGAGGCAATTGAGATGATTTGTAACAAGGGTGATAAAGGCACTCTCAGTCAAGTGCCTAGGAGGAAAGAAGTTTCCAAGTTACTTTGGAAGAGCATACCCTACAATTTTATTGCGAGAAATGGAAGCTCAATGGAAAAATGAGGACAAGAGAAGGGAATGCTCATTTACAATTTACTTAGAACTATAGCACGCTAGTGGGATACACATTGAGAGAACCTCCTAGAGTGGCATGAGGTAAGAATGGCATTTTCTGTAAGGTTCTCTAGAAGCAACGCACCCACATTCATCCAAGACTATTATGGTAAAGAGATCATCTCATTTCATATCCAAGCATGTGAGAATGTCTGGATGGGAAGAACAGAAGAATTACCACCTTTTTTTATGGGTGAATAAGTTGTATACCACCTTAAAAGGATGTGCGCACACTTGGTATATTCATTTGAATATGTGTCATCAAACATGTAATTGGCAGGAGTTAGCGGCTGATCTCATTCAATCTTTTGAATATAGGAGTACCAAGCCATCAGTAGATAAGACATTGCAAGTGATCAAGTGCCTTACGATGGGAGATAGTGCTGTAGTAGAATATAGGCTAGTGGATTTACTAGGTGAGCATTATTTGGATACACATCTCAATGAAGAGGAAGTATAGCTTGAGCACGCGTGCATGGAAAAAAAAATGGTCTATGTAGTATACGGTGAAGAGATGGAGACTTTAGATTTTAACCATTCGGAAGGTATGTGTGAGGTCATAGATAACTTCGATGATTGAACACACGCCTACCATGAGGCCTTAAAAAAATAAGGTTAACATTGAAATGGAGATAAAACCTAAGGAAGCTAACATTAGGGACTATTTGTCGGAAAAAGAGGTTTCAAAGGTCATTGATCATTGCATGAATTCTAGGATTTATTCCCTCATGGGTATCATGATCTCAAAGGCATCCACCATTCCTTAGGGGAGATAAAGATCAAGAAGAAAGAATTTCGCACCCGATTCAGAAGAGGCCTTATTGGATGAATCCAACTTTGTGCATATGGTTCAAGGAAGAAATAAACAAAATGATAGCATCTGGTATTATTGAGGCAATGGAAGAATCAGAATGGATAATTCCAATGGTCATCACTATAAAGAAGGATGGAAGGATAAGAATATTTGTTGACTACGGGGATCTAAATGGTATGTGTCATCAATCCTTTTCCAACCCCCTTTATTGAAGAAATTTTGGAAGGAGTAGCAAGCGCGAAGTCTACTCTTTCACAGATAGGTTCTCAGGGTATCACCAAGTCAGGATTGTAAAGGAAGACTAGAGAAAGAAAAATTTCACCACTGAATGGGGAGGTTTTTCCTACATAGTTATACCTTTTGGATTGAATAATGTGCCTCTTATGTTCTCGTGCATTATGGTATAAGCATTTTAGGACTTCATCCATAAATTTATTCAAGTGTACCTGGATGAATGGACTGTGTATGGATTGGTGAAAGACCATTGTGATAATTTAAGATTGATGTTTGAGAGATGTTGACAATTAAGGATATCCCTCAACATTAAGAAATGTGTCTTTGCTACTCCATTTGGAACCTGTTAGGACACATTATATGCAAAGAAGGTTTACTAGTAGATCCCACCAAAGTTGTAGTTATTATGGGATTAGGGGAACCTACTAGTCAAAGCACAATGCATGGATTCCTTGGGCATATGGGGTATTACAAGAAGTTCATCAAGGGGTATGCCAAGATCACTGCGCCTTTGGAGGAAATTTTAAAACACAAGAGTTCCTTCCATTGGGGAGAGGCACAACATAAGGCATTTGAAACTTTGAAGGATAGGCTTGTCACGGTGCCCATACTACATTTCCCTTCTTGGGATAAGCCTTTCCATGTGCATTTTGATGCCTCAAGGAAAACTATGGGAGCAATACTAACACAACTTGGTGAGGGAATTGTTGATCATCCCTTGTGCTTTGTAAGTAGAAAGTTGACACTAGCTAGAACAAAATTACACAACTACTAAGCGTGAAGAATTTTCCATGATCTATGCACTGCACAAGTTCAGGAAATATTTAATGGAAACACCATTTATATTCTACATGTACCACATGGCATTAAAGTACTTAGTCAACAAGCTCATGCTGCAAGGGCACATATGCCATTGGGTCCTATTATTTCAAGATTTTGAGTTCACAGTGGTCATAAAACCAGGAAAGAGAAACTCATGACCTAACCAATTTTAAAGGATTAACTTAGGGGAGGACACGCAAAGCATTAAGGATACCATGTCGGATGCGCAACTATTTAGGTTACGGTGTGTGCCCTTAGACTTGGAAGATATCACATTGTTCTTAAAAACAGGTGTGGTGCTAGAAGGGATGAAGGCTCTAGAGAGAAAGTAGTTAGCAATACGCATCGCACCCTACATGTTAATTAGTGGAGACCTACATAAGTTAGGTCATGATGAGGTTCTATGTCGTTGTGTATTAGAGCATGAGCACGTGGCAATTATGGAGGAAGCGCATGGTCGGATTGCTGGGAGGAAACTATGTAGGAAATGCTACCACGCAAAAGATTTTATTAGTAGGGATTTGGTGGGAAACCATCTACCAGGATTTTATTGAGTTTTGAGGCACTGTGACCATTTCGATTGCCTTAGAAAACTGGAAAAAGAGATGAAATGCTCTTATGACCAATAACTAGCACTCTTGAACCATTTGACTTTGTAGGGGCCAATTTCTCCACCATGCGAAGCACTAGTTCACAATATATCATCACTTGCATTGATTACTTAACACGGTGGGTAGAGGTAATGCCTACAAAGGATTGCACCACAGTGACATCTGCTAGATTTTTATGGGATAACATAATCAATAGGTGTGGTTGTCCTTTACTTTTAACAAGTGGTAGAGGCACACACTTCCTCAATGAAATGGTTAGGATTCTGTTAGCTTAATTTATGGTGTCCCATCACAAGACTACCCCTTATCACCCTCAAGAAAATGGAACTACTGAGGCATTTAACAAGATACTAAGTCACATGTTAAATAATATTTGTGACATTGGAAGACATGATTGGGATGAAAAAGTATCACCCTTTCTATGTGCATACATGATAACCTATAAGAGGTTAATAAGCCCATACCATTTCAATTGGTGTTTGTCGTGGAGGCTATTTTTCCAATGCAATTCATGTTACCATCGTTGTGTATAGTGCGCATAGGAGGGTTAGTTGATGAGCAAGCGTTGAAAGAAAGGATTGATGATTTAATGTAGTTATACAAAAGGTGATCACTTGTTAGATGGGATTAGGAAGACGAGAAAAAGCAAGACAAAAGGCATGGCATGATTGTCATATCAAGAATAAGAAGTTTGAGGTTGGGCATATGGTGTTGTTGTACGATTCCAAGTATATGTCGTCCTAGGAAGTTGAAAGTCCATTTTGGGACCTTACATCATCTCAAAGATTCTTGACTCGGGCACTTTCGATTCTGAAGCATTGGATGGGATGAGATTACCAGGTCATTTCAATGGGATTAGGTTGAAGCCCTACTATAAATAAGTCTTCTTGGTGTTTGTAATAAGGCATTGTTGCCAATTATCTTAGAATTTCCCTTTATGATTTTCTTTTCTTGTGTTTCCCTTTCTCGTTGCTTGTTCCTTTATTTTTGTTTCATTTTGCACCTTGTGTGCCAAGTAACCACATTATTTTTCCAAGGTTGTGTATGTGTAGAGGACCGTGCATCTATTTTAGTGTGGGGTGGAGTGATGCAAAGTATAGGCCTACAATATAAGTTTAAGTTGGTAGTAGAATTTGCGGTGAATGACTGGTTAAAGGATAAAAAGCGTGTAAGGTTAAGAAGCACGTAGAAGAGAGGTGGACGAGAATGGTTGGTGTTAGGATAAGGATTTGAAAAAACCACGTACCAAGGATGAAGAGCGCAAGAACAACATGAGGTAGGAAAAAGAAAAAATCAAGAAAGAGGACAGAAGAAGTGCCTTTCAGCGCTATTGATGCACGCGTAAGAGTCTTGATCCGTTTGGATTTAGGAATAACATAAGGTTGTTGAGTTTTCATACGGGATTAGGCACATGGGTAAAAGTGCTTGAGGTTAGTTTAAAGGAAAAAGTTACATTTAGTGTCAAGTATGGTGGTAGGTGGTATAGCATTTAATGCTAGAAATAAGGAAAAGCTATAAATATGAAGTCGGGAACATCATTATTTTACCTTGCAATTACGAAGTGAAAGAACCTCTTAGGAACTAGGGAATCCAGAGAGAAATTTGTGTGAAGGAAGAAGAATCTGAGAAATTTGAGTGTGCGACTAGATTAGATCTGTAAACCAGAAGGAAGGAGTACATGGGTGTGAGGAAAGGTTGTGTGAAGAGCATCGTCTTGTGGAAGGTTTTTCCTAGTTAGGTTTTGGCGAGATAGGGCACGAAGAAAGAAGGATTCACTCCAGGATTTGAATCTTTGGAGTGAGCTTTGGGATTGAGCAGAGTAGTAGAGTAGAACAAGAGGAAGGAGTTTTAAGTTTAGCCCAACCAAAAGAATGGAACCCAAGTAACCAACTATTTCACCAAAGAAAACAAAAGGCAAGGGCAAGGGAAAGCAAACCATTGTCACCGCGAGCACCAATGAAGAATGGTATGTAGAAATGCAGTACCCAGATGGGGTATTGCTAAGAAAAGAGTGGGATTCACACTTGTGAAAGATGGCCATGAGTGATTATAACCATCGCATGAGAACAACTAAGAAATAAATGGTCATTAGAGTTGGTTTTCCCAATTAACAAGAGAATGCCAGATGGAATGCCCATTTACAGTGATGAGGTAAAGGTCAAATTGGATAAGGATGGATTATTAAAACTATATGAGTTTCCTTAATTTGGAAATCCTGAGTGCCTTTACCAATGGTTGATGTCGCGCGCATGCATGAGGATCACTTTTATTTTATGGGGAATAAGATGTGCATAACACCACAACTGATATCTAAGTTCACATGCCTTAATTGTGAAGGAGATAGCATAAATGATGATCTGAGTAATAAGGAGTCTATCAAGGAGACTGTAGCCACATATGACTACAAAAAGGGGTTGTGATACTTTGACATCACTGAGATTCCAAACCCAATCATGAGGATGGCCACGCGCTTGGTGACCAAACTTAATGATCGGAGAGCGATGGACACAAGTGAACAAGGCATGGCTCAATTTACGCTGGAAGATATCAAAAGGAACAATCTATAACTTGTCTTCTTTCATCATGGATGAGATCATAAGTAGCGAGCGGAGGAGGAGAAAATATACTATTCGATAACGTTGTCCTCACCATTGTCTTCTCGAGAGATTGGATTTCTCAATGGGCTTGAAAATTTTAGTTGGGAGTATCGAAGAGGATCCCTCACCCGTAAAAAGGTTTGTGAAGTACACTTGTGAAACCATAACGGCTTTTCACAAGGTGCACTTGGAAAACTAGTACAAGAAAATGCGTGACACATTTGGAGGAGAATAGAGGATCTAGAGTAGGCTGCTAGTGCTCATGAATGGAGAGGTAGAATTTGTAGTGTACCAACATTTCTGCATTGGTAGACTTACCTTGATAGATTGGACTATGATTCCATGGTGCAAGCTACCCTTCTCCTTCACCAGTGTAATACTTCCAAGCGGAGTCGGAGTCAATTGGTACATGGAGGCCAAGAGACTAAGGTTTGACGTTAGTGAGGTATATATATACCACCGTGATTTGCGCCAAAATTTTGTCTACCCAAATAAGTGTGCATACATGGAGAGATATGTCTCCCACAAAATATAAATGATGAATCCTTTAATGCTTCCAATTGCAAGGAGGACCGCAACAAGGGTGTATCTATGCATAAGGTAAAATTTTGAAAAGGATGCTTACTTAGAGAATGATATATCCATTCCTAAAGACCCTATAGGAAGGAAGAAGGCCACACCAAGGAAGAGAGAAAGAGAAGAGGTACATGAGAAGAAGGCACCAAGTGTTTAAACTGCACAATCGATGGGCACGCCGGAAGCTAGCACTAATCCTAGTACTTACACATAGAGAAAGAAGTATCTTGTCAAGGAAAATACCCCAAAAGAAGAAGTGCTAGAGAAAGAATATCCCTCACCCATGAGGAATCACCAATGAAGACATCACTGTCAAAGAGAAAGAAAAATAAGAATCTCCTATACTAGAATCCCCAGTAAAGAAGAAGCGAGAAGGTGGTGATGAGGCGGATTCGGAAAGAGACGGAGAGTCTAGATGCCTACATTGGAAATAAGGATGATGATGAAGAACTAGAAGGAGGTGAATACCATCTAGTATATGAGGTACATGATTCTGAGGAATAAGGAGATGAGGAGTATAACGAAGAGGATGAGGAGAAGAATGACGAAGAAAAATATGAGGCTCAAGACAAGGGGGTGAGCAGAGAAGTAAATATAAAGGATTAGAGGACACCAAGCCCCATAAAGGAATAGATAAAAGAGGTCATAGAGAGAGAAGTGGCGGGAATTATTAAGAAGCTGGTGGAACAAGAGGTAGAACGCAATGTAAATGAGGTGTTGAAGGAAGTTGAGGAGGAAAGCATAGGAAAATAATATGGCAACATGGAGGAGATCCCATTTTGGCTGTAAGATTTCCAAGGGCTGCACACATAGGGCAGAAGAGCATAGAAGAAAAACAAGGTCAAAGAATGGGCTACATTGATGATCTAAACAAAGTGTTGCACATGCACTTTCAAAGCATTGTGTCAATGGAACAACTCTTGGCCATGGCTTCATTTGATGAGGAAGGTGCATACCCTCAGACAAGGAAAATTCTATCATGGGCATTTGAGTCCCACATTGATGAGCCCAAATTTGAAATAAGCCAAGGAGCATTGTTGAAAGTGCCGAAAAAAAGGAATAAACCCCTTGGTGAATGCTCAACAATTATCAGATGAGAAAATATACAACGCGCTCAACAAAGTCTCAGTTGAGGTTGAAGCCAAAATCTTCAAAAGAAATGACAGGGTGAAGTTCCTAGAGGCAAAGCTAGAGAAAAAGGAGGAAGATATCCTTAAGAAAAGTAAGGACTGAAGTAGGAGGAGCTAATCAATGCTTAATTAAGGCATGAGTTAAAAGATGAGAAGGAAAGGGTGCACGAGGCATACAAGAAAATAAAAATGATCATGGATGCCATTGTCTTGAAGCATCTAGAATTAACACCACCACACAAAATTATGGATCAACCTTACAGTTCCTAGAGGATTTGACCCACATAATCACTATGGAGAGGTGGCCACTTGCCTTAGAATCCATAGAATAGCTGTTGGTGTGCCAAGAAAAATAGAATAAGATGAAGGTTGTGGAAATAGTTGCTCAGTACAATAAGATCCTCACCAATTTAAAATCCATTGCGCAAGTTGTTGAGGCTACCTATGATAACTGTGTTGATAGTGATAAAGTGGCAAGTATCTTGGTTGCCACCCAAGAAATATAACTCAAGGAGTTCTAAGAAAAGAATAAGGGGAACAGGTGAGCGAGATAGAATCCTAGCTGAAGTAGAAAAGAAATCAAAGGCCATTGAGACCTTGTGGGGCTCAATCAAGAACCGAGATGAAAGAATTGTACCCCCAAATCACTCGGAGGATGGACGTGCTCGAGGATTTGGAAAAAAAACTGGAGGTAATTGTGGAGACAATGAGCACTAAGGGAGAGGATCCGAGTTTTGAAGAAGTAAACGCCCTGGTGGGTGACCTCTATCAGCAAGCTCAAAATGAGGTCAACACTTGGGGAAAGTTAGAAGTAGAATTAGGGAAGGATTTCCCTCTCCTCAAGAAATAAACAAGTTCCCCATTTTTCATTCTTTCCCCTATTTCTTCATTCATCTATTCTTCCACTCCTATCATTTGTAAGGATCCTCCATTCTTTATTCTTTGAAGAATGTTTATGAGGACAGAGAACATGCATAGTATGGGGTGATGTTGGGCCCCAAAATATCAACTAAGTCAAAGAAGGCACGTGGGCACACATGACCTAGTTGAAGAAGGGCGCGTGGGGTTTAAGGCATGTAGGAAATATTTATAGCAGGGTTTTGTAGGACACATGGTGTGCACGTGCAAGGTAGGACATGTTTTAGACTTAGCCATATTTGACATCCTAGGAAGAACATGAGAAAAGCATGACCCTTGTGGATAAGGTACCAACATGGTGACTATGGGATAAAAAAGGGAATATTATAGGCATGTGATGGAAGGTTCCAAAAGAAATCATTGCAAATAGTGGAGATCTCAGATCTGAGAAGGCATGCTCCCATGGAGGACCACTTCGACACTTGGAAACTGATCTATAACTTCATAAAGGCATGGTGGTGGTTGCTAAGGTTATAAATACAAGTGCCCGATAAAAGAAAGAATAGCGTGGAAGAGAGGTGAAGATCTATAGAAAAAGGATGAAGGTATCTATGGGTTGGGATTAGGAGAACTCTGGGAGTGATGACACATTTAAAGGGAAGGGTCTGCGCGGTTTTATTTGTAATGTGATGAACATATTGTAGTTCTGATGCATGACTTAGCTCTGCATGGTTATATGAGGGTCTGTTGACCTCAAGGGATGTAATGTGGCTATTGGACCTATTATTATGAATAGAAGACTATGTTATGAATCATATATGTTTTTAGGAGTATAATACTTATGCATTTTTTTACGTATGAACCATTTCCATATGTTCTTTGCTATTTCTCTTTTCTGGATGCAATGGGATAATAACCCATCCTAGTTTCTTAGAATTTTGCATGGTTCTTTTATATTATTTACATTTGATTATATGTCATAAGATGGTACATTCTCACAAAACTCACATAAAAGAGAGACTCGCGCATTGCGCGTGCCTTGGGTGAGCACCCAATGCATTTGGGTGATAGGAAGCACGTATGGGATTAGACTAGTGGTTTAAGTGTATAAAATATGATTAAAATACATTTTCAAGCATGTATTAACCCCTTTTATTTTCCTCAAGGTACAAGGCTACAAGGGAACACCAAGTCATGCCCCCACATGTTGGTTCCTTTGTCGCAACTTACAACTTACATCTTTTGTAGCTAAACTCCTCACAACATGCTTTTAGCTAACCCCTTCTCATGTGCTTGGAACCATAGAGAATTTTTTCACCCATGATATCCCCTTGGATTTAAACAAGTTACAAATTGACAAGGGTACACAAAATTGCACTCCCAGTGTGTTTTCATTTCTCAGAACTCACCCATTACCACTTTTGCACCTATGAACAACCTCATCTTGAAAATAACTTATCTCTATGCCACATATTCATTAAATTACTCCCAAATGCTCATTTTCTCACCAATTGTATACCCTTTTATTTTATCAGGTCAAAAGGGGACACAAAAGTGTGCCCTATTCTTCCTCTCGGCTCTTGGTCACATCAAAAACCCATGTTTAGCTCCCAATGACCATTTTCAGCTCCATATATCTCATTCTCATTGAACCGAGAAGCTACCACTTGCCACAATTTGTTGAAAAGTTCACTTACATACCCCCTATGTCCTCTTATACCTCTTAAATTTTTGTAATTCCATGCCAACCATCTTTGACCATGGTTGAGTTGTCAAGTTAAGTGGTGAGTTAAAATTTTGCAAATGAAATGCCTAACTCCTCCCCTTAAAGAATTTAATCATTTTTCAAACTCTAAGATTTTTGTTTCCCTAATAAAACCTCCATTTTTACCAGACATGATGCTACATTTTTCTAGAATTCCATACTCCCAAACTTGAAAAATGCTCATATCTCCAAAACCGTGCACCTGATTTCCATCAAACTTTACCAGTGCACTCCTTCCAAAAATGCCTTCAAGCTGAATGTAAGAGCATTAACATTGGTTCTCTATATAATTTACAATATCTATTTGAAATTTTCATTCAAGTAATTTTATTTTTTCAATTCTACGGAGGTATAGTGAAAGAAAAACCTCAAAAATTAGAGTATAAGGTCCTGAAGCAAAACCTAAACTTTTGAATCTAGTTTCATTTCAATTTGACACCTAGAATACCTAGGTGAAAAAATAGTAACTATACATGTATTCATGAGTCAAAATATAATAAGTTTCCAAAAATGGTGAAATCTTAACGTCCATATTACTCCAAACAAGCAAAAACCACCGAGAAAGTTAAAATGTTGATAAATTACTAAAAATGGTCATCTTAGTCATGGCTCTGCTATAAATAGTAATTCTTACAATTAAACTCAAGTCACTCCCATAAGTTCACATTCCACATATCTCGTTAGTTTTTTCATGAATTGTAAGGCTAGGAAGTGGTTTTATAGTTCAAATGAGAATGAACTCCCTCACCGACTCTCAAAAATTTAGTCTTGAGGTGAATTCAAAGATTGTATGTTTTAATTGATTGGAAGTCACAACATGGGTTCATCATGTTTAAATGATGCGAACCATGAAATAAAAATGATATCAAACATTTTCTATAAAGAAGATAAAAATTTCAATAAGGAACATGTGAACAAGAATGTACTTGGTTCTTACGTGATGTATTTCATCCAAGAAGGAGATATCTTCTTCATTTAAGTGAATTATGAAGCTCCAGGGAGTCATGAGAAGGAAGGTGATGGTATCCAAATTACAAATCTGAACTTGTGTTCAAATATATTTCCAAGAGGAGGGACATCATGTGATTCACTTCATAGTAAGGAACATGTCGAATGAACCAGTGTGTGTGTAAAATATGACCACTTGAACCGTAGGCTCTTGAAGTACTCAAGGTCATCATGTTTGTCAAACCATGAAGTCATCCCAAGTCCACACAATGAAATTTCTCACAATAGTGTTTTTGAACACTTATTTAATTCCCCTGGAGTGTTTCCACATCTCACAAAAATAACTTTAACCATAATGTTTTGGTCCAACAAGGCGTCAAAAGAAGATAATTTCACTCAAAGATAAATCATTCTATCTAGACGAGAATGCCTACTTTAATGAGAAGCAGATGAGAAAGAAGGTGTAAAGGCATCTTGAGTATGATTCCATTAAAAAGGAGACATCTTTCTCATGGAGGTGAATTTTTAAGCCAAGGGGAATGAGGTAATGATCTCCATGTCCTAACTCCTACCTTGTGATCAAAGAAAACGATCATATTCCCATTTCTACAAAAATATCATAACAATGTTTTTGTAAACTCATTCAATGTCTTGGGATGTGCCCACATATCATAGGAGGAATAATTTTCAATCACATTATTTCAGTTCAATGAGAGATCAAAGCACAAGAATATAATTTAGAGAGAAATCCTTCTACATGGAGGGCAAGACCTATTTCAATGACTAGAAGACAAACATGAAAATGTTTGAGTATCTTGAAGTTAATTTTATTTAAAAAGGATACATCTTTTTTCGAGGCTGAATTTTGAGGCCAAGAGGATTAAGGTAATGATATCCATGTCCTAAATTTCACCTTGTTATCAAAAATATCATCATGTTCCCATCTTAGTTCAGATCTCGTAACAATTTTTTTGAACAATTATTCAATTCCTAGAATGTGTCCATATATCACAAAAAGAAGGAGATTGTAATCAAAATGTTTGAAGTCGGCGGGTTCTTCATCAACAAAAGGTTCCTCTATCACTAGGTCATCACTTATCTCTCTCTCTCTCTCTCTCTCTCTCTCTCTCTCTCTCTCTCTCTCTCTCCTCTATCCTCCCCCTCTCTCTAAAATTATATTCCTTCATTAAGAATGTACTTTTTCATTCTTTCATCTTATTCACTTAAGTGAATTAATGTTGCATTGTAAAATTCCCTTTTTCAAAAATAGGATTCGAGTTTGATTATTAGGGAAGTTAAAAATTCACATGGTAATGAGATGAAAAGTCACACGAGGAGGGAAGAGACATTTTGTAAGCCATAAGCTACTGATGGATTATCCATTCCAAGGGTTGTCAATTGTTACTTACTATAATTTGTTAGATTTCACTACTACTGCAAGCAATAAAAGCTACATTTCTTCTATCTCCTTGTCTATATCCATACATCCTCTCTACTTTCTAACTTTTAAAGCATTTTTAATCTTTTACAACAAAGAAGGAAATTTGTGTCCTTGATTAATGGATCTATAGAACTTTGTGACTCTGATTTATTAATATTGTTGTCACTAACATTGTTATTTCCTTCTATTGAATGTGGGCCTACTATGGTTACTATTGGTGAGAATCTAATAGTGAATATTTGATCCAGAGCATTCTAGTTTTTAGAAGTTTCCTAAACCTCCCTAAACCATGACCACATTGTAGAGTGTTCTGATACCTTTCCGACGGTATGTAGAACTTTAGAAAGCAGATTCTGGATGTTGAAGATATTGCGAGTCAAAGTATGGTTTAAAAACATAAAACACTAGTCATTTGTTGAATAACACATTGATACATGGCAAAAGAAAAATGAGTAAAAGGGAAAATTTGTGTTTTTAGCCATCGGTATCCAACACATGAAAAATTAGTGGGCCCCACTATTTTCTATTTGGGGGCCCTCATCCAAGTTTAGCACACTCTTTTGTAGGAGGGGTGCCTTTGTCACCTTTTAATTCATATTGCCATTATCACCATTTTGGTTATATATGCCTATTATTTTTCTAACTTTTCCAATGTGGGATATTGTTTGGAGAGTTGTATTATTGCATTGTACATATTATCTAGCTCGGGAATGCTATTATTTAGCTTGTTGGGGTGATCAAATCCCCACCGAGTTAATTCTCTTATCTCCACATTGATCGGGATCACTGAAATACCTTATCTCCTAAATCCTCGGTGAAGATAACATTGGCCGGTTCCCAAGCACATCTTGGTAGTTCCACTAATGACTCGGCCCATTTGGGTAGTCCAATTATGGGCATGGCCAACTCAACATGGATATACATGTATCCATGCAACTTGTGGGTGGTTTAACACAACAACTCAGCCCATAGCTCGGGTAGGTAGAAGCGAACACTATCCACGATGGGCCACAACATGACAACATACAAGCCACATCGAATAAGGTGTCGGATCACCACAACATGGAAATACATCAACTTAGCCCCCATGGGGTCATTTAAACTATACACTAGTGCACATGTGTGTGGCCAAAAAAAAGGCCAAGATGTGGCCTAATCCACGTAGTGATAAGAAGTTTAGTCCAATATAAATGTTAAATCCCCAACATGTCGAAGATGTTGTTCTAATCCCATGCATAGTGCAAAGGTTTGTGCAATGGAGGAGGAGATAGGGGGGTCGAACCATGGACACGGGCATATAAAAATAAGTTCGCAACCAACTCTCCATAAGATCTCGATGGAATACAAAATGAGTTCGTAGATATTTAATGAGGGCTTTTGACAAGTCTCGTGCAAGGGTAGAATATGGGCGGTTGCAGAAAATTCCATTTTGAGGCACTTAGGCTTTGAATTTGAACTTTGCGTAAAAACCAAAATTGCTCAAAATTCAGAGAGGATTCCAAATATATCATTATTTTTTCATGTTATTATTTAAATCTAATATTGCAGGGGTTTTTATAGCATAGTTGTAAGGATATCACATTGTGAAGATGTTGTAGGGGCCACGGATGGAATTGAGAACATTATTCTGGTAAATTGTAGAGTTCTAGGTGTCCGATATCAGCCTATTTGTTGGTGATAGAGATCTATTTGTAATTATTGAAGGTATAATTGAACTTCATTGGATTTAATAGATCGATTCACTTTTCGTGAATCTGAAGACAAAGTCTATGCGTGAACTCCGTTATCAATTTCTATTTTTTGGATGTTCATTTCAATTTTGATGAAGCTTTTGATAAGATAAAATTGATATCTGAATTTTTAATTAATTTGAGTAAGAAATAAATTAAATGGGAAAATGGTTTTAAGTGAAATTTCAAAGTATCCATAATCCATGACAAAATAAATGAATGCACATATCAATTTTGGGTTTAAAATTCAGTTTGAGGTGCATCATGAAAACACGGAATTAATCACTTTTGAAGTATGTAATCATTAGAGTACACTATTGTTATTTATTTTTGGCTCATCACTATACTAATTTTGATTATGTAGACACCTAAAATATGCTTACATTTAGCATTTCCTCCTTTCGTTAATTCCCCATTCTTACCATTCTCGGATGCCCATTTAACCTTCTCCTAGTTCTCAACTTATTTCTATTAGACTCACTTAGACCACTTCCCTACTCAACTCTCAATGAGTCTCTAATCACTTGCTAATCAAGTTTAACTAGCCTAAACCCTAGTTAACTAGCCTAAACCAAGCTTAACTAAGCCTAAAGCATGTTTATCCTAATCTAATCCTAAAGTAATTTTTAGACTTTAGTCCCACATGCACCCAAATTTCAAACTCTTCCATTTGGAAAACTATAAATAGAAGGGTCACCCCTCCCTCTCAACCTTACACCTTGTTTTCATAACAAAATCTCTCATATTTGGAGATCTTGGCATTAGAAATCATTTGTGATAGCTTTAAGCTATAAAACATTTGGATCTTGGCCATACTCCATTGTTGAGAACTCCTTCATCTTGCATTCATCCATTCCAAATATAGTTAGTAGGGGAAGATCTAAAGTTTGGCCATGTAGCCAACTTGGAGAGATCTCTTCACTATTTTTGGGAGTAAACAACACACAATTTGATTGCTTAGAATCTAACTAGGTTCACTTTCATTAAGCATTCATGGAGTAGAGAGTAGTATATATGCTAGGGTTTGAATATTTGTTTCAAATTTATATATGCATAGATAGTTTCTTGTTTATCTCTTATCTCATGGTGCATGGATGAGTAAAGCAAAGCTTTGAGGTTCTTTAGCCTCATTCCATAGCTTTTGCAACTTTCCATTGCATACATTTGGCATGCCCATGGTGGGACATGAAGTCCATCCTCCATTAATGGAGTCTTTTCAAGCTATTTATTTTCAGTTTTCTAACCAATTTCATGCTTTTTAGGATAAATAGCTTGTTATTTACATGATTTCATTTTTTAAGTAGGCTAAATCATCCTTGATCATGTATATTTTGTGGGTTTGAGCTAAAAATAGGCTTCTTTGACTAACCTATAACCTGTTTGCTTTTGAAAAATTTCAAATTTTGTGATTTTTATAGATTTTATAGGGGGTGCACGTAGGTGTGTCATTAGGGCGTGTACCCATTGTTGAAACAGCAGCACATGTCACATACGTATTCATCATAAATGGGGTGTATCAACTACATTATGCATCAAACTACATTCACCACCAATCTTCGGAGGCCATAACTTTTTTGCTCCCGAGCTCGAAATGACTCCGTTTTTGTTGCGTTGGAAAGGTATTGAAGAGAAATACACAATGGAATCATAAAATTAGGATTTTGACTTATAAAAAATTTATGGTTTACATTATTAGGTAAATAGTCATTTTTAACGTGTCTTAAAGTCTGAAAACTTGTTTTCTTGACCATTCTAACACTTTGAAAGGTTTTGTGACACTAATAGTGATTTGCAGGTTATTTTCCATCATATTTTTGTGCTAACTTAGTTGAGTGTTCATTTTTCATTTGTAGGGGTCCTTTGAAATGTGTATGCTCTTCCCTCGCACCTTTTAGGTGATCTTGGGAATAAAAAACGTTTCAAAAACCTTCTATTTTTACTTCAAAAACACTTCAATTTAAGCTTTAAAATAGATTAAAGTTCAAAGTTGGCTAAAACAAGTTTCCTTTTGTAAAAACACTTAAGGTATTTTCCATATATTATTTTAGTTGGGTTTCACGTTGTGTATGCTCTTCCTTCGCACCTTTTTGGTGATCTTAGGAATCAAAAGCAACACAAAACTCTCTTTTGATATCATGATATTTTATGGAAAAATACTAACTCCTTGTATATAGGACCTAACGCTTGCTAAAGAAAGAAGGAAACAAAACAAAACAAGAACCCACTAACACTTGTTTTCATATAGGTTGCCAAATGGTGTGCTACTTAAAACCACATTTAAGTTAAGCAAGATAAAAAAAACACACCATTTCATCACACTGTATTGCAGGTTTCAGAAAAGGGTACATCCTATCCGCTTAACTGGAACATAACCCCTTTGGCATAATGCCTTAAGCTATAACAATGGGGGTGGTTCTAGGAACCCTAAAGTAGTCCACCATTGTGTAACCTCGTGGATGAAACAGGAAGCGCCTCACTTACCCACTTGACTAGTTTTCCTTGTGAGTTAGAGTTACAAAGTTGTCTGTATCGCGACCTTGGAAAGAGTACATGATGGATGCATTAGTTGCCCCTTTGTACTTGAAGGGGGTAAAAAAGTCGAGATACTCCCAAATTAGTCAGTGTGACTTTTTGGGTAAATTGTGCTCGCTTAGAAACTTTGTAACACCTAGTTGAGAGATCTTATTAAGGAGGCCATTTTGTCTTGAGGCCCACTTTACTAGTCCTTTGTCATGTCTTGGCCATCATGAAGTGATAACTTGTTTGGATTCAGAACCTTGTTTTTCAAACAAGGAAAAGAATCCACTTAAGTTGGATCTAAGTGCCTTTCATCATGGAAATTAGATGATGTTTCACTTAGCTTAGCTTCTTTCTCACCTTCGGATGAGGTGAAGCTCTACCCAAGTGGTGCTTAGTTTATTTTTCATATTTTTGATCTACACCTTTGCATTCTTGTTGCCCATTTGGGGCAAGAGAAGGCATCTTTTGGGAGTGTTGTCATAGATAGTGTTCACCTTTTTTTGTCATTTACGCTCATCCATGTTTGTGGATGAGTTGTTAAATGTCTAAAGTGTGTGGATGTGTCCTTATATCTTTGATGGCCACTTGATCTTGATTTCAAGATCATCATCATAGTTAGGATTGATTCATCATTTGATCTCCCTTTGATGTGTTACCTTGTTCACATTGTCTCGACACAATTAAGATACTTATGTCATGTTTTTCATAAACGTGATCTAAGTATCCACATTGTGGTGTTACGCTGCATGCACATTTTAACACATCCTTAGTATACCTTGACTTGGTTTTACTTCAAACATTGTCCAAAATCTTGAAGAGTGTCACTTACTTTGTTTGTGTCATTTGATACCACTTTGGCACTAATATCTCACTTCTTCATGAAGCTTGATTAACGTGTCAATTGGTGTGGTTACGTGGCTTACATTTGTAATCCTCACCCTTTAACATTTTGGCCTTGTTGGTTGTTGAACATGTTGTTGTATCCTTTGATTGGGAGTCACATCTACCCTTTGTTAATATTTACGCCTTGTTCATTTGAGCTTGACGTAAATATTGACATTGTGTTGATCATCTTTGCATCGAACTATCACTTTGCACACACATTTGCATAGGGTGTATTTCCTTGTTGATTGGCTTTGTGTTTCACACTTGCATGATTGTTCCTTGTGATTATTCATCTAGAAAAATTATTTTCTAGGACAATCTTTTTGATCTCATGAGATTGCATCATCACGATGTCTATTTTCCTTAGACCTTCTTGAAAAATCATGCACGCATCTCCATACTTACAAAATGTCTAGTTGGTTGTCATTATGCTTCCTTGAATCGACATGTCACTTCCTTCCCTTTGAAGGAGTTCCATCACACTATCTAGATCTAGACATTTGTGCTTAAATGATGCCAAAATGATTGATTATCATGCGGTTTCTCACATTTACAAAAATATGGAACCTAGGTTTAGGAATTCAAATCAAAAGATTCCCATTATAACTAAACCTCATTTGGTTCTTTGTGCTTAGAGGCCCATATGGGTACCCTGTTCCCCACCTTCAGCTCATAGTTGGTGGTATGGTTTGGATGCTTCTGATCCAAATTATTATTCGGGTTCCCCCACTCTTCTTCTTTTGATTCAGATCCAAACTACCATTCGGATTCCCACTCTTCTTCTGAAGACTCGGATCCCAACTATTGTTCGGATACCCCTAGATCAAATCTTGAATCACGGTCCTCCCTTCACAGGACCTTTATTCCAAATCACCTCAATGATGTCTTCCTCCTTTGAAGACTCATGTGACTCAAGTTCCATTGATCAAACATCTAATTTGGTTCTTGAGTCATGGTCCTCCCTTTCTTCGCAGGACCTCCTTCATCAGTCATCTCAATGACCTCTTCCTCCATCGAAGAGTTCCATGACTTGGATTCCCTCTAGTCAATCATCTAATTTGACTCCTACATCAAATTAATGAATGGCTATGTGATCCTACTTTCCAACCTACATTACATGTCTTCTAGAAAAATGACATAGGTCCAAATCCAAATCGTCCATTCATGAGACACCTACCACCAATCCTACTTCCTCTCTTGAGTCATCTTCTTCTATCAATCAATCTTCCCCACTTATCGGACCTATTTCTTCTATTCAACCTTCTATGGCTGAAAAGAACAACAACCTCTACTAATTGATTTCTCTCAGAATGAAGAAACAATCAAAGTACATGATGATATCCCTTTAGAGGATTGTAAACAAGGATTCTTTCTAGAACTTGATACGCTCGCGTATTGGGGAAAAGAAGTTGATTCCTTTTATCATAACATAGAGGAAAATCCTAAGGTCATGGAACTTGATTCTTCTTTTTATTCCATCTTCACCTTCTTCTAAGCATGATGAGATGTCGGGGTCTAGCATTGATCCATGGCCTATCTTCTCATTACCAAATCATTCATTATCTATCATCATTCCTCAATCAAAATCTCTCCTTGGGTCACCGTTGAGTAGCCCATCATCTTCTTCTATCTGGGCCACCCCTAGTAGCCCTCCATTTTCTACTTGTGGGTCACCTCTTGAGTAGCCCATTACCTTCTATTCTTAGTCCCCATTCTATACTTATGGGTCACCTCTGGTAGCCCATTACCTTCTATTCTTGGGCCCTCTAGTATCCCTTCATCCTCTTCTATCTATGGGATACCTCCTAGTAGTCCCTCCTCATCTATACTTGGGCCACACCCTAGCATGCATCCCTTCTGTCATATTCTTCTATTCTTGGGCCATGTCCTCATAGCCCAATTTCTTCCATCTTAGGGCCATATTCTAGTAGCCCTTCATCATCTTCTATTAGTGGCTCACCTCCTGGTAGCCCATCCTCTTCAATTCTTGGACCATATCCTTTTCATCCATCACATCTTTCTTCTATCAATGGTTGTGGAAAGCCCACGGTCATTTCTCACATCATTCTATCATCACATCATAAACGTTCTTTTTCTCCACTTCTCGGGATCAGACAAGTCACGCATCAACTTATAAGAAACCAAAATAGTTTCTTAATCAAGCTCAAGTCAAAACTTCCAAGAGCTCCAAAGCTCCTAAAAACTTGAACAATCTCAAAATTGTAAATCAAGCATGATTCAAGAATGCACATCAACGTAACCATCAAGTATGGCACAAAAGTGCGAAACCTATGGATAGGGAACTCAAGATCCCACATATGAAATCCATGTTTTAAGATAAATCATAGTCATTTGTTGAGTATGAGCTCACCATCGATCATCGAGATTGGGGAAAACATTACTCTTGATAAACAAACACACCTAGTCTCCCTTATCAAGGAAGTCACAAACATCATTGTTGGATCTTATCACATAGAGTGACTTTGTTGGTCCCACCTTTCCAAAACTATCAAAAATAAAAAAAAAAAAATTCAAAAATACAAAAAAAAAACATGAGAAAACAAAAAAAAATCAAAGGTACAAAGATCAAACATTGCAATCAGGTATTGCGTACACATGGATGTTTCTTTCTTCCCTTTCTTTCATTCTTCTTCTGCAAGTCTTCCTACCATTTTCATCCCTTCGGTGATATTTTGGTTAGCCTTTTCACATGCATTTTGTGACATTTATCTCTATGGTATCCATTTGACCCTGGTCTTTTATCACCTTGGTAAATTAAAGAACAATTGACCTCTTAGAGATCCTATCACATTCAACATCTAATAAACTTGTTGCGAAGAAATTTTGGACATATTTGTTGACACTAGCCAATGTCATCATCACAATCACTTCCACCTCCTTCCATCAAGCCATAGTGGTTCTTAACCCCTTGTCAAACAAGAGAGCTGAAATAAGTTTTTAGAAAAAAAGAATCAAAAAATCAAAAATCAAAAATCAAAAGCTAAAAGCTAAAAGCAAAAAAAGCAAATTGATATATAACTCTCTCTTGGGGTATTTCCAATAATCTCTATCGGGGCTATGGATGCCTTGACTGAGTAGAGAAATGTTGTGATTAGAATCAAATGCATCTCCATCGGGGCTATGGATGCCTGGCTAGCAGTGGAGCAATGTATGGCTATCCTTCCACCCTTCATTCACAAATCACCTATCACCTATCAAAATAAATCATTCCTACACATTGGCTAGGGTGTCTTCACTTGTTGTCTATTAAATCTTCCTTCAAGAGGTAATTAAATTCCACGTGCACACACTGGATCTCTATGAGTAAGTAGGATTAGTATGTTACCAAGTGTCTTTTTTTGGACCTTGTTCAGACTCTTACTTTAGTCCTTATCTTGTCTCACGATTTGTGCCTTTGGCTAATCACTTCTTCATCATGTGAGGCTTCTAAGCTACATTCATATCATTCACATCATTCTTCTACTTCATTCAGAACATCCATGTGTATAAGATTACTTTTTTCCATGTTTTGGACACCTTTGTCCCCTTTCACAAAAACAATCTTCTCCTTCCTTTCTATCATGTGCTTTTAGGCCAACTTACGTTTGGGGGCATCCTTGCTTCTTCCCAGCACTTCATTGGTTTACGTTCATCATCATGTTGAACCTATCCATAATGGCCTTGGGTCCGCTTCTTACTACCGTGAAGAGTTTTCCTTTGAATACTCCCACCTAATCATTGGGGCATTTTTGCATCTTCACCTTTCTCGTATGCACGTGGCCTTATGCCCTTGTACATCCCATCTATCTCTAGGGGCATCCACACTTCCTTGTCTTCTGTACATAGTTTCAAAAAACTTTCAAAATCAAAAAATTCAAATATGTTAGAAAAAATTAAAAACATTCAAATATGTTAGAAAAAAAAAAAAATATTCAAAATATCAAATTTTAAGAAAACATCAAAAAAATAAAATCATCCTAAAAAAAAATCATAAAACTCTTTGGTTCTCACATGTTCATGTGCGTGACTCATGGATCATCTTGATCTACCTCCATCAACAAAAGCTAGGCTACTTACTTCATCTATACTCTGGGGCACAAGAGTTGCCTGGTACTTGTTTCGTAGTGCACATTACTTTTTCATAGGACCCAAGTGTCCTCCATTATTCCCCTTGCATGTATCCTTGCTTGGGAACCATCATAACCCTTGTCGTTAATTTAAATAGGTGGAACTGAAGCTTGATAACAAAAACATTACATTTGTTTCTTTGTTAGGTTAGCTTGTTTACTTTCTCGTATTGCATTGCATTATGTATGTTGCATGGAGTTAGGCATCTTTTACTTTCTCGTATTGCATTGCATTTTGTATGTTGCATGGAGTTGGTGTTTTTAGCAATGGACATTTGTTCGTATATGGCTTTTCATGTCATACTACACTTTTGTTCATTCTTTTTAATAAGACTGATGATGAAGATCTCTAGCAATATGATGAAAAATAAAGTTGTTTAAAAGGCCATTGGATGGATGTTAGCTCATTCCCTCTTCCTCATACTCTTTTTTCTTCTATATCCCCTTTCTTCTTCACACTATTCTTTCTTTTGTTCTTTTTTCTATCATCTTTTCGATCATCGATCGAGTTCTTCTATCACCCCATCGACAATCGAGGGGGCATCCTCCATTCTACTCATTTTTCTTCTATCCCTTCAAAATTTTCTACTTGTTTATGCTTGTCTACTTTCTTTGAAGTGACGTCGCTTACGCCACCTCAAAGAGGGGAAAATGTAGACACCTAAAATATGCTTACACTTAGCATTTCCTCATTCAATTGATTAATGACACTTCGTTAATTCCCCATTCTTCGCTCCATTCTCGGATGCCCATTTACGACACCTTCTTCAGTTCGTATTCCTCCTATAATCAACTTATTTGGCTAATATCTCTCTTATTAGCTAAACATTCCTCCTTTTGACCATTCAGAACCTCCCTAGTTCTCTCTAGACCACTTCTATTGGCTTTGTAGGCTATCTATTAGTCACAAATGGTTAATTAGACCCCTCTCAACTCTCAATGAGTCTCTAATCACTTGCTAATCAAGTTTAACTAGCCTAAACCCTAGTTAACTAGCCTAAACCAAGCTTAACTAAGCCTAAAGCATGTTTATCCTAATCTAATCCTAAAGTGCTTTTTAGACTTTAGTCCCACATGCACCCAAATTTCAAACTCTTCCATTTGGAAAACTATAAATAGAAGGGTCACCCCTCCCTCTCAACCTTACACCTTGTTTTCATAACAAAAATCTCTCATATTTGGAGATCTTGGCATTAGAAATCATTTGTGATAGCTTTAAGCTATAGAACATTTGGATCTTGGCCATACTCCATTGTTGAGAACTCCTTCATCTTGCATTCATCCATTCCAAATATAGTTAGTAGGGGAAGATCTAAAGTTTGGCCATGTAGCCAACTTGGAGAGATCTCTTCACTATTTTTGGGAGTAAACAACACACAATTTGATTGCTTAGAATCTAACTAGGTTCACTTTCATTAAGCATTCATGGAGTAGAGAGTAGTATATATGTTAGGGTTTGAATATTTGTTTCAAATTTATATATGCATAGATATTTTCTTGTTTAGCTCTTATCTCATGGTGCATGGATGAGTAAAGCAAGATCTCAACATTATTAATCTGTTGATGTTGATAAAAATTTCTAATAATCAAGATGGTTCTCATGTTGTCACAGAGTAGATAATGGTAAGCTGCAAAAAAATGAATACCAAAATTTGTCAAGATACCCTACAACCAAATAGATTTTGTGGCAGCATTAATTGCTCCTCTGTACTATGCCTCTAGAGATGATATGGTAATCACATTATACATCTTTCTAGAAAAACTAAAACGACCCAAATCAAGAGAAAAACCATAGCCCTTTGAGGTAGATTTCTGATGATCTAAATCACTAGCCCAATCATAGTCTATATATCCAACCAAGTTAATATTTTCCCTCCTAAGTAGTGAATGTTGTCTATATGAGTGCCAAAAACATAGTGAATGATCCACTTTGCTACTTCCTAATGAAACTCATGAGGATTCTACATGAATGTACATGATCCCAATAACATACAATAGATCTAGTTGAATGTGAGTCAAGTAAATCAAGGTCCCCACCAACTTGTCAATAAAGGGTACCATCAACTAAGGGAGTAGAGAATTCATAAACTAACTTAACCATGAAAAGGAAAGGAGTAGGATAAGGATTAAAATCAGACATGCAAAACTAAGATAACAAGTCAAGGGAGTACTTAGGCTACAAAATCACAATTCCTGAGTTAGATTGTGAAATCTAGATCCCAATAAAGTAATAAAGCAAGCCCAAGTAGGACATGGAGAACTTATTGGCCAAGGAAATCTTCACATAATCAATTATAGATGAAGATATTCCTATGATAAAAAAGTCATCAACATACATAACAAGGATGATCATGGAGTCATCATGTCGTATAATGTAAAAATTTGGGTCGAGTGACACCGAGTGAACCACGATGCAAGTAGAAATGAGTCCATCTTGGCTAAGTTTGAGGGGTTTGTTTAAGGCCATAAAGAGACGCATTTAACTTGAAAATTATGGAGGTATCATGGACATAACCTTGAGGTTATTCTATGCATATATCTTCATATAGTTTCCTATGAAATAAGGAACTCTTAACATCCATCTGGTGGAATTGCCATCTTTTCATGACAACGATGGTGAGGGGTAGTCATATGGAAGTCATCTTCACATCCAGAGAAATTTTTTAAGTAATCAAACCTTAGCTACAAGTCACTCTTTATACTTCTTGACTCCTCCATTGACGTCATACTTTTCAGTACAACCACTTATACCAAACAAATTTTCTTCCTTTGAAAGAGGGCTGAGATCCCAAGTATCGTTCTTCATGAGTGAGGAATACTCCTCATCCATGGAAAAATATCACTCGGGAATCCTAAAAGACCCCCAAAATACCGAGGGTTTGAAGCAGATGTAAGTAAGGATTGGGGTCCAATAAATTTTGAGAAATTACATCTCTCATTTGAAGGATCTTGAATCCACTCTTTAGTACTCTACAAATTATGCCTAGCCCAATGAGGATCAAGAGGATCAGGCTCAGATTCAAAAGATTCTTCACTCAAGTGAGAAGGGGAAAAGTCCTCATCATCAATACTTTTATAATCTAAAGAAATCATGAGGTTCATGAGGATAAAGAGGATCGGGAAAATCAAGAGGAGGAAAAATCTCAACAATATTATCATCGATGAGTTAGAATCTAAATCAAAGATCAAAATAACCTCATAGGATGGAGAAGTAGAAGTAGAAGATGACTCATCAAACTTCACACTTCTCTTAATAAAAATATCATGAGTAGTACGGTTCAAAAATATATACACCTTCACACCATCAAGATACCCTATAAAAATACCAGGTTTGGACTATGGTTCCAAATCCTTACATTTATTTTTGGGAATTCATGCCATTGCATTTAATATGAAGACACAAAATTTCTCTACAATAGGTTTTCATCCAAACTAGACTTCAAAGGGTGTCATCCCTCTTATGGCCTTATGTGGAACATGGTTCTGAATGTAGTAATCACATTTCACTACTTTGGCACAATACTAGGAAGGAAGGGATTTGAGTGAACCATATAAGTGGCCATATCCTTAAGCATTCAATTATTTCTTTCTAAAACTCCATTTTGCGAAGGGTTTTAAGAAATTGTATGCTACAAATTAATTCCTTTATAGGTATAGAAATATTTGAACATGTTTCTCATATATTGGCCTCCATTATAGATTCAAAGAACCTTGATAGACCTTTCACTTTATTTCTCAGAAATATCCTTAAAGTATTTAAATTTCTCAAATAATTGGACGTAATATTAAGAAAATACACCCAAGTGTAACACGAAAATTCATCAATGAAGGTTAGTATATATAGATCTCTAGTAAATGAAGGAGATTAGAAAGGGCTGAAAATGTCATTATGAACAAGATCCAAAGGATGAGTATCTCTCTAGGATTTTACTTTGTCAAAACTTTTCTCGGGGTTCTTCCCAAGGGGATAACCCTCAAAAAGACCCTCAGACAATTTTACTTGAGGTAACCCATTAACCATTTCATTTTGGCTCAATTGTTCAAGGTAACAATAATTAAGATGGTTAAAAACTCATGCCATAGCTTACTAACTTCATCTACATGAGTGAGCAAGGAAATTGGTGTCAAATTAGAAGTAAAGTGGGAAAGGTATACAACCGTGAACAAGTGGTCAACCTTTCCCTTAGCCACTTGCAGAGTCGAGTGAAGCTCACAAATGATCACCGAGTTAGGATAAAATTACACTCACATTCCTTCACCAAGGTGCATGATTTGTAAACAGATATGAGATTGGTAGAGAGATTGGGAACACTCAACATTTGGTTAAATGTTCCAACATCCATCTCTACTTATCCACTACTAGAAACCGACATTGTAGTGTCATCACCTAACATGATTTGGTACATACCACATGGTTCGATGTTGGCAAAATAAACATCTAAAGAGGCCATATGGTGTAAAGCACCAGAATTGATAATCCAAGTTAATGAAGGATTTTTTCTAGCAACAAGGGCCTTTCCTTTCTTATTCTCACATTTAGATTCCTTTTCTTTAGAATACTTGGCCTTTAGAGCATTTTTTTGGATAGACTCGGGAACACTTATTTTAATTTTATCTAGTAAATTAGTTAAGTGATCAATTTGTTTTCTCATGCATTGATGATATTCATGGCGAGACTTCTTGTAATAAGAAAACTTACACTTTTCCTTCTTTACTTTAGGCTCGAAGTAGAATCGTTTATATTAGGCTTGGTTTGGGCTTGGCTAGTCTTGTTTTCCTTATTAGGTTAATCCTTTTTCTCTTTCTTCTTTTCAATTTTCTTTTCCTTGCCATTACTTGCCATAAGGGCATGTGACTTGGAATTTAGAGTCCCGTTTGAATGATTTTTTTCTTGTTCTCAAATGAGCTGGGATAAAAAATTGTCAAATGAGGGAATTTTATAAGTAATACCCAAGGCAAATTTCAAGGTGTGGAAAATCAAAACGAAGAAGAAAAATTATTCATGACCTAACTTAGAAATAATTGATAAGACCAGATGAGATTCTTTGTTCTCCACTTTACATTTCTTTAGAAGCAATCTAGTGTGGACAAAATTTGAGAATAAGGCATGTAGGTTTTCAAAGTTACTAGGATTTAATCCTAATAGTTCATTCTCCAACTCTCATGTCATCTTGTTTTCCAAACATCTCGTCAAAAAAATTACAAGATCCATGGGGTTTTTCGGATGACTCAATGTGGAAGAGAAAGTTAGGATAAATAGGCATAAAAATAAAACCCAAGGATTCGTCACATTAGTTCACCCACTTAGATTTTTCAAGATCATCATCAAGCTCATTTTCTAATCCCATGGTGACACATAAAAAAATTTACTACATAATACCATAGCCACTTTAGATCTCCATTTGAATAAATTGAACCATGTGAGAAAAGGTATTGAAGAGGCATCTATGGAAAATAGATAAATAATTAATGCGAGAAGGAAAGAGAAAGAAACACAACCATCCCAGAACAATATTAACATCCCATAAATTTGGCACTTTACATTTTAGTGCATTGATTACAATCAGGTGAAAATATGTATTGTGAAATAGTCGGTCACTCACCTTGTAATCAACATAATAATGCACAAGAGTGGAGACCACAATCAAGTTTTGTTTATCACAACAATTTGACACCGTAAGCACAAAATGAGGAAAAAACAAGAGAAGGGGAAAAATACAATCTGTGTGAGAAATAGCATCTCACATCGCAGCAAAAACCCCTTTTCCACAAGACTTTGGCGGATGCGCTCACTAGTCCATAAGCAATAATAAGGGCAATACAATGCAAAAACAACTCGAACCGAGTCTAGAAGACCTCCAGGACACCGAAAATGCTCCCAAAAGGTTAAAAATGCTAGAAGTAGCACTACACACTCCAACGAGAAGATTAGTATAATAAATCATCTAATAACACTAGAAAAAGCACTTTTAGTTTCCTAGTTAGACTAATTTTAGAGTTTTAAAAAGGCAAAAAAAGATGATAATGATTTAAAATCGTTAATTAATGATAACATTACCAGTAATTTAAACTAAATATTTTATCAATTAATTAGATGCCTAATTTATCACAACCCTTAATTATATGTTTAATTGATCAAAGCTATGATACTATAAGAGAGTTTTCAACAAGGATCAATCTAGAATGTTGTACACATCGAAGAGGTTGTACTCTAATGGTAACATGATGCTTTAAGTAATAAGCAAGTTTGAACAACAATGGAAAATCATGCATGAGGTAAAAATAGGTATAACATTCTCATAGATCAAAAATAGGGTACATATAGGAGTTTTGTGTAACTCCTATGCCTAGAAAATCATCCCCTTCAAGAGGGAAATATGAGTTACAATTCTAAATAGGGAATGTAACCCCTATGACACAATTGACACATATGAAAATGACATATTCTATGATGGAATTTTTCATGTGTCATATAACTTCTAATACCTATTATCTTGATAAGCGATATGACTCACCATGTGATGTGGATGAGATCCCGAGTGATGATGAGCCAAGTCACACACACCAATAGTATCTTAGGAAAATGTGGAAATTCTAGTAGTCTTGGATATTCAATCACTTTCCTCTTCAACTCTTGAAAATTTATCTCTAGAAATGAAATATTTGTTTCCAATAATTTCACATGGCCTCTATAATTGGCACACGCATTCTACTAAAATTCATGATGAAATTGTGGTATAAATTTTCAATATCATGAAATATTTGCACTTCAAAATCATTTTTATCCACTCTATTATTACCAATACCTTTTCTAGATTCATCTATATAATTGCATGAGAAACCAAAAACCCAAATCTAAAATATCTTCTTTCATGAAATTGTAATTCTTTGAATGCACTTTGATAATTTATCTTCCCAAAACCATTACAACACCTTCCTCAATTTCATCACATGATATTCCATATCTTACTAAATATTATAATGTCATCTAGGTACATGATTACAAACTTCCCTAGAAATGGTTTTAGGACTTCTTCCATTAATCTTATAAAGGTACTTGGTGCATTACTCAACCCAAATGATATCACAAGCCCTTCATACAATCATTTTTGTGTCTTGAGCATAGTCTTCAATTTATCCCATTACTTTAGATGAATATGATTATATCCAATATTAAAAAAATATCAGTGAGGTATCTATCTCCACTTAAACAATCCATGAGGTCATCCATGAGCGGTAATAGTAACTTATACTTAATCATAATATTATTAATCACCCTTGATTATGTGCATGTAAACCACTCTTTGTCCCTCTAAGGTGTTATTTTTATGGGAAAATGCAAGTGATAAAACTATTTCTAGTCAGCCCCTTATCCACTTAATCTTGAACTTGTCTCTATACCTCCACATTCTCTTGTAGATTCATCAGATAAGCCACTTTCTTTAAAATGTTGACCCTAGAATTAGGTTCATGTAGTGACTTATATTTTTCACATGTGGTATTCCATATAGTATATTACTTGATCTTACCTCCTAAATTATCCTAATAAGTATTTCAAATTATGTGTAAATGATTCAATATTTTATATCCACATACTTTTTCTCTCTTTATATAAGGATTCACTCATAGTGTGAAACATGAACCTTTATATTTTACTTCACTAAAGAATTATTTTCTAGAAATCATCAAAATACTTAGAATATATTTTACCTCTTCATCCCATTCATGAATAGGATTAAAATTGTAATGATGTCAGTCCTTCTCTTTATTGTATGTATTTTCACACCCATTATGATGTTCCTTTCAATCAAAATTCCATGAATGCCAAAGAAACACATGAAATACGTTTGTGGATATTATATCACACATGATATCTTATTTATATATCCTTAAATAGAATTTAATCAAATATTGATATTAACTAAGATTTGGTGTCCCTTATACAACCATGAAATATTAAAACCCCATAGTGTCCACCATATCCTAAGCCACCAGTATGTCATTGTTATCACCAATTACTATCAAATTACAAACCTTACCTCCTAACTTACATGTGATTGTAAATAGATACTCCTATTTTTGGATAACTTCTTCCTTTAATGGCTTTAAAAATGCACTTTATTAGATCAATGATTATCTCATCTATGGTTCTTCTCTATATCTTGCTAATTCATCACTCTCTTCTATTTGTGTAATATGTGCACTCTTATTACTATGTTTTTTTCTAATATTATTTTGTGCATGAAAAAAAAACTTGAAAGTGTAGACACTTAAATTTGGTAATTGGGTGCATATTAACACTAGTTTGGAATAGACCTTAGTCATGAATTGTGTTCACAAACAAAGATAAAATCATTATCTCACTATTTTCTAAGGATTGAAAATAATTCTTATTCTCTCATTAAGTTACTCAAAAATCTGTAGGAATGATCGATCACTTGTACACATATTCTATCTACTAATAAAATCATCTAGATTTATACTTTATATCACTTACCTCCTTGAACACCACCATCGATTTGGACATAAGTGTTACTTTCTTATATCCCCTTTCTATATTTAGTGTCATTTATCTCCAAATGATCAAATTTATTAAGTCTATACTAATCACCAAGGGGTTTGACCACCAAGGGTAGTAAATACCACCACAAATTAATTTATTTTGTTATATAATGTTTATTTAAGTGTTATCACATAAAAATATGGTTTTTATCACATGTGTATATGTGAGGGTTTTAGAGGAAGTGAAAGTACATGAAAAAACTAAAGATAATGATGAAAAAAGCTAGAAAATTCTAGAATTGTACACAAATCCAAAGATTCATGTGAAGAAGGATGGATGTTCTAAGCGGTAGTTTCCAGTTTAGCACTAGCGTACAAAGGGTTATAGAGCCTTAATTTTTATATTAATCATAATGAGCATAATAATAGTTTGTTTTCCCTGATTCCATATCCAAAAATATCTATGAAGCATCAAAAAGGTAATTCAATTAATCCTCTTGTGTTTTATTATATTTTAGCATGTGGCCTAATTAAACATCATTCTTTATTTCATTCACATGTACTATTATATTTGATTTGAATATTGGAGAGTTTTTTTATAAAATATGATTTTACATTAGTTTAAAACTACAATCCTAATTAAAGATAAACCAACTAATTATTTTTAATTATGCTTAAAACATTTGATGAACCCATATAATAATCTTGCAAAAAACTTCCCCAACCTCTAGGGTTTCAAATTTCTAATTTTTATAGATTTTTATCCTAGATTTCATCTCTAGTTTTTACATCTCAAATATTATCTCTTAGAATTTACCTAGGGTTTCATCCTTTCCATTCCTCTTATAGTGTTTCCATATCTCTTGTTTCTTTCTATTGTTACTATGAGCTTCGTATATAAGATCATATATGATATTAAGGTCTTATTTTATCATATGGCTTATGTATTACATTCTCTTATCTCCTTTTATAAGGCATGGACCAAAGTTGATGTCATCTTTTCCACATTTATTTATTTGTCAAACTAGTAGAGAACTCTATCAAACATTGTTTATCATCATACACATCATGGGGGATTCACATTCTTAACATTATCCTATCACCTCCATTCATAAAGAGGGTTTATCAATTGAAAAAAATCCAACATAATGGTAAGTAATAAGGGGTAAAGGGGTTTTATATAGTGTTTTTTTAATAAAGGTGGTAGGGTACATGGGAGGAGAGGGAGGAGGAGGACCTGAACAAGAGAGGTGGAGGTGACACAGAGATTTTATATGGATATATATATATATATATATATATATATATATATATATATATGTTGGTAAGTAATAATAAGGGTAAAGGGGTTTTATATAGTGTTTTTTTAATAAAGGTGGTAGGGTACATGGGAAGGGAGAGGGGAGGAGGAGGACTGAACAAGAGAGGTGGAGGTGACACGGAGAGATTTGATTGATATATATATATATATATATATATATATATATATATATATATATATATATATATATATATATATATCCCTTTCATGTTGAAGGCCATGTTCTCGAGGATCTCTTTTTCCCTTACATTGGTCCTTATTTTGATTAAAACTTGTATGTTATTACGATAAAAGTCTATCAAAATAGAGAATAGACCTTAAACTGATGTCTACATGTTACTATGATTCTTTCAAGGTTAACTAACATTCATGAACTATCTATTCAACTACTCTACAACTCCTTTTATTTATCATTCAACTTTTTTCATAGGTTTTTAATCACTCAATATAGAAAACAATTAGGCATTTTAATCCTTGGACTTATATTTTATAAAATATCCACTTATAACCCCATGTGAAACTTTTAACTCTATTAATATCTACTATATGGAATGGATCAACATTATTTCTCAACTTAAAGCTTTGGGTTTTGGCTCGGCCTTTCATATCTCTTGCAATGTGCTAATGTGATACACATGATCTACATCACTATTATCGTGTACACTAAACCTTAATATTTTTAAAACTTGGACCTTCTTTTAATTTAGAAAGCTAATCTTAGACATGTTTCTAAGTTTATTATTACCACTCACTATGAATTTTTAAACTTTGGTTCATACAACTATCTCTACATTGATCTATGACATGTGGAGAGAATTGGTTGAACCATTCATTGTAAATATTTTTGATTTTTATTTCCATAATTCATTGGGCTATTAATCATGGAAAAGTGCCATCCATTGGTGCCATCACATTCCACAGACCTTAATAATTTTGTCCTTGTAACTCTTATCTCACATATATGTGACATGTGGAATAAATTAGTTTACTCACTAATTTGTCCGATTTTAAAATTTAGGTATCGACCTCTCCATAGATTGCCAATGGAAGATTGTATTTCATCGGTACTCTAAACACTTTCAAACTTTTGAAATTTTTAACTCTTGCCCAAGCCTTCCCATAATGTTGATGGTTGAAACTTGTCTTAAATAGATGAAACATAAATCTACCACATGGTTTGATCCCTATATTAAATTTGATGTCTTTGATTCAAATAGAAAATGAAAATTTTTCCATTAATTTGATGTATTGAAGCCATTTTTATCTAGAAACCAACAATAGTTTAGGCTTTTCTCCCATTTCACCTTGCAAACACTTAACACTAAAACAAACCGTGAAAGCACTTTTCAATTAATATATGAGACCAGTCAATAGCAAATCATTAATAAATTATTTATGGGTAGTTACCTTATTATCATATGATGTTTCACTTTTTATTTTAAATCTAACATGATACATGAGTAGTTTGATATTTAAATATACTTTTATGAATGTGCAAACTCCTCCTCTTCATTCCTATTTTTTTCTTTTTCTTTTTGTTCTCTTATACTTATTTCCCTTTTTGGAATTACATATGATGTAAGCATGTGTCATAATATATGCATAGAATTAGATTTTTGGATATTTTTCTTGTACAAAGCTCTAAATTAGTGACAAGTGTAATGTTTTAGGGGTTTTTGGAAGAATTTATAAAAGGTTGTGTTTATATTCATTAAAAAAAATTCCATTTTTGTTTTAACTTAAATAACACACTCAACATGAAAGAGATAAAAATAATAAGGGGAATTAAAAGTGTCACAAAAAAATAGTTATGTGTAATATCTAATAATAGAAGAGGTATTTTATAATATGAATGGTGTATTGGGAGGGGGTATTAATAATAGAATATTGAGAATTAGAACTTAAAATAGGGGTATTATTTAGTATCCTACAAATGAATGTGATATGCCACAAGTTTACTTAGTGAATCCCCCTTGATGCACATTCAAAATTTATTCAACAAGAGGGTTTTGGTTGATTTTATTTATACTATAAATGTATGTCCTAACTTTTTCTCCAAAAATGGTCATCTCTTTCAATCATATTCAATAATCAATTATTATTTCCAAGAGATATGAAATAATCCTCAATTTAGGACAGTCATAATCACATTTTATATAATATTTGGACCTATATCCAATCCTACTAAATTTCACATCTTAGATACTTTTGTGATTTAAAGTTTTTTTGGGTAGACCATAGATCTATGATATGGAAAATGTACCCTCTACTCTACAAAGATTTGTTAAATTTATTCATTTGGGACATGAGTACAATATCCTAGATAATAATGAGCCATATAAGGATTGTCCATTTATAATGTCAATACTTCATGGATACACTAACCATAGACACCCTATTGATGAATCTAGCATGGATATCACCATTGAACATTTTGACAACCCTATATCTACAGAGGATTCTACCAAGGTAATGCTAATTTGTATGTCCATGGTCGATGAATATTTTTCCTCAAAAAATATAAATATGTCATTCTTGTTGAGTTGTGGAGCTAAATTGCTTCGCAAAAAGCATGTTTTACAAACTTGCAAGTTTACATAGTAACCAAAATTGGTGGGAACCAACATTGGTCACTTAGGAGGAAGCTGTCATTGGTGGGGAACTAGCATCGGTCAGGAACCGCTTTAGATTACACTGTGCATTTATGTTTTTTTAATTTTAGACGCGGGATTAGATCCAACCTTTGATTTAAAGGTGATCTAAAGGTTGTAAATGTATAGTTAAGATGCCCTAAGTTTGTATAAGCTTATATAAGCTAGAAAATTAGGGTTAGAAGAAGAATTGCATGTAATTGATTATTATTGCATGTGGAATCCTTGGTTGAGAGGATGAAGAAGAAGAAGAAAAATGTTACATGAAGACATAGCTTCCATGGAGAGAAGCTAGACAAAAGGAAATTATAGGTACATTTGAATGGTGAGAAGAGGGTAATGTATTCTATTGTATTTCCTTTGTATAGTTATTGTCTCAATGTAATGGCTTGCATAGTATGTAAAGCACATAGAGTTTCTTCTTGTAGATCCACATGTTGTTGTGAGATCTTGTATTGTAGATCCATGATATCATGTTGTATTGATGATCCATAGAGATCTAGTTTTATAGCTCAATGGATAGCCTATGGATACGTAATAGTATCCAAATATTGTAGAGGAGGTTTTCTTCTTGTTTACACATGTTGATGTAGTGATGGAGGAGAGACTTACTTCTTGGTACATAATTATGGTTGCACATTGGTATACCCATTTAATAGGTCTCATTTGTAGATTCACGGAGAGCTTGGTTGCAGTTTAGAGATGCAGTACTTCCTGGTTATGTGAGACATGGTGTTGGTTTGGAGGCATGGTTGTAGTGCACTCATGTAGATCTGTTTAGATATTTGAAGGAGGAGATACTCTTGGAGAGATACATCATACTCTTGAGTGGAAGAGGTTGTTTGTACTCTTGTTTATTATATATATGAGATCTCTATTTTTGGTGGATGTAGCCCACATTGGGTGAACCACGGTAAATGTTGTGTTACATGTGTGTACTTTGTTTTGATTTGGATTATTCTAGTTTATACTTCTAGTGCTATAACTTTTGGGGAATTGTCTAGTTCCATATTTTTATGATTTGGTGTGTTATTTTATCATAGCACTATTCTATGGTACAACTCCCAAAAACTAGTATTAGAATGATGGCTTTAGTTTTCAGAGAAAGGGTTTGCTTCAGGGTTTTTAGTGGTATTACTGACAATTGTATGAGAGCATGGTTTTATTTTACTTGATGTTTAAATTGCAGGGAGAGATTTAATTTCAAGTGGGAGTTGGAAATGAAACGTTGTTGGAAAATGATAGTAACTAACGTTGGTATGTTATAACGATGTCAGTTACTACTATTCCTTAGCCAATATCGGTAGAGTGACCATGGTCGATTAGTTGAACACCGGTGTCAGTGACCTATTTAAACAAAAAATCACAAATTTGAAGAATTTTGAGAGGATGCAATGAATGTGTCTTGATTTCTAAGGTGTCCATGGTTCTTGGAGACACAAGCATGTTAGTTAGATTGCAGATCTAGATTATAGATGTGTGGTTTTTTATATTAGTACTACAGTGCTTGTATGTTTCAGTTGTACATGCATGTTTAGGATTACAGATCTAAGTAAGAGATAGAGGATCAATTATGTATCCTTGATATAATTAGATGCACTTGTTAGAGAGGTAGAATATAATAACACAAAATGAATACGAGGATTCCATCAGAGAGGCAAGTACTTCGGATGAAGATGTAGTTAAGTGTCTTGGTGTTGGTAAGGTGATGTATTTCATCTTGGTGCATTTTTATTGCATGTATTGTTCTTTGTAAAGTTTTTGTGCAAATATTTGGGTGCTTCTTGAAATGATTGGCTCAGCACAACTATTGGCTATAGTCGTAGTAGGAACTTGGTTTGGTGTACCATACTAATTTTTGGCGTTTTGGTAGTTCCAAAGAACACCTAATGTCGGTCGGTGAACCAAAATTGGTCACGGGGAACTAGTGTAGGTCAGCGAGACCAAGGTTGGTCTCTGTGACAGTAAATTTGTCTTGGTTTTTGTAGTAAAAGAGGGCATAAAAGTTTTAGTGCCCATTTTGGAGGATGAGGTTTCTTTCACAGAGTGTATAGGAAGAAATGGAGTAGACCACTTCAATTTTTGAATCAAAAAGAGGAAAGATTTGGATCAATGAGTCTAGAGATTTGGGTTAGATATATCTATATAGTTCATGTTTTATTTCTTTCGTTTGATACAACCGGTATTATGTTTGGATTGTGTGCACAAGTAAAATATGCACCATGGATATTTGATGAGTATGAATTTTATTTCCGAGACATGTTGGAATCTTGAGGACAAGGGTATCTATCCTAAAGATGATATCCTCAATGAAAATTCATGTCTAGACACGGTTGTAGGTAACAAGAGATTTTGAGTACATATTGATGAAAATAAGGTGGTTCAACTGTTAACCAAAATAAGCTCCCTCTTATTTTGGGTTAACTATCTTCCTTTTGTGCCTCAGTCAAATTTTTACACATTTCAGGCACTCAAAATTTTCTAGGTATTGCTTCATCAGATAGATAATTCTTTCCCTTTCTAGAAAGGTAAGGAAGTCCTCCTAACTCCTTGTATTTTGCAAGTTATGGCTTGGCGAGTTTGGAGGGAAAATTTGCCAAGGCGGACCCGCGGGAAAATTTTGGCACTTAGCCTTTTGGCTAAAAACTCAAAGGAAAATTTTGGCCCGAAAGCCCACAAAAGAAATGAAAAGGTGCCACGTGTCCAAGTCACAGCCAGGAGTCAAGGTGGCAGAAGGATTTTGGAATTTTTTCCAAAGTGATGAAAAAATTCAAAGACAAAAGTCAAACGCACCTCCGGACTAGATCGGGAATGCACCACGTGTCCACATCATACAATGGAGCGCGGGGCCGCAGAGTATTTTTGGAAAATTTTCCAATTTTGTAAAAGGGGAAAAATGATTGTTTGAACCCGCAGATCAACCAGAAGATGCCATGTGTCATCGGAGGAGCAGGGCGCAGAGATTTTTGGGAAATTTTCCCAATTTGGAAAAAGAAGGGAAAAGTTCAAATTTCGGCCCGCGAACCCGAATTTTCCCTAATTTTATCATTTTTCCCTAAATCTTCATAGGGCCATATCTTTCGAACCAGAGCTCGGATTTTTGTGATTTTGGTATCATTGGAAAGCTGTTGAAATTCTCCACATGATGGATGGTTCAATTTTTATTTTTGATGGATATTTATGGGAGAAAATTGGGAAAATGTCTCTGGAATGCAAAAAAACATAGAAATGGTTCCCAACCATCAAAATCAATGAAGTATGGGCCTCTTTCTTGCTCTATAAAGTAATGTATGATGAAGTATAGGATTTTTCATGGAAACCCATCATTTTATAGGCCAACTAAGTGGATCTTGTCGGTGGTTGAAGGTTTAAAATCAATTTTCCTATGTTTTTTACCTTTCCTTTGTTTGTTTGATCGATAAAAGCCAATTTTTGCTCATTTTAAAAAGGTTGTTCATCCTTTCTACTCTTCCCTCCCTTATTTTCTTCCCCGGGGTTGAAAATGGAGTTTGAACCTCCTCCCCGCTCTATAATGGAGTGTTTTTCCTCTTACCTATGAAATGATGATTTTGTGCAAACTTTTGGAGCAATTAAAATGTGTTGTGTGATGCATTTGTCCATCCTTGCTCCTTTTTGGTTGTTTTCTACTTACCTCGCTTCATTGCATGTATTTGTGTATGTTTGGATGTTCATTGCAGGCTTTGGAGCTATGTTCATGGAGTTTTGGGACAATTTTGTGTGAAATCCATCATTGGTATTGTGATGCACTTGTCAATCCTTTCCATTTCTCACCTCTCTTTGTTTCCATGGCAGCTTTGATAGATGATCAGCATTTTCCTTCTCTAGTGTATCACCATTTTAGTGTAGGCTCTATTTTTCCTTGTTTTCTCTCTCTCCTTGGTCCTTTGGAGGTTAGATTAAGATTATATTAGCTTACCCGCACTTGAATAGCTTATGGTAGGTAGTTTAGGAAGAGGAAATAGCCTTCTCTAGAGAGCTTTCCCCATTTGCAAAGGTCCCACACTTTGGGAAAGCTCAATGTTGTGCATTCACACCAAATGACATTTCCTTAGAAAAGTAGATCCAAAGGTAATTTTGGGGGTGCTTTGAATTTGCAATAACAGTTTTGGCATGCCCAGTGGGACCTTAGAGGTCTTCCACTTCATCTTTTGTAGGTTGGTGTGTTCCTGTGAAGATTTCAGCCTTTGGAGGCACTTGCAAACACATCTAGCAACTCCATCTGATCAATAACTCATTCTCTAAGTTGTAAACTTGTTTTCCATCCATGTTCATTCATTTTTCATTCCATCTCTTCCATATTCTTTCATCCCATGAAGTTGTGCAATCATGACTTCATTTCCATCATGGAATTCACATTTACAATAGCAGCAATGTATCCCACCTCCAACATGTTTTACAACTCCTTCAAATCAGCATTTTGAAAAATTCAAAATCATCATGCTTACCCATATGAGAAATACCAAAATCAGTTTGGTTATGAAACATATCAAGAGCAAGGGTATGCATGCAATGAGGGAAGTCAAGAAGAAAATGTAGATTTCTTGGAGAAGATCCAAAATATGGAGATTGACATGGTGTAATCAGGGCTCAAGCACAAATGAAAGCATTTGGAATTGGTTTCAGAGCACCCTGTCCATGGGGAGGCCCTTTTCAAAGACACTTTATCCCTTAGGAGAAGTTGGACTTCATGATTGAGATGTTGCCCCATCTTGCACAATAGACAATAAAGGTTGAAGCCTATAAACTTGGTGTCCGATAGCCTTATCAACGGGTAGATATTACACCATCATTTGGTAATTTTATCTCTACTCCTCAAGTAGCACCATCTCATTTTGAATTCCAAATTCTAAATCCAGCCTTTGCTGCCCCAAGTGATGATTCCATTTCTCCATCCCCTAGTCTTCCACCTCATCTCAATTATTTTGTCCTTTTCCCTTCCAAACAGTCATCCCCTCCACAAGAGCTAAAAGAAATACCTTCCACTCTAAGGAAACAAGAAATTTCATCTCCTCCACCACCACAAAAATTTCACAATAAATTGAATCCCAACCCACTCCTTCTCTTGCATTCCCAAATCCATGTTGGGAAAATGAAAATCAGAAAATTAGTCATGAAGGACAACAAGAAGAGGAGCCCAATAGAAAAGAAATGACAGACAACTTGAGAAGTTGGGCTGCCAAATTTGGGATAACAAAGATCCCCTTGATGGTTAAGCCTTTAGAGGAGGTTAGAGTTGAAGAACAAGTGGTGGCCAAGGCTGATTTTGTTGCAGCAGAAGAAGAGAAAAAAGAAGAAGCAGATCAGCAATCAATTTTCTCAGAATGTAGTGTCCATGTTGGCACTCTACTTGAAGGAAATGTTGATCCAATTCAAGTTACACAATCAGCCATGGAAGAGGAAAGCTCTAAAAGAGATCTTACAGCCCCAACTTGTCCTCTAGAGCAGCAGATTGAAGAGTTTGATTTGACAAACTTCATGCTAGAGGAAGAGGTCATTCAAGAGAAAGATTGTCTTCAAGTAGTAGAGGAAGGAGAAGCTGCTCCAAATCCAAAAGAAGAGGAGTACATTCCAGTTATGGAGGAGAAAAGTGCAGATCCAAAAGCTTTGAACACAAAATAGGCTATAGAAGAACCTTCAGTTCTTCCTTCCACTTCATCTCTCTCGAGTTCTAACTTTGAAGAAGAGTTTGATATTTCAAACTCAATGATGGAAGATGAAGGAAACCATGGTGAGAAAGTTGCAGATCAAGAGAACACCATGGAAGAGGTTGAACATTTGTAGTAGGACAGCAATGAGGTAGTTTATCTATCAGATTTGGAGGATTGTTTTGATGGAGAAGAACCGGTTGAGTTTCTATTGTTTTCTCCTTCATCATCCACCTTCCAAGCACATGAGCCTACTGTCATGGAGGAGAAATTTCAATTGCAGTAGCTTGCATCTTATAGCAGCTCTTTGGAATCAAGTTTGGGAGATTTAAATCTTCCATGTTCTTCATTGGAGGAAGAAGGAAACAACAAAAGAGTTCCACCACTTCTTCCACACCATCCATTCAAGAGGGTCTACAAGAGAACTCCATTTTTGGAGTTGAATTTCAGAGCTACGGGCATATCAAACAGATCAAACCTTGTCTAATAGGTATTTTGCTTCATTAGAGCCAAAGGAGAAGCCACAACTAGTCATGCTTGCTTCTAAGCATGAGTATGAGCTTCAAAGTACCAAGGATCAGCTGTCATACCTCTTCAATCAAAATGTAGAGAAACTAAAAGAGGTATTGGATTTGTTTTCAGTTGACACCTTGCTAATTTAGGTAAAAGAACAGCTTCTTGTTGATTTTTCACTCATCCAGCCAATCATGATCAGCTCCAAATCAATTGCATGGTTGCCCATTTTGAAGAAAGGAAGCTATTTTGCACAACCAATTACGGGGCTTGTTTAGTTTACCTTTGCTCTTGGTTAGAGTAGAGTAGGTAGGTTTGTTTAGAGCAGCGAAGTGCTTGTGCACACTCTGCATATCTCACTTGGGGTATGCATGATTTTCTGATTTTGTACATAAATGTTTGGTGTTGTTTTGGTTGCTCTTGCATAGTCCATTTCAATGGCTTTTGGTGAGGATCAACTCTAAGTTTCAGTGGGTTTCCAAGTGGCTCAGAGGTCAGATTTTCATAGTTCTAGATCATAATTGGTTATCAGGCTTGACTCCATGCCCAATGGATGCTTTAAAGGCAACTGATCACTTCATCTAGCAGGAAGATGACCCCTGAAAGTTACAAATTGTTAACCAAAATAAGCTCCCTCTTATTTTGGGTTAACTAGCTTCCTTTTGTGCCTCAGTCAATTTTTACACATTTTAGCACTCAAAATTTTCTAGGTATTGCTTCATCAGATAGATAATTCTTTCCCCTTTCCAGAAAGGTAAGGAAGTCCTCCTAAATCCTTGTATTTTGCAAGTTATGGCTCGGCAAAGTTTGGAGGGAAAATTTGCCAAGGCGGACCCGTGGGAAAAATTTTGGCACTTAGCCTTTTGGCTAAAAAACTCAAAGGAAAATTTCGCCCAAAAGCCCTGTAAAAGAAATGAAAAGGTGCCACGTGTCCAATCAAGAATGAGAGACAAAAGGGGGTGGCGAAAGGATTTTGCAATTTTTTCCAAAGTGATGAAAAATTCAAAGGAAAATGTTGAACCGCACCTCCGCATCGAATCATAATGCACCATGTCTCCACATCAGCAATGGAGCGGCAGGTCGCGGAGTATTTTTAGAAAATTTTCCTATTTCACAAAAGGGGTAAACTGATTTTTGAACCCGTGGATCAATCGGAAGATGCCACGTGTCATCGGAGGAGTGGGGCGCGAAGATTTTTTTGGGAAATTTTACCGATTTGAAAAAGGAGGAAAAAGTTCAAATTTCAGCTTGCGAACCCGAATTTCGTTCTAATTTTTCTGTTTTTTCCTAAATCCTTAGAAGGCCATATCTTTCCAACCAGAGCTCAGATTTTCATGATTTTAGTATCATTGGAAAGCTGTTGAAATTATCCACACAATGGATAGTTCAATTTTGATTTTTGATGGATATTTATGGGAGAAAATGGGAAAATGTCTCTGGCATGCAAAAAACGTAGAAATGGTTCCCAACCACCAAAATTAATGAAGTATGGGCCTCTTTCTTTCTCTGCAAAGCAATGTACAATGAAGTATGGGATTTTTCATGGAAACCCATCATTTTGTAGGCCAATTAAGTTGATCTTGTCGATGGTTGAAGTTTTAAAATTAATTTTCCGTGTTTTTACCTTTCCTTCATTTTGTTTGATCGATAAAAGCCACTTTGGCTCATTTTTAAAAGGTTGTGAATCCTTTCTACTCTTCCCTCCCTTATTTTCTTCTCTAGGGTCAAAAATGGAGTTTGAACCTCCTCCCCTACTCTGTAATGGCATTTTTGCCTCTTACTCGTGAAATGATGACTCTGTGTAAACTTTTGGAGCAATAAAAACGTGTTTTATGATGCGTTTTCCATCCTTTCTCGTTTTTGGTTGTTTCTTCTTGCCTCTCTTCATTACAGGGTATTTGTGCATGTTTGGATGTTCATTGTAGGTTTTAGAGCTATGTTCATGGAGTTTTGGGACATTTTTTGTGTGAAATCCATCCTTGGTCTTGTGATGCACTTGTCCATCCTTTCCATTGCTCACCTCTCTTTGTTTCCGTGGCAGTTTTGATAGATGATCAGCATTTTCCTTCTCTAGTGTATCACCATTTTAGTGTATGCTCTATTTTTCCTTGTTTTCTCTCTCTCCTTGGTCCCTTAGAAGTTAGATTAGGATTAGATTAGCTTGCATGTACTGGAATAACTTGTGGTAGGTAGTTTAGGAAGAGGAACCAGCCTTCTCTGGAGATATTTCCCCATTTGCAAAGGTCCCGCACTTTGGGAAAGCTCAATGTTGTGTATTCACACCAAATGAAATTGCCTTAGAAAAGCAAATCCATAGGTCATTTTGGGGGTGTTGTGAATTTGCACTAACACAACCTACTTCACAAGAAGCCCAAACTTATGTGATGTAGAAGTATTCTTTGATAATAAGGGAATTGGTTTTATATTTTCTTTCATAGTTTTATTTCTCACTCATATATAGTAAATATTTTGAGCTTGGTGATTAGAGGCGGTGAAAAGGAGTTCATGTTGAGTGGGAGAAAGCCATGGTTGTTTTCATTGTAGGTTAAACACATATGCATGTGTCGAGTAACACAAGATTGCTATTATTTAGAGTGGCATGAGGCACAAGTTGTTTTAGAGGACAGTCATGGTTTGCATGTATTTTGTGTTTAGTGCATGGTGACATCACTTCTAGTTTTATTTTTAGTGCCTAGATATTCTTCGGGATGGAAATTCATGGTTATTCAATTGGGTAAAGAAGAGAGAGTAATTTTTTAGAGTTTGAAGGGTGAAATAAGGAAAAAAATTGTTACATGTTACAGTGTGTGATAATAGTGTGTATTTACTGACTTATTGATGTTTCCCTTGTCTACTTTCATCTTGGGTGGTTGTGTAGTATGTTGATGAAATTTTGTTGGTATTTACACTAGTTACTAGTAGCATGGTTAGCATGGTTGTTTATTTTTGTTGACATTGATTAGAACATGATTCATGTGTGGCCTTGGAGTTAGTTGGTGAGAGAATTGGAGCTTCTGGAGAGCCTAGTAATATGGATGGATGTATATGGTGAGTTTATACATGTGGATAGATTATATTTTGTGAGTCTATGATGATGTAGATATTTGTTTTGCACATGGATTCCTATGAGCATGGTTTATATGCCCTTAAGCATGAGTAGGGATATTTGTATTTCCTCTTATTACTATGTTACTCCATGATAGATATGTTTTCTATAGATGGTTGTCTTGGACATGCAAGTTGTTTATGCAAGGTTGGATTTGTAGAATGTAGTGTTTGGATTCTTTGAGTTATGCAAGTGTTGTGGATTGATCACCCACTAGTTGCATGTAGAACTCATTTGGGTTGTCTTTACCTAGGATATTTTTTTACTTATGCATATTCTAGTTTGACTTGTCTTTGGTCAATTGCATTGGTGGTTGCATGGAGACATGGATAGATGGTTGGAGAACATGGTTAGTTTTATAGGTATGGCTATGGTTATGATTGAAGCTCAGTATTTTAGTTTGAGTGGGAGCTCTTGCAGGTGTGTTAGTCATGGTGGCTTAGTTGCATGAGAGGCTTGGTGTTATGATTTAGTGGGAGCTTGATGTATGGATAGCTCGTGTATCACGGATCAGTAGTAGCTTCGTGTAGGTATATGGTAAGTCATGGTTTGTTATCTTATTAGTTTTAGAATATGGTTTAATCTTCCTATTTTTGAGAGAATTGTTGAAGTAAAGAATAGTTGGTCTTCACGGTATGTAGAGGATAGTAATGTACAAGTACAAGTTCAAAAATTTATCTCCAAGTGGGATATTGTTGAGTTGTGGAGCTAAATTGATTCACAAAAATCATGTTTTACAAACTTGTAGGTTTACACAAGAACCGACATCAATCGTGGAACCGGCACCAAGCATTACTGTGCATTTATGTTTTTATTTTAGATGTGGGATTAGATCCAACCTTTGATTTAAAGGTGATCTAAAGGTTATAAATGTATAGTTAAGATGCCCTAAGTTTGTATAAGCTTATATAATATAGAAATTTAGGGTTAGAAGAAGAATTGCATGTAATTGATTATTATTGCATGTGGAATCCTTGGTTGAGAGGAAGAAGAAGAAGAAGAAGAAGAAGAAAAAGGTTACATGAAGACATAGCTTCCATGGAGAGAAGTTGGACAGAAGGAAATTATAGGTACATCTGAATGGTGAGAAGAGGGTAATGTCTTCTACTATATTTCCTTTGTATAGTTATCACCTCAATTTAATGGCTTACATATTATGAAAATAAAATAGAGTTTCTTATTGTAGATCCACATGTTGTTGTGATATATTGTATTGTAGATCCATGAGATCATGTTGTATTGATGATCCATAGAGATCTAGTATTGTAGCTCATTGGATAGCTTATGGGTACGTGATAGTATCTAGATATTGTAGAGGAGGTTATCTTCTTGTTTACATAGGTTGATGCAATGATAGAGGAGAGACTTACTTCTTATTGCATAGTTATGGTTACACATCGCTACACCCATTTGAGAGGTTTTGTTTATAGATTCACATGAGATCTTGGTTACAATTCGGAGATGTAGTAGTTCCTAGTTATGTGAGATCTGGTGGTGGTTTTGAGGCATGGCTGTAGTGCACTCATGTAGATCCATTTAGATATATATAGGAGGAGATACTCTTGGAGAGATGCATTGTAATCTTATGTAAGAGAGTTGGTTTGTACTCTTGTTCATTATATATATGAGATCTCTATCTTTGGTGGATGTAGTCCACATGGGTGAACCACGGCTAATGTTGAGTTATGTGTTTGTACTTTTTCTTATTTGGATTATTCTAGTTTATACTTCCTTTCTTTGTAGATTTTGGAGAATTTTTAGTTCTCGTATTTGCATGATTTGGTTTGTTATTGAATCATAGAACTTTTCTATTATGCAGATTCCCAAAAATTCCTACTTTAAATAACCCTCCTCTTAAATTAGTCATGTTCATCACTATTAATACCCTTTAAGGATTTAATCAAGATAATATCAATTATAACCTTGAAACTTTTCGCTTTGATGATGAGGATAAGTGCAATTTTTTTATATTTTTTATCTACTAATATTGATCAAGATGACTTCTTGCCATACATAGTTAGATATTATGCTAAGAAAACATTGGAATCTACATTTCCTACATATACCTTTGGTATAGGGATACCTAGAACATTAGTTAACAAATTCCTACATCTATACATGAGGGATTCATTAAGTAAACTTGTGACATATCATTTTTTTATAAGATACTAAGTAATGCCCATATTTCAAGTTATAATTCTCAATATTCTATTATTTATACCCCCTCATAATACACCATTCATATTATGAAATACCTTGTATATATATTTGATTGGTAAATGCTTTTAACCAGAGTTATGAACTAAAAACTTTGGATGGTAAATACTTTTATTATACTAAAGCTATGAAATGGAGAGGTGAAGGAAAAATTTCTCAAAGTGAGACATGAGGGTGCACCTAGGTACTCAATGTCCACCGAGTGATCCAAATTTAAATCCCCCACCATGTTACATTTGTCCACATGGATAAATTCGAACCCCGCCTCAAGATGTCCCCATGGCCACATATTGAAAGTGTCTAATGGAATAAATGGGAATGGAAATTGGGTTGATGGTTACAAACCACTTATAACTCATAAATATCCCAAGACCTTGAGTCTAAACAATTTTTATGGTAAACACTTTTACTATACCAGAGCTATAAAATGGAGTGGTGGAGGATCCCTTTCTCAAATTGGGACATGGGGTGGGATTGGTACTATAATGTCCATCACTTGATTAATTTAACATAAATTGGTTAATTATCAAGGGGGTATTAATTGATGGTAGATTATCCTAATAAATTATTTTCTCAAGCTAATTGCAGCAATATCAAGTATAACCATATGAAGAATATTAAAAATGATGAACATTAAATAGATAAAGCATTTGCAATGAGAGAGAGAAGATGAATTAGATGATATCATACTATGTGTGATGATATGGGTTGAACTAATGACTAAAACATAAATGACCTAAAAATCCTCATTATTGAAATTGTATCCTTAACTACTACTACCCTGACCAAAGCAGATGACACAAGCCAAAATGTACCCCCATTATGGCCCTTTTTGTATGTTATTTTCCCTTCAAATCCTCTACTCCTGACAATTTCTAGGTTTGTACATTATCTTTTGATCTACTCCTATCTAGAATCGAGACCTCGATATTATGTGAATGTTGTTTTCCAATTGGTTGATCCTTCAAAACCCAAGATAACCAAGAAGTCCTAAAAACTAACATTAGATGGGTTGTGAGCACCCCTGTCCACCAATGACTCAAAGAGGGATAAAATATCATGTCATTTTTAAATAGCATGTGAGCTCTAGAATGTATGCAACCAAATAGATAACCATGATCTTAAAAAAATGATATCTTACTTGTAATTTTTTCCTAGCTTGACTTCAAATGATGATATGTTCCTTGTATTTACATATCTGAGTGGGTGACTACCATAGATTGAGTATTTAGATTATATGGAGCAAAAGGGAGTCTTGGAATGGATTTTCTTATCATTTCTCTTATTATATGATTATTATAATCTTTAGGTGTCAAGTGTGCATGATTTGATCCTTTATAATGGATGAATAACTAGCTTATATATATGTTCTAGATATGGAAAATTTAGATAAGGCTGACTAGAAGTGTCCTAAAATAATTTGAATTAATAAATTTTCCATTAAAGGTAAAGGGACCAAGCAGATGGGAGGGGCCATAACATACAGATGATAAGGCCCCTTTCGATAAATTTTGTTTTGGATGCATGTGCAAATTATTTGAAAACTATAATTATACAATGCAAGGGTTTAGTTTAATTTTATGGACTAATATGACCATTGTGTGAATAAATGAGTTATGTGTGCAAGCAAGAATCAAAGGGATATAGCTAGAGATAACATGATTAACCAAGTTGGACAAGTATGGACTAATGCAAAGGCATTTTACAATTTGTGTTCTTACAAGAAATGAATTCCTAAAATGAGTGTCTACGTATTCCTCCCCTTTAAGTATGTAATTTAAAATTATGTTCCTAAAGGAAAGGTCACCCGAGTGTGTAGAAACATTATCCTTTCTTGGAAAAAAATTTCTTGTGCTAGGACTTTGTCTTTGTTCCAATTGTGTTTGTTTTTACAGGATGAGTTCCTGTAGAGAAAAGTGTAGTCAATGTCTATAGTATATGAAATTGAAATTTAACTTGAAAATTTTGAACTTGATGTGAAAATAATAATATTTAAATTGAGAAGTAAAATAAAGGAAAGAATACACCCAATTGTTTTATGAGAGAAAGGGAGAGAGTATTCCCAAGTATCGTTTCTATGGAGAATTTCTGAAATTTTTATTGTAGATGGTTGGAAGGACTTAGGGTTGATCAATCCCAAAGTGGAATGTGCCTAAGAGAATATAAAGAAGGGTGAATGTAGCCTATATGGTGAAGATAATTATATGGGGAGTATTCTAGTTTCTCTACATCCCTTCACAATAAATGAGAAATTATAAGTCTATCATACAAGGATAATAGTCACCTCGATACTTCCCAAGACCCATGGATAAGTGTCATTATAGATAAACACAAACCCAATTTATTTTCAAACGATGACACAATGTACCATGGAAATGCTAGCTTACACGTACCCTTGGTGCCACCATAATATGACATGTACCATAAATTCTGTAATTAAACTTTAGTAAAAATCATGTAGATGTTACTAAATTTATTGACATGTTTGGAACACAAATCTTTAGGGAGAATGGCAGGCTCTTACATCCTCATTTTGAAGTTAAAAATATGACTCAAGTGCACGAATTGTAGGTATGGGGTCTTATAAATAACCAATGAGTGGTGTTTTATAGACTTTTTATAATATTTCTAGTGCCAATCTATGTACCTACTCACAAAATTTTCATCTAAAGTATTCCTAAGTCTAACCTAGCTAATGGATCTTACTCAAAAGAAAAAAAAGGAGATAGGGTGAGAGAAAAGAAAATTATGCAGAGACTAGATTTCATGAGAGTAATATAATATAAGTTGAACAATGTATGCTTAAAATATACAATCACACATAATTTATCTCACCTCAAATTGACATGCTACTAGTGCAGAGACTTTACAGATGTCATATTCATGATTGTAATAGACTAGTTGTGAATTGAACAAGCCATCTAGATTTTTGAATGCACATCTACTATAATTTTTAAATTACAAATAATTCTACACTTTCATCAAACTTGCAAAAGCACAATGTAAAGATCACAAATAAAATCATAAAGATGATTATATTATCAATAACACTTCATAAAGTAATATGCAAAAGATGAAGATGAGAAAATATCATTTAAGACTCACGAAATTACAAAACCATATTTTGCATTAATAATAGAGAATTCACCTCCCTTTGAAATGGAGGTGTACATTCTAATTTATAAAAAATAGGGGGATTTTTTCAATGCCCTTACTATGATATAATTACCAAGGATATAAAAAATATAATAGAAAATTGACCTCCTATAAAAATTTCCTAACTGATTTTAGTTAGGATGTTACAAGTTAGTACATGGCCAAGTGTGCCCATAGAATATTCATAGTAATTGTTAATGCAAAATTACAGCACCCTTGATTTCTTGTGATTTATGTGTGAGGCAATCAGTGTAACTTGCATAACATGGGATTATCCTATAGTGTGGAGTGTTGCAAGTAGGATAATCCTCTGAAGAAAGATGACTTCTTCTCCTAACCTAGTCTCAACTTCATCAAAGTGCAGAGAAAGGAAAACTAAACTAATCGTACCCTAATACTTTCCAAGGAGACAGGGATATAAAAATGCATAAAAGTTAATCTACTTTAAGCGAAGGTGATGCACCAAGAAAGGGTGAGACTATCAAAGTGAGTGAAAAATAGGGATCAAACAAGGTAAGAGAGGGCAGGTGGAGGCACCATAGTATAAGACAATATTTAATTCCCTATATTCCTAAAGCACTACAAATTAAATTTCTTACAAAGAGATACAATCATGCAAAATATAACCGTAAACATAATGGAAGGGAAAATATGCAATACAACTCAAATTAGGGCAAGAAAAGCCATAAAATACCAATTTTATTGCTCAGAAACATGTACAATCCATTACAATATAGGCACAAGGAAAAATCCTTTACAATAAGCCCAAATTTGAGGCCTTTAGCTCACAATAGCTCTGGAACAATTTTGATAGAGTTCCTTTGCTTTATAGAAAGTCTCCCCTCAAAATGAGGTGAATTTTACAATATATAGAGAAAAGAACCTCAAATTTTCTTCACCAACCAACCTACTTCATTAAATAGGCATGGGAAGCCATGCAAATCCACTTCCCAAGGGTACTTTTCTGGAAGAAGAAGACATGGGTGCTATACTTCATTAAAACCATTTATTGAGTTATCTTTTCACCCACCTACCTCACCTAATCCAAGGTTTGTCTTTGAGATTCTTGTAGTTAGCGGTAACAACATTTTTGTTGTCGATCAAGTAACATTTTTTATATTGTTGGCCGGGAATAAGTCGGCCCAAATGTTTTCGTTGAGCTAGCTTATATTACCGACTAGTAACACCTTTTGTTGTTGTCGATGGTAATGGTCATACAAATTTTGTGGTGTTGTCGAGAGAGGTGTCATCCTGTTATAGCGATCGAAACAAAATTATGTTACCAGCTAGTAACACCTTTACACCATCAGATCCCCTTTGTTGTTGTCGATAGTGTCATCATTTTGTTCTTGGTTGGTAACACCTTTTTTTTTGCTATCGCCACTAATGGTTATATTTGTTTACGATCAAGAACGGTCGTACGCGTTGTCGCTAGTAACAATTGTTCCTATCATGGTGATCTTTCCTCTAGTGACCGGTTGGTAACACTATTTTTAATACTGGCCGGTAAAACTTCCTTCATGCTATAACCCAATGGTTAAGACCTTTTGAGGTGATCCACTCACCGTGAGGATTTACAAAGAATTTCTTCCATCAACTACCAACACTCTATCCATTTGGTTGTCCATTTTGCAGGGGTGCAAAATATGGATAACAATTGGTGACTTACGGGATGATCTACCTACTAGATCTAAAATACTAGTGACCTTGTGGTGTCCATTGGGCATGGAGTCACTTTGATATCTGAAACTATTCTGACACCTGTGAATTCACCCCTCAAATTTCTGACAATGTTGAGGCATGTCATTGCTTTAAACCATGGGCTAGAGATTGATTGTTCCATTACCAAAATTTTCCTGAAACTAGAAAGTACAAGAGCAAAAAGGCATGGCTATGTACAAAGATCAAAGATCATAACGATCCTAAATGGAACATGTAGAGAGTGCACAAGAACCTATTACAAATCAAAGCTAGACTAAAACCATGCAATGTGATAAAATCACTTGGAGGAATTGAACTAATATAATATGTACAAGGAAGATGCTTCACTTTAGTAACAACACTTGAGGTGGATTCCATTTACTCGAATCTGTAATCATTCACCATCTAACTTAGATATTTAGAAAATGTTTTTACTCTTGCATCCACGAAATCATGTAAGGACCACTCTATATTGCATCAAACTTGGAGTGTCTTCCTGTATTTTCCCTGTCTACATCCCATTTTAGGACCAAGTCTCCCTTTTGGAAGTTTTTATCCGTTGCCTTTTTTTCAAAGCACCTCTTGATCAACATTTTATCTTTCTCCATGATGTGCATGTCTTGGTTCCTTAGCTCCTCCAACTCCATGAGCTCTACATATCTAGCTTCCATGGGTTCAAACTCAGATATCTCTAGCTACTTCATGAGCTCTAATGTAGGAAACTTGATGGATATAGGAAGCCTTGCCTCCCTTCCATAGACTAACCTATAAGTGAATTTCCTATTGAATTCTTGAAAGTAATCCTATCAACCCACAAGGTTGATTTCAACTTGGTGTGCCAAGTTATTTGATTCTCATCTAGAGTCCTCCTTATAATCTTCAAAATATTTTTTTGGTGGACTCGGCCTTCCCATTACCCTGTGGGTAGTAATTTGATGAGGTGCTCAATTATATCCCATTTTTACCACCCACTTTGTGATCCTAGCACCTAGGAATGCTAGAGCATTATCTGATATGATTGTGGTCGGTACTCGAACCTCGTCACTATCCCTTCATAAAAATCTAGTATGTTGGCTTCATTTTCTTCCTTGAGTGCAACCGCCTTCGTCCACTTGGTGAAATAATCTGTGGCTATGAGGATCCACTTGTGGCCCAAGCTAGAATTTGGATTAATCACCCTAATGAAATCCACCCCCATTGCATGAATGGTTCATTTACAGAAATGGGGTGGAGTGGAAGGGTTACTAACCTCTCTTTACCTGTGAAGAAGGCACACTTTTTACACTTCCTAATCCATGCATAATAATCATTAAAGATATTAGGCCAATAATACCTGACTTCATAATTCTAAGAGTTGTCACCCTTGGGGCGAAATGGCCACATGTTTCTCCATCATGAAATTCATGTAGCACCTTCTCTATTTGATCTATCTTGATGCACCTTAGGATAACACCATTGACATATTTCTTGAACAATATACCATTAACCAATGTAAAGAGAATACAATGAAACCTGAAATACCTTCTCTTGGTCTTACTCATCCCTTGAGGAAATTGACCTATTTAGAGGAAATGGACTCTATCATGAGTCCAACAAGGATCGGGTACGGCATTAGCTGATTGTTCTTGATCATCTTGTAATACCAAAACAATCTCTTCTCTGCCACTTGACTCGTCATGTTGTCCGGAAGATAACTGTTCACATAATCCCTTGTCCCTGACCAACTTGGTCACCTTAATATCAATTTCATATTCCATGAACTTGGTCAAGAAGCCAGCTCTATTTTCATTAAGGTCCTTGTTTAAAAGAAATTATTTTATACCAACATGTGTGACTAGTAGATGAATCCTATTATTTGACACTAAATGTATGAATTTATTTAAACTTCTAATCACAACAAGGACATGTTTCTCAATGAATGAATATCTTACCTCATAGTCCATAAGGCCTTGGTTGAAGAATGTAATAGGTTGTTCCATTCCTTCTTTATTCTATTGTACCAAGATTGCAGAGATGGTGTCCAAACCACGAAGGCGTAGAGAAAGAAGTCTTTAGATAAGTCTAGATTAATGAGAGTTGGAACTTGAGATATGGCCTACTTGATAGCTTTAAACTCCATTTTCCCTCTAATTTCCATTTGAATGCCACATTAAACATCATTTTTAGTGGCTTCACAAGATCAAAAATATATGGCACAAACCTTCAAACAAATTTTATCCTCCCCAAGAAGCTTTGGAGAGCCTTCTTGTGACTTGGCAATGGTAGAGCACAGATGGCCTCTACCCTCTCTAGATCAATTGTCAACCCTTCCTTCGACATGATGTGGCCTAGGATCTTGCCTTCATGTGCCAAGAATATGCACTTTTTGGGATTCAAGGATACTCCAAACCTCCTACACCACTTTGGAATACTTGCCTGAGGTGAAAAATGTGGATTTTTGTGTTCTTGGAAAACACAGTGATGTTGTTAAGATAGATAATCGCTATTTTTGTTAAACAACCCCTTGAATTCCATATCCATAACCCTCTAAAATTTGGCTCCAGCATTTAAAAATCCAAATGGTATCTTCCTATAGGCATAAGTGCCCCATTTTGTGGTGAAGGTTATTTTGAACGGGTCCTCTTCTTTCACCATGAATTGATTATAGCCCGGACACCCATCCAAGAGGGAGAATATTTCTGAACCAGTCACTACCTATAATATTTGCTCCATGGAAGGAAGTGGGTAGTGGTCTTTGAGGGATGCCTTGTTTAAATCCTAAAAATATATGCACAACCTGATTTCTATATTCCTTTTTCGATGGAACTAGATTCACTACCTAAATCGAGTGTTTGATTGGAAATATGATGCTTTCCTCTATCAATTTATCTAGCGCTTTCTTCATGAGAGGTTCAATATGGGGTTGATAGGTCTTTTTTTCTTTATGGGTTTAGCTTCCATATTCAGATCAATCGTGTGTTGTGCCAACTTAGGATTAAATCCCTTTAAATCCTCATAGTTCCAAGTGAAGACATTCGGGAATTTTTGGCAAATCTGTATGAATTCATACTTTTCTTGATCTATGCTCACCTTGCCAATTTGGAGAATTTTACCCTCTCTAGTATAAATGGGCTTTGAATCTTCCCTTTTACCTAAATGTTGGCCTTCTCTTTTTAGAATTGATCATTTGGGTTGAATATTGAATCTAGAGTCACTAAACCCTTTGGAAATTTGTTTTTCTGCAGCTGCACCACTTGATCCCCATACTACTACTCCAATTTCTCTTGATTTTGGCTAAGAACTCAACCTCCTCCTATAAAAATTAATGATCTGTTGATCATTCTCAAACACCTATCAGCTTGTGTTATTTTTGGTATGGTTGGCCTCACAATTACATGAATATGTGGTTGCGTTCTATCTCTCTTGATATTGTCCACCACATCAAATGTTTCTCCAATTACCACAAGCATATCTGCATGACCTCATTCTTCTTCCTTGGTATGGCTTGAATATTGAATGCTTCAAGGTCTTCAATTTGATCCCATACCTGATGTTTGTAGGCTTTGAGTAGATCATTATTAGCAGCATGTTGTCCTCTAACCTAGTTGACAATTAACTCACTATCCCTAAACACTTGAAATTTTTGATACCCCTCTTTCTTGTCCAATGGAATCTATGTATCAAAGTGTCATATTCAGCTGCATTATTTGAAAAAGCAAACTAAAATTAGAAGGCTAAGTAGTACTTCATAACTTTTGTTGAAAAAAGCATTACACCTCCTACAACACCCTACCTACTCCTCTAATCATCAAATAATAGTTGTCACACTTCATTATCATCCTTATCTTCTAGCTTAGTGAGGTTGGGGATGAGTGTATTTTCTTCATGTTAATAATAAAGGCATAACTCAACTTCTTCCATCTCCCTATATGGATCATATCCATGCCTTTTGTGAGCCCACTCATCAAGTTTCAAATCAGGAATAGTCCCAACCTTGGTGTCTGGTTCATAGGCATCTAAACAATCCTCTCGTTCAAATACTACACAATTAGCATTTATTGGGCTTGGTACATGGGGTTCAATGTGAAAATGTGTGATTGGTTCTGATCTGATAGTGACCTTAGCTCCATACCTTGTCCTAAATAGCATGTGTGACCAATCCTCAGACAACTACCTGTTGATCTTGGTTGTAAAGTCCCTTGAAAGGCATAAAGAAAATAGTGGTGGTAAGCCAATCATTGATACATCTTGTAAAACTGTGATATTTGGGAAAGAATGAAGAGTAAGGCTCAATTCCTTGATCACTCCAACTATCCATGTTTCTCTTCCATCCAATTGCACTACTCCCCTCAATACTGGATCATATTTCAAGCCCTATTTATCTATGATTTTCTTCGACATTCTTGAACTACTTTCCCCTTATTCAATCATGAAATTATGCATTAATTTATCCCCAATGATTAATGAGACATAGAACGGTGGAAATTTTACATTCTTACCGAATGACCTTCTACTTGTTGTATAGTTTTACTAAGAACCCTCTCCTAATTTTTGGATGGTGCGTTAGAAGGGGACCGATTTTCCATAGCTAATTGCAATAAATCTCACTGCTTTAGAATTGTCACTTATTCCCACATAGAAATGCATGCATTGGTCTTCTTCATTTGATCAATGATATTGAATGGGAGCAGGTTTTATTTTTGTTTTCCCTTGATGGGCATGACCTTTTCTAGTATTTATATTATTCCATGAGCATTGCAACTAGAACCTTGGAGTGATTCTACAAAATGGGGGTTGTTACATCGGTTGTTTTAGGTTGGTTTTTACATTAGAAGCAACATTTGGTCCGATGACTCCTTGTTGTGTGTGAGTAGGTTGTTGTGTGAGAGTAGGTGAGAAATAACTGGACTAGATGATTTCCCCTCCTCTATGTTCCATTTCTTAGATATTGTGTTGGCTACTACCCCTGGAAAGGAGATTGATTAACTCTACAAAATTCCCTTGTCGCAATTGACCATCGTAGTTTTGATTAGAGGAACTTCTTGCTGATTTGTTTGTTGATTTTCTTCCTCACTTGGCTCTTGGGCCACCCCAATGGTATGCACCATCAAGGCTTGATTCAAAGTGTCATTGAAGCACATTGATTGATTATGAGGTAGATTGCAGGGGTAACACCATTCATACTCTTGTGCAATGTTATTTTGGACTTGAACCAGGCCTAGAATGTTGAAGGTGTATTAGGATTATATGGCTGAAATGGCCTAATATTTGGGGTTGTCCTTGATTCTGATTTTACTTTTCTTCCTAAGCAAGAGGCCTATTAGGCTAATATGGGGAATATTTTCTTGAGCTTGAGGTTGGTACAACCTAGAGTTCTGGGCTTGATTCCTTTTGATATTCACTAACTCATTCCCTAAATTCTACGGTTGTTTCATGACTTTCTAGACTTCGTTGAAAGTGCTAGAAGAAGTGGAGGCCTCATTATTTCTCTTATTTCTAGAATTTGAATGGGGGATATTTTATGTGATTGACTAGTAGAGGGGTTTCCAAATTCTAGATATATGGAAATAAGTGGCCTAGGTTCCGCTTTTCTTGGCTTGGATTAGATAATTCTCAGCTATAATAGCCATGGAATAAGCATCCAGTAAAGTTATCCCCCATAGATTGTATCATAACAAATATATCATAATTTAAAGCTTTAAGGAAATAGAGAAATTCACCTTTAGTAGCCAGCCTTACAAGGATCACAATCTGGTCCCATGTTCGTTGAAATCAAAAATTAAAATATGTCATTTATTCATTGGGGCCCTCTTGATCGTAGTCAGCTACTCTAATAGGGACATATTATCTCTTCTTTCTCCAAATTAGTTGTAGAGGGTTAAGCATATTTGATCCCAATTTTTAATGTACCCTACTACTAAGCTTGTAAACCACTACAAGGCCCTTCTTTTAAAATAGGAATCCAACAATTTAACTGTAACATCTACTTCATTGATCTCATGAATGGTACAAATATTCCCAATATCCTGAATATGGTCAGCAGAAATTGTGTGGTTATCCCATTTGAAGTTGGGATTTTTTAATGTTGCGACCAAAATAGGGTTTTAGGCATTGAGGAAAGTGCACTACTACCCATGAAGTGTATATAAGGATTTTGTGGTCCTTGTGGTGGTGGTGGCTGATGCACAATCCTGATTAGTGTGAGAAACCTAGTTGATTAAAGGAAGGGTCGACCAAGTGGAGGTGTGGATAATATTCTATTTGGTGGAGATGGAGACATTTGTAATCTTCTTCCTCTCCTTCCTCTACCTGGTGATAACTACAAGTATTCAAAGACACCTTCTTCTCTTTCTCTGGACCGAGTTTAGATCCTTCTCATGTACTTGGTTCATGAGTACTAATGAAACCAATTGAATTCGACCCGGGATTCGCTAGATGTGCTACTACAAAGCTGCGTAAAGGATAAAAATTCACCAAGATGAAAATCCAATCTTGATAAACTGTAAAAATTGAATTCCGTCCCACCAAGCATGCCAAAATTGTTCTACAAAATTACAACCCCGATTGCTTTTGATTTATGTGTGAAACAATCATTATAACCTACATAACATGGGATTATCCTGCAGTGTGGAATGTTGCAAGTAGGATAATCCTCCGAAGAAATCTAGCTTCTTCTCCCAACCTAGTGCCAACTTCTCCAAAGTGCTAGAGAATGGTAAACTAAACTAATCCTACCCTAATGCTTTCCAAGGATATAGGGATAGAAGAATGCATAAAAGTAAATCTACTCTAAGTGAAGGTGATGCACCAAGAAAGGGTGAGATAGTCCAAGTGAGTGAAAAAAATAGAGCAAACAAGGTAAGAGAGGGTAGATGGAGGTTCCATAGTCTAAGACAATATTTAATTCCCTATATTCCTAAAGCACAACAAATTAAAGGTCCTACAAAGAGATATAAACATGCACAATATACCTGTAAACATAATGGAAGGAAAAATATGCAATACAACTTGAATTAGGGCAAGAAAAGCCACAAAATACTGATTTTATTTCTCAAAAACATACACACTCCATTACAATATAGGCACAAGGAAAAATCCTTTACAATAATTCCAAATTCGAGGCCTTTAGCTCACAATAGCTCTTGAACAATTTTCACAGAGTTCCTTTGCTTTACAAAAAGTCTCCCCTCAAAATAAGGTGAATTTTACAATATATAGAGCAAATAACCTTGAATTTTCTTCACCAAAAACATACTTCATTAAAAAGGCATGGGAAGCCATGAAAATCCACTTCCCGAGGGTAATTTTTTGGTAGAAGAAGACATAGGCACCATACTTCATTAAAACCATTTGTTGAGATATCTTTTCACCCACGTACCTCACCTAATCTGAGGTTTGTCTTTGATATTCCTGTAATCAGCCAAGAACAACATTTTTTTGTCAGTTGGTAACATTTTTTCATATTTTCAGTTGGGAATAAGTCATCCAAGATTTTTTCATCAAGCTAGATTCTATTACCAATCGGTAACACCTTTACATCATCGGGTCCCTTTTGTTGCTGCTATCAACTAGTGTCGTCATTATGTTACCATTTGGTAACACCTTTTGTTGTTGTCAGCTAGTAATGGTCATTTTTGTTCTTGTCTGGTAATGATTGTATGTGTTGTCAGTTGGTAACATCCATACGTTACGGTTGTTAACGGTTGTTCCTATCATGGCAAGCTTTCCTCCATTCATCGGGTCGATAACACTATTTTTATTACCAACCAATAACACTTCCTTTGTGTTATGCTCCAATGGTTTGGACCTTCGCCGTGGTGAGCTGACTTCCATCAACTACCAACACTTTATCTATTTGGTTTTCCATTTTGTAGGGGTGAAAAATATGCATAACACTAATCATTCATTGTTATTATTTTACAATGGTCTCCATTTGGGTTAGAGCTGGTGGTGTGGGTCTTTTCGAGATCTTTGCCAAGGTATATATATAAATCTTGTATTCCCCATAAATTTTATTGAGATCAATTATGGGATTCCTAAATATCTTTGGAGCTTTGTCCAATAGAACCCTTTTGAAAGTCATGAATTAACCTAATATTTCCTTGAGGTTCCATATCTTTTAGACCTTATCCTTGGCACGGGATACTAATTTAATGGACTTTGAGGCTTCGTTTCATTTACCTCAGTGATATTTATGTGGAAATAGGTTATGAATTATTTGATATATCCTCTAAATTTATCCATAGGTACCATCTCTTGTTTTTTTGTAATAATTCACGGAATGGTTTCCTATGTAAATATTTGGTTGCTCTTTAAAATAATATCATCTAATTGTGGGGTAAATGACCCAATTGTTTATCCCATTCCTCTAATGTAGCTTTAGTATAATTGATATATGTTTGGAAAAGGTCCATGTCCTCTATTTTTGGCACTGTGATATCCTTGTATACCTTTTCATCAAATGCCTTATATTACCTAAAGCATTTATTGAATGACATGCATTTTAATAAAAATAGTGTGAACCTCTCTAGAGAAGGATCATCCCTTATTATTTACCTTAGTAATTTATTTCAATATATCAAAAAAGTGATAATAAGGATTTCTCTACTTTTTGGAAATATATTGTGAAACATTATATTTCCCATGTTCCTCTAATGTTTGTTTTCAAGCATGCATTTTCTAGAATATTTTCATTGTTGATTCTGTCAAGGCTTGTATAAAAGACACTCATTCTCAATGATATTTAACCACTTGTGAACCATTTTATTTTCTCTTTTTGGTTAGGTATAATAATTCCTCTGAAGTTTCATGCCATATGATGGATTTATTTTTGTACATCCTCTTTCTTGTTACCCTTTTCATGGTACCTAGTTTTGGATTAAACTCAATCTTAATATGAGGATCCTCTTGGGAAGTCCATCTAGGTTTCTCTTTTTATGATACTCAAGCATGTTCTATCTATCCTTGTCTTGGTTCTTAATGAGGTGTGTTCGTATATGTTGATTGTTCTTATCCTTCATGTACTTATTCCACCTCTTCAACTATTTTAATGTAGTTCCCTGGGTGGTTTTCTTGGGCTGTACTTCCTTATTCGAAGAGGATACATCTTAAACAACTAATGAAGGACCTATGATTAGCTCAAGAGATATTTTATGAACCTCTGCACAATTTTCTGGTTCAAATGGTCATGAGGAAGGAGTTATAGAACTATGACTTAGGGGTTATATTGGTGGCTCCATATATGTAGGTGTAACTCTCCTTGTGAACTATCTTCTAATTTTCCCTCTTGGTGGGGGAACTTTCCTTGTGGTCTTCCTATTTTTTTGATGATTTTGTTACCCTCTTGGGTGACCCACACCCAGTCATTTACATCTACATCATGGGCATATGTGACATTAAGCCACCATTTTAATGATTCCAAATGTTTGTCCACTCTCTTCCTTGGGTCATATCTTCTCAAAGGATGCTTCGGTAGGTTGAAGGAGTGTATGTGGGTAGCAAGATCCTTAATATCTAGCCATATTTTGAACTATCTACATCTAACTATAAAAGGAAATGAAGGATGGGTCCTTAGTTTCTTTTCCTTACACTTATTAGAAATACCATTGCTGATTTGGAAACCAATATCTTGCTCAGCCAACTTATCTAGTACATAGTAAGGTAGTTGCAATGGTGGAGTTAATAATCCTTCAATCATGATTATTGTATTTTTGGGTAGATGAAGGTATTTCCAATTTGTTTGATGGATTTTAGCACTTCTATAAAAACCATTGGCATTGGTTTTTCTATGATCAACCTAAACACTTTGGGGTATAAGTAAATGCATATGTATTCAATGTGAGCCTTGAATTGATGGACATATAGGTATACATATTCTTCATTTAACCCATTAAGGAATTAGGGTTCCCAAGGAGGGAAAAATTCAAGTCATACCAGGATTCCACATATTTCATCTAACAAATAAGAGGACATGAAAAATTATTTCTTTTTTATAACATAAGCATCCATTTGTGAAACCAAATTAGTTGAGATTACGTGCTCTAAGGGAGGATTTTTCCCTTCATCAATGATCATGGATAGGAGAGGGATATAGGAAACATCTAGCTTAGTGATGGAGGGGTTTCCATACAAGTATTTCATTATGAAAATTATAATTCTTTCCTTGGATTTGAATCTTTAGATGAGTATGTTGTTTAGACCTTCATCATCCATATGTCAATTGGGTCCTTTTTTAAAAAAATAGTCCTTACTTGGCGTGTTGTCATCCATGATTCAATAGTAGTGGAATTTTAGACAATATCTTCCTCAGACAACTTATCATAGACTTTAAAAGCATAAATAAAAATGAATGCTATCTTATTCACTTAATTTTAGGAGTGTAAGGTCTAATCCTTTTCCCTAGTGTGAATAAGAATAGAAGAGATTAAATATGGGCATGAAAATACCTTTGGTTTGGATACAATTTGTTGTATCATGGTACTTTTCAATACCCTAATATCAAAATCCCTCTAATATTGATTGAAATAAATCCCTACTTCATCAATGATGTATACCAAATTTCTCTCTTTGGATTGTTCAAAATATAGTAGAATAGTGGGGAAATTCATGATTGAGTGAGGCGAGGTCAAAAAAATTTATCTCTCACTATTCTCTAGTCCACGTATGAGTAAAGGAAATTATCCATGTTTTAATTCCCTGATTCACCTTCTGTTATTCCAGGAATTATCTTTTATAGTTGTCAATCTTCGGGAGATTTGGCTTTCGTAAATAAACTCTAGGAATTTGACTCTTATAAATGACCTTTGAAATTCAAAGTGTTTGGTTAATATCTTTGATTAATGTATCAATTTTAGATTGAGCAATATTTCAACTCAAATTGACATGTTATACATTAATGACACATAATTCATGACTTGATGTTTTTAATCTAGGTTTAACGGTGATTTTTGAAGCGTTATTCTTGTAAAAGTGATACATTCACTTTTACATGTCTAAATTTAATCATATCCATCAACCTTAATTAGCCACCTAATTTTCAAATGCCACATATATTTCATGCAATGATCCACATGTAAAAATATGATTGTCTTGTTATTCTTTGGTTGATGAATTGTCTTTGAATTTTTCTTTATCTCTTATCTGTGAAGTGTGAGACCTCACAATCATGAAGTGAATTTCATATGGAGAAATTCACTCTTGCATACCTGATCCATCACACCTTGATAGGCCTAATAGAGATAATTATACCAAGATTGATTCAACATAAAAACATCTCCTCATACCATTCTAATAAATCACACACCTCATATCAAACTTGTACCAACTATTTATGACCATCAAATCCTACCACAACATGTAAAACATCAAGACTCTTCTCAAACCTCCATCACTAGGTTTTAGTCTTCTAGGCCAAAAGTAGTATTGCACATTAGATGACCTGTTTCTCAAATTTTATCCACTAAAACTATATAAAAATTTCAAAAAAACTTATAATACATCCCAAGAAACCTATAATAATTTAGTTTTCTTCATGAAACCTTTAGCTCACATTTGTACTAGCAAATCTTCACAAAAACATAGTTTTTCACCAACTTACCAAATTGACTTGGAGCATGATACCACCACAAAAATGAACATAGAGGAATTATTTAGAAGCCCAAATCATCACATTATCATTTTTAGGTCATTTTAAGACCAATCCAATAAAATATCTCATATTGCTATGTTGTTAGGGTTTTATGAGGGTTTTGACCACCTCTTCTTCTTAACAATTGTCCATAAATATCAGGAAATTATTTAACTTCATTCTAACTCTAAAACACTCTTAGTATCATGATTCAAATATGGTGAAAATATCAATACCCCATGCAAAGATTTTATAAGAAAATGAGCACTCCAAACATGACTTTGAGCTAGGAAATACACTCTAATATAACTCAATAGATTCAAAAATGAATTTCCATGCATAATATTCATTTCCTTATCTTTAAATTTGGTCCACGGTGTTGTCATGACATCCTCCATGCTTTCCAATGATCATTTATGTTTTTTCGTACCTAAAAATTTTCATGCACTAAGACTTTTCTTGTCTTTCTTGCCTTATTCTCAATGTTCTTCTTCAAAATGACCTTCATCAAGCATCATACTCTGAATAGTGACTTGATACACCTACTACACATAATTTGCAACCTCAACATAAATTCCACCTACTTTTATAGACCTACTTTTTCACTCTCCATTCTTACCATCTCATTCTTCTTTCATTAGGTATAGGACTAGGCCTAGTTAGGCTTGCACCAACACATGACTCACAATAGCTAACATGTTTACCATCATGTAGACCTAATAAAACCTTTTACATAACATATTTACCCTACTTAACCTCATGAAGACCCCATCCAACCTCTGAAGTACATTCACATTATCTACTAGCTTGCACCATGCTCTAGACCATGCCAAGACAACATATCAACTAAACCAAAACCATACACAACCAATCAACCTTCATCTTATTTCATAGATGACTCCTTATGGAGACAACTAAACTAAATTGTCACCCTTTGACATAAATGTGACCCTTGACATAAATTATAACAACTAGACACAATGTCCAACAATCTCCTACTTTGTCATTGAAGGAAACCACCTTCAGAAACATTGATGGCAACCAAATAAGTGCAAGCAGCTACAAACCTCTCTTTCATGTTTCTAAGCATACTCTCCCCCTTTTACATCTATGATAAAGGGTACATGACAACTTTACATGAAAAAAATTAGCAAGACATAATAACAACAATGCTTAGACCCGGACTTACTTTCTTGTAATCTCCTTGGTTTGTACACTCACTCCTTGATAACAGATGATGCATGGACCTTGTGTGAACATGCATGACTTTGTTGACCACAAGAACTGGGGAAGATGATTCATGGACTCTTTTTTTACACTCACACCTCTCCCCGAGAGATTACTCCCCATATTTTGACATTAACTTGCTATAGACCTCATTCTTAGCATGTACCTCTAACTCACATGCTTTTTTAGTTCAAGACCTACAAAAATTATCTCTTATAGTGACCTTCTTGTGTCACCTTGTAATATGTTCATGGATTCCTATAACCAAACTTTCTTCACACCTCTTTTTTCAAAATAGATAGTCATGGGACAGACTCCCCCTTGAATTAAGCTTGTATTTACTTCATGACTACATTTTTTCATAAGAACTCACTTACTCAGCCTTGACAATAGAAGTTATACATGTTTAGAAACCTCTTGGAACTTATACCCATGTTCATTTAGACTTGAAACAATTATTCATCAACCTGATACTCACCACACTTATTCTTCATGCTCAATAACATGTTTTACCTAGAATAGATACTAAGTACTCATGACAACAACAAGAAATCATACCAACACAAAAACCTTATTCATAGCTTATAATATCTTCATGTCATAACTTTGTTTCCCCTAGGATAATATACTTCATTCTCATTTGTTAAAAATATTCTTGAATATGTGTTTCCTTGACTGTTTCATACCTTCATGATTTGATATACATCCAAAAACTCAAATTGAATCAACTCAATCAACAACAATGTTTTACAACAAACTTTAAGACTTGACAACCTTTACGATACCCTAACTCCTAGGACTACATCCAACTTATAACACTCAGATCCCATTCAATTTGATTCATATAAATTTCATTTGGTTATATATTCCTCTGCCTTCAAGAGCATCAAGACCCCTACTTGATGTACTATCATGATTTTTCATGCTAAAAATGCACAATATTACTCTTTCAATGTTTTCAAACAATGCATAAGGCCTTAATATACTAATTAGAATCCCATTATTCCATCCCATAACCCATCCAATCAAGATCATACCTTACTTAACACTTTAAGCTATCAATCTTCATCTTGGTCTTTAAAGGGAACTTGTAGCCATCTTCATCTCCTTTACACAGATGTTACAACCTTTTTATCATACTTGAACATTTAGATACATTTTCATACTCATACCCAAAACATAAGGTCATATTGGTCTTATCATACCAATTTACATCTTCACTATACATATGCTAATATGGGTTCTTCAATATTTCATATTCCTAAAATATAAAACTCATGTTTCATTCTTACCATTTGTAGACATATCTCCATAAAAATATCTATACCTTATCTTTTGTAAAAATTGAACCATTCTTGCACTGTTCATCCGAAACTTGATTTCGAGTAAAGCATCATTCCAATCATACCAAAATAAAATTCCCTTCAACTTTGATGAGATAGTGCAATATTGGTTATAATACACCTACAACATTACGCTTCACTTCATCCATACAAGCTCAAAAAACAGCATGCTTCAATAAACAAGAAGATGACTCCATTAATCCTAATGGATTCACTCCATACACCTAATTATATCTAGCAATGCAAAATACTCATGTCCTCATGGGACAGGTCACCAAACTTGAGCTTCAACTTCCTTAGTTGTTGTACCTTTGTTTCTCTTTCATCCACCTAGTAGTATTCTTGAGTAGATAACAATAACTCGTGGGGTTCTTTAACAACAAAAAGGATTCTATACTCATCATGACTAGAGCATCTTACATTATTCCCTTTCTTTACTTTCTCAACATGATTAGACTTGACATATTCTTTCCGATTGTATCTATCTTTTATCCAACTCGTATTATCTCAAAATGTGTCGAGTATTAGTACATTTGAAGAAAATAATAGGATTCTTACCTCTAAGAGTTTCGTCTTTCCAACTCTATCTAGGTGGTACATTGTAACATTTTCTAGAAATATGACCTTTCTTATGGCAGTTATAATAGATCTTTCCCTTTGACCGATATGAATTATTACTTCTTCCATTGCTTCTATCGATAGGCTTTCATTGGCTATCCTTCTACATTCCTTAGCTCTATGACCAAAGAGATTACATGAGTAACAAACACCATTAAACTTACTTGATATTTTCATTACATTGGTATATATTATGATGTTCCTTTGATTATTTATATCCTCCTTGGCTTCAGTAGATTCTTGGCGTGATATGCTTATTTTCCCTCTTTGTTTCTTCCTTAAAGCCCAAACTTGACTTATCACTAGAATTTATTTGGTGATCAACAAATCATCCAATATGCTTCTACTCCTCTCAAGCCTTTGGTACATATTAATTCTACTTGAGGTTAGTTCTATCTCTAAGCTGTAAGTACTCCATATCAATACTTATCTTGATACACTCATTCTCCTTAGCCTTGAGACAAACTATGAACATTCCAATCTATGTTTCTAACTTTGTGCATAGCATGGTACATTCCTTTTTTATTCTAGACTTCTTGTGCTTATTTCAAGTTAATCTTCAAGTTACTTATTAATTTATTAAAACTCCTTAGCATCCTTGCTTATCCTCTTCTCTAAAATATAAATATATTCTTCATAGTCCTTATTTAATGACCTCATTTTCTGAATCTTCTTCTTTTGTAGCTTTAGTTCTTCTAGGGAATTTTAAATTCTACCTTGAAATCAATTTTTTCTTCTTCATCATCTAAACCATCCATATCAATATAAATTTTACCTTTAGAACTAAAACCATCTTCCATAGTCATGAGTAATGTGTCAAAATTTACCCAATCATCTACACTTTTAGGGAAACAAACTTTAGGATCTATATTAAGGTGTTCGTTGTCATCTTCATGAGACATTTCATCGGAAATAGATGGATACATATGGGATGAACATAATGCCTCAAGAATAGATATCCATATGTAAACAAATAAGGATTTAAAATATTCTCTTAATCTTATCGAAGGATTTACTCCATATTGAACTAGATTCCTTGTCATACCTTTACTTCAATAATCTCCTTAAAGTTGTTAGACTTTCTTCACAAGGAATTTTCTCGATACCAATTGTTAGAATCATGGTGACTGGGAGGGGGATGAATCAATCATAAAAAAACTTTTCTTCCATTTACCATAACATGCATTCATCATTCATACCATCCATTCAACATGCATAATCAATTGTGATCTTATTAAGTGTGTATCAACCATTCACAAGTGCCATAGATATGAGAGAACACATGAACACTAGATATAATGTGGTAAAACATAAAAAGGAAGAAAACACACTAAAATTTTTATTATATTACACAAAATAAAGGACTAATATGAATATTACACATCACACAATATTTCTTTAGTGAGGCACCAACCCCACAAGGAGCACCAACCCCTAGTTTAGTAGGGAACCAACACTACAATGAGGATACAACCCCTAAGATGAAAAATAATCAACTTGGCCACCTGGATATGAAGATCATCTATGTATTTATTCTTTGAAAACTGATTGTGATCACAAGTTCAGCTCCATGCACTCAAAACTCTATCAATCTTCTCTCTCTCTCCTTTTTGCTCAAAATTACTCCTTCATTTATTTATTAGTTCTAATGACACTGAACACATGTTCTTATATTATTCTCAACTCTTAATTCCTCATCTCATATCTTCCCTTTACCCGTTCTAACTCTCCTTTCACTTCCTATGGCTCGCTCACATTCCTATTATCACAACTCACTTTAATGAGTAAATATAGCATGCCTTATATATCGACTATATCTTATAACACCATTAGGTCAGAAAATACCAATAGTATATGTCATTACAACATTAAAACACTCTACTCCATCTTATAAATATCACATAAAAGGACCACATAGGTCAGAATAGGCCTAAGAACACCAGCTTGCACAATGCAACTCAAATAGGCCTAAAACAAATGAATCATCTCTAACGAATAAAATCTAAACATAAAGGTAGTATATAAGCTTCACAAAAGCTGAAAAATATCCAAAAAATTCAAAGACATACTTTTACATACTTAATAAATCCAAAGAAACTTTGTATCATCCATTACCCTCATGAATCACACTAAGAATAAAGCACCTCAAACTAGGTCTTTGCACCCAAAAATAACTCCACAAGATTGAATCACTTGTAATACCAAAACTAATCATCATGACACAAATTATACAAAAATAATAATTTATTTATGTTATCTAACTCATGAAACTCATTATAACCATCATCTCAAGACATAAGGCACCAAAACGGCTCCTTCTCTAACACTGCTCAAACTAGTAGATAGGTCTCAAAACTAGTTCTTCATAATCAAGATGGTTCACACCTTTAAACTATTCACCAAGGAACAATTGTCATATGGATGGAAATATCATGATGTCAATCACCTAAAATAACTCATGGAGCCCATAAAAACAAGTCACAAGTATTTCAAACACTCCAATATCCAAAACTACTCTAACTTGCCAAACTAGCTCAAGAACAAGTCTTGAGAGAAACATGCTCTAACACTTCATCCATCACTTACAGGATCAAAAACACTTGAAACTAGTTAATAACATACTAAAAACCTCTCCAAGCATTCACAACCATAGGTCATATGGATAACTCCACTCTTTCATTCCCAATCCATCACACTTTCTTAATAGACCTAATAGGGATAATTAGGCCAAGAGCACTTCAACATACAAACATCTCATCAGACCATTCCAAGAAATCACACACCTCATAACAAACTTGTACCAACTAGTCATGACCATCAAATTCGGATACAATATGCAAAACATCAAGACTCTTCTCAAATATCCATGACTAGGTTTTAGTCTTCTAGGCCAAAAGCAGTAGGGCACATTGGATGACATATTTCTCAAATTTTATCCACAAAAACTATTTAAAACTTTTCATGGCCACTTAGAAGACATAAATGATTTATATTTCTTTATGAAACCTTCATCTCACATCTATACCATCAATTCTTCACAAAAATAGATATTTTCACTAACTTACCACTGACTGGAGCATGAGACCACCACCAAAATGACCAAAAAGGAATTATTTACACTCCCAAATCATCACATTATCATTTCCAGGTCATTTGAAGACCAAACCAAGAAAATATATCCTATCGCTCTATTACTAGGGTTTTAGGAGGGTTTTGACCACCTCTTCTTCTTAACAATCATTCATAAAGATTGAGACATTATTTAACTTCATTCTAACTCTAAAACACTCTTAGTTCCATGCCTCAACTATGGTGAAAATATTAGGACCCCATGCAAATATTTTACGAGCAAATGAGCACTCCAAACATGACCTCGAGATGGGAAATGCACTCTAAAAGAATTCAATATAGGTAAAAATGAATTTTCATGCATAATATTCATTGGCTTGTCTTAAAAATTACTCCACAACAATATCATGACCTCATACATGTTTTTCTATACTTGAAACTCTATATTCATTAAGACTTATCTTGTCTTTCTTGTCTTGTTCTAAATGTTCTACTTCAAAAGGAACTTCATCATGCATCATATACTTGAATAGTTACCTGATACACCTCATACACATGTTGTACAACCTCAACATACATTCCACATGCTTGTACAGCCTGATTTTCTTCACTCTTCAATATTACCATCTCATTTTTCTTACATCGGGTATAGGACTAAGCCTAGTTAAGCTTGAAACAACACATTACTCGCAAGATCTTCCATATTTACCATCATGTAGACCTACTAACACCTTTGACACAACAAATTGACCCCGTTTTCCCTCATGAATACCTCATAAAACCTATGGAGTACATTCATATTATATACTAGCTTGCATTGTGTTCTAAACCATGTTAAGACAACATAGCAGAACTACACCAAAACTAGACACTACCAATAAACCTTCATCTTATTTCAAGGATGGCACGTCATGCAGACACATAAACCACCTTAACACCCTTTGACATTAATGTGACCCTTGACATCAATGAAAACAACTAGACACAATGTCCAACACAGATTTATAGTTCTTTGTCTTTTCCTTAATTGTTTATGGTTTTCCAATAAATGTATGGTGTGAGTAAAAACTTTAGGATAAAAATATGTAAGTCATCACTATGACATCCTTATAATATCTCAATAATTTTACCATTATATCATTATCATTTTTTGAACAAGCTAAACCAATTTTAGCTAATTGAGGCTCTTCTTTAGTCCCAAGGTTTATTTGAGTGTAATCTTTACCATTAACTTTAGGCCTATTAGTGATTTAAATTTTTTTCTAGATCAAAAATTCTTTCCAAGGACATCATTCCCTTAGGAATTTTTTTCTCTTTAACATTTAAGACATCATCTTAAGAAAAATTGTTTATATCCTTCTTGTCAATAATTTGAGACTCAAAGACATCTAAACTATTCATAAAATGAATGATTTGGTGGTCATCATTAAATACCTGGAATTGATCAACATTTTTGGCACAAAGGGTTTAGGAATCATCTCCACCAAAATCCTTTTTCCTTTAATTTTGGAGTAGGTGTGAGAGAAACAAAAAAGAAGCTAATGTATTAACTTATTGATTTTATTTTCGGGTAAAGACATAATGTTAAAGTCATCAAAATATTCAAAAATATCCCATACCTTGCACTTGTACATTTTTAGATATTGTTATTTTCATTGGTAATTTCTTCTCACTTGGTTGACTATAACCTTTGAATCTCAGAAGACCATTAGTTCCTTAAAATTGTGTTTAGTAGAAAAATGCAGTCTTAAAACTACGACATCATAGTACACTAAATTATTGGTGAAAGGGAATTGTAATTTATATGAAGAAAATATTGTTGATTCTCAATATATTTTAAAACATGTCCTAATATAGAAATTTGTTTGGAGAATACTCTCTCAAAGTGTAAGTTCTATAAAGATGGGGTGTTCTAGGTCTCCTTGTGCAATGTTGTTTCTCCTACATCAAGAGTATATACACCAATATCAATTGAGTAGAATTTTACTTCTTCATTTGTAAATTGTACTTAGTGATCATATGTTTCATTTAGGCTCTCCTTATATCATGATTTGGTTTGGGATGACTCTTTATGATAACCACATGTGGGAACACTCAAAGTGGACATAATTCCGTTTAGAACTCTAGACCAATCATGGCTTAACAACATACAATATTCCTTAATGATTTACACAACTTGTATGTCTATAAACTATTGAATCTTGGGTTTAGATATTGGTTGCATTTACACATTGAGGAGTTCCTACCTTATATTTATCTAATTTAAGCACTACTCTATCTAATTTTATTGAAGTTAGGATGATCTTATTACATATACATGAAGGCCTAGTGTTACAAGAGGCTCCAAAATATAGCATATAATTATGTAGGTTCTTCCCAAAGATCATAATAGTGAGTAAGAAGGGTTGGGCTTCAAAATTACTCTTGTACAAGGATACATTGGCATGGGAAAATTTTTAGGGGCATTTGTGGTCTTGCTGGTTAGGGATTTCAATAACATATTTCTCTTTTGTAATTTGAGCTAGTTCATGCAAGGTAATGTATTCCTCAATCTTGCTCATGTCTTCTACGATATTATACCCAGTATTAAAAGTACCTAGAGAATTTTCTTATGGGTGAGGTTAACTTCTCTTATGAGGATGAGGATCATTGTTTCCCTTTGGATCAGGTGGTGTGGTGTTATTATTTGGAGGCATTGAAGTAGTGGTGTATGTCTTGCTCCTTAGTGCAGAGTTTCTCTTTTAGTACTCCTGAAATACATGCACCACATTTGTATTTTCCTCTAGTTCATTGTCCTCCATGGAGGGAAACAATAGGACTCCACCATCATAACATTGTTGGATGGCTTTGTATTATCATATGAATTAGATGAACTAGAAACATCATTAGTATTATGAACTATTTCATAATTATCTAGTTCATTTTGAAAGAATTCAAAAGCATGAAAAAATTCAACACAATCTAACTCACCATGCTTGTTCATAGTGTGCACTCTACACCAATTAGGTAATGTAATTTCACATACATTTATTTATGGCATCTTATTTTGTGAATATTTTTCCATATTTTTTGTTTCTATTTAAGAGTCTATTTTATTAAGGATAAAGGTTTTTTTCCTAGGACCCTACCCAATTACAATAATTCCACACTGGATATACAATAAATCCCAAAAGAGGCCAAAACAAGCCTATAAAAATATATCATCCAAACAATGACACAACTATAGCAAAAACACAACACATACACAACAAAAACCTAACAAATACGCCATGAAGGAGAAGCCTAATCGAACTACTTCATGATTTTCAAAAAATTCTTCTTGACATTTTCCAACCCCATTTTGATGTCCTTGAGGCTTGTATCCTTCTTATTTTTCTCCTTTCCTTTACTTTCCTCAATCCTGAAGGGTATTGAAGCGTCTAATATTATGCCTTTGATAAGTGTAACTTCTATTTGAATTTCCCTTTCAATTAGGTCCCACTTATCTTTATAAATTCCAGAAATCATGGCCTAATTTTCACATCATTATTTGGATATAATCCAATTCTCCCTTCATGGTCTCTTGATTAGCCATTTGGAGGTTGGGATTATTGAATAGGACCAAATATTAACTATAATTTACTTGTTGATCAGAAAAGTGTGTAGGATTTAAAAATCTTGTCTGTTGGTTTAGGGCAACATAGCTAATGTGTATAACATTCAAGACTAGTTTCTGCACGGAATTTGGCATATTTTAACTGATATGAGGAAATTGGTTCAAAATTTTATTGTGAAAGAAAATGCAACATACCCATGAGGTTACATTTGTTCATCAAATTTCCTCGCATGCATAAGCATTTGTCGGTGGTATTAATACTATGAGATCTTCTTAGAAAAATTGCAGACATAGGATCTAAAGTATTTTTGTAAATCTCTAGAGCTAAATCATTTATTTTCTTGTATGGTTCTATGGTTAGAGTATATATATTTTAGATGTTAGGAAATGAGTGTTAATAATGTGAACATATGGTTTGAATATTAGTATTATTTAATATTTAAATAATATATGAGTGTGCAAATAGTTGTAATGCACAACTCATAGATAGGGGTGTGAGAGATTCTCTAGGAGAGAATAATGCTTGAGAGATGGTAGGGATTGGGTGAGCCATGACTCCTTGATTTAAGGAGTTCATTGAGATATTTATATGTAAATCATTCTCATGTATTATTATCCCGTATGAATCAAATTGAATAAAAAAATTTATGGTGTTAATTGTGTGTAGTTTGTTTCAATAAGCTTATGATAAAATTTCATTGAGCAATCTACACCAATATTTATCATTGGTATCAGAGCATGGTAGATCTAAATGGAAGAAATGATTTATCATATTTAATATCTTGCTATTATCCACGTATGGTGCCTTGAGCATTCCATTATATTGTTGCATAGATCATTGAGTGTTTTGACGTGTATTGGATCCATGTTTACTTCAAATAGTATCGCCTCTCTTAGGTGAATCCACATCATCTCTGCTTTGCCTTCTAAAACTATGATTTGGACTTTTGGTTTTGGCTCTAATACATGAATTCCTCCAATATTCAGATCCACATTAACTCGTGCATATAGCACGAGTTACAACATAGGTAACCCTTATCCATCTTTTTTTCCATTTTTGGACATATCGAAAAAAAAACAGAAGGAAAAAAATTCCATTTTTGGAAAGGGTCCAAAAAGATGTTGGAGTTAGAACTTGTAAGTGCCATAAATTTTAGCTAGTAATGTTTGTTTTTTTGAGCTGTACGCATTGATCCTATGCTTTCTGCTACCAGACCCAAAATTTAAATTTTTCCATTTTTTGCAAATATTTCAAAAAAATTTACTTTTAGCTTTTAAATACATATTATTGTAAGGGTGCATTTTCGACTGAGTTTGACACCCATAATGGAAATCCCATTAGATAAATTCAACGGTTTAAATTTTCACACATGGAAGGTGAAAATACAAATGTAACTAATGAACAAAAATCTCGGGAATTGTAAATGGAAAATTAGTGAACCAACGGATGTAACAAAGATTCTTTGAGTGGGAAACCAAGGATGATAAAGCAAAATCCATTATTGGGCTTGCTTTATCTGACATTGAGTTGCATTATGTAGACTTAGAAAAAAATTCTAAAGACATATGGGATTTTCTTAGTCAGACATTTGGTGCAAAAGCTATGAATGCTAAATTTACACTTAAGTTGTAGTTATTCAAGTTGAAAATGAATGAGGGTGTAACTATGTCAAGTCATATTAATGATCTTAGATCTCTTCTAAGATAACTAATAGAAGTAAGTGCTCAGGTAGATGATGAAGATGCAAAATATATTTTGTTAAATAGCTTACCTCCAAAATACAGTAATGTAGTTTTTACTCTTGGTCAAATGCCTTCTCATTCACTTGAAGGTATGATTTTTGCATTACTAGCTGAAGAGAAAATAACAAAAGAAGATATTGAGGAAGAAACTACCCTCTATATAAATAAAAATTATCCTAGTTCTTCAAGAAATAAAAAGAATTAAAATGATTTTATTGCAATAAAAAGGGACACAAGTCTTCTTTCTATACTGTTCATGCCAAAGATATTTTATCAGGTAAGCTCAAGATGGACGAGGCCTATGCAATTGATGAAGAAAGCACTAAAGAAGAAGAAGAACATGAACAGAAGGAACATGAAGATGACTACTTATACTAAGTAGCATCACTCCATGGAGGTTGGAGGCAACAAAGGAAGGAGTAATTTTAGCGACCTCTCATCAAGAACCATCAATGAGGCCACAATATTGCTTTGGTGGCCATGTTTCTTCATTTGTATTCGGTGTGTTTAATTTCATCATGTGTGGTCATAAATAAAGAACATGTGGATAATTCATGTTCATAGTTAGGAACATATTTTTCCATATATTTTTCTCTTTTGTAAATTGTGGATGGGGAACGTGTATGATGCTATGAAAGTGGTTGGTGGTCCACTAAAAACCCAATTTTAGAGATTATAAATCTCTTAGAAAATCACATATAGAGTGGTTAATGGTTCCACTAGAAAACCTGTTGGAGTTGATGGTAGTCTTTGTAAACCATCAGATTGTAGAACATGAGAAGGTACTAGATAGAACTCTAATGTGTTCACACTAAGGAGGTGAATGTGTATCTAAGTATTAGTTAGCTATGTAAAGATAATTGAAACTAACACCTTAGTAGTTTCAAAACATGAACTAACTACACAAAGATCATCATGCTAAGAGCTAAACAAGACTAAATACCAACATTATGCATTAAAACTTTGAAATAGAAATCAAACTAATATGCTAAGCATTAGAATCTCTACTCTTTAGATCACAAAAACACTAAATGAACCTAGATAGATCCATGATAATCAAATTTTATTGTTTGATCTTCAAGGGTTTGGGAATGGAAGCTCATCAAAGTATGGCTACAAGACCATTTTTATTCTCTCCATATGACCTAAAATCTTGGATGAATGAAATGCAAGAATGAGGTTATTAGCTCAAATGAAAGATGCTCTAAGATGAAATGCATTTATATTAGCTATAAACATGTAAGGTGTAAGAAGAAATGTAGGAGGAGTACTCTTTATATAGTTCAATCGATAAAAGAATCTCTACATCCCTTTACATGTGGGATAATAGAGAGTTTGGGTTAGTTGTGGATAAGGGAGGTTTATAAAGGGTTGAATCAACCTTAAGAGATTTTATTATTTCCTTTAGTGACTCATGGGGTTTGAGGATATTTATTAATCAACCAAAGTAATTAATTAATAGGTGTGCAAGCTTATAAAATATTTTTAGAGGAATAATTAGCATGATTTAAACTATGGGAGGAATTTAATCAAATAAATGATGATTTATTGATTTAATGGAAGAGGAAGCTAATTAATTAATAATAATTAATTATTCTAGATAGAAAGGGGATTAATTAATGAAAGGTTGTTAATTGGTGTATTTTTTAGATAGAAGGGTTAATTAACTAGCGTAATGTAGCTAATTAACGGTGATAGAAGAGGAAGTGTGCTATATTGACGATATGTCATCAATTTGTGGGAAAGAGGATAATTAGCACAATTTAAGTATTTAAATTGCTCGGGTTAAATTATAGGTGTCTACATTTTCCCCTCTTTGGGGTGGCGTAAGTGATGCCACTTCAAAGATAGTAGACAGATAAATTTTGAAGACGTAGAAGAAAAATTAGTAGAAGTGGGAGATGCCCCTCGAGTGTCAATGGGGTGATGAAAGAAGGCGATTAAAAATTGAAAAAGGTAAGAGAAATGGATAGAAGAATGGGTAGGGGAAGGATACCTAGGTGAATTAGAAGAATAATTTTGATATGAGAGTGATGTAGAAGAGGAATGGAAGATGGAGAGATAAAATAACAAGCTTTCATCCCGTGTATTAAAACAACTTTAGTGTCATCATATTGCCAAAGATCTACGTCATCGGTCCTTATTAAAAATATAAGCATACAAAAAAATTAGGATGACATGAAAATCCATACTACAAATAATTTTCCATTGTTGAAAACACTCGACTCAATGTAACATACAAACATTAATGTAATATGAGAAGGAAACAAGCTCATTTAACAGGGAAAACAATTACAAGCACACATATTCCAACAAACAATAGTCAAGACGGTTGTACAAATGTTTTGTTATGAAGCTAAAGATCACAAAAATTCATGCTAGATTAAAAGGGTTAAAACTGATTCCCAAGTAAGGATACATGCAAGAGGAAGATGGTGGAGGAAACCGGGTCCAATGAGAAAGCGTAGTGCACCGCAAAACGATTAGACCAGGACAACTAGATGTGCCCTAGAGTACCGATGAAGCAAGTAGGCTAGCTTTATAAATGGTTGTAAATTTGATGATCTGCGAGTCATTTGATCTATGAACACATGAAAATTCTAGCAAGATATGGAATGAATACCATGTGCAAGACATGAGTTTCAGCCATTATGAGATGGTTTACCTATTTTTGCAAATTTTACAATTTTTAGGATTTTTGAAAAAGTTTTGAATTTTTTTGGATTTTGAATTGATTTTTTAATAATTTTTAAGATTTTTTTAGAATTTTGATGGTTTGGATAGAGAAGAAGTTAGAATAATCAGAAAGAATCTCCTAGGAGCAAAATAAATTCCCTAGGGAGAAGAAAGAAGCAACATGCAACAAATAATTCCCCAACACAATAGAAAGATTAACAAAATAATTATTTAATAAAAAATAATTATTTGATGGAGTGTGCAGAAGAAGTGACATCGCCTAGGAGAAATAAAATTTTCCTAGTGAGAAGAAATGAGTACTAGGTGGAAAATAATGCCCCAGCATGGCGAAAAATTAAATAAAATAATTATTTACTATGAGTAGAAGAAAAATTAGAGTGTGATGTTATATGGTTTGATTTCACACTTTTGTATGTATCATGATGATAGTTGAGATGTTTTTACCACATGTATTTGATTTTGACATGATAGATCCATAGATGATATCGATTGTATTGTACATGTGATGCTCTAGATTGGTGGATGGGATGATATGATGATATTGGTGCAGGGGGATAGATTTTGATATTTGCAATCCATTTTCCCCCTTCGATGATACGGTATGTGATGATTAGCATATCATATGTGTATGATATACACATAGAATTTTATTTATATATGATGTATATATGATGTTAGATGTGATGATATCGATGGAGATATGATGATGTGATAACAAAACTATGTACATGCGACAAGAAAATGTTAACAAACCTAACCAAATATACAAGCTAACCAACATGAATTAACACAACTATGTACAATTATTTACAAGCATGTAAAAATACACTTCATATGTACAAGTAAGAATGAATCTAATCTAAGAAATAAAAGATGAATCTTATCAAATTATGTCTAAGCAACAAACTATACAAATTTACAAACAAGAAACAACTATACAAGCAAACAATGTACACAAACAAAGCAAGAAACAAGATAAAGTAAACTAAAGTTATGTTTTTGTAAGATTGTTTTGTGAAACACTTTTCTACTATTTTTGTGTTTTGTGTTTTTCTATTATTTTGGATTTTGATCATATTTGAATGTTTTTTGTGATTTTTGAACATATTTGAATGTTTTTACGATTTTCGAACATATTTGAATGTTTTTGTGATTTTCTAAGGTTTTCAAGCTATGCACATTAGTAATTGAGAAACGTGGATGCCCCTAGTGTTAGACAAAGAATATACAAGGGCAGGTGCCACGTGTTTATAAATAGGAAGGTGAAGTCACGAAGTTCCCCCAGCGTTAGATGGGGAATATACAAAGACCATCCCTTCACCGATTTACAAGAGGAGAAAAATCCGGATCAAGGCTTGACAGGATAGGTTCATAGGGAATCTCGGATGTAGGTGTGGAACTAGCCCTAGGATAAGTAAAAGTACCCTCCAGATGCAAGATGCTTGTGAACAACGAATCCTCCCAAGCTGTTGGAAGGCGGTTTTCAAAGAAAGGACCTATCAAAAGTGCCACAATTGTGTGGTTTTCACATATGGATGACTGCTTTATCTTTTTCTTTTTCTCTTATTTTTTATTTTTATTTTATTTTGATCATTTTTACTTCTTCTTTTTTGTACCATGTTCAAGCATAGAACTATTTGAGGTGCATGGAATTCATAGGCTCGTAGAGCTCATTGCCATTGGGATGGGCAAGTTTGTATGCTCTGTTTCATGACATAAGGTCCTAGCCAATGTGGTTCAAAATTTCCTATCTTCTCTCTTTTTGCCCTTGTGTTGAATTGATTTTATTTCATGACCAAATCTCTAACCTCAAATTGATGAGGTATGATCCTTTTTTTATAATTTCTAGAGACCCTGTTCTGATACACCTTGAGATGGTTAAGGGCGTGGATGTGCTTTTCATCCAAGAGTTTTAATTCTGCTAGCTTGGCCACTCTGTAATCCTCATCCTTGTTCAGATAATCCCTAAGAGATATTCTCAGGGAAGGAAGCTCTATTTCCAATGGGATGATAGATTATGTTCCAAACACTAGGGAATAGGGTGTCGCACTAGTAGGAGTGCGAATGGAGGTCCTATAAGCCCAGAGGGCTGGGTGAATTTGTAAATGTCAATTGTGACCTATCTTACTCACCATATTTTCCATGATCTAAACCAATGTTTTGTTAGTGGCTTCAGCCTGCCCATTACCTTGAGGATAATATGGTGTAGACCACTTCAATTTTATTTGAAATTGATGACAAAGATCTTTCATTGTCTTGTTTTTGAAATATTTTCCATTGTCAGTAACTATGGCCATAGGAATTCCATACCGGAAGATAAGGTGATTCATGATAAACTTTGAAATCTAAGCACCATAACATAAGTCAAAGGAACGGCCTCTACTCACTTAGTGAAATACTCAGAATCGTGATGATGTATCATATGAGGTGGGGGTGAGTTTTCCTATCAAATCTAGTCCCCATTTATAAAATGGCCATGGGGTTGTGATTGGTTGTAATGGTTACGACAGTGCATGGATGAAATTTCCATATTTTTGACATAGCACACATTTCCTCACATAGTTGTAGTAGTTTTTTTCCATAGTAGGCCAATATCAGCCCACCCACAACAATTTCATAGCTAAAACCATTCCATTTATATGGGCACCGCACACCCCTTCATGTACCTCTGTTACATCTAAACAACGCAATGATTCCCATCATAGCCACAATAATAGAACGTATCTCCTAAGAGGGTGTAATGGGATATCAAGAAGATAAGGCTTTTCTTTTCGGAGTGGGAGATATTAGGAGGAAAGGTATTATATTTAAGATAGGCATAGATGTGTGCATACCATGGGGAATATGGACAAACAACTTCACAAGCCAAGTAGGATTTTGGCATGTCATACACAGGCTGGTGTAGATTCTCAACAAAGAATGGCATATCATTACTCTCTGGTGGAATTTGTAGCATAGAACCTATGGTTTTCATAGCGTCTATGGATCTATTTTGTGCTCTTAGAATTTGTTTGAATGTAATACAAACAAAATATTATTTTAAAGTTTCCACCAGTTTCTTGTAGGGGATGATATTTTCATCCTTGACTTTGTATTCATCATTGACTTGTTTGATGATCAATTATAAGTCACCAATGATCTTAACATGATGGATATCCCATTTTATTGCTAGCTTCATCCCAATGATGAGCACCTCATATTCTACAATATTATTTATATAAGGAAAACCAAGGTGAAAATCTTGAGGTATGGGGTTGCCTAAAGGATTAATTAATACCACACCTACCCTCAAACCATGAAAAGTAAAAGATCCATCAAAGTGCACTTGCCACATGAAAAATTCCTCAATATACATTAATGAAGTGTCAGCAGATCCGGACTCACGGATCTTCTTCAGTAATGCGGTGCTTCGCTAACCGATCGAAGAGTACTTTTCCTTTAACTAACTTTTGGTTTACATACTCAATGTCAAATTCACTTATCAGAATGATCCAATTATCCATTCTTCCTATAAGGGTGGGTTTTGACAACGGTATTTGAGTGGGTCAACTTTGGATATAAGCTTGGTTTTAGTATTCAATAGGTAATGGCAAAGTTTTAGAAGGTAAAAACTACAGCCAAACAATATTTTTTTGATATGAGGGTAGTTAAGCTCATAAGAAATTAGGGTATTACTAAGATAGTACATGTAGTTTTCTTTGTGGTTGAGGTCATATTGGGCGAGCAACATGCAAATAGAAAATTTAGTAGAAGAAATATACAGCAAGAGTGGCTCACCGAGATTTGGAGGCATGAGGACATGCGGATTGGTTCAAGTATTGCTTAAGTAAGGCAAAGGCCTAGTGTTGCTCGGTCCCCAAATAAGGAAATATCCTTTTTAAGTAGATGTGTTAATGAATGACATTTATCGCAAGCTTGGAAATGAAGCAGTTGTTTGATGTTTTTGGGAGGAGGCATTTCAAGTAATGGTGGTAACTTTAGCTGGGTCTACCTCAATCCCTCTTTGTGATACAATGAATCCAAGCAACTTTCTGACATTACGCCAAACACACACTTCTTTGGATTCAATCTGACCTTGTATTCCCGTAGGCATTCAAAGATACGCCATAAAATGTCAGGGTGATCTACTCTTGTCTTGTATTTTCCTAGGATATCATCCACATAGTCCTCTATGATGTCATGAATCATATCATGGAAAATAATTGTCATTTCCTTTGATAGGTTACACCTACGTTTTTAAGGCCAAAGGGAATTACCTAATAATAGAAAGTCCCCCAAGGTGTTGTGAAGGTTGTCTTATGTTGATCTTCATTGGCTATTTTGATCTTATTGTAGCTTGAAAATCCATCCATAAGAGATAACATTTCATATCCTACAATTGATTCAACAATCATATCAATATTGGGCAATGGGAAATCATCTTTTGGACATGCCTTATTGATGTCTCTAAAATCTGTACAAATTATGATCCCAACAGGTTTCTTTTGTATGGGGACTATATTTGATATCCATTTTGAGTAGTCAATAGGTATAATGAATCATGTTTCCAACAATCTTTCTAAACTCTTGTTTGACCAAGAGCCACTGCGGATGCAATTTTCTCGAGTTTTTGTTTTATGGGATTGGCATCTACATGTACAACTAGGTTATGTAATACCAAAGTTGGATCCAAGCCTTCCATATCCTCATACGACCATGCGAATATATCTACAAATTCCCACATAAGCATGGTGAATGTATTTTGTTCTCGTGCTGAGAACGAAGCTCCCAATTTGACTATCTTTGGGTCATCTTTTGTTCTAATATTCACATCAATGGTTTTTTCCACTAGCATTTTTGAAAAATCCTCCATACACGTAGGATCGAGAGGAAGGTTGAGATCTTCTTCCAAGGGTGTCTCTATAATATTTTCACCCTTGGCGTGGTCACTTTTCTTGTTCATTGATTTTTCACTTGTTCATCAGCCAGTGCCTCAAAGAGGTTTTCACTGTGTGACTTGGACTTTTGTTTTTTCCAAGGTTTTTCATTGGAACTTTTGCCCTCACTTTTTCTTAATTTTTTTAACCATGAAGCTCAGCTTCATCTCGAAGTAAGTGCAGGTATCTAAGTCAATGTAGAAACCCTTCTTATGGTATCCAATCAGAATTCTATCCCAAATGCCCATGAATTCCATAATGGCCTCATCATTTTTAAATAGGTCTAATGGTACATGACTTTGTTGGTCCCATTCAACAAGGAAATGGTAAACAAGGTTAGTCTTAGGTTCGATGGGGGTTAAAGTAAGGACAGCGGTATCCATGAATAGGTTCATGGAGGTATGATTCTTGTATTTTCTATAGTGGCAATCTGTGTCATTGTCTAAATAATCAGAGTTATCTTCATGCTCAAAATAGGTACAGTATTTATAATTGGGGTGTGATCCATAGGGTCAAATGGTGATACCATATATTTTTGTCTTAAAATGTGGGACAAGAACTAGTTCTCTCGGTCCTTGCTCATTCTTTCGCATCCTAGACCCTTGTATCCCATAGAATACATCATTTGGCTAGACTTCTCATACTCTAGGATTTGGTAGCAAGTTGGTTGAGTATCTTCCGGGACCCAAGTCATAGGTGGGTCCAAAAATTTCTCTTTAGCAAGTAACCCCTCGAGTAAAAATGACACAATAGTTTGCTCATCTCTAAGCCGTATGAAATGATAGTTGGGTCAGCCTCTAATTTTAGCGACAACGATAGGTTTAAAACAAAAATAGCTTGTTGCACATTATATTCTCCATAACCGTATTTCAGAACCTTCATCTCCCATGAATCAAAAGGAGAAGTTGATGTAGAATCTTAACGAGTACAAGAGCTTAGGGAATCTAAATTTACCCATGACTCCATGCCTTTGGATTGAAGAGGAACATCTATATCAGCAGAGGCACACATATAGGCACCCTTACGTATAAAAATATTCAAAGCTCTACAGTGGGTGACGGGCTCTAGATCTCCTTGTATTGTGACATTGTGTCCCTCGTGTTTCAATTTGATGTACTAATGGAATGTTAATGGTATGGCTTGTATGGCATGAATCCATGGTCGGCCAAGAAGCATATTATATGGAAGTTCCAAATCCAAGACATGAAACTTTGTTTGATGACAAGTTGGTCCTACTTCCATTGGCAACATGATTATCCCAAATTATTCTCACTTCGCATTGTTGTAAGCAGTTATGGTAATAATATAGGACTCTAGAACTTCATTTATATGTCTCAGTTGTTTAATTATTTTCAAAGTGCATATATTCAATCTTGATTCATTGTCCACAAGCACCCGTTTTATCTTTCGATGGGTAACAAATACCTCAATATATAGGGGGAGATTATGTGTAGGATCTTCAATAGGGATCTCCCTATGATTAAAGGATATGTACTCAATTGGTGCAATGTTTGCCACTACAGCTTGAAGATGTGAAGGGTCTACTTCTAGTGGCACTTCTGACCCTTAAAGAGTTTTGTAGAAGATGTCATTATGTACATTCGATATTTTAAGAAGATCCAAGATTGAAATCTTGGCAGATGTCTTCTCAAGTTGTTCTAATATGTTATACCTACCATCTTATGGGGTCGATGGAGAGGGTTTGGGAATCATAAGGTGGGCGTGCCTTGTTACCATAGTGCAATCCTTTCCTTGATCCAAATGGTATTCACATGGTCATTAGGAGAGTGGATACATCCAATGAGTGAATCATAATGATTATTGTCATTCTTGATATATAGATAATTCGCCACTTGCTAACTCGGGATGACTCTTCTTGATCTATAGTTTTTCATCATCGACTTACCATGTTTAGGGAATGGTTATTTGAATATTCCCATCTTTTCATTTGGCATCTAAGTTTTCTCTAGTGTGTCCACTTCTATCTCCCCATTGCCAATGAGATCTTGGATGTAGTGACGAAGTCGTAGACATTTGTCTGCTTTGTGTCCCTTGACATGATGTAAATCACAATAGTCATGCTCTTTGTACCATGATGGATTTAAATCATTATCATCAAAGGGTTGTATCATGGGATAATTGACCATGTGAGTTGCATCTAATTGCTTCAATATTGTTGACAAAGGCTCATTGAGAGGAGTGAACATTCTACATTTATGTGGTGGTTGAATAGGCCCTTTGGTCAGTTTAAAAGGTTGACCAGTTTGAACCATTTGTACATGTTTGGAATCTGTGATCCTGTCTCCCACCACGTTCTTGTTTTTGTTAAATATTTTTGTATTTTCTATGGGTTTTGAGTTTTAGTTATCCTTAGAGTGTGATTTAATGGTTCCTTTGGCAATAAGGGATTTATATATTTGAATTCCCTTTTCAATAACCTCTTCAAAGGTGTGAACACAATGCATTTGCAGATGAAAAGTGATGTCTGGGTTGAGATTGGGCATAAAGATACTCACAAGCAATTTTTCAAGGAATGCGTAAAGAAAACGACTAGCTATCCCTCTCCATCTTTGCAGGAAGCTAGAAAATGTCTCATTGGGACATTGTTTAGTGTCACACAAGTCCGTCATGGTTATGTCACTCTATATTGTATGAGAAGTGTCATATGAACGTTTCTACCAATTCAATCCATGTGAAAATAGACCCACGAGGTAAGCGAGTGAACCATTCCAAGGCTTGGCCCCTAGACTCTTTGGAAAGAGTCATATGAGGTAATTGTCACTGTAGGACACTTCTTGGCATGCCATGTAAAAATATTTCACATGATCTCACGGGTCACCTTTCCCTCTATATTTGTCAAATTTTGGCATGTCAAACTTCTTAGGGAAGGGTTGAAGCATCATAGTTTTATCAAATGGATGGGGACATAGTTCTTTGTATTGATATTTTCTACTATTCCCCACAGTACTCTCTTAGAGGCTTATAAGTTTCACTTTCATAGATTGCATTTCTTGTGCGAGTAATTGTTCTTTAGTAGGAGAAGTAGGGATATATATGTGATTGTATTCCATATTGTCTCCTCCTTGATTGTCCATGTGAAGTTCACTAATTTTGACCTTAGGTTTTGTCTTTTGTACATTCTTGTTTGTTTCTTTTTGTACATGAGATGTTAACAAAGCTAATTATTGACTAAGGTTGCAAATTTGTTGTTGAATAGTGACTTCTTCTTCAAGAGGTTCCTCTTCTTCTTCATGATGTGGAGGTTGTTCAACATTTTCGTGTTCTATTCTAACTTTACATGGTACTTTAATGAAAGGCATTTTATATCCCACTACATTATCATTTCCCACATTAGAGGTAGAAGCATGTCCATGTGTTAAGATATCCTCCATGTTAATGAGAGGTTGCTCCTCATCATTAGTATTGTTTTTAGGTGGGATTATCTCTTTTTTGATAGGAATTCTAGCTCCTAACTCCACAACTCATGCTAGTACCTGATCTTTGTTTCTAAAGAGGAATTCATCTAATAAGGTGGGGTCAAAATCAAATTCCGCGTGTGGTGATTCTAACTCATCACCACTATGATCTATCATTTCTTCTACTTCTTTATTTCACGGAGAATAAAGGCCCAAGATCATGGCTAGTAAAGGGGTTTGACCCTTATTTTTTTAGGCTTCCCAAGTTTTTGTTTGTCTTGCTTCCAAAGCCTACTTTTTGAGCCCTAATCTTGTTTTAGGGTCCATGACATGTAATATTTTCACTAAGGTGTCTATGAATGTGCTCATATATTTTTATCAAACTTAAGTGAAAAAATAATGTCGGGATATCAAGGTATATTATGAATGTCAAAGAACCAACGTGACATAGTTAATGCTCTTAAATGAATGAGTTAAGAAAGATTCAATCACACAATGTTTAGTTTCAAACCAATTAATCAAATGAAGTACATCCTAAAAAATTCAAAAAGGTAGTTGGTGTCATATGATGATCAAAAAATGTCCCTACTTATGTCGAGTTCAAACAAATGAACAAGGCTTAAGTAATAACAAGAAGTTAACGTGACCTCCAAACAAAGTATACTAGAAGAAATCCCAAATTCAATAAAGACCTATATTCCAAAAAGTGTCAGTTACGATTGTGAGTGACACAACAATTTCACCAAGATATGTTAACCAAACTTTATGAGAAAGTAAGGTATTGATATCAATATGATATTGATATAACACACACAAGTGGTAACACTTAATAGTTTTCAGAATCGAGGTAATAATTGGAATCAAAATAAATCGATAGTATACCTAGGAATTGTTAAAGTGTATATAGTGTAACCTTACAATATAGATATTTAGGTCAAGTTTACAGGAAATAAGACATAAATACTAAAATCATAGTGACACAATATAAACAATATAACCATTGAAAGGAGAATCAAGTGGTGAACCAATCCTAACTACGATTATGATCTTGACTTGGGTATCAAGATCAAAAAGGCTACCAATGATATAAAAATGTCTCCACACACTTTATACATTTAACAACTTAGCCGCAAACATGGATGAGCGTAAATGGACATAAAAGTAATGAATACAATCAATTAGAAATACAAGGGTATTCACTCTTCTTTTTATCAACAAAGTGTCAAAATAAAGTGAAGGAAGTAGATCAATTGGTGTTGAAAAATGTTGGCCTCACTTCGGTAGAGTTTCACCTAGCTTTAGGGCATGTGAAAAACTAAGCAAAAGTAACGCTTCACACATTTCGTGATGAACAATATATCTCAACACAAATTGGATTTGATATGGTCCAAGTTGGCTCCTAATGAAAGATAACTTCCTAGGCGGTTCACTCAACTAGGTTTCACAAGTCATCTAAGAGTGACATCAATTTACCAAGAAAAGTCACACTGACTAATTCTTGGAGTGTCTCGACTTTACTTTACCCCCTTCAAGAACAATGGGCAATAAATGTGTCCATCGTGTACTCTCATTGGGGTCAGGATACAGATGACTTGTGATGTTAAATCTCACAAATGGTAATACTAATCAAGAAGGTTATGCGGACCACTTCCCGTTTCATCCATAAGGTTCCCTCTTGTGTGGACTACTTTGGGGTTCTTATGACCACCCCCATTATTATAGCTTAAGGCTTATGCAAAAGGGGCTATTTCCTAGTTTTAAGTAGATGGGGCGTACCCTTATTTAAACCTACAAGTATAATGTGATGATTATGGAGTGTTTTTTATCTTGTTTAATTGGATGTGGTTTACTTGAACAAATTTTGGCAAACTACATGGAAACTGTATTAGTAGTTTAATTTTGTTTCAACTCCACCTTTCTTTGACAAGCGTTTTTGGTTCTGCACAACGAATTAGTAATTTTCCATGAAAATAATAAATGTCATTTCTGATTCTCAAGATTTTCCTAAGACACAAGAGAAGAGCATACGCGATGCAAAATCTAAGAAATCAAAAATGGAAACACTTAATTCAAACACAAAATATATTCATCTTTTCTCAATTTGGACATTCTACACATTTTCAAAGAAATAAAAGATATAAGAATCATTTTTGATTCCCAATATTGCCCCAAAATATATGAGGGAAGAGCATACATGACCTTACTCTTATAATTAAGCATGCAAGGTTTATCCAATGTCTAGTCTAGAAAAAGCATGTAAACATACCCATGTAAAAATAAAACCTGCAATGATGTTAGCACTTTAGGACACACACCTTTGGAAACCTGGAATTAATATGCAAACTTGATGAAACACTGTGCACGAGTTAGGAATTTACACGTGGGTTCGGGCGGTTGCGCTCCTCTATGTAAATCTAGGTCCGCAGTGTGCCTACACCACCTAAGAGATTTATGTGCTAGGATATGTGTGTGTGTGCTAGGGTATAGGCATGTACACCCGGTCAACAAAAATAGTACATAAACTAAGATAGGGCGTGTGCACTGGCTGAGAGATGCATGTGCTAGGATATGGGTTCTTACACCACAAATATAATTACAAAACATGTGCGCTATCAGAATGGTGTATGCACCAAGGTTAGGGTATCGTAATGAGTTTCAGGTGTCTATGTAAGCTTGACAAGTTTTCAATTGTAGCAAAGGTACAAGACGGATGCGAGAGCGGTGTGTGTGCACCTAGATGTGCACTGCGCATGTGGTTTAGTGTTCCCGCACCTAGTTTTTTGTACCTATGCCTATCTTATAGTCAAAATATAGCCAAATGACACAAACAAGTTCAAAATGCTCCAAATTTTAGTATGTTAGTTTGAAATTGACAATAACCCATCAGAATTAAACCCCTAAACAAGACTCAACACATGTAAAGTTAGAAAAATCATAAAAATTTAACATTATCTCACACATGTGCATATCAAGGGTTAGCCAAATATTGAAATAACAAAAAAAAAAGAACTACAATGCTAAGGTACTAAGGACCCATCCCACCGAGCGTGCCACATGTATCTAAGTATTGGTTAGTTATGCAAAGAGAATTGAAACTAACACCTTAGTATTTTCAAAACATGAACTAACTACACAAAGATCATCATGCTAAGAGCTAAACAAGACTAAATGCCAACATTATGCATTAAAACTTTGAAATAGAAATCAAACTAATATGCTAAGCATTAGAATCTCTACTCTTTAGATCACCAAAACACTAAATGAACCTAGATAGATCCATGGAAATCAAATTTGATTGTTTGATCTTCAAGGGTTTGCGAATGAAGTTTATCAAAGTATGGCTATAAGACCATTTTGATTCTCTCTATATGACCAGCAATCTTGGATGAATGAAATGCAAGAATGAGGCTATTATCTCAAATGAAAGATTCTCTAAGATGAAATGCCTATAGATTAGCTATAAACATGTAAGGTGTAAGAAGAAAGGTAGGAGGACTCTTTATATAGCCCAATGGATAAAATAATCTCTACATCCCTTTACATGTGGGATAATAGAGAGGTTGGGTTAGTTGTGGATAAGGGAGGTTTAGAAAGGGTTGAGTCAACCTTAGGAGAGTTTATTTTGTCCTTTAGTGACTCATGGGGTTTGAGGAGGTTTATTAATTAACCAAAGTGATTAATTAATAGGTGTGCAAGCTTATAAAATCTTTTTAGAGGAATAATTAGCATGATTTAGACTATGGGAGGAATTTAATCAAATAAATGATGATTTATTGATTTAATGGAATAGGAAGCTAATTAATTAATAATAATTAATTAGTCTAGATAGAAAGGGGATTAATTAACGGAAGTTTGTTAATTGGTGTATTTGTGTGATGAAGGGTTAATTAACTAACGTAATGTAGCTAATTAATGGTGATAGAATAGGAAGTATTCTATATTGACGATATGTCGTTAATTTGTGGGAAAGAGAATAATTAGCACAATTTAAGCATTTAAATTGCTTAGATTAAATTATAGGTGTCTATATAATGTTAGGAAATAAGTGTTCATAGTGTGAACATATGGTTTGAATATTAGTATTATTTAATATTTAAATAATACATGAGTGTGTAAATAGTTGTAATGCACAACTCATAGATAGGGGTGTGAGAGATTCTCTAGGAGAGAATAATGCTTGAGAGATGGTAGGGATTGGGTGAGCCATGACTCCTTGATTTAAGGATCTCATTGAGCTATTTATATGTAAATCATTCTCATGTATTATTATCTCATATGAATCAAATTGAATAAAAAAATTTACGGTGTTAATTGTGTGTAGTTTGTTTCAATAAGCTTATGATAAAATTTCATTGAGCAATTTGCACCAATATTTATCATTGGAACCTTACATTGAAGGATTTTATGGGATATTTAGTATCCCTTTATAGGGTGGTGAACCTTTGATAAAGGAATGTTGAACTAGTAATCCTTCCAAACTATGCAACAAATATATCGTTAAAATATTACCAACTAGTAATTGAATCTTCATATAGATTTAAAAACCAGTCATATGAAGCATTATGAAGTGAAAATGGAAAAATTCATTATGTTACATATCCATGTTTTAATTTAAGATCCTTGAAGATGAATTTAAAAGTTGTAATATGATCTTCAGCAGAGACACTTATTGAAGGATCAAATACAAGACAAATCAATCAAGATTTATAAGAAAATCATGGATATGACCAAGAATATTAATTAAGGACATGGCTAACCAATCCATTGTTGACACAAGTTTTAAGGGTGAGTTACCTAATTTGGCCGGACTATGTCATGACTATGAACCCTTTAATTTCCATTTATCATATCAATGTGTACTAGAGAGTATTTGTTTTCCGACTTTAACTTAATAAAATGAAATAAAAAAATAAACGGCCTCATAAAATGGTGGGGTTTACCGATACCCGTGATGATGGAATTCGATATGGTTGAATAAAGATCCTTCTACTTGTGTCGATGAAGAAATCTACATATCAAAGACAACTAAACAAAATAGATTAGATAAAATGGATAAACGCACTACTCGATAAAGGCCAATTCTAGGAATCCAAAGGGACTTCTTTGGAGGATTTTAGCTCACTTTGATACAATTAAGTAGATTGATAATAATGATAAATATGCTTAAATTAAAATGATAGATAGATAATGGATAAGAATATTTATAACTTAAGGTTGAAGGGAAATTTTTGTACAGATTCAAATGTGGCCTAGGCAAGGGTGGATGCAATATGAACAGATTCAAAGTAATCATACCAAAAATCTTATGTTTCTTGTGGGATGTCATGGAGGAACTCAATCTGATCGTCAATGTCTTCGATGTCGAGGCAAATCAAATTTCACATAACTCCAACTCAAGAAGGATTTTGTATTGTTCCCAAAAGAAGCATTTCTAAATTATTGGAATATTGTAGATGTTTTTGATAAGAGGGGACCAACCTAGTACTTCCATCTAAAGTAAATTCATGCTTATAGAGGATAGGTTAAATCAAAAGATTGATAAAATTGATAGTAAACTAATGAATTAGTTAAAATATGCAGATTGATAGGGATTGCTTTGATGATTCAAAGGGATCGCGAGAGATCGGGCAAAATTGTGGGTGATTCAAGCAATCACTTTGGAGATTTCTTGTGAAAATGATCAACTTTAATAAAAATGATAAACAAAGATTTTAAATTATAATTTTTATTGTTTTTGATGTTTTATAAAATGAAAATGTTGAAATAAAACAAATAAATACCTCTTGATTTGGGAGTAAGTTGAAAGATGCATCCAAACTTCGGATGGAGATGATTGAAGCTAATAACCAATTATTAAACTTCTTGAGGAATGATTGATGAAAATACTATCAAAATAATGTGTATGCAAGAGCTTGAGGTTGATACAATTTCTTGATGATATCTAAAGTCACTTATATTTGTTGCTTAAGTTGAAGACAAATTACAAGTATGAGAAAAAGGTTTCGAAGATCCATGAGAAAGGGGCAAAATGCCTATTTATAATCGTTGGTGATTAGGTAGAATCTCCAACAATCTAGGGATTTTGGAAAATGTTTAGGAAATGGTTCAAACCACTTTGTAAATGGGGTTTTCGTGGTAAATAATTGAAAGGAACGATAACTAGATTGTACCAAGCTAAGAACACAAATGTTAATCAAACACCACGATCAATAAGATGCTAATCAAACACCATGATCAATAAGATGAAAGCAATTCACCAGAATAACTTTACATTAACCTTTATAAATAAATGAGTAGAAATATCATATATTATTATGGAACTCAATGTAATACATTGAGAATGGGCCTTGCTTAAATAGGCAAGGAATAAAAATCTAAGAACCAGTCAAGGTCGTAGATCAAGCCATAAATCAAGGAAATAACTAGTCATTAAAGAACTAGTCAAGACCATAGATTTAGGAGAGAACTAGACATCAAGGATCTAGTCAATACCATAGATCAAGGAAATAACTATACCTAACAACTAGATAATATCTCCTAATATCTAAATAAGATAAAATAAATATCTACACACATAAGTGGGTGAGGATAAATATAATAAAGGTAAATAAAGTACCTAGGTGAACATGAGCTAAGGTAAATACCTACTCTAACACCCCCTCAAGTGAAGCTAGGGGCTAAAATAGATGTGGCATGTCCATAGTATGAGTCCCAGAAATTAGGCCTGGTGAGGTACTCCTGTACAATAACTGGGAAAAAAGGGACACCGCAAGGTAGCCAAAACTAGTAACAACAAAGTAAAGAGAGTAAAGACCCGCTCCAAGGCATCCCAAGAAGCTCGGCTCAAAAAAATCATAAAATGCTGAAGAATTTTGGTGTGCACTGTGGTCTGAATCCACTTCTGGATCACAAAACTCAAAAACAATTGACACTGCTCTCCACCAAAATAGCTCCATACAAAGAGACTGTCAACAGAGTGATGTCAAAAGTGCAAAAAAAACACCAAACATAATTTTATCAAGTGTTACAAATAGGTGTGCCACGATCCAAGAATAATAACCAAAGCAACAAGGAAAGGACACAAAATCTAGAGTGTCACAATCCAAGAAAAGCCAAGGTAACAAGGCAAGGACACAAAAACCAAAGAAGCAGGATCAGCACCATACCCTCCCATACTGCTGAATGAGTGGATTAGCGCTAGAAATATGTATGAGTTGTAAAAAAAACTACTCAAACACTGACAAACTAACACTGAGCTCCACCAGAATAGCTCCCCCACAAGAGAGACTGTCAACATGCCAAAAGTGTCGAAAATACATATACAAAATCTCTCAACAAACAAGAGAGATACACTACACTTGCTAAAGAAAAATACTCAAAAAAAAAGCATCACAATGTAGAAGGTATAGAAAGTGGAGCAAGAGGCTAAATGGTGGAGGAGCCATGCCTGTAGAGTCCTCTCAATGAATTCCTATGTCTCATCCACGAGTGATCAGATATCCACCCCAAATCAACACGGATGGATGAAGAAGATGCCTGCATATGACTTGACGTAAAATACACAATGAGTGCATGTAAAAGAACATCAGAATGTGTGTCAGGTTGATCATGTCTGACAACTGAAATCTTAGGTTTCTCAAGCCTGAGTGAAGATGTAGAACTCATGTGTTGCTCAGGATCCTCAGAAAGAGTCGAGTGAACAAAAAAATGAGCTCTGTCAATGTGTGATCCTAATGAAGTATCTTCTCGAAAACCAATGTCATGACGAGAATTCCACTTAACATGTGGAATAGAGGAAATAATACCTGTGAATGTCTGCCAATGACTCTACTAGTGAGACCCATATAATGGAGCATGTGAGAACTGAATGCAGTAGTATGCTTCTCAAAAAAGCCATGCAGCTAAGCAGAAGTAGGATACACAACATGTGGTACTGTAATAGGCACATATGTGGAAGAGCATGCAGTAACAAGCCTCACAGGTTTAGAAGCATCAAAAGTAGGTTCAGGCTCAAAGACTGGTAGATCAATGTCATTGGGTACAAGAGCAATAACTACAAGTGGACTAGGAGCATGGATATGGTTGTCCACAATATGATGGTGATGTTGTAGGCTAGCAAGTTTGTTCTGTAAGGAGTGTATTATTGTATCCTTATCGTGAATGAGTGATTGTAGAAGAGAATTTCACTTCTTGAGTGATCTATTTTCTTCCAAAAATTTTACAATATCCTCTTGAAGTCCACATACTTTAGAGAAAAGCATATCATTCTCATAATCCATGATAGGTACAAACTGCAACTCCCAAAAATTTAGGACGTCGGGCTCAAAATTACATCCACAATTGATTACAACACTCCTCCATATTTGGCACTTTATAATTATAGTGCAAGTCTAAAAATAAATATTTCCAATGGAAAGAGCATGAAAAAACAAGCACTTTTGCAAAAATGGCACTCAAAACCGAGTTACCGATCAAAAGTTACAAGCTTTTTAATATTTTGCTCTGTTATTTATTTTAGGTGCCACTAAAACAAAATAAAATGTTGTTTCCGGGACCCACCTTATTTTCCACCCACCTAAGATATGCTTACGGGAGGTTGTTAGTGTAGGTTATTATTTATCCTTTTATTTATTTATCGGGATAATTCTTACACTTGTGTTATCCCTACACTTGTTGGGTTACTTGCTTAGTGTACTAGTTGTGTGGAGTTAGCTTACTAGTTGTTGTGAGTTAGCTTCTCGGTTATGTGAAGTTAGCTTACTAGTCTTTTAGAGTTAACTTAACTACCAAAGTATCGGTTAGTGGGAGTTATTCACCACTTATTTAGGTAGTAGTTTCACTTCCCTCCTATTTTTACATCTTTCTTATTGAATAATTCAAGTCATTCTATTGTATTGTATTGAGCATTATGGATTATGATGGATTTCCATATATGGTATTTTAGCTCTTTTGTTTTGAAAATATAATGTGGTTTGCTATTATCATCCGAGATCGCAGACTTGGAACAATCTTCTTATCATTCCTTTTATGGTATCAGAGCAAGAGATTGTTGTTGACATCCGTCTGTAAGTTTTATTTTGCAAATAAATTCATTGTATATTCATATATTTGGGATTTGGTCATATTTTGTTGTTGCATGCATTTTTATGTAAAATGAGAGGCTTCCATTAGATCTGGAAGGTGGGAAAACCCTAAGATTGACTGTAAACTCGACCATTTTTGGAGGCAATCATTTTTCTAGGTTTTTTGCATTGTTGCAGGGAAGCACACCGGTCTGCCTCGGGATCCATGCCATGAAGAAAAAAAATGTTGGATTCTTTTTCAGGTCTGTTAGATTTCTCGATATTTGCATATGGAAATTTTTCATTTGTAGCGAATCTATCTCGATTTGCACACGGGAAGGTTTTGAGATCTTTCCTTGTTTAGCGAGGGTCCACGGATGCTATACACATTTTTGCTATTTCAGAAAATCTGCGAGTTGCTATTTTCGCAACACCCCAGAATAGTAAGTTGTGCAAACACCCATTAAAATCCTTAGCCCTTGGTCATATGGAATGGTCATATGAGGGCTTAAAGATTGTGATTCCTACTACTAGGTGCTTAAATTCGAGGCCCCTTTAATTTTATTTGTGTGGTGAAGACAATAACATTTTATTTTGTTTTAGTGGCACCTAAAATAAATAACAGAGAAAATATATGAATATACAATGAATTTATTTGCAAAATAAAACTTACAGGAGCGAATGTCAACAGAAATCTCCTACTACGATACCATGAAAGGAACGATAACTAGATTGTACCAAGCCAAGAACATAGATGCTAATCAAATACCACTATCAATAAGATGAAAGCAATTCACCGAATAACTTTACATAAACCTTTACAAATAAATGAGCAGCAATATCATATATTATTATGGAACTCAATGCAATACATTGAGAATGGGCCTTGCTTAAATAGGCAAGGAATAACAATCTAAGAACCAATCAAGGTCGTAGATCAAGCCATAAATCAAGGAAATAACTAGTCAATACCATAGATCAAGGAAAGAACTATACCTAACAACTAGATAATATCTCCTAATATCTAAATAAGATAAAAGAAATATCCACACACATAAGTGGGTGAGGATAAATACAATAAAGGTAAATAAAGTACCTAGGTGAACATGAGCTAAGGTAAATACTTACTCTAACAATGATAAGGTAAAATGGTTAGGATGAGGTTATGGACGAGTTGGGGAGGTTAGGATGTTAATATAAAATAGGTTTGAGGTAGTTTTGGGTGGGTAAATAGTAATTTTGAAGGGTGTAAAATTTGATTTTACTAGGTGAGGAGAGGGTGACTTAGGATAATGACATAATGATAAGTTTTAGATTAAATAATATATGTATAAGATGAAGTAGGTGGGTTAACAAAAAACCCGGTGTTTACATTTTCCCCTTTTGTCAAGTATTTTATGACAACTGAATTATTGGACAAAAACAATGTGAGATAGACTATTTTGTTATTGGATGAGTGATCCCCCTCAAACTGGGGGTGATTGCGACACAATGCAAGGATTACCAATTTGATTGATTTGATTGGATAGGTTTTACATGTGTGTTTCATTTGAAGTTTCCCAAGACGAGGTATCAAAACAAGATGGATATCACCATAGAATCAAGTGATAGGGGAACCAAAGGGTTCATGTCCTATAGACGTATGATTTATAGGGATGGGTAAAAGATCGTGGATCCAAGTGAAAGGGGAACCAAAAGTTTCGTGCCCTATAGACATATGGCTTACCAGTTTCAAGGTCATAAAACAAATCGTTGAAGGATGACATGTTTTGGGGTCCTCAAAATGAGGCACATTGTTGAAAAATTCCATGATGTCGTTGAAAATAATTGTTGGTATGGAAAAGGATGGTTTGTGATAGAAAATGTCGGATCACTAGAATTTTTATGGATCGTAGGTGATTAAGGTGAATCATCGGCACTTATGGTGAATTGTCGGTGATTACAGGAATCATTGGCAATTCCTATGCGAAATATTTGGGAGCTATAAATAGTCAATTTTCTTAATAAATATATCATTTACGATTTCCAAGTTTAGAGAGCTTAATTGAGTGATTAAAGAGTGATAATTGAGCAATGGCGGCTCTACAGGAGTATCCGGAAGGAGAGGAGGCCCACTCGAGTAGAGGTATGTACCCTTGTTTTGTCATTTTGTGTGTTTTTATTTATTTTTTTGATTTTCTTTTTTTTAATGTCCATACAAGGGCATGTTTTTGAAATCATTGGAATCACCGGTGATTTTTATGGATCGCATGTGATTTAGATGGATCATAAGTGATTTGGAATGAATCACTAGAAATTGATGTTTTTCTATAAATTTGATAAAATTTTGATGGAAATTTGTTCTAATCCATGTTTTTGTGTTTTGTGGATGCAGGTGAAGGCCAAATTGACTATCAGAGATAGGATTCCAATGATTTTAGGGGATGTGAGGGAGGATATGTCAGATGATGATTGGGCACATTTAGAGGATGTGTATTTTGTGGGGATGCGTCACTTTAGATACATCCATGGACGTTGAGGATTTTTATTAGTATTGATGAGGAGAGCTAGGATCCTCCCACCGTACTTTTTGGTTACCGACAGGTGAGATGACCATCACCCTGGACGATGTTCACAAGATCACTAGGTTGCCTATTCATGGAGAGGTAATATATTGTATTGATGATAATGAGAGGGTGGATGTGATATGAAGGTTATATGGGGAGGATGTTGATGATATGAGGTTTACATCGGGTGAATTTTAATATCAGACCTTATATTCTTTAGAGAGGGAGGGTAATGCTCGGATGACTATGCTAATGATGGGGATTACATGTTTTTCTTTTCCTGACTCTGGTGGTGGTAGTATTCCTAGATGATGATAGGTGTAGTGGTAGAGATGATGGAGCATAGGGTCATATTTGCATGGGCCCCTACTTTACTTATAGAGACCTATAGAGACCTATGGGAATGGAGGATTCCTAAGAGATTTGGGATTGATATTGATTTTCTACTACTATGTTGGGATTTTGAGCATTTTCATGGATCGTCCTTGTGGTTTTCCATGGGGAGGTGTTGATATGATGGGGAAAAATGTTGGTTTTATGTGATGGCATTCGATGCGGGGCATGGTGGACCAATATGGAGTGAGTAGTACTATAGGAATATCCTTTTATGGTTACATGTGGGGGATGTGTTATGGAGTCCATGTATTGTATTTCTAGTATGGGAGGGATAAGAGAGTCATTTGAATGCCACTCAATAGGAATTGTGGATACAGTGGTCGTCGAGGAGGCGAGTGGGAACTTATTAGGTTCAGTCACGTCATATGACAATTTGGTTTGATACAAGATGTTCTACAGGCTCCATTTTTGTATAGACATGATGATGGGGATGTGGAGAATCCATTAACAGTGTATTTTTTGCATTGTTACGAGTAGGGGTTATGGGTGTTGATGAGCGGGAGATCTACTTCCTATAGATTATGTTGGCGTGGATTTGCAGCATTTACTTTATGATGGTATGGGCTCTTTGCTACATGGGAGAGAGCCCAATTGGCTCAAAGGGATAGGTAGGTGTGGGCCCCATATGGAGGGGGCACACCAGGGAGGTGGTGGGGATAGTGGTGATGATCATAATAATGAAAATAGATTATCCCTCGAGGCTATTGTTGCATGATTTGAAGCTAAGAAGGCCATAGTGGAGGATGAACATGGTACAATGACCACGGAGAGATATGGTTTGAGGACTAAGCATGATGGTTTGGTAGTGGAGATGGATGGGCTATGGAGTGAGGAAAACCTTAGTTAATAGTTGGCATAGGTTGCAGTGATCGAGACCGTTATAGACAATAGCAAGATACCTTGAAAAGGGCTCTAAGGATTACCGGGTCTTCAATGACATGTACCAAGTTTACAACTCATGCTCGGGCTAGTTATCAAATGGGACCACCTATTGTGGTTATATTGGCTAACTACCATTCAAGTATGGGATGAGTTGGTTTACTACAAGGATATAGTGGTGTGGAACCTACCTATTACACTTTGTTACGTAGCACATCTAGCTCGAGAGAGGTGCAAGTCCTAGTGTTAACGCGGTGAGTGTGGATCAACCACCTCGTGGTCTAGATATAGGAGGGCTAGGTAGAGGGCTATATGGAGGTGATGTTGGTTCTATGGGTGCTTAGGGGAGAATTGTTTATGGTAATGATTTCTTTGCTAGTGTCTATTTTTTGGATAGATGTATTACTTTGATGTATACAGATCTTTATGAAGCCTTAACTCAATGTATTTAATTTTTGAGATACAAAGTTTGTGAGACTTGATATGATGTATATGGACATTTTGATATGATTATATATATGATGATGATTTTTATTTTGATTCGCATGTTGGTTTTTATTTTGATGTGTTATGATGAATCTTTAATATTATATAAATGTTTGATAAATGTTGTTTAAAATATATAATAGATGTGATTGTTAGAAAAGTGTTTGATATATGTGATCGTAATTTAAGGTCTTATGTGTTATAGAATTTAATGTGATATTAATGTATATCAAAATGTGTCTTAACTCTTGAATAATAATAAAACATGGAATTATTACTTTACACTGGATTTGATGCATACATGATGGAAATATGGTGAAGGCACTTGCACTTTTGGCCTTTATTACAAATGTTAGCATATGACTAACAATGGGTAGTCACATGTAGGATTTGGGATATATATGGGAGTTAGATGTATACCTTCTTATGACATGAGACGAGTTGACATATGTAGGATGTGTGGGAGAGTAGGTTTTCCTTTCAAAGGTTTCATAGAGAGGTGCCCCAACTATATTTTATTTTTGTTGCAAACTTATCGATTTGATAAGTTTACTTTCATGGGAAAGTTGATCGATGTAAGAAGCTTTCCTAGAATGCTTTTGATATTATACTTTTTGAAGGTCGATCGATGTGGGAAGCCTTTTGATATAGGTAGCCATCCTTTGAGGGAGTTTTCTATAATTTACATTTCTTTATAATATCTATCATGTTGGTGGTCAATCCATGCCCCTAGATTGAGTTGGTCTTTTTCCTAGAATTTCTGTAAATGTAATTGTTCTATGTGCTTCATATTTTCCCTCATGCTTCAAAGATCAGTCTGAGTAAATGAGAATTATCTATTTGTGAGAATTTTCGTGCCTTGTCAAAATAAAGAGAAAGGATTCGAGTGGAACTAGATGATAGATCGGGTGATCAAAGTATAAAAGCTTTATACTTGCAGGAGATCAAGATACGTCTACATCTTTCACAAAGAACCTATAATCAACACCGAATGATTCATTTTTTCTAAAAATATGAAGCTCTGAAGGCCCAAAATCATGCAATGACGACCACAAAATCTAAATTTGTAAGATCTGTATGACTCAATAAAAATGGACTTAGCCATTTTAACAAAGACTAGGACATTCAAATGGCCATCAAAATTTTACACCACCAAGCAGTTCAAATGCTCATGATGCAAAGAGATATGTGGTTGGAATTTGGGTATTTTTAAGCCATTCAGGTTTTGTGGACTTCAATTCCACAAAATAAATCAAAGAAAATATGGTTTTGGGCCCACAAATAGGTGAAAAAGTCAGACAAAGTCGAGGGTGAACTTCAAAATCTAAAATGTAGACATGTATCATCATTCCGAGCGTAGGGCAAGCAATTAAACTTTCACATACTTCAATTCCACGAATGATCCAAGTTTTTAAGGGTTTGAGTCTAATTACAAGTTAAAATTCGCCATGTAAAGGATAAACCCCACAACCAATGAAAAATAGGCATGGAAAATAGAGCAGACTAACTTTGCAAGGAGTGTGGAGCTTTCTCATTGGCTCACGTTTCACAGTTGTCATTTAGGATTATCAAAGGTCCGACATTGCAAACTAGCGTCGGGATTCCTCATTGATTGATGCTTTACAATGGGTAGAAGATGTTAAAGAAAGGACTGAAATTGAGGAATGTGGAGCTTTTCTATTGGTTCATGTTTCATGGTTGTCATTCAAGGGATTTGTCAAAGGTGAATTGTGAAGTAAGTGTGGATCTTTCCTATTGGCTCATGATTTTCGATGGATAAATAATGATCGACCTCGTAAAGGTGCTTGGATATTTTTCATGTGCTTACACTTCACAGTGATCATAGCATAGATCAAAGGTATCGAGTGGACACATAGTGTCATTTTGTCAAGTCCGAAAGAAGGAAAGAAGCTGTCAAAATAAAAATCAAGAAGACACGTGATCAAATCCCGACCCCACACCAACCAAATACTAACGCGGGGTGAAGTAAAATCCAAGTGCACATAGGCGGATGAAATATCCTATGTCAATCAAAGGTTTCCATGTGTCATTCTCTTATTCTTCCTAACACGTAAAACTTCATAAGGCCATATCATTAGATCCCCTACTCCAAATCTTTTTACAAAAAAAATCCTTGGAATGGTCCCTTTAAGACCTTCACTTTGGAATCATCAAATTCATAAATTTATAGCATTTAGTAGGAGAATAAGAATAAAAATTCCTTAGCATAAAATATATAGTTCAGTATTGTTCAACCACCCATTTTAATGAAGTATGGTTCCTATTTCTTCTCTAACAAGAAAGACAGCAGGAATGAATGACCTTGGAAAGCTTCCCATGCTCCTTTTCATAATTTTAATGCATCTTGTTGGTGGTTGAAGAGGAAAATCATATTTTTCTCTTCTTTTCTCTCTCTTCTCATCTTCTATATATTATAAAAGTCTTTCATTTTTGAGTGGGAGGTAGAAAGGGGGTAGTTTAGAATTTTTTGATCAAGTTAAATTCCAATTTCTAGTTTCTTACAAAACATTTTTTATGTATCTAGTTCTATGAGGAAGTGCTAAGGTGGTTGCATTGTATAGCCATTAGCAAGTTTTGAAGGCATTTTTTATCTCCTTTCCAAAACTTACATGAATAGATTCTCTTTGTTTTGATAAAACTATACTTTCTTGTTTCTCATGTTTTAAAATTATGAATGAGGCAATATAATTTCTATTACAATCTTACACTAGATTTACTTTATTAAGTATACAAGGTCCTTCTTCATTGTTGCATTCTTCTAGTCACTATGAGAATATTGTAGAGTAGTGTATACTTTACAATAGTTCAGTCCAGTTGTAAAATCCTAAAGGCAAGCATCACTTTTGAAGGGCTATTGTTATCCCTTAAGGGTATTTTGGGTGTATGAAACAAATATAGCAAGTTATTTATCTAAATTCTAACTCAAGGATTTGTAGTTAGGATTTCTGAAGACTATTGATAACATTTGTGCAAATTGAGTATCAATGAATGCAAATGTTATTTCACATATTATGTTAAATTGATTGTTCTTTTCAAGCATCACCATTAAGGATGGATTATTTCCATGGGAACATTAACATACCAAAGTCATAAAATCAATTACCCTCCCCCTTCAAATCTCATTAAAAACATCTAGTTATCTTCATACCTACTAAGCATATCATACATGCATACCATACATATGCTTATTCTACAAATTGTGTTTAAGAGTTATTTATTACCAATATGCTTTGTTGAGAATCCCACCAATTTTGTGATCCAATATCATTTTAAGCACCCTTGGTCGATATTATTATGCAAACATAATATCTAAAGTTGTTCATTATCTATCTATTTGATTTGTATTTGATGTGTCAAGTGCATACAATAATCAAGTGACAACTCTTATGAGTGATTATTGTATCTATGGTTGCACTTGCTTCAAATTAAGTTACACCAATCATAAAGGAAACCAAGCAAGAAATATTTTCCATTATTTAGATCCTCTCACCTAGGTCCTCTTAGGAAGAGCCAAAAGTATCAAAGCTAAGCCATCCCATTTGTTAAGGTGTCTCCTCACGATCACCTCCCAGATTTGAGTTACTAGGAGGTTGAGTGTTGAAAAATCTATAGACATCAATGATAAATAACTTTTCATTTTTCATCACTCCCTAAAATCCAACCCACACAGTTAGCTTACTCATTTCCTTGGCACGTGATTTGGGAGCCACACACCGAAATTGGTGTTGGGGACTTTCATCGTCCATAATCTTCCAAATTATAAAGTGTTTTTTCCATAAAACATATCAACACACTAGAGTGGCGCCGTTCGAGGACATTAACAATTATCTCTAGGTTTTTGTTTGAGTTTTGTGTGACTCAAGTTTTCTTAAAAGAAATACCTACATGTTTAAAGGTTCCATCTATTTCTAGAATTTGATATTCTAGTGGTGACTCCCTAAAGTAAAGCTAGATAGACTAGTTTCATCCGATTGTAATTACTAATTTTCTTTCTATTTTGCAAAACTTGAAGGATTACGGTCTTCTTTCAAATATGATCCCATAAAGAATTTACTTTACCCGAGTTTGAGTTATTTTTAAAAAGAAGTAGATATGGAAGCATGTAATTGATCAGAGTTCAAAGAGCAAGTTGTAGTCAAGTTAATAAGCTTGATATTCTTGCTAGTTGAGGACTGCTCTAGCACATCTGACAATTTTGAAGCATCTGGTCTAGATTATCATTTACATTATTTTACAAACAATCTCCTATTTCCAAGGATATACAAGGTAATCCTAATCATATTCTTTCATTTAATAAGGAGAACCAGGATTTGGTTTAGATTCTACTCCTCTCGAAAGCTTTCATCACTGTTCAAAATCTGTTAAACCAAAAACTCATGTTCAACATTGGTTACACCATCCTCCACCTACATCTCATGTGAAAAATAACATGGTTGACCCCCTCCTAGAGAACCTTTCATGGTTAACACATATAAACCTATTGATTTTAATGACATGGAAGGTTATCCAAATGAGGTCCCTAATGAGATTAGAATGAGGTTGCCTAAGTTTCAAGGAAATAATGCTATCAGTGGTGATCATCATTTAAAGTTATTTCAGAATCGATGGATGATTATGAGGTTGAGTTTGAGGATGTATATGTGAAGTTATTTGTACACACTCTAGAAGAAGATGCTTGTGAATGGTTCAAATCCTTTCCTAATGGATCAATTGATTCATGGTAGGAGATGAAAAATGCATTCTGTGGTTTCATATGGTGATATAACTGATCCAAGGTTTCTGTTGTTTGAGTTTGAGAACATCAAAAAAATCCCAATGATGTGTTCAAGACTTAAATACCAGATTCAATAAAAATTTAACAAGGTTTCCCAATAATATAAGACCAGTGATGAGTCTTGTCTTATTAATTACTCATATGCATTTGATAAGAAAGGCAACATACTACTTAAGAGACAAAAATCCTCAAGACCAGAGAAAGATTTTACCATGGCTATTCATATCGAGAATAATATTAAAGCTGTTGGGAAGCCACCAAAGAGGGAGGGTGTGAAGTTGGTTAACCATGAGAGAAGCCTCGAGACTAGCAAGACAATTAACCTTGAAGAAGTTGTCAAAACTTTGGCAAGGGTTGTTAAGGAAATTTATTATAAATTAGCATGAGTTGAAAAGGATTGTCTCCTAATTCCCATAATTGGCATAGAATGTTAGACACAATAGATTTGGAAATCAAGATAAATGATATTTCAAGGAGAAGATAGAGGAAAAGGACCTATGGGTCACACTGGTAAGAAACAAAATTTTAGAGATAACAAAGCAGTTCCTGACCCTTTAGTGGGAAGAGTATTTGTTATTGAGGAAGAACATGTCATTGATTGGTGTGACAAATGATTTTTTCCCCATGTGCCTTGTGATCCACCTGTAAATGATGAAAGTGATGAAATTGATTTTGGTGATGTGTGCATGATGGAATGTCAACTAGAATGTGAGCAGATGTATCTTCTACTGACCTCCTCTACACCCAAATTGTGGTTGATTTATGGACTTGTGTTGAAAAGGTTAGGTCCCTCCCTATTGAAATAAATGTTGAGGTTGATATGGCCCAAGATTTTGAATTTCCTAATCATGATTTTGAGTATTTAAGAGCCTTGATGATCAAGAAATATGATGGTGATGTTCCTTCCAATGAGGATAGAAAATTATTGATCAATGTTGTAGTTACTCAGAAAAGGAATATAATCTCAGAAATAGAAAATTAAAGACTTGAGAACCAAGGATGCCTATTCTTTCTAATATCCCCAAAGATTCCCCTTAGAGAAATGTGTTAAATAGAACTCTTGTAATTCATCCTAATCTAAGAAGTTCTTCCCCAAACCCCACTAAAAGAACCTTTTTCCATCTGACAAAACTATAACAGTGCCTTCCAATGCTCCTCTTCCCAAATATAATGTATGTGATATGGCCCATATTTTAAGTCAAATAAATATTACAGTTCCCATTGTAGAATTATTAAGGATCCCTGAGCATAAAAAGTGGGCCTTTGAGTATTTGGGTTTTAAAGAGGATGATATTGTTACCAATAAGGATCTTGTTGATGAGAAATCATCCCCATAATTGTTGAAGTTGAAGTATAAGGAATTGAAGAGGATATGGAAATTCCTCCTGAGGTATATCTGGGAACTTATTTGGTGGAAACACAATTGGATGTTGACCCCTTTTTCACATCCCTTATTGTAAATGGGTGGCTCTTACACAATTGTATGTTTGATTCTGGAGCTTCATGTAACATCATGCCTCTTGCAGTCATGAATGAGTTAAACCTTAAGATAATTATTTTGGGAAATGCTATGTTATGGATTCTAGAGAAGTACATGTGGTGGGCTATGTGAAAGGATTGATTGTACAATTGGCAGCACATCTAGGAAAGTACTTGACTATGAATGTTGTCATTGTTGATTGCCCTACCAAATGGGGATGTTGTTATCAAGAAAGTGGGTAGTTAGTGTGGGAAGGAAGTGTCCAAATGGATATGTCTATGCTTCCATACCATTGGAAGGGAAATTGATCAAGTTATACAAAGAAGATAAAATGTTACACCTCATTAAGGATCCTAACAATGCCTCTTATGAAGTAATTTTTGTTGATGTAGACATGGATAATTTTATAGGAAATGTTGATTTTGAAGACCAATGTATGGATGAAAATTCTCAGTTTGAAGACTCGGAGGTCCCTTGGACCATGACCTTTGATGGAGCATGCTCAAGTAGTGGTAATGGGGCAGGAGTGGTGTTGAGTTCTCCAAATAGTGAGTCTTTCAATTTTTCTTTTAAATTTAATTTTGAATGCACCAATAATGTGGCTGAGTATGAGGAACTCCTGTTAGGATTGAGAATTTCTTGGAGACATGGGATAAAGGACCTCCTAGTTAAAGGGGATTCTAAGTTGGTGATTAAAAATAAGAAAATTATATGTGGCAAAAATCAGAGGTTAAAACCGTATCATGAATGTAGTATGGGATCTCATTGAATGTTTTGATTCATTCAATATTGAGTACCATGAGAGAAGCCAAAATATATTGGTGATATATTAGTGGTCTTGGGTTCACATTATGACAATCGGGATGATTCATCCCCTTACTGTAATTTTAAGTGGAAGTATTGGTTTGACCTTTTGTACTGATAATATTCAACACTAGAAAGTATTTGATGATGATTCACACATCAAAATATTTTTGAATTTCAAGGTGAGTTCACTGACTAGATCATTGATTTGGAACCATGGTAGAGGAATGTGAGGGGAAGGAAATCCTCTTTTGGAAAAGAAGTAATTCAATTAAAAACTAATGTAATCCCAAGGGATTAGTTAGTTTAGAATCTTTCCTTTGATAGTATGATAGAGTATTTTGTAAATCTACTACTTTTCCAAGAGATGTTGTGGAGTGCAATTGGGTTCATACCAAGATCCTAGAAATGTATGGTTAGGGAGTAATCTGAATAAGGAAGAAAGAGAGGCTTATACTAAGTTGTTAAGAAAGTATCAAGATTTCTTGCTTGGTCTTATTTTGAGTTGAAGGTTTATAGGGAGGATTTGTTTTAGCATGAGATACCCTTAGCACCCCACACTAAGCCTTTCAAAAAAAACAAAGGCCTATTAACCCTATTCTTACAACCAAGATGCAGGAAGAGTTGAAGAAGTTGCGAGATGGTGGTATCATAAAGCCTACTAGATATTCTTCATGGGTAGCCAATTTAGTACTAGTGAGAAAAAGAATGGAGACATAAGGCTTTGTGTTGATTTTAGAAATCTGAATAGGACTTCACTTAAATATAATTATCCATTTCCAAATATGGATAATTTATTGCAAAAGGTAACAAGATCAAATTTTTTTCTACCTTGGATGGTTTCTAGGGTATAATCAGGTTGTGGTCAAAAGAATTAGAATAGTATAAAACTGTATTCACTACTCCATGGGGTACTTATGTGTATGTTATAATGCCATTTGGATTGATGAACATTGGGGCCTAATTCTAGAGAGAAATGGGTGTTTCCTTTGCAGGATTTATAAATAAGTTCATTGTTGTGTATCAAGATGATATCATAGTTTTTTCTAGAAAAAAGGTGATCACTTGCTACATTTGGAGAAAATTTTGATTTGATGTAGGGAATACAGAATCTCTTTTAATCCCAAGAAATGCCATTTTGGGTGTGAAAAGGGCCAAACAACTTGGACACATAGTATCTCACCAAGGAGTCATGATTGATCCAAAAAGTAGAAGATATTGATAAGGTTCCTATCCCCCAATCAAAGAAAGGTATTCAATCCTTCTTTGGGAAAGTTAATTTTATAAGAAGATTCATTTCTAACTTTTTGAAATCACTTTACTAATCACCAATATGTTAAAAAGGATCAGGTGATCAAATGGGGTAATGAATGATTCAATCTTTCAAAAGAGTGAAGGATGCACTCAAAACTACTCATGTGTTGGCTAGTCCCGATTATAGAAAGGATTTTTAGATGTTTTCATTTTCCTCTGAATTCACTATTTCCTCTGTGTTGTTACAAAAGAATGAATAAGGTCATGAAAATCCTATTGCATTTTTTTATCAAAGCTTTGTAAGGATCTGAGTTGAAGTATTTTGTCATGGAAAAACAAGCTTTCGTCTCTAGTAAAGCAACCAATATCTTTAGACCTTATATTCTTAGTTCAAGATAGTAGCCTACGTACCTCACATAATGGTAAAGGACATCTTGTCTCAGATGGAAGTATCTAGAAAAAGGTGTAGATGGGTTAACAAGCTTCAAGAATATGACATGGACATACAAACTACCAAGTTGGTGTGGGGTCTAGGCCTTGCAAGGTTGATGGTAGAGATTAATCTGCAGGTAGTTGAGATACACAATGTTGAAGAAGATGGGCCACACCTCATGAAAAGGTAAGCACTTCAGCTTGGTATAAGATATAGTGAATTACTTAATAAATTTAAATTTCCTATGCACTTAGACAAGAATCAGAGGAGGAAACTCAAGCTAGTTTCCCAAAATTATATTTTGACTGATCATGGACTAGCTTGGAAGAACCAAAGGAGTTTTGCTAATATGTGTCACTAAAGAAGAGGCACCTAAAATAATTGCATAATTTTAATGGGGGAGTATGTGGAGGTCATTTTTTGGGAGAGTCACTGCTCATAAAATTTTGAGGGCAAGTTATTGGTGGCCTTCATTGTTCAAAGATATTACCTTGTTATTTGAAGATGTGATAGTTTTCAACATTTTTCTAGAAGATTGAAAGCCTCAAGGGGCCTACCCCTGTAGCTTGTGTTAGTAGAAGCTCCATTCAAATAATGGGATTGGATTTTATTGGAGAAATATCAGACTCTTTAAGTGTTGGTCATAAGTGGATATTGGTAGCCACTGATTACTTTACCAAATGGGTTGAAGCCATTCCTACCTAGAAGGCAACTCATCAAGTAATCATGGATTTTATTCTCAATAACATAATTGTAGATTTGGGGTTCCCACCAAGATAGTTACTGACAATGCCATGAGATTTAGAGCTAAACCATTGGCAACAATGTATAAGGAATATGGAATAAATTTTTCTTATGCATCAAATTATAATCCTTGGGGAAATGGCCAAGCAAAATAAAGCAATAAGAACTTACTTAAGATCCTCAGAAGAACACTAGAGACAAATAAAAGGAAATGGGGTGAGAAACTAAAATTTGCATTATGGGAAGATAGAGTTACCACCAAGAGGTCTATTGGAAAGAGTCCTTTTGAGTTAGTTTATGGAATTTAAGCCCTTTTTCCCTTGCACTTACAAATTTTTACATATTAGTTCATGCAACAATTTGAAGATGGAGAAGAAGTAAGTCTATATGAGACAAGGATCAATCAAATTATGAATTAGATGAGGAAAGAAGAGAGTCCCATCAATGGAATGTCAAGTTAGAGAAAAACTCAAGAAAATATTTGACAAGAAGGTTACTCCAAGAGTTTTCAATGTTGGAGACTTGGTCTGTTATGGGACAATAGACATGAAGACAAGGAAAACATGGAAAATTTGATGCCCTATGGATGGGACCATATTCTATTGATATCAAGATTGGAGAACATACTTTTTTTCGAAAGACTTAGAGGGACATTTTTGGAGTTTCCTATCAATGAAGGCATCTCAAACATTTCTTGGACTAAGTGGTTAATTAGGTATGCTTTTTTTAAAGTGTACAACTTTTTTTACATTTGTGTTTTTTTTTTGTTGTTTTTTCCCTTTTTGTGCTCTAGTCTATAGTGACCAGTTTCTTTAGTTTTAATTTTCCTCAACTTGTTATGTATCTATTCAAAATCCATGTGTGTTTTTGTTTCCTAACTCCTTACCCAATGGACTAGGCATATGCGATGACCTTTTTCTTTTGGCACCCACATGGGGTGCCCATCCCCGAGCATGAGCCATTGTTGGTGCTCAATCCATGCCCTTGATTGAGCTGGTCTTTCTCTTAGAATTTTCCATAAAAATAATTATTCTATGTGTTTCATATTGTTCCTAGTGCTTCAAATATAAGTCTGAGTAAAGGATAATTATCTATTTGTGATAAATTTTTTGCCTTGTCAAAATAAAAGAAAGGATTTAATAGAAATGTCGAAGGACTTGTTTAATAAGAATAGTTAATCAAATTATAAAATATTTGGACTTTAGGTGATCGAGATATACGTCTACATATCTTTCACAAAGAACGTGTAATCAACACCGAATGATTCATTTGCTCTAAAATTTGAAGAAACTCTAAAGGCCCAAAAGCATGTAACCCGACCACAAAATCTAAAGTGCGTAAGATCGAATGACTCAGTTAAAATGGACTTATCATTTTAAAAATAGTGTAGACATTCAAATGGTCGTCAAAATTTACACAATGCCAAACATAGTTCAAATGCTTGTGATTCAAAGAGATTAGTGGCTAATTCATTCTACGTGGTCTCTTTAATCCATTCAAGTTTTACAAACTTCAAGTACATGAAAAAATCAAAGACAATGGGTTTTGGGACTTGGTGAAAAAAATCAAAGACAAATCAAGGGGGGAAACTTCAAAAGCTAAAATGTAGACATGCATCATCATTTCGGCAAGCAAGTTAGAAAATTTCATGGAATTCAAGTCATAGAAAATTCAAAATATATAAGGAAGTACAAGTTAAAATTCACCATACAAAGGAGCAACCCCACAACCAATGAAAAATAGGCACAAAAACAAGACATTTGACATGACACATGAAGAGCATGGAGCATTCTCATTGGCTCATGTTTTGTGATTTCAGTAAGGATTATCAAAGGTATGACATAGTAAAGTAGCATGGGGCTTCCTCATTGGTTGATTCTTCATAGCAAGTAGAAGAGGTTAAAGAAAATGACATTATGAGGAGCATGGAGATTTTCTATTGGCTCATGTTTTCATGGTTGTTATTCAAGGGTTGTCAAAGGTGAATTTTGAAGTAAGCATGGAGCTTTCTATTGTCTCATGCTTTGTGATGGATAAAGAATGGTCTGACACTACGAAGGTGCATGAAGATTTCTCATTGGCTCACACTTTGCAATGAGCATAACACATATCAAAGGTATAAAGGTGGACATGTGGCATCATTCCATCACACTTCAGACTGATAGACTATGATGGATCTCAAGCCCGTAGATGAATGGAATTTAGTAAAAGGTGTTGGGTCCAAAATAAGGAAAGGAGTAGTCAAAATACAAAGCAAGTAGACACATGAGTAAAGTAAACCCCACCCAACCCAAAGACCGACACATGGAAAAAGTAAAAAATTCACACGTAGGTAGAGGAAATCTTTGAGGCCAATCAAAGGATACCAAGTGTCATTCTCTTGTTCATCATGACACGCAAAACTTCATAAGGCCATATCTTTTGATTCCTACTCCAAATATTACAAAATTTATATTATTGGAAATGTCTCTTTGAGCCCTTCACTTTGGCATCATCAAATTCAAAATTGATGGCATTTTGTGGGATAAAAATAAGAAAATGTCCTCAACATTAAAGATGTAATTTAATATTTGTTCAACCACCCATTTTAATGAAGTATGGTGTTTATTTCTTCTCCAAAAAAAAAGACAACATGAATGAATGACCTTGGTAGGCTTCACATGCTCCTTTTTATAATTTTAATGCATCTTGTTGGTGGTTGAAGAGGAAAATCATATTTTTCTCTTTTTTCTCTCTCTCATCTTCTATATATTGTAAAAGTCTTTCATTTTGAGAGGAGGCGGAAGGGGGTAGTTGTAGAATTTTTTTGATCAAGTTAAGTTCTAGTTTCTAGTTTCTTAAAAACATTTTTTATGTATCTAGTTTCTGTGAGGAAGTGTTAAGGTGGTTGCATTGTATAACCATTAGTAGGTTTTGAAGGCATTTGTTTATGTCTCCTTGCCAAAACTTACATGAATGGATTCTCTCTATTTTGATAAAACTATACTTTCTTATTTCTTATGTTTTAAAAGTATGAATGAGGAAATATAATTTATGTTACAATCTTGCACTAGCTTTACTTTGTTAATTATGCAAGGGTCCTTCTTTATTGTTTCATTCTCTTGGGTCACTATGAGAATATTGTAGAGTAGTGTATACTTTACAATAGTTCAGTCCGGTTGTAAAATCCTAAAGGCAACATCACTTTTGAAGGGCTATTGTTATCCCTTAAGGGTATTTTGGGTGTATGAAAAAATATAGAAAGTGCTTTATCTAAATTCTAACTCAAGGATTTTTAGTTAGGATTCTGAAGACTATCGATAACATTTGTGCAAATTGAGTATCAATGAATGCAAATGTTATTTCATAGATTATGTTAAATTGATTGTTCTTTTCAAGCATCACTGTTAAGGATGGATTCTTTCCATGGGAACATTAACATACCAAAGTCATAAAAGCAATTACCCTCCCCCTTCAAATATCAATTAAAAACATCTAGTTATCTTCATACCTACTAAGCATATCATACCTACATACCATACATATGCTTATTCTACAAAGTTGTGTTTAAGAGTTATTTATTACCAGTATGCTTTGCTAAGAATTCCACCAAGTATTTTATCCAATATCATTTTAATAAAATTTAATATCTAAAGTTGTTCATAATCTATTGATATTTTATGTGTCAAGTATGTACAATAATCAAGTGAAAACTCTTATGAGTGACTATTGCATTTGTGGTTGCTAGAAACTAAGCTAGAAACTATTTTCCTTTATTCAAATCCTCCAATTAGGTCCTCTTACCTTGGTCTAGGAAGAGCTAGAAGTAGTAGGCTTAAGTCATCCCCTTTGTTAAGGTGACTCTGATCACCTCCTAGATTTAGTTGGTTGAGTGTTGGACAAATCCCTGGATATCAAAAAAATAACTTTTCATTATTCATCACTCCCTCAAATCCAACCCACTCAAGTTATCTTCTCATTTCCTTAGGGTGTGATTTGGGAGCTAAAACGTCCTTCGAGGGATCGATCTATGATTTTAACACGTAGTTATCCTTCTACAGGGATTAGTCTACTTTTCTTTTTGATAATATGATTTTGATTTTTTAATATCCTTCCTTTGAGGGATTAATATATTAATTTTCATAGGATGCATCCATAGATATCTTCTTCTTTTATTCTGATATGAGTCCCTAGTAGACCATTTCAATGATGGGAAGAGATATATGCACAAACTACACATGTGTGCCCCATGACATGTCTTCGATTGATACACAAGGTGTATGGATGTAATGATTGCATGGTTCCTGCAAAGGAAGAAATTTTCCATGTAAAATATGCAATGATTAGAGATATGGTGTTAATATTTAAGGTTTGAGGATAGTGATGGAAAACCACATACTTTCAAATAATTATAATGATAAGATGGCTGGTTGATGGTGAAATAAGATCTTTGATGTGACTATTGTCATGATAGTTAAGATGTTAATAGTAGAAAGGCTGCAAGTGCAAGGCATTTAGAGGTTCCTTTTTAGGTGTACCATCAAGGGAGGCTAGATGATAAGATCTTGACCCATACTTGTGAGTGATGACATATGGACTGATCTAGTTAGGGAAAAATTTTACATTTACTCCTTTCTAGAGTAGTGACATTTTGATTTTCTTTGAGAATGATATCACCTATGTTAAAGTCATGTTCTTTTACATGTTTTTTATACATACATTTGATGCACTCTTGATAGACATGATGATGTTTGAGAGTTGTTAAGAGTTTTTCATCTAATAATTATAACTATTCTAGATGGTCTTCTCAATAGTCATCATTAGATATGAGTTCCTTGAAGGATATGCAAAGTGATGGTATTTGAATTTCAAGGGGTAAAACCTCCTCATAGTGATAGACTTGGGAAAACGAGTGTAGCACCTATAGGAGTACATATGCTAGTATGATAAGCCTAGAGAGAAAATGGCATTTGGAGATGTCAATTCCTTCCGATTTGTCAATGGTTTTCATGAGGATTTTGTTAAGTGTTTTATTAGAAGATTCATCTTTTCCATTTTCTTGTGGATAGTATGGTGATGAAAATCTTAGTTTGATGTTGAATGTGTCACAAATTTTCTTGATGTATTTACTTTTAAAGGACTTTCCATTATCAATGACGAGTTTGTGAGGAATACCAAAGCAACATATGATATGTTGATAGATGAAATCGATGATTTTATTAGATTTAGTAGATGTCAAGGGAATGGATTCTACCCATTTAGTGAAGTATTCAGTGGCTATGATGATAGAGTGATGTTGTTGTGATGAATGAGGGTTGATTATGCCAATGAGGTCTAACCCCATTATGCGAAAGGCCATAAGTCCCGAGTCGGTTGTAATACTTTATTGAGGATGTGAGTGAGATTAGAATGTTGTTTACATTTAACACATTTATTAACATATGTGCAATAATCTTGATTGATGGTAGGCTAATAATAGCCCATTCGAAGGACACGCTTAGTGATAGCGATTGTCGTTGAAATGTCCACAACATATACCGTCGTGAAATTCTTGAATGCCTTTAGTATAATCATGAAATTTTAGGCATCTTAACAAGAGGCCATTGAATCCATGTTTATAGAGGACACAACTTATGATGATGTATCGGGTAACATGTTGAAGAAAATATCATTTAGCATTTCTAGATAGATCAAGAGGAATTTTAGATTCTAAAAGATAGTCAAATATCTGAGTGTACCATAGGTCAGTTAGATATTTTTGATGATATTGATAGAAGGGAGTTCATTTTTGTGGGATGGTTGATCAAGTCTATGGACAAAAAAATATTTTATAGTTATCAGTTGAATCTTTAGTTGATAAGGGGATGAGGGAGGCTAGAGAAGCCATGTTTTTCGCAAATTTGTTAAAGATTGTGGAACTATTAATATTATGTAATAGTCAAAGGATTCTAAGAGGAATTCAATAATGGCTTTATATTTTTATAGGATTTCATTTTTACACTGATAAATTCCTTTAATTTGATTGATGACAAGCTATGAGTCTCTATAGATATCCCTGATTTGAACACCAAGCATGACTACGGTTTGAATACCCATGAACAAAGCTTCGTATTCTTTCATGTTATTAGTACATTTGAAATTAATTTTGAATGATAGAGGGATGGGAGTTCCTAGGGAGGTATAATGATGATACGACCCCTCCCCTTGCTGGAATTTAGATCCATCAAAGAAGAGGGTCATTTTGAGAGGGTTGTATTCTTGATTGATGATAGTGTTGATAGATTTTTCAAGGAATTGTTCATGAGATGGTTTTTTATTTGGAAGGCTTCGGCAAGTCTGCTCAGTCATAGCTTGTCCTTTGATAATTTTTTATGGGATAAATTCAAGGTCAAACTCAGTCATAAGCATAAGCCATTGAGTAATGTGGTCACTATGATATGGTTTAGAATGCATCATTTTAAGAGGATTGAAATTGGTAATGATGTAAGTCTTGTGTTTTAGTAGATAATGGTGTAGTTTGGAATTTTCTAAGTACAAGCCACAACAAAAATATTTTTATTCAAAGTGTAAAAATTTCGTATGCATGAAGAGAGTGGCTTATATAGTAAACGTCATGTTCCCAACCATGCTCATCTCAATCAATGAGCATGGCACCCAAGGCATGATCAGTAGCAAATATATAAAGGTAGAAAGACTCCCCTCGCGTGGCGAGTGTGAGAACAAGTGGAAATAGGATTTATTTTTTGAGGTCTTCAAAGGCCTTTTGATAATCTTGGTCTCATCTGAAGTTAATGTCTTTTTGAAGAATATGGTGAAAGGGTTGATAGTGATTTAGGAGTTGTGATATAAAGCAGTGGATGGACTGAAGATTACATTAAAGGCTATGAAGTTATTTAAGATTTTATGGAGGAGGCATTTTGATAATGGTCTTGATATTATTGGGGTCTAATTAAATTCCCGGATAAATATGATGAACCCTAAGAGCTTTCCAGTGAGAACACCAAACACACACTTATCGGGGTTGAGGTGGAGAAAGTATTGAATAAGATGAGTGAATATAGCATCAAGGATGGCGAGATGATCCCTACACTTTTATTTCCATTAAATATCATCAACACATTCTTCTATGGTTTTGTGGATAAGGTCGTGGAAAATATATGCCATAGCACATTGATAAGTGGCCTCCGCATTCTTAATTTTGAAGGGCATAACGCTGCAATAGAAAGTACCCAAAGGAGTGATGAAGAATGTTTTTTGTTGATTGCAGTAGTGATGAGGATTTGGTTATAACTAAAGAAGCCATCCATATGGGAGAGCATATCGTGTTCGGTTATTAGATTGATGAGTTATTCAATGTTTGGAATAGGAAGTCATATTTACGACATGACAGATTGAGAACTTGGAATTTTGTGTACATGTGTAACTTTCCGAGGCTTTGGTTATGGGTACAATATTAGAGACCCATTGTGGGTAGTCAATGGGTATGATGAAATTATCAGAGAGAAGACATTATAACTCTTCTTTGATGAGAAGAGTTATGTGAGGGTGCATCCTATGTAGATTTTTTTTGAGTTTTGGCATTTGGATAAGTGAAGATGTTGTGAACGATGATGTTGGATGTGATGCCTAACATATCAGTATATGACCAAGTAAAGGCTTGACTATATTTTGATAGGAAGGTGGTGAAGTCATTTAACTCCTTTGGATATAAATATTGATTGACTTTAACTATATGAGGATCTTGTGGAGTCCCTATATTAACATTGATACTAGATCCATTGAGAAGAGTTGAAGTTTCAGGTGGTAACGATTTCTGAAGGAAATGATCCTATACCCCGTGTGAGAGAGAATGGTTTGATTGTCTTGGAATTAGAGGATGTTAACGGTGGGTGAATCTTCTTCTATCATTTCAGACTAGATGAGAGGAAGAGTCTTAATATCATGATTAGTTTGATAGGTCAATGGTCCTAATGTAATAGTATTGACTAAAAACATTTAAGCAGAATGGAGATGGTGTCATCTATGTCCATAGGGTCATTGTGCATAGGTGGGGAGGATGTTTATGGTTCTATGATGGTTTTAGATTTGGTATGTGTGGAGGATTTGGATACGTATTTCTCATAACGTAGCTCGTATTTTTCATATGGTTTGAGAGAATGTTGGATAATTAAGTCATGGATACCCTGCTCATAACGCCTAAATCCAAATCCTTTCCAAGCACAATGATGGAGGTACATCTATGTGAATACTTGATTATATAATAATTTTAAGTCTGATATGAATGGCATGGCATGATGTTGATAAGTAGGTTACATAGGAAGTTGATTCCTCCATATAAAAGGTTTGTTTTTATATGTGGTGGACTATAGGAGATGACATGTCTAACATCACTTTCCTACATGGGTTTTTTTCCATGTCTTTTGTATGTTTTAGGTGTCGGAAGTGAGTTGAGTGTAACGAGATGATACTACCCTGAGTGAAAGACGTTGCATAATGTTTTCAAAGGAAGATCCATCTGGTAGTTTGGATGATGTAATAGATAAACTAGTATATGCTTCATCATAGGATCCTAGGTTTGATTTGGGAAAATGTATGTCATGCTACAAGCTCTATAAGGGTTAGGATTTGTAGCAATGTAAAGGTTTTACCTTCATTTTCATACTTAATACATTGATGGAGTGTTGATGGGATATAACATATATTTCATTCTAGGTTTGTCCTAGTAGTATGTTGTATTGGAACTCTCCTTCTACCATATAGAAGAGTTCGAGGTAGTGTTTTAATGTCAACTTTAAGTGGTAATGTCAACTATAACACCCAATTTGGGAGCATTTGTATCATTAAAATATTGAAGCACAATAGGTGTCTGGGTGATAATGGTGTTAGGTAGTCAAATTTTGTTGAAGGCATATGATGATATGATATTAATATTGGCGTCATTATCAATCATAACCCTCTTAACGAGGATGTCGTTGATTTGAGCAAGTGATGAAGAGGGGAATATCATGGTCTTCTGGTTGTAAGGATGGTATTTCAAAACTGTCAAAGGAGATAGCGGTGGATGTTTTAAGAGTGCCTACTAGATTTGTAAAGAGTTTTGGATCATCTGAGGGAAATGATATGGATTGAAGTGATTCAATCATGGCTTGGTAGTGTGAAGATGAGGTTTGAACTAGCTCATAAAGGGACATCTTGACTAGATCTTGGTGAAGTTGTTTGATGATGACATTTTGAACTATGGTTGTGGATTGTGTGAGATGATTAGCGAGGATGGAAACCTTGGCCTTATTATATGGTGTTGGAGTTGAAGACTCGGGAGTGAGTGGGATGGATACTTTAGATTTGTCTTGATCGAAGTTTTGATTTTGTGTGTACGTGCTCTAGTAGTAATGCATCTGCGTTGATTTGGTGAGGAGGGTCCTTGTTAGAAGAATTATTACTTCGGTAGTCATGGATGTAGGTTTTAGTTTAGATATAGTGGGCATAGTTGTTTTGTGGGATGATTTGGATGTTTGTAATTCAGGGGATAAGGCCCTTATTAAAAATAATTTTTATAACGTCCGGAGGTTTTACAATCTTTTGTGTGATGTCTTGGTGTGCAATGATAATCACAAGAGGATTCAAAGTTATACCAAGAAGGATTCCACCCTCAAGATCTAGATGGATTAAGAGGGGGTAATGTTATGATGGATTGTTGAAGGATCCTTTCAAGGAGTAATGTATAATGTCCTTTCGAGGTGGAATTTGAAGGAAGTGGTGATTTTTTTATGGTAGGAGCATTAGAGGAATGGTTTTATGTATAATATGTTTGGATGTTTAGGGAATGATTTTGGATTTTCTGATTTTGACTAGTAATAAGGATGATGGATGTGGTCCCTAAAATAGAAGTCAAATGGATTGGTTTTTCCGTCGAAGGGGTAATGTGAAGATGTGTTTTTTTTTGGATTCTTAGATGGACATTATGGTCATATTATAGATGTTTTAAAGGTGTGTAGTTAATTCTAGGCATCATGGTCATCATATGAGCTCTTCACAATTTTAAGATAGGCTTATTTTATAAAACTTGTGAAGATATTACAGGGTGTTTTAGATGAGGATTAAGCAAACAAGTAGATGTAGATAACGGTGGTTTATTTTTAATGGTAGGATTTGTAGATGCGGTTGGTTTGATGTTAGATGATTTTATGGAAGAGCTATTTGGTGGATGGCTCAGATGTGGATTTTATGACAGGAGTTGCAGGTGATTGTTCTTTGACTATGTTTATAGTATTTTGGGTCCTGGATGTAATTGGTTTTGGTGACTAGTAGGTGAGGAGTGATTTGTAAAAGATTGTTTAAAGACATCCAAATTTTTATTTTGAGTCACATTGGGTTTATATTATTATAAGTAACATTTGTCAATTATATCTTGGGGACGTTTCAAAATGAACAACACCTTTTGATGTCATGACCTTTGACCCTATGGTATTTGCAATAATCATTATCTATACCAAGAGGGTTTTGAGATGGATGTATTGATGGGGTGGATAGGAGGAAGAGTGATCATGTTGGCAGCCAAGATTTTATCAAAGACTACATAATAAGAATCATCGATAGGAGTGTAGTTGTGATGAGAGCATTCTAAATTCTCTTTAGGTGTGGTTTTCATGATAATTGTGTTAGATGATGATTTAGATTTATCTTGACTAGAAGATGGTTTGGATGAAAACTCAGGTTTTGGTTTCTTTGATCTAATTTTAACTCTACCATCTTCAAGAGCATGAATCTCAAGTTTGTGAGCCATAGTGAAGGCTTCATCAAACATTTAGAAGGATTGAATTTGTAGTGTAGATGAAATGTGTTTGGCACAGGAACAAGAGAATAACTCTATTAGCTTAATCTATGGGAGACGAGAATGATATTTGGTTGATAATGCCTCTCCAACGGGTGACGAAGTTAGAAATGGATTCATCTTAAAATTGTTTGATTGTGTACATATTGTTGATGGTTATTTTATGGGTGATGTTGATTAAGAAATGTTTAAGGAAGAGATGAGCAAGTTGTGCGAATGAGAATAGAAAATATTGTGGGATATTGTTATACCAGTCTAAGGTAGAGCTAGCTAAGGACATAGGAAATGTCCTCAACATGAGGTCTTGGTCATGTGTTATAAGATAACAAGCATGTCAGAAAGCCCAAATGTGTTGTTAATGGTCTTCTTGTTGTAGAACTTGAGTAACTCAGAATTTCCTAGTGAAGAGGATAAAATTTATATGGTATGGATGGATGGATGGTTTCGTTACATATTTTCTCCTAGAATAATGTGTTCTTGGGTCCCATGGAAGTAGCTTCAAGGCTAGATAGTTTGTTTATTAAATCATATCGAAGTTCAATTTGTGGTTTTTTGGATGTTGGATGATGAAGGACTAGGTTAATTAAATGAGAAGTGATTTTGTTATTTATATGATTATGGGATATTTTACTAAAAAGGAGTACCCGTGGGAACATTATAAATGGGTTGTGAAACTAAAGGCTGTGAAGGTTGAATGTACTGATATTGGAAAGGCATGGATGTGTTTATAAGAGGTTGTGATAATTAAGGTATATGATGGAAAGGAATCGATGTGTGGATAATAGGTTGCACTTACGAGGTGCATGTTAGAAAGGAATAGTGGTATGAATGAGATGTTGAGATTTTTGTGGTATATTTTGAGAGGAAGTAGGGATGGTAGATGATTTTTGTGAAGAAGGATGGATAGTAGAAAGATAACTTGTATTGATGAGTTGTGTGGATGTTGGGATAGGCATTATTAAATTTTGAACAACCGATGTGGGTTGTTGGGATGGAGGAGGTGAGATATACTTGTCAATATGATACTTTGAAACCACAAGAAGAGTCTATATGGTAAAAGAGACTAAGGGGTTGATGTGGATGAAGATACATTAGTATTATTTTGGGATGATGTGGAGTTAAATGAAATATTTGTTGATGACGTAGGTTTTTTATTAGTCGTGTCCTCTAAGGAGACCACATTAAGGTAAAAAATAATGACATGAGGTGAGGATGCGACGTTAGATGTTTTTCAATTTTTGAAAGTAGGATAAGGATGTATTGTTGGGCCTTGGAATATTAGCTAAGTACCAAAGGGCATGCGCACATAGGACCGAAAAGGGCGAGTAAGGAGAAGCGCGCAGGACAAAAAGGTTTAAGAAAGGTTTAGGAGAAACTAGGGTGCACATAGAAGGAAGAGCCTTGGGTTCAAAGGACTTAGCCATATTCGGCATTTGGAGGCACTTGAGGAAAAACGTGACCCAACTAGGCATGCTAAGTGGATAAGGTGCCAGCCTGGAACCTTGAAGGTCAAGAAAGGATATTCCACTCGGGAATATTCCTAGAAGACATCATTACAGAGAGTGGAGGGCTTGAAAAGGGATAAGCATTCACCATTGGAGGACCACATGTATATTTGGCATGCAATCTGCTCGGGAGGGAAGGTATGGTAGTGGGTGTTGTTCCTATAAAAGAGATGCTGAGAAGAAAAGAAAGAGGTGTGAAAAGGAGAGAAGAGAATTCTTAAAGAGATAAAATGTTGAGTAATAGAATGTTGTAGTAATGTTAGGGCTTAGAGTACTTAGTGTTGAGGGTTCTAAAGGATGTAATAGTCATCTGTATGGCAAGTAGGGTCTATAACAAGGATCCAAATGGGAGGGTATATCTAGGATCTCTCATCAAGGAAGATCTATAGGGATTAAGTCTATGTTATTTAAGAGGCACATGTGCGTGATGACCTCCTTTTGAATGTAATGTAATGTGGCTACCAATAAATATATATATATAAGGGTTTGTTCTGTATATCAATTCTAAGGGTGAAAACCCTTGTGTTATATGATTGACATGGTTCAGATTTGGTTTATTATGCTTTTTACATTGTTATTAAGTCTTTTTAATGCATTGATATATGGATCTGTAAGCTGCCCCTTCCGCTTTACTTTTAACTAAATGTTTGTACTTATCATTCTGTAAATCATCCTCCTTCAATGGAAAATCCTTCTCACAATGCTCACATAAAGGAAGGGCTCGGTGCCCGTGTGTTCCTTGGGTGAGCACCAAAGTCTGCCCATTTGGGTGATAGGCTAGCACGCTCGGGGGTAGAAAGTAATATTGAGGGTAGATTAAAATGACTACATATTGGTTCCATTTTGGGACCTCTTTTCAAAGTTGTTGTGAGAATGATGTGTGATGACAAAGTGCTTAACCTTGGATAGAGTCAAATCATGGTTTAATATAACGGAGGATGAGTTTTCTCAAAGATTTAGTACTATACCTAAGTTTGATGCATGTAAAGGGGTAGAAGAACATATGTATCATGAGTTATATGAGACCTTATTTTGTTTATTTCTGTGGATTTGTATGAATTACTTTTAGGGTATGCATCTAGATCAAGCTGGTATTATAGATCTTGCATGTGGACCCTAGATGAATATCCAGAGGTCGCATGATGCGGATCTGACTGGAAACGTGTTGTTGATCATTAGTGGAGAAGAGTGTTGACCAGTTATACCCTGAAATATGCTATTTCTACATATTCCTATCTGAAGGTTCCTAAGTTTGAGTTCTTAAGGGAGGCTAGAGGATTGTTTTTGCATGATATCCCTTTAGCTATAAAGATCTTGATCGTTACACTGAGTTTGGAAGCATTTCCTATGGTCAGCTAAGATTCTACTGAGTGTTATCCGAGGAAGCTATGGTGGAGGAAGATGGCAGACCTTGCAATTGAAAATAGGAGGGAGGAAAGTCAACTCAAGTATAGTGAAGCATGAGAAATTGAGTTGGCTAGATAACGTGAGGTTATAGGATTAATGGATCTATGGAGGTAGACGTTGTGGGAAGGAATTAAGGTTCACGCAGAGGATGTGGACCCGAGCATTTTGTGCTACCCCATCTTGGAAATCATGGGAGAGAGACCCCTTCAGCTTCTGATGAGAGTTCGTCACTTAGAGAAAGGAGAGTCATCGGCACACATATGAATCAACTTAGTGACCAACCCCTGGTGCTTAGTTTTCCAAATCTAGAGATAAGTATTGCTAACCCAGTTGGTATTGGTGGAAGTGACCGATCAATACCAAGGAGGTATAACTTTTCATTTGGCACATCTATGGCTGCAAAATCATGCCCTGTGTTTTGAGGTATATTATCTAGAACGACATTTGGGCAAAGTACGGGCACGGAACACACATATGGTAGTGGTACAATATCATAGACTATTAGCGTGTAGTTCGGCACAATAATGGGGACACAAGGCACAACCACTTTAGGACCTTTACCAGCTACGTGAGGTGGATCTAGTGGAATAGGAATTAGTGGACCTAGTAGACTGGTGGATCTAGAGGATTAGGTAGATCGGGAGGATTAGGCACTAATGGATCTAGTGGATCTAGTGTTGGAGAAAACACTTGGAGGAAATCAAGGTTATGGATCAGGTGGACATGGACCTTAACCACCTCAATAATTATTTTTGAAATGTCTTTACATCTACCAGACTATAAAGGTGTTGAGGATTCTACAGAGTATGTACACAAGTGTGAGTTTGTTATGGCACAAAAATAGGATCAATACCTGGAATGGAAGGCAAGTAAGTTTGCAATGATGTTGCAAGGATGCGCGCATAGTTTGTACTAGAAGTATGACCCCCCCCAGAAAGTGGTAGATTACATCGCGATAGGGAATACCTTCTTAGCTGAATTTCATAGCTATGAGTTTGAACAGAAGAGCATTAGCATGCTGAAGGAGATTCAACAAGGTATGGAAGAGAGTGTGTGGGAATATGACGTGCATTTTAAGACTCTCCTATCAAATTTGTTTTATGATATTCACCTTTCCCAAAAAGCTCAATGGTTTTTTAGAGGGTTAATAACACCTTTTAAGAGAACACTCTCGCACAAGACTTTCACAGACCAATGCAAGGCCTTGGAGGTTTCCCTATATGTTGAGGCTATTAGAAGCATGGATACCAATGTTAGCCCTCTTCTTGAAGCATATATTTTTGTAATGGAAAAGAAGCTAGAGAATCTATCTACAAAATTGTCGCATGAGACTCATAGTGGCCTATGGTGCACAAATTATGTGAGGGGAGGGACATATAAAGGACATTTTTCCTTAGAGATCGGTACGCACCATGACAGTGGACTATGAGATTGACCACAGAGATCATGATGTAATTATATTTCCACTACTTAAGTGTGTGATCTGTAATAATGTGTCTTATTATTGCAATATTTTCACCTCTACTACTCATGACACCAAATATTGTAGATTGATTGACCAGATACATGATGCCATTCATATTGGTGTGTGTAAAACCAACCTCACAAAAATTTCCAAGGATGATGGTCGTCACTATGAAGGGCACACAGATAAAGGGACGCATGGAAGAGGTTTCAAAGGAGGATTTTGTGGTCGTGGAAACCATGTAGAGGAGGGAGAAGTGAGTTCCCGTGTGGAATTGTTATAATTGTGGATCTACGGAGCACTATAAATGTGAATGCCTTGATCTATTATAATGCTCTTGGTGTGGAAAGAAACACAAGTATGAGGAGTTTCTAGAGCTATTTGAACATATGATCCAGCAACACTAGAAGGACAAAGGCACCGGAATGGTAAGCGTAAATAAGGTCAACTTGCAATGGATGCCAAGGGTGGCATGTGACTCAGAACTAGAACTTGTACTAGTGACAACATGAGATGAAGTTACGCACGCAAGGAGACACCAAGGCAGAATCCCTTGGTTACTAGAGAAGAGGTGGTGTATGGTAAGTATCCGGACCCTACTCATCAGAAAGAGGTGTATCAGAGACCATGGATGTGATTCGGAGCCTACAAGGAGAAATCCAATGCCTGAAGGAGAAGTCAAGATGGTTAGAACAAAGGAAGAGTGTTGAAGCTCTGCAGAAGGATTTGGATGAGGTCAGGGAAGTATGTAAAATGTTGAGGTAGGATAATATCATTATTTTCCTAGTGGATTAGTTATGGAATAAAGTACCACATGCCAAAGTAGAGCGTAAGAGGCAGGTTTTGCATGCTAACCTTTCTCCCCACAGCCTTGACTATGATAAGGAGATTACCTTAAATGTTGTTATGTATGGATGGCTCCTAAGCAATATTCTGATTGACATGGGAATGGAAGTCAATGTTCTCACCTAGACACCTAGAACCAAATGGGAAGGCCCCCATTACATTCATCTTCAAATGTGTTGTATATGGCCAACAAGAACAAAGGTGATGCCCATTGGTGTTTTGAAAGATGTTGTTATCACTATCCAAGGGGAAAAATTCACTGGATATTTTGAGGTCTTGGCACTAGCTGAGGTGGGAATTTTTCCATCCTTACTTGGGCACCCATGGTGTTATAAGAACAATGCTGACCTATGGTTCAATAAAGGGTACATAAGTTTTGAGAACAAGGAAGAATGGGTAATCATCCCCTTGACTAATGGGAATTCAACACCCTATACTGATCCCTTGGGTGAATAATTTCTTGACATGATCTATGTGCGCTCTATCAGGGACCCTGAGGTGATTAATCCTACGGAAGGAGTTATTCAGTTTGAAGACACTCAATCTATGAGTGATACAACTAGTGTGGCATGTGAAAATTGGGCACACAAGACTTATGAGTTAATTGGGTAGAAATTAAGAGGATCTTTTACAAGAGTAATGAAGGCATGTTTAGTCAAGTGCCTGGGAGGAAATAAGTTGCCAAGTTACTCTGGAGGGGCCAAACCTGATGTTTTCTTACGAGAGATAGACATAGTGTAAAAGTGAGATCAAAAGAATAAGGATGCTCAACTATAACTTTCTCGGGACCATAGCACATTGGTGGGCACACTTTCCAATAGCCTTCTAGAGTGGCACAAAGTAAGAATAATGTTCTCTATTATTTTTTCCCATAGGAATGCACCCACAATCATACAAGACTATCATGGGAAGGATCCCACCTCATTTCACATCCAAACATGTGAGAAGGCTTGGATGGAAGGCGTAGAAGAATTACCACCTTCTCTATGGGTGCATAAGTTATACTCCACTTTACAAGGTTGTGCATGCGTATGGTACATTCACTCAGAAATGTGCCATCAAAAAGGAAATTTGTAGGATTTGATGGTTGACCTCCTTCAAGCTTTTGAATATCAAAGCACCAAGCCATCAGTGGATAAGGTGTTACAGGTTGTTAAACACCTAACGATGGGAGATAGTGCCATGGTAGAAGATAGAATATTGGAGTTATTGGGTGAACCTAGTTTAGAAGAGCACTTTGATGAGGAGGAGTCAGAAGAGATACAGCTCGAGCGTGCATACATGGAGAAAGAAAATGGAAAAATGTTCTATGTGATAGATGGAAAAGAGATGGAAAAATTATATGTTAATCATATTGAAGGTACGCGTGAAGTTATGGATAGTGTTGATGAGCAAGCATGCACCTACCATGAACCCCTCAAAACAAATAAAGTTAACATTAGCTCAGAAATGGAACCTAAGGAGGCTACGATTGGGGACTATTGGTCAGAAAAGGAGGTTTTGAAGATCATTGACATGTTGCATGAGTTGCATGACTTATTTTCGTGTGGATACCATGAGCTTAAAGACATCCGCCACTCCTTGGGGTGAATGAAAATCAAGTTAAAGGAGGGTGCACGCCCAATTTGAAAGATACCTTACCGAATGAATCCAAATTTATTCGTCCGAGGTCAAGGAGGAGATAGACAAGATGATTACATCAGACATCATTGAATCTATGGAGGAATTTGAATGGGTAATCCCCATGGTCATCAGCATTAAGAAGGATGGAAGGATAAGGATTTGTGTTGACTACAGGGACTTAAATGTGGTATGTGTAATTGATCCTTTTCCAACCCCTTTTACTAAGGAAATCTTAGAAGGAGTCGTTGGGCACAAAATATATTCCTTCACGGATGGATTTTAGGATACCATCAAGTTAGAATTGCCAAAAGAGTACCAAGAAAAGAAAACTTTCACCACTGAATGGGGAATTTTTTCCTACATGGTCATGCCTTTTGGACTGAAGAATGCACCTGTTGTGTTTTTGCGCATAGTGGTCAAGGATTTTAGGATTTTATCCATAAGTTCCTTTAGTTCTACCTTGATGACTAGATAGTGTATGGACTAGTGAAATACTATTGTGAAAATTTATGGTTGATGTTCGAGAGATGCCGGTAGTTGCGTATATCCCTCGACATCAAGAAAATGTCTCTTCACTACTCCATTTGGAAACCCGATGAGGCACATCATATGTAAGGAAGGCTTATTGGTGGATCTCGCCAAAGTTATCATTATTGAGGAATTAGGGGAGCCTACCAGCCAGAGCATGGTGTGTAGATTCCTTGGGCATATGGGGTACTACCGAAATTTTATTAAGGGGTATGCCAAGATCGTCACATCATTGGAGAAGTGACTAAAACACAAAAGTGCATTTCACCGTGGAGAGGCGCATGTAAAATGTTTGATATATTGAAGAATAGGCTTATCGCTGCACCCATATTACACTTTCCCTCTTGGGATAGTCTATTCCATGTACATTTTGTTGTTTTAGGGATGGAAATTGGGGCGTATTAGCAGAGCCTGGAGAAGGTATTTTTGACTACCCCTTGTGTTTCTCTAGTAGGAAGTTAACACCATCGAGATCAAAACTACACTTCTACCGAGCATGAAGCACTATCAATGATCTACGCATTGCACAAATCCAAGCAATATCTCATTGGCAACACCCTTCATATTCTACACGTAGACCACGTGGAATTAAAGTACTTGTTGAACAAGCTTGTTTTACAAGGTTACATGTGTCAATGAGTCTTGTTATTCTAAGAGTTTGAGTTTACAATTGTTATGAAGCCAGAAAGAATAACTCGAGTCCTAACCATTTTCAAGGATTGACTCAACCAAGGATGTGCGAGATCATTGAGGATATAATGCTAGAACCACAATTGTTTAGGTTGTGGTGCATACCCTCTTATTTGGAATATATTTATATGTTTCTCAAAATGGGTGTGGCGCCAGAGGAAATGAAGACTACGGAAAGAAACCGATTAACCATGCATGTTATGCCCTACATGCTAATCAATGGATACTTATACAAACTAGGTCATGATGAGGTTTTGTGTCGGTGTGTGTTAGAACATGAGCGCATTGCAATCATGGAGGAAGTGCACGGTGGGATTACAGGAGGATAATAAGCAAGGAATGCCTCTGCATGAAAAATTCTACTAACGAGGGCTTTGGTGGGAAATCATCTACCAAGATTCCATTGATTTTTACAAGGCCTATTACCATTTCCATCACCTTGGCAAACCAGAAGAAGGGATGATATGCCCTTGAGGTGATAGCTAGTGCAGAACCATTTGAGAAGTGGGCCATTGATTTTGTAGGACCAATTTCACCATTGCACACAAAGGACCGGTTCATGCTTTATAATCACTTACACTAACTACTTGAACAATATGGCGGCAGGCATCACCTACAAGGAATTCACAACAGCAACAATAGCTAGGTTTTTATGGGAAAATATAATCAATAGATATGGATGTCTATTGATTTTAATGAGTGATAGGGGTACCCATTTCTTGAATGAGATAGTCAAAAAAATTTGGAAAAATTCATGATCACCCACCATAAGACTACCCCATATCACCCACAAGATAATGGAACTATTGAGGTGTTTAACAAAATTCTAAGTCACACACTTGACAAAAATTTGTGATGTGGGAAGATAGGATTGGGATGAAAAAGTTTTAGTTGTACTATGGGCATATAGGACTACCTACAAGAAATTAAATAAGGACACACTTTCCAATTGGTGTTTGATGTAGAAGTGATGTTACCTATTGAATTCATGTTACCATCCTTGCGGATTGTGTGCGCAGGAGGGTTAGCTGATGAGAAAGCACTATAGGAGTGCATGGAGAAGTTAATGCAGTTGGATGAAATGCGATCACTTGCTAGGTGGAGTCAAAATACTGAAAAGGTGTGACAAAAAGCATGGCATGATCACCATATTAAAAACAAACAATTCGAGGTTGGGCAGATGGTCTTGCTTTATGACTCCAAATTTTTACACCATCCTAGGAAACTGAAATTCCATTGGTTAGGGTCATATATCATCTCATACATCCTTGATTCATGTGCATCCCAGTTACAAGCACTGGATGGGGTAAGATTACTAGGCCATTTCAATGGGAGTAGGTCAAGCCCAACTATAAATAAGGCTTCGTTAATCAAAAATAAGGTAGTATTTCCATTTATCCTAGGGTTTCCTTTAATGCATTTCCCTTCTTTGTGATTCCCCTTATAGTTGCTTGTTCCATTTCATTTAGTTTTTTTGTGCATGTTGTGCGCTAGTATCCACTTATTATTTTCAAAAAAATTGTATGCGTAGAGGAACACGCATCCATTTTTGTGTGGGGTGGAGTAATGTGATAAGTAATGGAAGTTGGTAGTGGAAGCTATGTTTCGATGGCCCGTATTGAAGAATCAAAAGTGCAAAGTTTAGAAGAGCACACATAGAAAAGATGGACATAATGAGTTTGGTGTCAAGAGAACTTTACACAGACAACATACAAGTATTAAAAGTGCAAGAACAACACGAGGTAGGCGATGTCAAAATCAGGGTAAGGATAGAAGAAGTTCCTTCAGTACTATGAGCACATGCGTAAATATCTTTGATCAAGAAGGATGTTTGCACACCATAAGGTTGAATTTTTCACGCAGGATTGGGCATGGAGGTAAAAGCGTTGAAGGTCAGTTTATGAGGAAAAATTTGCCTTTATTGTAAAGGTACGAGGGTATGTGGCATTGCATTTATTGCAGAAAAAAAGAAAAAACTATAAGTAAGAGGTCGGGATACATTATTGTTACATTGCATTTGTGATATCAAAGAGATCTTGTGAACTAGGGCATCCTTGAGAAAAGTTACACAAAATAATTTTGTGAAGATCGAGTGTATAGTGAGTTTGATTAATGAACCAGGGTGGAAAAATAGTACACGGGTGTGAGGGAAAGGGTTATTGGAGTTTTGAAACCTACAAGGGAATACGTCATCTTATGGAAGGAAGGGTTTTTCTATGTTAGGGTTCCACAGCTAGGGCACAGGATTGAAGGGATTTTTCACGTAAGAGTAGAACAATAGAGTTGAGCAGAGCTAGAATCAAAAGGAAGAAAGAATTTTTTAATAACCCGACAAGAGAAATGGCACCAAGGAAAGCAACCCTTGTTTCACTAGAGAATAACAAGGAAATAGGCAGAGAGGGATAAGATCCTAGCTGAGGTTAAAAATAATATGGAAGCAATCGAATCCTTGTTGTGTTCAATTAATAATTGGCTTAAGGAGTTGTACCCCTAGATCACTCACAAGATTGACATTTGGATGACATTAGCAAACAATTATAAGGAATTGTAGATACGTTAAATGCTAAGGGTGACAAATTAAGTTTTGAGGAGGTGAGCACTCTAGTGGGTGACCTACTTCAATAGGCACAAGGTGAAGTGGATGCTTGGGAGAAGATTGAGGTGACAGTAAGAAATGAGTTCCCACTCCTCTTGTAGAAATAGCAAGTTCTTCTATTCTTTCACTCTTCCATTCTTCATTATTCATACAAATTATCGGGTCCCTCTATTATTTATTCTTTGAAGAATCAATATGTTTCCAAGGAAGGAGAACAATCTTAGTGTGGGGTGATATTGGGCCTTGGAATATTGACTAAGTACCAAAGGGTGCGCACACACATGACCCAAGAAGGAGAAGGGCACGCAGGAGAAGTGTGCGGGAGGACGAGAAAAGTTTAAGAAGTGTTTAGGAGAAACCAAGTTGATTTCTCCTCTTGGGAGATTAAGTGAATATAATATATTAACCTTATAATTAGACTATGTAACCAAGAAATATGAAGTGTTATTTTTAATACTAGAAATAAATGTGAGTTTGATGAGGGAAGCGAGACAAAAATGCAATGCTCGGAAATAAAAATAAGGGAAAGAGACGCACCTATAAAATGCTTCCTTTTAAATTTTTTATTTTTTTTTTTTAGAATAGCTAGTGTAGTAAGAAAGAAGCTCCTAAAGTAGAAACCTACAAGGGTTAGATGAAAATAGAAAACAAAAAAGAGAAAGGAAGGTTAAATGCTAACTGACTAAGCAATAAAGGGAGTCGGGTTCTAGCCAATATTGGGGCCTCTTGAGCTAACCGAGCTTAGTATTGGGGCCTACCCCTTCACTTCACGGTCTTGTAGAGATAAGGGAGTTGGATTCCTAGCCAATATACCGGAAACACCGAGTTGGTTTCTCCTCTTGGTGATGAAATCCAAGTAGGTCCACTTGGGTAGGAATGTTTCAATGCAAGTTTTGTTTAAAATGATTTAGGATGTGTGTGAGGGAGATTAAGTGAATATAATATATTAACCTTGTAATTAGACTATGTAACTAAGAAAGATGAAGGGTTATTTTTAATACCGAAATAAATGTGAGTTCGATGACGGAAGGCAGAGACAAAAATACAATGCTCGGAAATAAAAATAAGGAAAGAGACGCACCTATAAAACGCTTCCTTTTTAATTTTTATTTTTATTTTTTAGAATAGCTACGGTGCAAAGAAGAAAGAAGCTCCTAAAGTAGAAACCTACAAGGGTTATATGAAAATAGAAAACAAAAAAAAGAGAAAGGAAGGTTAAATGCTAACCGACTAAGCAATAAAAAGAAATCTATCGATATCGTCAACGATTTACGGGAATTATTGTCAATTCACCAAAATCGCTAGCAATTTGAAAGGGTCATTAGTGATTATAAAGTAAAAAACCAAAAGGTAAAAATTAATTAATTTTAAATGAAAGAAAAGGGACTATGTCCCATCGGGTGTACCAAAATGTACGAGAGAGTATTTTCTTTCCAACTTCAACTTAATAAAATGAAATAAAAAAATTGACCTTGGAAGACAGTAGGGTTTACCGATACCGCGATGATGGATGTTGATATGGTTGAATAAATCTCCTTCTTCTTAGGTCGATGAAGAAACCAGCAGATCAAAGACAACTAAACAAAATATATTAGATAAATGGATAAATGAGCTTCTTGGCAAAGGACAATTCTAGAAATCCAAAGGGACTTCCGTGAAGGATGTCGGCTTGTTTTGATACAATTAAGTAGATTGACAATAATGATAAAGATATGTAAATGAAAATGATAGATAGATAATGGATAAGAAGCTTTAGAACTCAAGATCAAAGGGCAAGTCATGTGCATCTTCAAATGTGGCCCAAGAAAGGGTGGATGTAATCTAGATAGACTCAAAGTAATCATACCAAGAGTATTCTATTTCTTGTTAGATGTTGTGGAGGAACTCGATCTAATCATTGATGTCTTCTATGTCACCAAAAATCAAATTTCACACAATGTCAACTCATGAAGGATGTTTTATTTTTCCTAAAATAAGGGTTTTGAACTATTGGAAGATCATAGATGTTTGTGATAGGATGGGACCGGCCAGGTACTACCATCTAAAGTAAATCCATGCTTACAGAGGACAAGTTAAATCTAAATATTGATAAAATTGATAGTAAACTGATGAATTAATTAAAATATGTAAATTGATAGGGATCGTTGATAATTGAAGGGATCGCGGCAATCGGGAAAATCGTGGGTGATTCAAGCAATCGCTGGCAATTACTATGAAAATGATCAACTTTGATAAAAATGCTAAACAAAGCTTTTAAATGATATTTTTTTCTATGTTTTATGAAATACAAATTATGAAATAAAACAAATAAATACCTCTTGATCTAGGAGTAAGTTGAAATATTCCTCAAAACGTCAAACAAAGTTGATTAAAGCTAATAAACAGTTATTGAACTTCTTGAGGAATAATTGAAGAAAAGACTATCAAAATGATGTGTATGCGAGAGCTTGAGGTTGATACAAGTCCTTGATGATCTCTCTGAAGTGACTTAGATTTGTTGCTAGGTTGAAGACAAAGTGCAAGTATGAGAAAAATATTTCTAAAGATCACTAAGAAAGGAGAAAAAACTCCTATTTATAATCATTGGTGATTAGGAAGAATCATCGGCGATCTAGGATTTTTGGGAAAACATTTAGGAAATGGTTGAAACCACTTCCGAAAATGAGTTTTCAGGAAATTATGAGGGAAAATGGTTAGGAGGAGGTTATGGATGATTTGGGGAGGTTAGGATGTTAATATAAAATAGGTTTGAGGTGATTTATAGGTTTTAAGTGGTTTTAAAGAGGTTGAGGTAGTTTGGGATGGGTAAATAGTAATTTTGAAGGGTGTAAAAATTGATTTTACTAGGTGAGGAGAGGGTGACTTAGGATAATGACATAATGATAAGTTTTAGATTAAATAATGTGTGTATAAGATGAAGTGTGTGGGTTAATGAAAACATGGTGTCTACACAAGGCATTCAATGGAAATCTAAAGATATGTGGTACAATCCTAAATTAGAACAAGACTATGTGACAATTGTTGACAACTCTAGAGTATACATAAAAATTAATTAATAGTATCAAAAATAATTATGTATATATAATAAATCCTAATAATTTATGCTTATTAATGTGAGATAATCTTGTTTCTCTTTCTAGCTCCAACTTTTTCTCCTGTTGATGCACATCAAATGCACACCCTAGGGGATAATGATAGGCTCTTAATTTCCTCCTCATTTTAGAGCCAAGAAAATGTCTTAGTGCATGAGTTACATGTATGTGGCCTTATAAAAGACTAATGAGGGTGTTTGTTAGACAACATTACAGTCCTAATAGTGTCACTCTTGGCACCACATCAATTATTTTGTAACTAATTTATACCTAAAGTTAATTGACTTCCTAACTAATTGGTATTTCTCATAAGAAAACAAAAAAGGAAGAAAGGAAAAAGAGAAAATAATATTCCACAAAAACTGAATTTAATGAACCTAAATTATATAAATTAAGCATCTATGCTTAAAAGAACCAAATGCACTCAATTCAATTTACACATGAATTCTCATGATATCTGGTGCAAGGATTCAAAGAAAATTAAAACAATGACTATACTCGATCATTCATAAACTGAACAAACCATTTAGATTGTTATAAGCACATATTTTATAGTTTACCAAGATAAAAATCATATCACACATTCATTAAACTTGTAAAGCACAATTTAAAGGTCACAACTGAAAGTATAAAATTTATTACAATTCATAAATGAAACATACATAACATGAAATTAAAGAAGATCACTTTAACTCGTAGAAATGCTAAAAATTGTCTTGCATTATCAATCTCAAATTCACTTCCTCTAGAATGGAGGTATAAATGTGCATTTATATTAAATAGGGTCCTTATTCCATAGCCTTTGCAATGTTATAATTTCTTAGGATTGCAAAATGTTACATATATTTGGCCTTTAACAAAATATTATAATTTATTCAATTAGGATGTTGCAATTGAAAACATGTCCCAACATGCCTTTAGAGTATTCATGTTAATCATCTATTGTTCTTGTTTAACAACTAGCTCCTTTTGAGCCAAATTTGGCTATGAGGACCCTTCCTTAGAGGCTACCAAGGCATCTTAACAAATTTATAATCCCCATCAAGTGTTTTGAGATCAATGATGGGATTTGGTTGTGCAAATCTGCTTTCAATAATTAATATGTTGTACATTGAATCACATTCATTTAATTATCAAACCAAGGGATGTAAACTTGAAATATTATCGATGGTGTATGCACATTTACAAAGTGATTTAAGAGGTTAGAAATGAAATAACTTGTCACAAAATAATAATGAAAAAAAAACTCAGACTTAGAAATAAACGACTTCTAAATTCTTATAACTAAAATAAAGTTGCAGATTCAGAAAGAAAATGGTTCCTAAGTAAGTATGCATAAAACAAAACAATGGAGGGGATGTAGTAAACCTCAAGTGGGCCCTGGTTTGGGTGTTAATCCATTCCTAACTTTGTGACTAGGAACTAAATAACAAAACTTAGATTCTTTTATTGATTTTCAGAAAACATTACATCTAGGAACAAAATATCAGAGTGATCTTTGTTCTTTGACTCTCTGACTTATTCTTTGTAACTCACTAACTTACTTCGAACTAAGAACTACATTACCAAGAACCATCCTTTTCCTTTATGCCTCATCATTACAACATGTGATAAAAAGAACAATACAATAAGGATTCTTCAATAGAATGAGTGAAATATTCAACACATGTTTGAAACATATAACAAGTGTTTAACTAATTAATCAGTTCTTCATGAAACACATAACAAGTGTTAATCTAACAACCAATTCTTTATCAATGACCAAATCAAAGACTAATTTGTTTCCCATTTTTCCATATTATTTTTGTAACTGCTTTGCCAATGGCACATAAGGACTTGAGTGCCATAACTCCATGTTTCCAAAGATCTTCATAAATGCGGGAAATTTGTTGTCGATGACTTATTTTGGCTCGGGACGAGTTGTTTCGAATAATTTCTTTGGCTACATATGAGTTCTTTGTAGAAAGGTTACTTCACTGCATATGGAAAATTACTCACAACCAAGAGTAACATCAACACATATAAAATAATCCAAACAATTTATTGGGATAACAAGAATAAATGTACACATTATCACAAATAAAGACATTTAGAGATATCTATATCAATTAATCATTATGCCAAAAGTGCATGGTTGGGATGGTAATTTTCAGCAATGTTCCTTGAAAATACATAGACATGGTTTACAAAAGTCTTATCATAATATAAAAATATGAGTTGTTATGAAATATATTTATATGACTTGTCACACCCACAAGATTAAACTCTTGAATGACCTCATATAAGGGCTTCATATCTTCTCTATTGAAAGATGCATTATTTCCTAAAATAAATGGGTGTATTTGTGCCCTCTTCTTTTGATAATAAATACCCATTATTCCTCATGAATTTGTCCCAAACTCTTTCTTGGATCCTCTAATTGACTGAAAATATTTCAAGTTTGCGTCCCCTCGTTTGATAATTAAATTAATGTGATTCAATGTACAAAATATTAATTGTTGCAAGTTGATTTACACCACCACTATGGTTGTCTGATTGGTTTACATTCTTCTTTGATATAAATTCTATGAGTGAAAATCCTAGGATGAATCCCACGCATATCACCATAATCCCAAGAAAATGTTGTTTTATGTTTTTGAAGAAAAATAATCAAAATTTCTCATGTTGTCTATTCAGCATCTTGCTCACATTTAGTGGCCTCCTAGGTGTTATTTCTACTTTCTTGGAGAGGTACAACATTGAACACATGTTACTAATAACATAATTTAATATGCATTCATGAGGAAGAAGTTGGTGAAAAATACAATTCTTACCTGGAATACTCATGGCACTCTACTATGGTAAAACATTATTCAAAGGACTTCATTCTTTCATAAATGTTCTATAGAATATTAGAGAGAATAACATATTCCTCATGATCTTCAATAGTGAAATACTTTTCCAACATCATCAACTATTGGACAAAACATTGATCAGTTTCTGGTTCTTCAACCCAAGTTGTTTTATCTTCATCATTCAATGGTTGGGCAAGAGGATAGAGTATAAGTTTCTTGGTACCATTTCCATTTGAGATGATCATGTTTCCAGACCTACACCCTATAAATGCATCAGCAATGGCTAACCATGGCCTTCCTATTATAAGAGGATAACCTCCTAAACTTTCCTTTGGTTGTAGGATAATGAAATCAGCAAGGTATTCCCAAGATTCCACTACCACAAAAATGTCCTCAAGGACACCTTCGGGCTTTACTATTGATCTATCTGCTAGTTTCAATATTGTATTTGTTTTCCTTAGTCCTTCCAAATTCAGGTCATCCATGACTTTATTGGTCATGACATTGATTTTTTCCCTAAGTCAATCAGGGTATTTTTAATTGTAGTTCCATTGATAGTAGAATTCACCAAAGGACTCAATGGATCCATGTACTTAGGTAATACTGAGTTTCCAAGAATAATGTCATCCAACTTTCCAATGGCTTACGGTAGATGGATATTTTCTTTTTCTATCTGGATTCTTGATACATAGATCCTTGATCAACTTGTTGTAAATAGGAACGTCCTTAATGGATTGAATGAGTGGAATTTTCACACAAATATCCTTCAACTGATTGACAAAATCAAAATCAAAATCTAATTTAGGGTAAGACTTTCTTTCTTGCAATATTTCTAGAAATGGGGTTTCATTGACTTGCATTTTAACTTTTCTGGAATTTTGTTCATGTTGTTACGGATCAATTTACAGCAATTATGGTTCATCTACTATCTCCATGATTATGGGTTTATTTGGTGGCTCAAGTGCTCTTCCTAAGCGGAGATGGATATTGTTGATATAAATTGAATAAGTAGAGTATTGGGTTGATTTAGTTTTATAGTCTAGCTGAGCAGATTTATTATTAGGGTTAGTTGTTGGTTGATCTAGAAATTGAGTAGCTTTTGGTTGAGATCTAGATTAGGGTTTTGAATCAAAGCTTGTTTTTGTGGGTAGTGAGGTTGATGGTACATTTTTTGGTGGGTAGTGAGGTTGATGGTACATTTTTGATGGTACATTAGGAGGTTGATTTCCCCATTGTTTCCCTCCTCTCCAAGGTTGTTTCCATGAATAAGGGGTTTACGCACTTTGTTGGCTGTGAAATGAGGTTTCCATGGTTGTTATTATCAGCTAGGGTAAGGAGCCCAACCTTGTTGAGTATTAGCCCAAGGTGGGGGTTGTATATTATTATATGAAATAATAACCCAATTTTGAAAATATGGCATATGATCTTTTGATATACCTCCTTATCTTGGCGGTCATGGATTCCTTTGGGCAACATAGATAACTTTCCCATCCTTTATTTATATCATTTTAAAATCGGGTGCATCCTACTTTCCTTTTGTAATTTTTCTCGAGTCCCACGCATGTGCAATCAAATTTCTTTCTTCTGTGATGATGGAAGAACTTTGTAAGTGTTTCATCCACATCCTCTCTCTTCTTCTTCACATGAAGAGCATCAAGTTGGGTGTCCATGTCATTAACTATTTCATGTTTCATGTTCTTAAACATCTTTACAATATCTAATTTAGATATTTCACCAATTCCTTTGGTAGTTGCTCCACCCTTTTATCTAACACTTATTATTCTTTTCATGGTTTCTCTAGAATAGTTCCTGCAGGATTCAAAAATCCCATCAAAATTGGCCTTGGAGATTTATCCAGCTCCCATTAAGTTCAAAGCATCCATATCTTGCCCTTTGAGTCTTTTTAAGAAGATTAACTTGAGAGAATCAGGAGGTAACCTTATGAGTCTTGACTTCGAACTTAAAAAAGAATCTATCTAGGTAATATTCTAGTGGCTCATCTTCCTTTTGTGCCATCTTGAAGTGTTCATCTCCTCCTCTACTAATTTTCTTGTAATATTCTTGTTACTCGGTCGAGAAAATTTTCCTTCATCTACTACCAGTAGTAATAGCATCTCTTCCTATGCCCATAAACCATCTCAAGGTTAGATCCTTTATTGTATCGGGGAATAGCTTCATCTTGTATGCATCAGTTATGTATTCATAACTCTTTTATAAGACATAAAACTCAAATAAGAAAGTGTTTGGGTCTTTAGTCATATATCCATGAAAATTAGAAAGATCTGATGGAAAGATGTTCTTCATAATCGCACGCTTATTATTATTGGAGATAAAAAAACTCAAATGTGTTTGGTTCCCCTGCTTCCATGTTTTTATTCACCTCCTATGTCATGTTTATTTGTTCAAGAACAACTTCAAAACTCTCAATTGAGAGGGTGTTTTCTATCAAAAACCCTGTACATAAGAGGATGTTTCTTCTTTAGAATCAGAAGATATTTTTTCTATTTTAGGATTGGGTAGGAATATACCATGGGCATCTCTAGGAAGGTGCATACATTAACTAGCTCAACTCAATAAACATTCATTAGTGGGGGGTTTTAAGGTGGAATTTCTACAACACGGTCAATTCTAAGAAATTCATAAATGTAAAACCTCACAAAAATCCTATAACTTGGCAATATCCCCGACAATGAGAACCAAAAATGGTGGTGCAAATCAACTTGCAGCAATTAATATGTTGTACATTGAATCACATTCATTTAATTATCAAACTAGGGACGTAAACTTGAAATAATATCGGTGTTGTATGCACAGTTACAATGATTTAAGAGGTTGGAAATGAAATAACTTGTCACAATATACTACTCGAGAGAAAAATTAAAGTCAAACTTGGAAATAAATGACTATTAAATGCTTATAACTGAAATGAATTTGTAGATTTAGAAATAAAACGGTTCCTAAATAAGTCTCGCATAAAACAAAACAAGGGATGGGATGTATCGGACCTCAAGTGAGCCTTGGATTGTGATCCAAAAATTGATAGAAAATTTTCTCTTGGCCACAAACCCTTAGAGGCTTTAAATTCTTTTCCGAACTTACCCCATTAAAATCAACTTTAAGCAATGCATTAATTAAAACAAACTGCACACAGATGGATAATGGAGTTCAGTAGAATGCCTACGTCTCTGTGTTCATCAATAGAACCGATATATTATCTTCTTCCATGATTGTAATAAATAATACAATCTAAGCATGATAATACTGAATACAAATGGAATAAGAACCTGAACACCAAGTAGCTACCCTGGTAGATTTGATCTAGTATTCTATCCATGAATACCTCTACACCTTTGTTGCATGGTGCTAAGTATTCTTCCAAAAACCTCCACACTTCTATTGTTCGGTGTTAAGTTTCCATATGTCATCAGAAATCAAATGTTGCCAATGAGATCATATTGAATAATGAACCTCCTCTGAAGCTAAAAATTTTACGATACATCCAATGTACTAAGGCTCGAGCTATATTGCTTCTCTAATGCGTTGTCTCATCTCTTGGCTCCATGGCATCTCCAGGCTCTAGCTTGAGAAGAATATTTATCAGTGATTTAACAAATAATAACTCCCAAACTATTTGAAGATGCCTATTAAATAATAGGTTTTATCTTGCCGATAACAAATAATATCGGTCCTCAATATGCATATAAAAATAAATAGGCCTTATCTTGCCGATAACAAATAATATCGGTCTTATTTCTCCATATTGCCTATAACAAATAATATAGACATTTGGTAGTGCCTATTAACAATAATAATAGGCCTTCTTCATCTTTCATGCCTATAACATATAATATAGGACATATATTTTCTCTCCATATGCCTATTAAATAATATAATAGGACTTTAATAAAATAATGCCTATAATGAATAATATAGGGCTTACAATATTTTTCCTCCATAATTTCACCGCCAAAATGCCTTGAACTTCACCTTCGTTCTCCTCGGCTCGGGCTCGGAGTACTTCTTCCTGGAGAGAGAGTGGAGCTTCATCTTCATATAATTCCTATATAAATAGGACTTATATATTTACATGCCTATATAGGCATTATAGGGGATTTGATAGTTCACAGTTGTGTGCAGAGTTGTGAGGTTGTAGTGTTTCAGTTGGACACTAGCTTAAATGGGTGTTATTGTATGATAGGTTATGTGAATCAACTATTTGCTTTTGATTAACCTATAATGATTTTTGAGTTCTTGTATGTTTCATTTATAGGATGAGTTAGCATGTTTTATGGGTTGATACACAACTTTTTGTGGACAAAAAGCATTCCCAATTGGGAGGAGTGATCCGAAGGATTTTTTGGGTGTTGGAAGTTTCCTAGAAAAAAATTACTTTAATAAAGTGGTGGGTTGGTAAGGCCACTTAAAGTTTTGTTGGAGGTTACGGGTTCCACTACCCACTTAGCAGTTAACCCCACTGACTTTCCAAATGAAACATATTTTTTTGTTTTTATGTGGATTATCCCACATTCACACGATAAATTTTGTTGAAATCCTTTTAATAGGATTTGTCCCCCCCCCCAATTTTTCAAAGTGGCTTAGGCCACGTTTAACATTATTTTGTTCCCACGTTGAATGTTTGGTGGGTTAGTTTTGCCACGTTGGTATGTTAGCGGTGAATGTTTATAATGCATCCTATGCCACGTAGTGGCCAAGCGTGAAAATTTTTGTGGCCAACGTGAAAGTTGTTTGAACCCATATGGACCTCTCAAGATAAATGTAATCCCGCCAAATTGATAGTAAAACAAATCGACCCATGTTATAAGGAATTAAGCCGAGTAATATGGCAATGGGCTTGCAAGATATATGTGAATTCGATTGACCTAATGGATATGCCCTCTATGCCATATAAGGTGCTTAGCATTAAATTGGAGATGAAACGGCCAACTCGCAAGATAACAAATAGCTCACCCGAGCACAATTCACCCTACATTGCACAAATCAACTCTCCAAAACAAAAAGTCCCACATTGGGAGAGTTAGAAAAATATGTGGCATATAAAATCGTAAATACGATAATGGCAATATGAGAATAGGTGGAAAATGAACCCCTCCTACAAAAGAGTGTGTCAAACCTGGATGAGGGTCCATGACCAAAAATAGTGGGTCCCGCCAAATTATTCGTGTGTCAAGACCGAAGGCTCAAAAACACAAATTTAAGCTTTTTCACCTTTTTCCGAATGCCACATGTTAATGCGTTACTCACCGATTGACCATTATTGACCCGTTTTCAAACCACATCTTAGACCCACGATAAATTTTGCATCCGATCTTCATTTTTGACGTTCTTGGAATTGTCGAAATATATCGGAAATATCTATTGTTCTTAATGGTTTAGGTATGTTTAGGAAAATTCAAACACCCAAAAAATCCTCTGGATCATCTTGGGTGTTAATCCCTTCCTAAATTTTTTTGACCAAGAACTAAATAACAGAACTCATATTCTTTTATTGATTTTTGACTAAGATCATAGTGATCTTTATTATTTGATTCTCTAAATTATTCTCTAAAACTCACTTACTTTGAACTAAGAACGCATTACTGGCACCATTCTTTTCCTTTATACCTCATCATTACAAAGACGTGAGAAAAATAAGAATACAACAAGGAGTATTCAACAGAATGAGTGAAAGATTCAAAACATGTTTGAAACATATAACGAGGTTTTCAATGAATCAATCATGTCTTCATGAAATACATTACAATTGTTAATCTAACAACTAGTTCTTCATCAATGACTAAATCAAAGACGGATTTTTTTCCCAATTTTCCACATTTTTTTGTAATTTCTTGGCCAATGGCATATAAGGACTTGAGTTTCGTAACTCCATATTTCCTAAGATCTTCATAAATGTGGGCACTTTGTTGTGGATGAATTCCTTTGGCTACGAACGAGTTGTTGTAGATAGGTTTTGTTATCCAAAAATTCCCCCAGGTTATTTTTGGCTTTAACAAAGTTAAAAATGGACTTAGAAATTTTTAAGAGCTTAAATGCGGTTAAATGGCCGTAAAATTATCTTTCCCAAATGCTTTAGTTATTGGAATTAAAAAACCGAGGAGACTAATTCTTAAAACATTGGCGGGTTCCCATTGCAAATCCATGCAAGACAAATAAATTAGAAATCTATGGAACAAAGGATAAGGGGCTAGTGTTGTGCGGAAAAAATTAAAGTCGTGAAAAAAGTTCAAAGGCCTAGTGTAATATGGAAGGATTAAAGCTGCGGTAAAAAATAAAGCAAGAGGACACATGACATATATCAAAGGCATTGGAAGAGGGGATATTGGTTCATCCAGACTCCAAGTCCTTGGAGTTAATCACAATTCATATTTCATCAGGTTCGTCAAGTCAAACAAGGTCAAAGGGGTTACGTGGTAGCAATTCAAATCCAAAAATTTTCTAAGTCCCTTAAGGTTTGAAGTTACGATGTGAATCCATCGATCCCTTAAAATTTTGAAGTTCGTAGATACATGGATCTAATTCATGGGTTCTCATTTCGTAGTCTAACAAATGTGAAGTCCCATCAAATCAGATCCAAGCATGAAGAAGACCTGATCGATGAGTCCTAACATGGGCGTGACGTGGAGCTTCCTTATTGGCTCGCATTTTACGGCTCTTAGATGGAGATCAAAGAAAATATTGATAATGTGAAGGCATGTAGCTTCCTCATTAGCTCACACTTCACAATTATGGGATAAGACTATCAAAAGTATGATAACGCATTAGGGCATGGAATGATCCCATTGGTTGATGGCTCATGAGTGTTAGAGGCTGAAATCAAAAGGATTGACATGTGAAGTGCGTGGAGCCTTCTCATTGGCTCACACTTTATAGTGGTCAGTCAAAGAGCTTTAAAAGATCAAATTGTGAGGAAACATGGATATTTCTTATTGGCTCACATTTCTAAGGTGACACAATGGAAAAGGATAGTCTGACATCCCGAAGGAATGTGGCATGCAAACCTTTATTAAGCCAAGGTGAAGGAAAAAAGTTAGGAAGTAAATTCCAATATTGTAAACCAATGAGAGGTAGAAACATGTGAGAAGTGAAATTAATGCACATGTGGGTAGAGGGTTATCCCCAAGCAAATCAAAGGCTGCCACATGTCAAATTCATATGCATCCCAGCGTGTAAAATATTCAAATGATTATATCTTTCGATCCTCTGCTATGAATTATACAAAATTGGTCTCGTTCGAAAGCTCTCCTCAAGAAATTTGATTTCATATGATGAGAAACATATTTTGGTGGGTCTAAATGGGTGAAAAAATAGAAAAATGGTCTGGGTTATGTATAATTGAAGAGAGTAACATTTAATCATAGAAGCATTATGTTTTCTTGGGCTCCAAGCTTCTGTTAACATATCAAAGTCACCCAAATGTCAATCATCCTATGCAGAGAAATCACTTTTAATCTTTTTGGATGGTTAGGACCATTAAAAATGTGTTATGGAAGTCATCTCTCTCTCCTCTCTCTGAAATCAATAAATGTAAGTGCTTAGGTACGTTTTGGGGGATGTTCTAAAAAGAGAAGGAACTCTATAAAATTTGTTCTGTAATATTTTTGAGTTATAGGCCTCGATCTGGATATTCTGGGAGAAGATGTTTTCCTTTCTTTTGCAATTGTAATGAATTGTGCATCCAATTAAGAAATAAATCCATGTTTTGTGGCTCTTTCTTCCCTAGCTTGTATTACATTGTGTTTCTTTCCTTCCATTACAATTATAGATGCATTGTGTATACCTTGTTCTTATAGGATTTAGATCTATTGTGATCCATGGAAATGATGTTGGTAAATGCAGCTAGGGACTATGTCACTTGTGTCTAACCTCTCTCTTTCCCATTATTCATCTCATTTTCACTCACTTGAATGTTTTCCCATCCCTTTTCTTAGTGCAATCACCTCGTAGTTTAGGATTTCCATTTTTATGCAAGCTCTCTCTTTCTCTCTATGGCCCCTTGGAATCTTATGATGGAAGTATATAGTAGAATTTCCCTTCTATGAGTAGTTTATCATTAGTATTAGGTAGAGGAATTCGACCTTCTCTAGAGGTTTGTCTCAGTAGCAAGGTCCCACACTTAGAGACAATCCCATGTTACCAAAAACATTAGTTTTTCATTCACTAATTCATGATCAAATCATAGGGTGTTGTTTTTAGTGATAACAGTTTTGGAATGCCCATTAGGACCAATGTTGAAGGTGTTCCATTACACATCCTTGTTTGCAACTTAATTTGTCCAAGAGTGGGTGCGTCTCTTGGTGAATTTCAGCATTGAAAATCTTTGTATCAACACTTCGAAAACTCCAAGCATTCTATTTATTGGTTTAGCAGTCTAAGATCCTGAGTTTCATGAGAAGGATCTAGAAAAGGTCTAGAACAAAAGAGGAAGGATCCCTTGAGTTTCTAAAACTATTAACCGGGAGGGAGAAGAGGAGGTAGATAAGTTCAAAGGTCACCTACACCACCAATAGGACTCTCTCCACTCCACCTCTTAATAGACCCTTCTTGCAATTTGATATAATTCTAAGACCTCTCATGGTAGCACCACAAAGAAATATACCATTCTCCAATTTCACGGGTAAAAGCCCTCTTATGCTCAATGCACAACATGACATTCCAATGGTTGCACTCAAGATCATTCCATATTTCACTAGTGAAAATAAATTCACTCCTATTGAGCATATTCAAGATGTTGTTAATGTGTGTGCTCTCCATCTGGTTACACATAATGATGTAGTAGTTAGGCTACTAGCATCTTCATTCAAGAGTAAGGAACTTCAAAGTGGTATAAAATCTTGAGACTGGATCTATTCCTGATTGGGATGAGCTTGGTACATCTTTGTGCAATTATTTTGAAAAAAATCAGATCACATGTCCCTGGTGGAGCAAATTACAACAATAAAGAGAGCACCTAATGAGAAAATGACTTATTTCAACACAATATTTCAAAGGACCTGGGACCAAATTCCTCAAGTGGTAAGACCTACACCTCAAAGCATGCTTTTCTTTATTATCTAAAGGCCTTGAATAGTGACATTTCAGTCATGATCCAATCCATGGGGGGTAGGACATTACCAACTACATATAATATTGCCATTAGAGCCGAGAATAGTCTAATTCAGGATAGGAAACTTGCTCCTAGGCATCCAATGCCTATATACCCTGAAATTGAGAATCCCAACACTAATCAGACACCTGAGTTAGCTCCTATCCCAACCCCATAAAATCAAATCTCTAATGAATCCTCCACTTCTTCTAAAACCTCAACTGAACTAAAAGAGGTAATGAAACAATTGCAAATTTTTGGGAATGAGTTGGTATCACTTAAGAGAAAATAAGCCCAGAATTCTAGACCTTACCAATCTCCATACAAACCAAACAAGCCTCCATATCAACCAAATAGACCTCTTGCCCAAAGCAAAAATCAAAATCAAATCCAATTTCCTTCTACTAGGCCTTTTCAACCATATAATCCAAATGCAGCCTCTTCATCTCAAGCTTTGGTTCCTATCCAAAACAATCTTGCACAAGATTATGAGTGGTGTTTCCTTGTAATCATCCTCATAACCAAGCAACATGCCCAAATGGCATCCTGAACCAAGCTCTAATGGTACAAAGTGCATTTTCTTCTCAAGAAACAACAAAATCAGAGGAAAATCAGCAGTAAATGGTAGCTCAAGAAACACCTCAAAATGACACTTCACTTGTGAATTGGCAAGTGGAATACTTGTGGAATGAATCAGACTCTTCCACAAGGTGTAGCTGCAAACACCAGATCTAAGAAGAGAGATATTGAGGAAGGACAATATGTAAATGCAGGCCCTCCTCAACCTTCTTTGACACTCCATGAGGGTGGCAGTTCAAAAATAGCTCCAAATGGACAAGATCACCTAGAAGACCTTTTGTTCCAACTCAACTGCAAGATAATTTTTTTGTGAGTAAAGTGAAATAAAAATATCCTTCAACTCCTTTCAATATAATCAAGAAAATGAAGAAAACCAATGTGAACATATATATGTGGGAATCGTTAGAAATTTCAAGCCAGAGGGATCTCTTGCAAGCAATTATGGCTAGTTTGTCTAATCCAAATGAGTCATCCAAAGAGAAAGATAAGGTTCTTACCAATACAATGCAACAAGGAGAGGTCTAACCAAGAAAAAACAAGAAACCTCCACCCTTATATGTGTCTTTGATCATAGGTAACAGATTGGGTGCACAATTGTATGATTGACTTTGGAGCAAGCATCTCAGTCATGCAAAAAGCAGATTACGAGACCAGCTAGGACTTAAGTATGATCCTTTTTCAAAAGGTGTGGTACAGTTGGATGGGATAGTCGTGGGGATTTTCATAGATATCAGAGGCCTGAGCCTCACACTACATGTATGTCCTGATGTTTCAGTTCTTCAAGATATATCCATAATCGATTTACCTCCACTTTTTTTCTCTATGTCCTGTCAGAGATTTCATTGCTAAAATTGGAGGATATTTTTCAGCAGACTAGTCTTATATTATCTTTAGGACAAGGTATGGTGCTAAATCTACTATCAAATCTCAACCAATTTCTACTTTCCACATAAATCCTTATGTGCCTAGTCCTATCAATGCCAATTACATAATCTTAGATCAAGAATATTGTCCAAGTACCAAAAAAGTAGACACTTATATTAAAGGGAATTCCTCATCTTCTACTTGATGAGTAGACAGATAGGAATTACAACTTTGATCAATATAGAGAAATAGAATATATTGAAGAAGTTGGTCTTGGTGTCTATTACCTACATGAATAAAATCCACCCTTGCCTAATGTTACCAAACCAGTTAATGAAGATGATGATGGCATTTGGTATATGTTTTTTGATGGATCAAGATGTAAACAAGGTGCAAGAGGAGGTGTAATACTTATATCTCCCGAAGGTATCAATTATTACTCATCTTTCAAGTTCTAATTGAGTATGAGTCTCTTTTTCATGGCTTGCAATGGGCAAGGAAGAAGAATATCAAGGAATTGCAGACCTTTGGAGACAAGTGAAATGATTGTGAACTAGATCAGGGGAGTAAATGTGGCCAAAAATAATCTACTCAAATCCTATAAGCATAGAGTGTGGGATTTGTTGGAGGATTTTGAAGTTTTTAATATTCAAGCCATCCCAAGGAAAGAGAACGAATTTACTGATAGACTTGCTACCATTAGAGAAAGGCTTGATGTTCTTGAAAATATCAAAATAGACAAGGTGCAACCACATATAAAGGTGGTAGTAAGGCCTTCCATACTATAAAATGTCACAAGTTGGAAAGTATTTGAGAATGATCAACAAATTATAAATTTCCTTCAAGAAGAAGTTGAATTCTCTTCAAAACCAGGATAAGTTGGAAAGACAGTATGGTGATCAAATTATCCAACTCAGATCAAACAATATGCCCAAGGGTTTAGTAACTTTGGAATCCATCTTCAACCCAAATGACTAGTTCGAAAGGAGAAAGAAAATATAACGATCAAAGGTGAAGACTCAGATCCTATTGTAGTTGGTGGAGACAAGTTCCTTCAAATTGGCAAAGTAAGTACTTCACAAGAAAAACATGATTTTGTAGAAATTTGTCAAAAGTTTTTGATATCTTTGCATGGAGCTATGAATATCTTAGAGGGTTTAATCCTAGTTTAGCTCAACATACCATAGAGTTGGATCCAAATGCTAAGCCTATTAGGCGAAGCGAGAGGACTGTTAACCCACATGTTGAACCTATGATAAAAGCGAGTGAACAAATTGATAGAGGTAAGCATAATTTTCCAATCAATCACTCATCATGGGTTGCCAACCTAGTTCTAGTACGAGAAAAAGAATGGAGAGATCAAGTTGTGTGTTGATTTTAGAGACCTAAACAAAGCTTCTTTGAAATACCATTATCCATTGCCCTCTATGGAACATATTTTACAATTGTGTCGGGTTCTAAAAAAGGTTTCCCTTTTGGATGGATACTCAAGATACAACCAAATCATGGTAAAGGAAGAGGATCAGTTTAAAACAACCTTTACCACAAAATGGGGAACTTTTTCTTATAGAAAAATGCCATTTGGCCTATCAAATGTTGGAGAAACATTCCAAAGAGCCATGGATATGGCATTCAAAGGGTTGATCAATAGGATGGTTCTTATCTACCTTGATGACATAACAATATTCTCCAAAAATGTAGTTGAGCATATTTTTCATCTCAGGCAAGTGTTTGAGAGATGTAGAGAGTTTGGAGTTTCCCTTAACCCAAAAAATGTATCTTCTTGGCTCATGAAGGTAAACTCCTTGGCCATATTGTCTCTAAGAAGGGATTGACTATTGATCCAGAAATAATTGAAGCCATTCTTTCTTTGTCATTGCCTAGCCATAAAAATCTCTTCAAATTTTCTTGGGAAGAATTAACTTTGTTAGAAGATTTGTCCCTAATTTTTCTAATCTTGTCAAGCCACTAACATTGATGTTAAAGAAAAACATGGATTTCAAGTGGACTGTTGAAGGAAGAGAAAGTTTTAAAGCTATAAAGTAGGCCATTACACAAGCACCGACCCTCATAAATCCATATTTCTCTAAGGATTTCATCTTATATGCTTTTGGAGGTGTTGAGACCATATCTTCCATATTGATGCAGCTAAACAAAGATGATTTAGAAAAACCTATTGCCTTCTTTAATCAAAATATTGAAGATTATGAGGTAAAGTACTCATTCATTGAAAATCATGTGCTAGTTGTTATAATAATTTTGAATAAGTTCAGGCATCTAGTGTCAAATAACAAGATTCATTTGTTAGTTTCACATGTTGGTATAAAATACTTCCTATTGGAAAAAGATCTGAATGAGAAGAGATCTGGGTGGATAACAAAAGTAATGGAGTATGAAATTGATATTAAAGTAACCAAGTTGGTTAGGGGAAAAGGGTTGTGTGAGAAACTTGTTTCAAGTTAACAAACTAATGAAGAATCCATTTTAGTGCTTCAAAATGATCAAGAACAGCCAATTGATGCTTTACCTATCCATTGTTGGACTCAGGATATGGTACACTTCCTCCAAACAAGTCAGTTCCCTCTAGGATTAAGTAAAGCTAAGAGAAGATATTTCAGACTTCAAGCTATTCCATATGTGCTTATTGATGGAATTTTATTCAAAAGATATGTGAATGGTGTTCTCTTAAGGTGCATCAAGACATACCAGATTGAGAGGATAATGCACAAATTCCATGATGGAGAAGCAAGAGGTCACTTTTCTCCAAGGGTAACAACTCTCAAGATCATGAAGGTTGGGTATTATTGGCCTAATCTTTTCAATGACTACTTTTCATGGGTTAAAAATGTAAGAAGTGTGCCTTCTTTTCAGGAAAGGAAAGGCTAACATCCCTTCCACTCCACCCCATCTCTGTTAATGAACCATTCATGCAATGGGGGTTAGAATTCATTGGAGTAATCAATCCACATTCAAGTTTGGGCCACAAGTGGATCCTAACAGCCACAAATTACTTCACCAAGTGGACAGAGGCAGTTGCACTTAAGGAAGCAAATGAAACTAGAATTCTAGATTTTTATGAAGGTATTGTGGCAAGATTTGGTGTTCCTTCCACTATTATCTCTAATAATGCATTGGAATTTCTTGGCACCAATATCTCTAAGTGGGATATGAAAAATGGGATATATTTAAGCACATCTTCAAACTATTACCCCTAAGGAAATGGGCAAGTTGAGTCCACAAACAAAAACTTGTTAAAAATCATAAGGAGAACTTTGGATGAAAACCAAAGGACTTGGCATACAAGATTGAAATCAGCCTTGTGGGAAGATAGGATTACTCCTAAAATATCAATTGGTAACTCTCCTTATAGGTTATTTTATGGCAGAGAAGAAAAACTTCCAATATCTCTTGAGTTACCAAAGCATTAGAGCTTATCAAGCAGTTGGAATTGTTTGAATTTGAAGCCATGGAGGTCAAATATGCAGAGCTCATGGAGCTAGAGGAGATAAGGAACCAAGAAATGTAAGAAATGAAGGAATATCAAACTAAAATTAAGACCAAATTTGATAAAAAATCCAATGCTAGAAGCTTTTAAGAAGGAGACTTAGTCTTAAAATGGGATGCAAACAAAGCCAAACAGGTAAACACTCAAAAACATTATGCAATATGGAGTGGTCCTTATATCATTTCAGGTTATAAGTCAAGTAATGTTTTCCAGTTGTCAAGATTGGATGGAGAATAATTGCAAATTCCAGTTAATGGGATCTATTTAAAGAATTTCTATTGAAGTAAAGTCTCCTCCCTTGTATATAGTAGAGTAGTTTCAATTCCTCCAAGTGCTTTTAGCACATTTTCTTGTTGGTAGAGTAGTTTTGTTTTCCTAAGTTATTATTAACACTTTGCATGTTCCACATTAAACATGTATGTTTTTAATATTTGTATATATATTTTTATGGTTTTTTCATTTTGCACAATTCATTTTAGGGCCAATTAGATAAGTTGGGCAATTTCCAAGATCCATTCAAATCCCATGAGATCAATTCAGCCCTTTCTAGATGGCGAGCATTATTCATGGCTAAAATTAGATATAGTGTAGTTTTAAATGTCTAATCATTCAGATCCCAAACCCAATTTCATTTTAGGGCTCCCCATGCCTTTTCCTTGTAAGAAAATTTAGTTTTTGACAGTTTACAAAAAAATAATTCAAAATCCCCAAGAAATCATCTTCAAGAGCAGACCAAGTTAGCCCCAGATCAGTTTGAGTAGGCTTAATGATGGAGTCATATAATTAGAGTAGTTTTGCAAATCATTTGAAGCTCCACATATCGTGTCAAGTTCATTTCATGCTTCATAACGGCTTAGGGGTAAGAAAAATTCAAGTTCATATCAATTTTTAAGTCTTCGGCTAGATTCCATGCCCAATGGATTGTAGAAAGGCTACTGATCCAATCTAGCAGGAAGATTACCCGAGAGGTCACCAAATTGTTATTCAAAAAAATCCCCAGGTTATTTTTAGCTTTAACAAAGTTAAAAATGGATTTATCCATTTTTAAGAGCTTGAGACGGTTAAATGGTCATCAAATTCTCTTTTCCAAATGCTTTGATTGTTTCCATTCAAAACCCGTAGGAGACTAATTCTTAAAACATTGGCGAGTTCCTATTGAAAAAATTTAGGACAAAGAGATTGGAAATCCACATAACAAAGGATAAAAGGGATAGTGTTGTGCGAGAAAATATTAAAGTTGTGAAACAAATGTCAAAGGGCTAGTGTTGTGTGAAAATGATTAAAGTTGTGGTATAAAAGAAAGAGAGAGGACAAGTGTCATATATCAAAGGCATTTGAAGAGGAAACGTGGAGCCATTTCAGTGTTTCCTAAGGATATTGGATCATTTGAACTCCATGTCCCTAGAGTTAATCACAATTCATATTTCTTCGGGTCTGTCAAGTCAAACAAGGTCAAAGGGGTAATGTGGCAGAAATTCAAATCCAAAAATTTTGTAAGTCCTTATTGATTTGTAATCATGGCACCCCTAATTGTTTTGCAATTCAAAGGATTGAGTTAGTCAGTGTGATTGCATAACATGGATCTTTTCCCAAAGTGTGTGACTTTACAATCAGGAAAGCTCTTTGGAGAAAGGTTGGTTCCTATTCCTCTATCCTAATACACACATCCAAATTATAGAGGATCTATTCCAAATCCTACTCTAACTTGCCAAGGAGACAGGTGAAGAAGATTGCAAGAAATTAAACCTAATCATTAGGAGGTGATACACCAAAAGGAATGTTGAATAATTTGCCTTGCATAGGAATGAATATGAAAAAGATTAAAGAGGATGAACATCAAAACAATCTAGTTCCTTATCACAAATCCATTCACCATTAAACACAAACCATTAAAACATGTAACACAATCTACCATGCACAAATAACCACGATTGCAATGAAATATCGGAAAATGTGATGAACATAAGATAGGGTTGAAATTCATCCACAGACATGTATTATTGCTCCAAATATTTGATACAGTCCATTACAATGGCTAAAAGGAAAAAATTGCATTGCAATTTGAATGGGAGGTCTAAACTCCACAAGATCACTTACAGACAAGAGAAGAAGGGAGGGTGTAAAGCATAATCATCCAACATTAGAAAAATGCACCTCATTACAATTTATAGTGTAAGATTTGCAAAGGAGGAGAGAGAAAAATGAATCCCGAATTTCCCCAAAAATCATTGTTTAATCTTGTAATGAGTGCATTCAAAGTTTCAAAATATCCCTTTTTCATTAATGGTTGTCTTTTGCTTCAAGGAATTGGATGTGATTGCACCTCCTATCTAGTCTAGGCCCTGTAGACCCATGATGACTTCTACTTTCCACCTACCTACATGAATGGCTCTCACCTACCACTTCAATGATTTCCATTTTCATAGGTTCAAACCCTCGAAATCCAAAATTGGTGTTCCCATGCTGCAAATCCCAAATCACCTTTCCAATGACTGTAAATTTGTAAGAAATTATGGAGTACCTTGGAAGATGTGCCAATTCTTTCCTTGGATGTTTGACTAGATTTCTTCTTAAACTGATCCTTTGAAAACTAGATCTGGATTTCACCATTGTTTTCCTCTTTGAATCACCTTTCCAGAAAGTATAATTTTGTTAAAAATGATTAAGGATTGTGAAAGTTATTGCAGTTTTGTTTCTTTTATTAAAGTCCTATTTGACAACCAAGTTGTTGTCCCCTCAAAATTCCCCTCTTTTGAAAGTTGAAAATTTTGAGTTGGAACCCTTTGGAAGTGTTTTGGTAAAGAGTAAATTCGAATAGATGGTGAAATTCCCTTTGTTCGAGTCATTTTAGTAACTTGCGGGTCTGTCAGACATTTTTGTCCCACGTGTCCCAAGTTCGGCGGGCCTTTTATTCACCGATCGGCTGATTTTCCCGCAAGTTCTGTCTATCAGCTTTTTGCACTTTTTCAGCCCATATGTCCCGAGTTTTCCTGTGCTTTATGTTCCCTGATTCCCCACATCGGCTGAATTAGGTCTTCGCGTCCTTCACGCGTTTCGTGTCCCCTGGACTACCCGTGCTCTTTTGGCCTCGCATTCCCTGATAATCGGGTGAATCAGATTTTTGCGTCCCACATGTCCCAATATCCCATGGACCATCTAGGCCATTTTTTTCCACCTTTCTGGCATTTCACTTTTTTGAGTCAAGATCAAGGTGTATTTAATGCGCATTTATGATCTTCTATCTCCTGAACGGCTATTTAAAGGGACCACCATCTATGCATTTGTCACATTGCTTGCTCACTATTTCTTGCCCGCATTCTTGCAATTGAGTCATTTGTTCATCTTCTTTTATCCCTTTACATTTTTATTGTGGATTTGTTCTTTGAAGTCCGTTCCTCGTGCTCTGTAAAAATGAAGATCAAGTTTCCGTGGCACGAGCATCCGTCACCTCTGAGACCTCTGTACGAGCATCTGTCACCTCTAGAGACCTTTGTACCTAATATTGGGGATAGTGAAGTTCAACACTTGGATTTTGATGATTTCTAGGGTAGGTTAACATGTGAAAACCCTGCTCCCATGGCCCAAATGATTAATGATAGTGGAATCACGTATGCTTGCTGGTTTTCCATTCTTTGTGTAGTGTGCCGACATTGTGCTTTCTTGTGGAGTTCATTTCAATCTAGATACCAAGGAAGTTGTTAATTTGCATGGAGAATTGATTGCAAAACCGGATCGCCACTATCGTCGATGCCCTATGCATTCCTGAGACAGAAGACTCCATTGTTCTCACTCTCACTCAAGCTCAGGCTCTGTTTGATAAGGACAACAAGAAATATAAGGCACGAGTGGCTAAGTCATGGCTAAAGTGCCCTAAGAAAGGAGCGTCCCGACTCTCTAAGGCATTATTCAAGGTTGATTTTAATGAGTAACTATCAGATTTCATCACTCTACTTATCTAGATTATGGGAATGCCCTCTACCAACGACTTCCATTTTTGGATGTGTCCTTTTATAAGCATCATCTGTGAGGGTAAGAAAAACATAAATTGGGCCAAGATTATTTGTGGGAACTGATGAATAATTATCAAATTTTTAGTAGAACAAAAATTCTACATGACCTCCTACCTCATGTACACCTTGGTAGCATCTCACGAGTGGTTTGGCTTCACTTTCATTGAGGGCAAGAAGAATGAACCCATCTATGCATATTTCCCTCAATTTACCCTCAAGGATAGTAATCATAATTTCGAAGGGTAAATGATGCCTTCACCATGTACATTATGAGACTCTTGAAGGGTGACACTACAAGAAGATTTTTGATGAGGCTAAGGTCTTGATAACCAAGTATGGGGCTTTCATCACTCGGTTGAAGGTTCTCATACATCAAAGCTAGCTTGTTTTGAAAGTAAAACTCTCAAGCTTCACATGTTCTATAATGAAAAAATGGCTCGGTTGAAGTGTGCAAACAATTTGGATAAGCTCTATAGAACTTGCAGAGACAAAAATATCATTGGTCTTCATTTCCCTATCTCCTTGGGGAATTATACATGCAGAACAACCCTAGATGCCCAAAACATAGAAAGGGGTATTGTTTCTCATTGTTCATTTCTTCAGGCCGAGAACTTGCTTTGATTTAAAGAAATTCATTGATTAAAATCTGATAATAACTTATCATCATTGTCCTAACACTGAGGATTCCTGGGCTGATTATACTAATGATTTTGAAGCTAGGAGGAGGAATTTTGGCATATTGTCTATGCAATAGATCATAGACCTCAACCTCTACCAAGTGCTTGAAGGTATTAAATATGATGATGAATATTTGCAATCCTATGAGTATGAGAGATCCATCAAGCATACTCCTCTAGAAACCCTGAATTAGTATGTAAATGAGAGAGATGATTTGAGTGAGATAATTTCCCTATCATCGTTAGAACTAAGGTTTGGTTTGACAGAAAAGTTCATGAATTTAGGAGGAGCCAGGGTAGATCTTCTTCAAGAGAAACTTCCACACCTAGGAAGGAAGTACATATTCCCAGTACAGAGGTACTTGAGCAAACTCCTCCTTCCTCGATGAAAGATCCTGAATTGTCTACTCCTTCTTCCACTCAAGTGTATCAGAAGAAGGTCAAAGAGGTTAAGCAAGAACCAATCGAGGAAGAGACTCTTCTGGAGCACTCATAATTGCTGTTGGGACATAGAACATTATTTTTCTAAGTGAGAATGAGGATGATGAGATGAAAAAACCAAAAGAAACCCTTGGAACCACTATTGAGATGGAGAAGGATCAAGAACTAAGCCTCCAAGTTTAATAGACTCCTCTGCAAAGGAAATTCTTGAGGTTCCATGCACTTTCCCACTAGAGGAAACAATAGTTCAGACTCTAAGTGTCCTGATTTCTCTTACACTCTGACCCCTTGACTCATCTGTTTCTTCTTCCTTCATTGTCTAGGTTCAGCCCCTAGTAGACAGCAGGAAAAGAAAGTCTTCTTCCCAATTAACCGGGCCTAATTTTGATGTTGTGGCAGCTCTGCTTAGTATTACCCCTCCTCCTCTAGCAAAGAAAGAAAATACTACTTCAAGGTTGGTATCTGATGCTCAAGGTCAGCAGTTTCTAGAGGTTTCCAGACCCAGGGTGGATAAAGAGGAGAAGGATCTTTTGATCTCTGACTTGGAGCTTTCCAGGATTCCACTAGGAGAATCTACACCTGAGAGTGAGGTTCATAACCTTCGGGAAACTATCACTAAGGTTATTAAATGAGTTGAGAAAGGAAAGAAAACCATGGAGCAGTTGGAAGAACAAAACCAAGTTATTTCCAATTTTATCATATCATTGTTGGCCAAAGATAAATTTTTGGATCCATCTCCATTGGCTACTCTCCCACCTCCCATGCTTCTCAGTCAAGATGAGGTTCAAAGCATCAAATACATACACAAGTATTCAACTTATGGGAAGGATGTGGAAACCATGGTGGATGATATGACTATAGCAGTTTTGAATTTCATTGAGGAATCCTTCAAAACCAATGAGAAGGTGATAAATTTACAGCATAAACTCATTTCCTCAATTAAATCCATTGACAAGGAGCTGAAGGTCTAGAGTGGATGTATTGCAGACCTCCATCTAATGGGCCAAATCGATGAGAAAATCATGTTGGCCAGCAATGTGTTTGATGATGCCAAGAATAACTTGTCAAGGACATGGATCTTCATCATTGAGTGGAAGATAAAGGTTCTTCAGGAAGCATTGGGAGAATTGAGGAATGTGTGGCAAAAACAGAATCCTTTAGAACTTTTGTTTCATCCACCTTGAAATATATCCACTACCATCTTCAGGATGAAACTACAGGTGTTCCCTTCTCTCTTCAAGAAATCAAGGCTCAGTTTACAACCTCTATCAAGGGTGATCTGTTCAAAGAAGAGTCATTTACTAAGGAGAAGATGAAATACATTTGTTCTCTTCATTCAGCTATTGCTGAAGCTAATAAAGAATATCTGGAGCATACCGAGTTTGATAAAGATATGGAGAAATGTCTAGGCACGTGGACACATGCTACTTCCAACACAACAATTCCAAGAGGCATGGAGATAGTAGAAGCATTGAAAATATTCAGGCATCGAATCCTCAAATCAGTGGGCCCTCCTTAGCCATAATCGGATGTCTCTACTTCTTGCTCTCCATTCTCTTCTTCTATTTTTAGTGTCAATCTCATTGTAATTTAATTAAGGACTTTGTATTGTGCATTTCCTTAATTAATCTTTTGATTAAAAGAAATGGTTACCAAATGTAACCACTTTGTAAGCTATATATTGAGCTCTCCTCACCATTCCAAGGGGCTAGAACTCTGATAATTTTTGAAAGTGTAAAAGAACTCAAAGCTATCAATACAGAAGATTTCCCTTCTGTTTTCATCTGCATCATTTTATCCTCAAGTATGTCTAAAATTTTTTGTGAATCATTATCTATTGCATTAAGAAACTTTGTATTCTTATGGATGTTATTTACGGAACTTTGTGTCCATGAAATTATATCCGATTGTTTTAATATAAATGATTATGTTCTATATATTGTCCTTCTTAAGTATTTCTAAGGAACTATTTTTCTATCTATACTTCCTAAAAGTGTTATTCTACCTTTTCCCTTCCTTAGTTCTTCTATTCTTTTGTATTGATAATTTGTCTTGGCATTAAAACACTTTCATGATATCAGAGTTCCTCATTAGAGTAGACAGTTGTACATTTTTAAATAGTTTGGCTGCTTGCTTTCAATAAGGGCACCTCACCCATTAAAGAGGAGGGACTTTCTATCCCCTGACTATTGCTTTCATTAAATTCCTACCAACAAGTTTGAAATTTGGGTCTTTTTAGGGTTTTTCTAGGCTCATGCAACTCCACCGAGTTCCTTTTACATATCACCAAGCTATTTTCTTGGATCTTTGAGCTAGATACTTTTCACTAGCAAGTTCCTTTGTTTCGGACCAGCCACTTAGCACACCGACTCCATTTGTTTTTTTGTCGATCCATGACCTTAATGTTAACTTGGCGCTTAACGATTTGCCACCTATCACCAAATCCCAAAAAGACCCAGCTCGGATTTCATTGCATTGACTCGGCAGGTTTTGTTTGTATTTGGCATCAAGCGGGAATGCATTGGTTTGGGCTTGCAAACATTTTTTATTTGGACTTTTTGCGACCCTTATTTCAGACATTGGGTGAGTGAAACCACGAAACCAACCCCGAAAGCTACTAACCTCAAATACCAAAACTTGCGACCCCCATAATACTCCACGCACTAACCCCGAACTCGTCATTAACCTCTAAAATTCCCACACCTTTCCACGTTACCCTAACTCTTTTGGGTTTCATGTTTTTGGCTTTTCATGGGTTGAGCTCATTTTTCACATTTTGTACGGTGGTGACTCTAAAAATCCGAATCCCAAAAGTCTAGAAACTTCAAAGCTTTTTGAGGCTTCCATCCTCCCCATGCACGAGTCAAGCTACCTTCTTCCGAACCCCATCTCTTTTTTTGCAAGGCTCGGTCAAGTTCCTCGATCACCTTTGCTATCTTGATCCAATATTACCTATTTTGTTTACGGCGAGCCTAGTTTTTCTCGATCTACATCCCATTTCGAACTAGGTCCCCCTCTTGGAAGGTCCTTGTTTTTTATTTCTTATCAAATCTTCTCTTGACTAGGGCCTAATCTTTCTCCATCATTTGTACTATATGTTCTCTTATTTCCTCCAATTCTATCAACTTTGCATACATATCCTCCATTGATTCAAATTTCGATAACTCTTATTGCTTCATGAGCTCTAATGTGGGTAGCTCCAATGATATGGGTAACACTGCTTCTTTTCGTAGACCAACTTGTAGGGAGAGCTACCTGTTGACCTCTTTGGTGTTATCTTGTCAACCCATAATGCTGATTTGAGTTTTGTATGCCATATCCTTTGATTTTCATCTAGATTCTACCTAATGATCTTAAACATATTCCTGTTTGTGAACATTGTTTTTCGTTACCCCGCGGGTAGTAGTTTGATGAGGTGCTCAAATAGATCTCATTCCTGACATCCCATTCTGTGATCTTAGAACCTAGGAATGCTAATGCATTGTTTGATATTATAGTGGTTGGTACTCCAAACCTTGTCACTATTCCTTCATAGAATTCCAGTATACCAGACTCATTTGCCTCCTTGAGAGCCACTACCTCGGTCCACTTGGTGAAGTAATTTTTGCTATTAGAATCCACTTGTGGCCTAGGCTTGAGTTAGGATTGATGACCTCAATGAAGTCCAATCCCCACTGCATGAATGGTTGGTCAACTAAAATTGGATGCAATGGTATTTTTGCTAACTTTTCCTTTCCCCTGTGAAAATGCAAACTTTTTACATTTATTGAACCAATAGTAGCAGTCACTTAACATTGTGGGCCAATAATAACCTACCTTCATTATCTTGAGAGCTGTCACCCATCGAGAAAAATGACCTTCGACGTCTCTATCATGAAATTTCTATAACACCTTCTCAATTTGGCATGTTCCAATGCATCTCAATTGAATGACATTGATGTCCTTCTTGAATAAGACACCATCAACAAGCACATAATGAATGGTTTTCAATCTCAAATATCTCTACTTTTTTTTTTCTTATTTCTGGAGGGCATAGTCTTGTTTGTAGGAAGTGTATCATGTCCTACGTCCAACATGGAGTAGGCATATTTTCATTTGCTTGCTCTCCCGATCATTTCGTAGCACCAAAATGAATTCATTTTCATTACTTGTTTCATCCTATTGATGGAAGATAGTTTTTCACATAATCCCTTCCCATGGAATAGTTTGGTGACTTTAATTTCAATGTCATACTCCGTGACACGAGTGATCCATCTGCACATTTCTCATTCAAATCCTTATTCAAAAGGAAGTCCGTGACTCCTGCATGGGAAACTAGTAGTTGGATCTTGTTGTTTAAGAATAGGTGTTTGAACTTCTTTAAACTCTTGATTACTACGAGGACATCTTTCTTGATGGAGTACCTCACTTCATAGTCCTCCAAACTTTGACTAAAGAAGGCAACCAGATGTTCTAGATCCTTTTTTATTTTTTTGTACTAAGATTGTGGAGATTGTATCTAGACCACCGAAGGCATATAACATGAAATCCTTAGCAAATTTTAGGTTGATGAGGGTTGGGGCTTGAGATATAGCTTATTTGATTGCCTTGAAACTTGCTTTACCTTCTACTGTCCACTTGAATTCCATACTCTTCTTTAACATTTACGTTATTCACCTTGAAACTTTGCGTTAGTGGAAACATTTGGTATAAACCTACGGATAAAATTAATTCTTCCTACAAAGCTCTGAAGAGCCTTCTTATGGCTTGGTAAGGGCGATGCTCAAATTGCTTCAACTCTTTCTGGGTCAGTAGTTAATCCTTCCTTTGACACAATATGGCCTAGAAGCTTGCCTTGATGGGACAAGAATACACACTTTTTGGGTTTAGGGACACTCCAAATCTCTCGCACCTTTGAAATACTTGTCTAAGATGAAATAGGTGATCGGTTGCATTTTTGGAGAGCACAATGATATCATCAAGATAGATAAGTACAATATTTTTATCAACCCTTTGTCTTCCATATATGTTTCCCTTCGTAAATGGCTTCAGCATTTGACAATCCAAATGGCATCTTCTTATAGGCATAGGTTCCCCACTTGGTGGTGAAGGCCATCGTGAACTGGTCATCATCTTTTACCATTATCGATTATACCCGAATAACCATCTAGGAGAGAAAATATTTCCGAGCTAACTACCACCTGTAAGATCTACTCCATTGAAGGGAGTGGGTAGTGGTCTTTGAGAGATGCCCTATTCAAATCCTAAAAGTCTACACACAACCGGATTTCACCATTCTTCTTTCTGACCAGCACCAATTTTGTAACCCAGATTGAGTGTTTGATTGGAAATATAATACTTGCCTCTATCATCTTGTTTAGCTCTTTCTTCATTAGAGGCTCAATGTGCGGGTTATCTAGCCTTTGTTTTTTCCTGATGGGCTTAGCATTTGGATCCAGTTCTATTTTATGATGTGCTAACTTCAGATTGAATCCTCACAAATCTTCATAGCTCCAGCGAAGACATATGGAAACTCTTGGAAAAGTTTTATAAACTCATATCATTCTTGCTCAATGGCCACTTTTCCAATTTGGAGTGTTTTACCTTCCCGACCGAAATTGGCTCTAAACTTCTCCCTTTACCTATATGTTGACCTTTTCTTTTGAAACTAGTTGTTAGGATTGAAAATGGACTCCAACGTAACCAAACCTTTGGGAATTTTTTTTTCTACAGCTTGCACTACTTGATCTCCATCTCGCTACTCTAATCTTTCCTTTCCTAGCCGAGAATTTTGCCTCGTCCTGCAAGAAATTGATGATTTGTTGATCGTTCTCAAACACCTACCAACTTGTGTTGTTATCTGAATCGTTGGTCTTATAATCACATGGATTCATGGTTTTTATCTCTTTTGATACTATCCACCATATAGAATGTTGCTCTAACTTTTGCGATCCTGTCTGTAGCTTCATTTTTCTTCCTGTATGGAATTGATGTTGAAAGCTTAGAATTCCTCAATGAGATCACATACTCTATTTTTGTAACTCTTCAGTAGGTCATTTTTTACAGCATGTTGTCTCTTGACCTGATTCACGATTAGCTCATTATCCCTAAACACCTATAAGTTCTTAATGCCTCTTTTCCTGGCCCAGTGAAGTCCATGAACTAAAGCCTCATATTTTGTTGTGTTGTTGTAACATGTAAACTAAAGTCTGAAAATTGAATAGTACTAAACATTCTATGGGGACACCAACATGGCACCCTCACCTGCTCCTTTCTTGCTTCTCGAACCATCGAAAAACAATTTCCATACCTCATTGTTATCTTTATTTTCTGGCTTGGTGAGGCTTGGGATGGGTGAATTTTCTTCATGCACACAATACACTCCTAATTCAACTTCCTCCATCTCCTTATATGGACCAAAAGCATTTATTTTGTTAGGAGTGTTAAATATAGAATACTACCCACTTTGGTGTCTGCTTCACAATCATTTGAGCACTTTTGCTAATCAAAAGCTGAGAAATTTGCATTAATAAGACTTGGCACATGGGGCTCGATGTGAAAGTTGGAAATTTTTTCTAACCTAATTGTGGCATTAGCTCCATGCCTTGTCCGAAAATTAGGTGTGACCAATCTACAGATAGATATCCACCAATTTTGGCTGTGAAATCCCTTGATAGACATAGGGTGAAGAGTGGTGGAAGATCAATCACAGATACATCCTATAAAATAGTGACATTGGGACATGCATGTAGTGTTAGGCTTAACCCTTTGATGACCCCAATTGTTCCAACTGTTGTCCCGTCTAGTTACATAACTCCTCTCAACACTGGCTCATACTTGATATCCAATTGATCAGCTATTTTCTTTGGCATTACTGAGCTACTTCCCCGAAATCAATCATACGGTTGTGTGTACCAACTTGTCTCCAATGATCAATGAGACATAGAAAGGTGGGGGTTTCAGATTCTTGCTTGGTTGACCTCCATCTTGTTGCACTGTATTGGTAAGAACCTTCTCCTAATCCCTAGGTGTATCTTTTGATGTGGACCAGTTTTCCATCACAACTTGCAACAAATCTCACTTCCCTAGAATCGCTAGTGATTCCCACATGGAAATTTTCACGTGTGTTTTCTTCATCTGATCTATGATATTGAAAGGAGATGGGCTCTCCTTTTTCTTCCCTTTTCTAGGCACAACCTTTTCTTGTACGTGATTTATTACTTGCAATCTGTAGTAGAGGCCTTAGGGTGATTTTGTACATTCTCGATTTGAACTTGTTTTGTTAAGACCTTGTGATGTTTGAGAAACAATATGGTTAGAATATTTTCCTTCCTCTATGTTCCTCTTCTTCGACCTTGTGTTGGTAGCCACACCTTGAAATGAGGTTGATTGATTCCACAAAAATCTTCCACCTACCAATTTACCAATGTAGTTTCCATTTGAGGGGCTTCTTGTTGACTTTCATGTTGTTGATCTTCTTCTTTAGTTGACTCTTGAGACACACCAATGGTTTGAACCATCAAGGCCGATTTATTGCACCATTGAAACAAGTAGATTGGTTATGTGGTTGATTGTAAGGATAACACCATTCATATTCTTGAGCAATGTTATTTTGAGTTGGAACCAAGGCTCTTGATGTCGAGGCCGCATTTGGATCATATGGTCGGAATTACCTGTTAGCTTGTGGTTGTCCTTGGTTCTAGTTCTGGTTTACATCTTGAGTTTAGGCCTATTTTATTAGAATATAGGCATGTTTTCTTGAGCTTGAGGCTGATAAGGTCCGGAACTCGAGTCTTTTGTCTCTTTATAAAGCAACTAGCTCATTCCCGAAAGCTTGTTGTACCTTGACCATTTCTTGTTGTCATTTATTCTTGTGAATCCTTCTTAAGTTCTTGGGTTTCAAATGGATTGTTTGAAGAATTAGAATCCTCACTATTTATTTAATTTATCGCATCCGAAAAAGGGGCTATTTCAGGTGTTTGACTATTCGTAGGGGTTCCCATTTCCGGATATAGAGGCATTGGTGGCCTTGGTGCTAGCTTGTTATCTTGAATGAGGAAATTTTCTACTCTAATAGCTATGTCATGTGCACTGGAAAATGTTTTCCTCCCATCGACTGGATCATCATTGTTATGTCTGAATTTAGATCCTTTAGAAAGTAAATGAATGCACCTTCTACTACCGGTCTCACGAAAAATGGAATTCATTCCCATGATCATTGGAATCGGAAATTGAAATTCATCATTTTCTCATTAGGATCCCTCTTAATAGTTGTTAATTGTTCCAATAAAGACATATTGTCTCCTCTTTCTCTAAATTAATTACAGAGGGTTATGCATATCTAGTCCCAATTTTGGATGGACCCCATTGTCAAGCTCCTAAACCATTGCAATGCCTTTCCTTTGAATGAGGAAGCTAGTAACTTGACTACAACATCTACTTCATTTATTTCATGAATAGTGCAGATGTTTGCAATATCTTTTATATGATCAGCAGGAGTTGTGTGATTCTCACCAATGAAATAAGGGATGTTTTTAGTGCTACCACTAGGATAGGGTTTTGAGCATTAAGTGTTAATGGGATGTTGCTTGTAAAGTGAACATAAGGATTCGGTGGACCTTGCGGTGGTTGTTGTTGTAGATGTGTCATTATGATTGGCCTAAGAACCCTGTTTGTTTGAAGAAAGGGTCTATTGGGCAGAGGTGTAGATAATGATCTACTTGGAGGAGATGATGATCTTTGTGGTCTTCTTCCTCTTGTACCTCTACGTGGAGATAATTGCAAGTACTCAAAATTACCTTCCTCTCTTTCTCGTGAATGAGTTTGGATCCTTCTCATATACTTGGACAACATGTGCTGCTACACCACCACTGAGTTCTATTCCCTTGAGTCACCAGATGTGTTAGGAGATGAGCCCTAAAAGGCTGGATGTTTCCAAGTCACACACCAAACTTGATAGAATAAAAATGAACTTTGAAGGACTTGAAAGCTGATTTTCTGGAGGTTGAAGATCATTTTGAGCTAACTGGACTGAAATCCCGAAATGTAGAGATCTCTCAAACGGAAAGCCCCTTAAATTCTTAAATTGAAGAAACCTTGAAATTCAAAAGAAAGAGACTTCTGAACTCTAAAATTCAAAAGGTCCAAATTTTATGGACTTCCAAAACCGTAAACCCCGAAATCTCGGAAGGTTCAAAATCCCAAAAATCAAAATTCCGAAATAGAAAACCCCAAAAATTTTAAAGTCAAAATTTCAAAAATCTAAAAATACCTTTTTGAAGTTTAGGTCCCAATCTATCACTTGTGAAATTTGGACTTATTTTGAGCAAGTTAAGCCCTTGAAAATTGATTTTAGAGTTCATCCTGAGAGGTGAAAAGTCGAAATTGAAGAACTTACAATTTTTAAGTTTGAAAATGATGAAAATTCCTTCAAATCTTGTGGAAAATACTTCTCTGTCCCACCAAGCATGCCAAAACTATTGATGTGTAATCATAGCACCCCGATTGTTTGTAATTCGAAGGATTGAAACAGTCAGTGTGATTGCATAACATGGAGCTTTTCCCAAAGTGTGGGACTTTGCAATCGAGAAATCTCTCCGGAGAAAGGTCAGGCTCCTATTCCTCTATTCTGATACACACATCCAAATTTTAGAGGATCTATTCTAAATCCTACTCTAACTTTCCAAGGAGACATGGTGAAGAAGATTGCAAGAAATTAAACCTAATCTACATGAGGTGATACACCAAAAGGAATGTTAAATAATTTGCCTTGTATAGGAATGAAAATGAAAAAGACTGAAGAGGATGAACATCAACACATAGTAGTTCCTTATCACAAATTCACTCACCATTAAACACAAACCATCAAAACATGTAACACAATATACCATGCATAGATAACCACGATTGTGCAATGAAAGATCAGGAGAATGCAATAAACAAAAGAGAGGGTTGAAATTCATCCACAGACTTATATTATTGCTCCACTGATTTGATTCACTACATTGAAATGGCCAAAAGGAAAAATTGCATTGCATTTTGAATGGGAGGTCGAACTCCACAAGATCACTTACAGACAAGAGAAGAAGGGAGGGTGCAAAGCAGAATTATCCAACATTAGAAAAATGCCCCTCATTACAATTTATAGTGGAAGATTTGCAAAGGAGGAGAGAGAAAACTAAACCCTAAATTTTCCCAAAAATCATTGTTTAATCCTGTAATGAGTGCATTTAGATTTTCAAAATCTCCTTTTTTCATTAATGGTTGCCTTGTGCTTCAAGGAATTTACTGTGATTACACCCCGTCTAGTCTAGGCCCTGTAGACTCATGATGACCTCTACTTTCCACCTACCTCCATTAATGGCTCTCACCTACCACTTCAATGATTTCCATTTTTGGAGGTTTAGAAACCCTAAAATCTGAAATTGATGTTCCCATGCTGCAGATCCTGAAATCACCTTTCCAATGACTGTAAATTTGCAAGAAATGATGGAGTACATTGGAAGATATGCCAATTTTTTTCCCTGGGTGTTTGACTAGATTTCTCCTTTAACTGCTCCTTTGAAAACTAGATTTGGCTTTCACCATTGCATTCCTCTCTGAATCACCTTTCTAGAAAGTATAATTTTGTTAAAAATGATTAAGGATTGTGAAAGTTATTGCAGTTTGAAATTGAGGTCTTTTTAGGGTTTTTCTAGGCTCTCGCAACTCCACCGAGTTCCTTTCACATAACACCGAGTTATTTTCTTGGATGTCGAGTGGCTAATTTTCACCTTTGGCGAGTTCCTCCGTTATATACCAACCACTTAGCATGTCGACTCCATTTGTTCACCACCGAGCTCTACCCTCAATGTCAACTCGATGCTTAACACTTTGCCACCTATCGCCTAAACCCGAAAAGACCTAGCTCGGATGTCGGTGCATTGACTCAGCGGGGTTTCTTTCTATTTGGCATCAAGCAAGAATGCATTGGTTTGGGTTTACGGTCCTTTTGTCTTCAAACTTTTGGCAAGCCTTATTTTAGACATTGGGTAAGTGAAAACTCGAAATATACTAACCCCAAATACCAAAACTCGCGACCCCGAAATACTCCATGCGCTGACCACGAACTCGGTGTTGACCTCCGAAATGCCCACACCTCACCATGTCACCCGACTCTTTCAAGTTTCTGTTTTCATCCTTTTGGGGTTGAGCTCATTTTTTTGCATTTTGTTCGGGCAGAGACTCCGAAAAGCCAAATCTCGAAAGTCCAAAAACTTTGGGATTTCGGGGCTTCCATCTTCCCTGCGACAAGCCAAGCTACCTTCTTCTGAACCCCATCTCTTTGTTTTGTAGGGCTCGACTGAGTTCCTCAATCACCTTTTCTATCTCAATCTATTGTTACATGTTTCGCTCACGATGAGCCCAAGATCCATTGACTCGCCATGTCCGAATCGAATCAACTCAACCTTTCATTCATCTATCTCGATCGTATTAATTGTCTTGCTCACCAAGTTGAATATCTTCCCCACTTCAAACTCGACTTCACTATTAAATAAGCATCACCCTCGTGATGCATTCTTCTTGCTAAGCTCGAGAACTAGGCCTTATTTCTTCTTCCCGCAATCTTCATTAGCGTTGATGTGTTTGACCTCGCCGAGCTCATCATTGCCTCGTGTCGAGCCTCTCCTACATCACGGGCTTCCTCTACCACCGCTAGCCCATTAAACTCGATGTCACCCCCAATTTACTTCTCCCCAACCGAAGTTCTCGTTGTTGTTGCCACACAATGATCAGTCCACCGAGTTGGGCTTGATTTGCACTCCATGCCCGATCACCACCATTACGTCTCTATCTCATCAAAGCAAAATTGATCACGTCCAATCTGCTCCCGAGATAGCTCAACCAAGCTAACCCTAGCTCACCCCCTCATTTTTCTAGGTGATCTCATCGAGCATCGCACCAAGCAGCTCGTCGAGCTGCTTGATGATCTATTTTTTAGCTCGACCCTCCCTTTAGCCCTTATAGGGCATTTAATGTTATTTTTTCATTTCGAGGGGTTTTCCTCACATTTATTAATTGTGGGAGAGGGGGAAAGGCTCAAAACTCTAAAATGTTGAATTTTCCCTTCATGAGCCATTCTTACTATTTTTTGGGGTCGGAGGCCTTTTTTTTCTGCACCGCACAGACTGTGATCCTGTGGTGGTCGTGAATGTCCCTGATTGTATCTTTAATGTTCCAAAATAGTTGCAATTGTTTCCCAAGACCTTGAAAACACATGTGATCCTACATACACCTGTGTGGGGCCCACTCAGATTCTCAGAACTACTTTAGGAACTGTTGGGCAATTTTGGCCCATAGGGGTGAAAATTTTCAACGGTCCCTTAAGGTTCAAAGTTGCAATATGAAGCCATCAAGCCCTAACAAATCTGAAGTATGTAGACACATGGAGCCATTTCATTGGTTCTCATTTTGCATTCTAATAAATGTGAATGCCCATCTAATTAGATCTAAGCATGAAGAAGACTAGATGACGATGTGTCCCGACATGGGGGCAACATGGAGCTTCCTTATTGACACGCATTTTGTAGTTGTCATATGGATATCAAAGAAAATACCGACTATGTGAATGCATGGAGCTTCCTCATTGGCTCGCACTTTGCAATAAATGTAATTAGCCTCTAAACCCAAGATTCAACAGTTTATGGACACAATTTGTGGAAATCCTTAAGGCCTATAGTATGTTGCTAATATGTGATTGGTCAAGAATTTTAAATGAAAATATGTCCACCAAATTTTCCCCATGTGGATGCCATGGAGAGGCATACCAAACCAATAATTTGGCTAAGTATGAAGCCTTAATTGTAGGACTACAATTTTCTATTAAACATAAGTTCAAGGAACTAATGGTCTTTGGAGATTTAGAGTTTGTAGTCAACCAAATGAAGAGAAAGTACCAATGAAAAACAGTCATATCTCAAAAGGTACAAGTACATGGTATGGGATCTTAATGAATAATTTTATAAATTTAACATTGTGTTTGTACCCAAGAAACAAAATCAAGAATCGATATATTATCTTCTTTTGTTGTTTCTTTCACACCTACTCCAAAATCAAGGAAGAAAGGATGTTGCTAGAGATGATTCCCACACCCTTTGTTCCAAAAAATGTCGATGAATTCCTGTGTATTTAATGATGAACACCAAATCATTCATTTTATGAATAATTTAGATGTCTTTGAGTCTCAAATTATTGACACGAAGGATTTAAACAAATTGTCTAAAGACAATGTCTTAAATATTAAAAAGCAAAGAATTCCTAAGGGAATGGTGTCATTGTAAATAATTTGTTATCCGGATAAACAAATTAAAAGCACTAATAGGCCCAAAGTCAATGGTAAATATTACACTCGGATGAAACTTGAGAACAAAGAAGAGCCTCAATTAGTTAATATTAGTTTAACTTGTTCAAGCAAAGTGAGAAGGATATAATGGTAAACCTTTTGAGATATTATAAGGATGTCATACCTCGGTCTTGTGATGGATTAAATATCTTTTATCCTAAAGTATTTACTCACACCATACCTTTTTGGAAAATAATAAACACTTCATGCAAAGGTAAATTCCAGTAAATCTTGTGTTAGAACCTCTAATCTACAAAGAAGTCAAAAATTACTTGTTTCCATAATTGTTTTTCCTATTAGAAAGTCAACTTGGGTGGCTAATTTGGTCCTAGATTTAAAATAATAGTGGAGAACTCAAGCTATGCATAGAATTTATAAACCTAAACAAATGATTGAAAAGGGATAATTACCATCTCCTTCTTTAGATGAATTAATTCAGATAGTAAGTGGTTCTAAGATGATGGATTTTCTGGGTATAACAAGGTTTTGATTGATAAGATAGGATGAAGACGAATTTCACCATGAAGTGGGGTATGTTTTCCTACATGCGGATGTCATTTTGTTTAATCAACAATCGGAGCAACTTTTCATAAAGTTGTGGATCATGATTTCCAAGGTTTAATTGGTAAGTTCATACTCATTTATATGGATGACCTAATTGTGTTTCCAAAAGAAAAATCAAATTATGAAGGACACCTACAAAATATGAGGTGTGACACATTGAGAAGTTCCCCTGTCACCTCTACCTAAGACTTGTTTAATCGAACCACTACTCTATCTTATTTGATAGGGGTTAGGTTGATCTTCTGCATATAATCAAAGTCATGATGTTAGTAAAGGCTCCAAAATCTAGCATGTAATTATGTAGGTTCTTACCAAACATCCTAATGGTGAGTAGGAAAGTTGGTATTTCAACCTTAGTCTTGTACAAGGCTACATTGGCATGGGAACATTTTTGGGGGTCTTTTGTGGTATTTCTAATTAGGGATTTCAATAATAGATCTCTTTGTTCTGTAATATGAGCTAATTCATGCAAGGTAATGTTTTCCTTAATCTTCATGTTTTCTATGATATTATACCCAATTATAGAAGTATTTCGAGAATTTTCTTATCGGAGAGGCTCACTTCCCTTGGGGAGGAGGGGGATCATTGTTGGCCTTTGGATCACGTGGTGTTGTGTTATTATTTGGACTCGGAGACATTGACGTGGTGTTGTATGTCATGTTCTTTAATGCATAGTTTCCCTTGTGGTACCGCTGAAATACATGCATCATATTTGTACTTGCCTCGGTTTATTGTCCTCATGTGAAGGGAAACAATAGGATTCCACCATCATAGTGGTGTTGGATGGATTTGTATTTTCAAATGAATTAGATGAACTAACAACATCATTAGTAGTATGAACTATTTCATAATTATCTAGTTCATTTTAAAAGACTTCAAAAGCATGAAAAAATTCAACACGGTCTAACTCACCATGTTTAGTTGTATTATGCACTCTACACCAATTAGGTAATGCAATTTCACATGCATTTATTCGGAAAATTGTTTTGAGAATATTCTTCTTGATTGTTGTTTCTATTGAAGGGTCTATTAATATGCCTCTCATAAGTGTAATTTTTATTTAAGTTTCCATCTCTAGTACTTCCCACTTGCCTTTATAAATTCAAGAAATCACGTCTCAATTTTCACACCATTCTTTGGATAGAGACCAACTCTCCCTTTGTAATCTCTTGATTAGCCATTTGGGGGTTGGGAATATTGACTAGGACTAAAGCTTGACTATCATTTACTTCTTGATTAGAAAGGGTGTAGGGTTGAAAAATCTTGGTTGTTGGATTGGGGTGACATAGCCAATGGATAAAGCATTCAAGATTTGTGTCTACGTGGGATTTGGCATATTTTAAGCGATCCGAGAAAGGAATTTTGGACATCAAGTGTTTCCTCTTTGCATTGGGCGAAGGGTCCTAAGAAATGAGATTTAGGAGTTACAAATGTGAAAACTAGGTAACTCCACGTATAAGCTCAAAATGCACAAGTGGTATGAGGATGTATTAGTGGTATTCGGGGATGACGAGATAGAATCCCTCCCAAGATGTCATAAGTGTATGAGGGATATGCACAGTTTTGTTTCATGAAGCATGGGTCAAGACCTCGACTCATGCAACAAATGGAAAAGCCATAACAAAAGCGGGGAAAATTTGAGGATATGAAACCAAGTGTAGGCGTGCAATGCCTAAGTGAACAACCAGCCAATCTCGAGGCACCGGTGACTCAAGAAGTTTCGTGCATGGAAGAGCAAGACACTCAAGAGCCAAAACTAAAGGAATAGTCCACTAAAGAAGGTCCAACAGAGGAGATAGTCACACATAACCAGAAGGCCTAGAATTTGATGGTCTATGGACAATTTTCATATTTTTGTTGTGATTTACAATTCTAAAAAAATTCAAACCATCAATTTAGACTAGTTAATTTTTATCCAAATTGTAAATTTGACATATTATATTATTTACAAATGATCCATACGGATCCGAGAAAAACACACCACTTAATCGGCCCATCAAAGCACCAAGAAGGAGAAACAAGAAAAGTGAGATAAATGAGGTAAACGGAGGTTCTGGAAGGAACCTCCGCTCTGTCAGGTAAAGCGGCGGTTTGAGAACCACGCCCTACTGTGGCGACGGCCCTGAAACCGCCTTCCAGCCAGAGCGGCGGTCCTAAGACCGCCTTGACCGCTCAGGGCGGCGGTCCTGACACTTTCGAACAGAAAATAAGAATGGAACGCGAATGGATGCGAATTTGAAGCGCCCAACTATGTCTCTTCCCTTCCATGCCCTTTCACATCCTCCAAGTGCACGGGAGGACATGGGAAGGTCTATAAATGCATGAAGGGAGCAAGAGAATGATCATTCAAAGATCTAGAGAGATCGAGAAGCAGAGTCTAATGAGAGCAGTGAGCAAGATCTTCAGTGTTGGAATGGAATTGTAGGAGCAAGGTGTAGAAACAGAGCAAGCAAGTAATTGGAGAGAAGGTTTACATTGTTGCTTCTTTTCATACTTATTGTAATCTGTAATTGTCTATATTAGACCAATAAAAGTGGGAAGTTGCCCTTCCCAACTGGTTTTCCTCCATTGGAGGTTTCCAAGATAAAATTGTTTGTGTTGAAGTTTTTGAATTATTTCCTTCTCTGCATTTTCCTTTTTATAGCACTAGATAATTAGTCACGAAGCTCTAATTTTTCAAGCAAATCTGTCATTTTCCAAAGTTGAAAGTAGAACAACATAGTTGTGTGATTCGTAGAGTTCCAAAGTAGAATTTTACGGATCATTTTGGTATCAAAGCTGATTATATATCCAGGACTATGGTATTTGAATCTTTCTTGTGATTTTGTATGACAGTGACAAGGTCCAAAGGTGAAGAAGTTTTACCTTGCATGAGCAGATATTTCTACGAAGAAGTGGAAACAGAGAATTTGAGCTCAAATGGAGGAAGAGAACTTGGTCTGTAGAGTCGAGATGCTAGAGACCATGATGGATAGATTGCATAGAAAACAAGAAGAGCTTTCAGATCTGTAAAAGACGGCTTCGGTTAAGCAAGATTCCATGGACTCGGTGGTTCGAGCACTAGCCGAAAAAATTGGTATCGGAAAGAGCCATGAAGAGGAAGGATGGGAAGAGCATGAAGAGACGCCAATTGTAAGCGAGAAGGTAAAATCTGCACATACACCTTTTAAAGTTGAAACAAAAGTGGAAATAAAGAATTTTGAAGGAAAAGTAGATGCAGAATTACTGGATAAATGGCTAAAATAGTTGGAAGTCTACTTTAGTGTGCATAATGTCACTGAGGCACAAAGTGTCACCTTTGCACATTTCAAAATGGAAGGACATGCTCTGGTTTGGTGGGAAACCCATCTAGCCACTTGTGAGAAGAAGAAACGTCCTATTGTCAGTACTTGGAAAGGTTTTAAAGAATTGATAAGAGCTAACTTCTATCCTATTGGCCATAAGACCGACATGATGACTAAGTGGCAGTAATTTAGACAGGGCAGTGGTCAAAGTGTGCAAGACCACACTACGGAATTTCAGAGACAAGCCATGTTGCTTAATATAGACTTGGAGGATGAGGACATTCTGACCAAATATTTGGGAGGACTTCACACTCACCTTCGGAGGAAGGCAATCTCCACGAAGCCCAAGCATCTCAATGAAGCTTGTGTACAAGCATACTACATTGATGACGAGAAGAAGCAGGAGAAATAGAGCCAAAGGGAGACCAATAACAAAACAATAGGACAAAGGAAAAGGGAAGACAAGTAGCGAGGTAAGCGCCTCTTGCTTTGCATACTTGTAAAGATCCTAAGAATTTCTGTAAGAATTGTGATGTAAATGGACATACTGATGCCACATGTTGGAAGTTGCATTCGGAATTGCACCCAAAGCACCGAACCAAGGATTCCAAGAAATCCATGGCCACTATGAAGACAGAAAGAGAGGTGGAGATTGAGGATGATTCAGATGCAGACGAGAGGTTGGGATGCATGGCCACTAACATATATGGGGCAGCAGAAGAAGAAGAGATGAGTAAGCTATTTCAAATCTAGAATCCAAATCAAGAAGACTAAGGTAAACGCTTTAGTAGATTTTGGTTCTCAGTCAAATTTGATTTTGATGTGGTTATAGGACAACTTGGTCTAGAGACTTACACACATCCACATCCATACCCACTGGGATGGGTGAAAAAGGGTGTAGAAATACAAGTTACAAGGAAGTGTAAGTTTCAATTTGGGATAAATACCCAATACATAGATGTATTAGAGGTTGATATTATACCACTTGATGCATTTGACATTGTCTTCGGAAGTCCTTACTTGTATGCCAGGGATGTTGTGTTCACAAGGAGGGAGAACCAGTACAGATGGGTCAAGGATGGAGTCAGTTTTAACATCCAGGCACACCAAAGCAAATCAAAGAAGGCTATGGTAAGTGCCAACCAAGCACCAAGACTTATTCAGGAAAATCATCAGTTTTGTTTGCTTTCATTGGAAGAAAAACAAAATGGACATGAGAGCACGGTTATTTCTGACCAAAGGATGGAGAATTTGGATAGCACTTGTTAGTTTTTACAGAAGAAGCCACCACAGGAACTGCTCATTCAAGGAGCAAAACAAAATTCCGCTATGCAGTCACCATATCTACCTACGAATTCACTGGACCTGACCGTGGGGCAACAAGAAGAAGAGGAGATACAAGGAACAAGTGGTGACTATAGCAGCAGCGTACTTGGGGAGGATTCGGCCAATCCATCTCAAGAGACAAAGACAAGCAAGGACTAAACCACTACAAGTATGGGACCTTCGCCATACTTGAGTAGGTTGAAGAAGAAACCTTTAGGCCATACTTCATGCAGATTCATGCGATAGTAAGTTGCAAGAGCTCGCATCCACTAACGCCATCTATGCATGACAAAGAAGGAAAGATACAGAAGTTACCTTCCAAAGAGGATTGTACTCGAGGCAACTCGGAGGAGGATGTAGCACTGGAACAACAAACCAGAGATCCACAGGAGTCTTGGCAGGTTGGACGAGAGAAAACACCAAAGCTAGACCCAGTGGTACTCGAATGAGCATGAGAGGGAGTTGATTCCTCTACCACTCCCCCACTAAGCTTTTGTGGGACCAAAAGCCTCCTAAGTAGGGGAGGTATGATCCATAGGAATCAAAAAAACACACCACTTCATCAGTTCCATCAGCACCAAGAAGGAGAAACAAGAAAAGTAAGACAAATGAGGTAAACGGAAGTTTTGGAAGGAATCGCCGCTTTGTGCAGAGAGGCGGTTTCATAACCGCCGCCCTGCAGGGTGGCGGTCCCGAAATCGCCTCCCTAGCTGAGAGCGGCGGTCCTGAGACCGCCGGTCTGCTCAGGCGGTGGTCATGACACTTTCGAACAGAAAAGAAGAATGGAACGCGAATGGATGCGAATTTGAAGCGCCCAGTCGTGTCTCTTCCCCTTCCATGCCCTTTCACAGCCTCCAGTGCACGGGAGGACATGGGAAAGTCTATAAATGCATGAAGGGAGCAAGAGAATGATCATTCAAAAATCTAGAGAGATCGAGAAGCAGAGTCTAATGAGAGCAGTGAGCAAGATCTTCAGTGTTGGAATGGAATTGTAGGAGCAAGGTGTAGAAACAGAGCAAGCAAGTAATTGGAGAGAAGGTTTACATTGTTGCTTCTTTTCATACTTATTGTAATCTGTAATTGTCTATATTAGACCAATAAAAGTGGGAAGTTGCCCTTCCCGATTGGTTTTCCTCCATTGGAGGTTTCAAGATAAAATTGTTGGTGTTGAAGTTTTTGAATTATTTCCTTCTCTGCAATTTCCTTTCTATAGCACTAGATAATCAATCACGAAGCTCTAATTTTTCAAGCAAATCTGTCATTTTCCAAAGTTGAAAGTAGAACAACATAGTTGTGTGATTCGTAGAGTTTCAAAGTAGAAGTTTACGGATCAACAAACCAGTTTTTAAATAGTTATATATAAAGTATATGAGGCAATACATTAGAACTTAAAAAAAAATTATTCATTTGAAAAATAAATATAAATAATTTTTAGAATAAATTGTGTTTAAGAATTAATATAGTAATTATTGATTTATCTTTATATACAATATTCTCGAATATTTTTATTCTTATTTTGAAGTGAAAGTGGTAGATTTTTTTATAATGATTTGTTATTTCATTTAGTAACTTTAATTATAAATGTACGAGTAAATTTAGATTTATCACTTTTATACAAAGTTGAAATGCAACCCATCTAATTTTTCTTTAAAATCCCTTCACATATTGTTTCTCATTTTGAGTGCAGATTTTATTTCAAATTTATAGCAGCTAGTAATCCTAACGTTGAAAACAAAGATTTAAAGATTTTGATGTAGATCCAGGTATAAACTAATTTTTTAATACAGTATTTGTTTTAATCATTTCTTTATGTTTGAACTTCAAGTTCAACTCTCTTTGCATAAAACATCAAAAAAATCTTGTAACAACTTGGATATTTGTCTTCGATCTATACAATGACATGAAACGAGGAAAATTATGTGAAATTTGAGAACTTAACCAAAATTTTGAGGAATAAAAGAGTAAAAGGTGGCATCAGCTCAAATTAATATGGCTATAAATTTACAATTTACAAGAAATCGTAGAAATTTATAACCATACTTAATGATATCATTTTAAACTCTTGAAAAATGATATTATATAAACTACAATTTTTTTGACAATCTAAAATATTATTGAAAACGTAAGTTGAAATGTAGATAAATGATTAAACTATCATAGATTTTCCTTTTGACAGGAAGGGTGATGCACAAATTTCAAGCCTATCGGGATGAAAGACCACGAATGCATGAAAGAAGCATGAAAAGAGATGAAGGGGGTTGCAATAGAAGAGCAAGATAAGGGTGATGATGCCCGCATAAAGAGTTTAGAAAACCAAAGGATAACTATTATAGTTGAGATAAGTTCGAATTCAATGTCGGATACATATGAAAAGTCCTTGGACATGCTAAGACATGACAACGTCATAATGATTGCATGAGGCTACTTAAAGACAATTGTGAAGCAACATCGGGATGATCCTAGGTTTGATATTCCAATGAGAGATGAGATATTTAATTCAACCTAAGGAGATAAACTATGATGTGAATGATAGTTAGTGTACATATGTAGGATTTACAATATGCAATTTGGGCATGATTGCATCGTAACAAATAGCATTGGGGTAGGTGAGGTTATCTATTGGGATTTCCATGTGTTGCTTAGAATTAAATAGTGGTTGTGGGACCGAGGATACAAGAAAGAATCTCTAGCATGAACATGCAAGTTTGAGAAAAGCACTTATGCAAAATGGACAAAAAGATTGCACAATTGACAAAAATGATAGAGAAGGAGAAAATGCAACTAAAAGAGGGCACAAATATTCAAGGATTGGATCGGATGGAAAAGCTCACTATAGCTATTAGACACCTTCTACAAGAAACTCCACAAAGAATGACCAATGAAAGACGAGCTCTATATGAAACAATTGATTGAGGTTAAGGTGCATTTTGAGGATCTTGTCAAGGAACTAACCAAGGAAATTAACCGTATGAGCGACAAAGTGAAGAAGAATAGTCAAAATTTTGGTAGATTTGAGCATGTGAATGAGTATGTAGAAGATCGTATGAAGAATGATGAGGTTGTCATTAAAGAACTTAATAGACATGTATGTTGAGAGTGATGAATTAAAAAGGAAGAACCACTTGAAGGAAGCGAATGTGTATAAGGCATGAATGCCTCAAAATGCACTAGCTTGGGGAAATATTGAACAATTCCGAGGAACAACATTGGAAGAAGAGGCGGTTATACGTGGAGTATAAACAATACAAGGATAATTATATGGTCATACAAAATATCAAGAAAACCCACATGAGGTGGAGATTATAAAAGAATTAATAAGAAATATGAAAGGTTTACAACTTGAAGTTTCTACGTAACTTGAGCATTGGAACAAATTTAAGAATGAACTACAACTAGAAATGGTCGACATTTTAGTATCGCACGAGGAAATATTGTCAAGTCTACAGATAGACAAGTTGGTTAATATCGGGAATGTTAACCCCAAGAAAGTTGTGTGAGGACTCATTTTTATAATCAACTATGTATAAACCCACACGAGTGAGCCTCGCATAGCACACTAAAGCCTACATAGTTGCATCCATGAGTGGAATGAACAAAAGGGTTGTGTGAGACAAAGCAAAAAGGTTGCATAATAGTGAAGTGTGGATATTGAGAAGGGTGGCGCATGCATAGGATGAAGCGCAAAGGAGATGAAATATGGTGCATGGTGAAGGAAGACACCACACCCAAAGGAATGAAGATAAGAGGTCAAAAATGATAGGTGGAGAACATTGAAGGAATGAGACTTGCATATGATCAAGAATCAAGTACACAATGGAGTGCATGTGAGCACATGGAGAAGCTTCTATAACCTTCTATAAACTCGACAATTGGATCTAATACCACCTACCGGCCGCTTAGCTAGTAAGGGGTTTCATGAACATTGTAAATAGCCCCATTTGTAGCTCATTTGAGACACTTCGGAAATTCAACATATGGACAGATGAACTTGGAGATTGGCCATTTTAAGATGCATAACTAGATTTTGGAGATTGAAGAATGTTGGTGAACTAGATTGAGCATGACCATTGTGTTTGATGTAATATATTATATTAGCATTATATGAGTTATAACCTTCACAATAGTATAATGGAATGTATACTTATGTGTTACGACTATATGGGGTCATAGTCTAGGATTAAGAATTAATGTTGAATGGAGTATTGTGTATTTGTTAGATTTTATACATGCTACATACTATTGAGGTAGGGTTTTTATATTAAGTTTGTGTGCAAGAATGTCTTCATACCTTATTCTCATAATAGGGGTCTCAATGATCTCTCATTGCACCTCAAGCAAACACTCAAGCCTTGCACTTAAGTGATATGCCAACATAAGGGTGTCTTATTTGTTGAGCAAGGTCAGGTTTGCACACAACTAGAAATGGATGACAAGGAAGCCCCACAAAGGCTAAAAAATGGTCGTAACCTGTGAAGATCATGATAATGGTGGCATGTCTTGAAAGGCGAGAGGGTGTCACTTGTTTATTGGCCACATGCAAACCTCCTACTACATTCTTTACAATGTTATATGTCCTAGCAACACCTCAAGATTAAGGGGGCTTTTTTGTTAGTTGTAGTGCACCCATCGACGGTGGTGGTCATATTCTTATTCTTCGATGAGCTTTGGGCTACGTGACTAAGCGAGAGTTTTCCATGGACGAACATTCTTGAATCGGATTCCCTTAAACTTAGCATCCAAAACAGAAAATTAAAGTAAAAGACACTCTTATCTCCTATTTGAAAGACTAATCTCTTTCAAGACTTTGGAGAGATCAATCTCAACACATTTCTGCAAATGAGAAATGCAAAATATACTCGCCCATGGCTAATAAACCAACTTAACAGACTTAATAAGTCGGTCAACAAAACCCCTAAGTGGAAGAAAAAGACAAGGAAACTCTATCCAAACAGGCATTTTGAGTATGGCTTGTTCTAACACTACACAATTCTAGGTCTAGTGGGAGGAAACTATCAACAAAACCCCAAAGGGTAAGAAGGAAACTAGGAATCTCTATCCAAACAGAAGCTTGAGTTCAACTTGTTCTCGACACTAACAAAATCCCTTATCTAGTGGGAGAAAACTATGAGGGTGTTGCAAATGAATTAAGGACCGTGATTGACTTGAAAGAGAAAAACATTGTCATGTTTTACACATCCTCAAGCTTCACGCCATGAAGTTGCTAGTGGTTATGAACTGAACTCTTCAAAATGCTTTAACAAGGGATATGGCCAACAAAATATCCTACGAGTAAAATTTTAAAATGAGAGGCAAACATTATCAAAATCAAGAGAAACAAGAGCAACGTCGGGTATGGAACCCCATGGGGTGTAGTCATTAGCTTGTGAAACACTTTCATAACAAAATTCCTTGCATGTTTTGGAGTCATGATCGCCAAGAGCTCTATTGGTACGCCTACATCAAAGGATGCAAGAGTCGTAGTGTTGGAATTAACAAGAGAAAAGGTTTAAAATTGTCACCCATGAGCAGAGAAAAGGCTAAATTAATGTGTCTAACACACGATGGTACAAAATATCCTACCTAGATCTCAAATTGGTCAACAATATGACAAACAATGAAAAACACACCTAAAACCCTACAATGGCACAAAGCCTCGTCTTCTCCCTTTTCTTTGTAATTTGTGATAGATTCTTTTTAAATCCTCGTCTACAACATACACTTGTCATTCAATCTAATCAACAAAGAGATCATGGGACATGCCTAACCAAAACATTATTTGTCAAACTTAATTCTTCAAATTAACAAATTTAAAATTCATCTATTTTCTTAAGCAAGAACTATCCTAAAGATGAAGTCATTAAATATTTATACTTGCATAAACTTTTGTGTTAATAGAACTTTTTCCCACTCCTTTATCCTAGTTGTTTGTGGAATTATAATCCCTTCCATCCAAGTTCATTCTTTTAAGGCATGATCGATGCAACTGGATAGTGAACTCTATTTTTTCTTCTTCAAGATATGATTTGGAAGCAAAATTAGGATTGGCATTCCATTGTTGTATTCAGTTTCACACCCACAAAAAGTGTGCAGAGATACAATGCCCCCAATACAGTGCCTAAAACCCGTAAGGACTTCAAAGTGCACTTGGAACTTCATTTCTCATTGTTCGGTATCAATTTATATTCCATCATTTCTCTATGATTTTGTTTATGAAATACTTTTGCATATGGTTCCTTCAAGTGCAAATTATTGTCATGTGACCCAGCAACATAACAAAATAAGTTAGAAATAATATAGCTTAAGGTTGAAATAATAAGGCTATGAGGAATTCCAGGTTATAAACTTCAAGCAACAAAAGGTGTGATATTGTGAGCAGCACAAAATTAATAAAAACATAGAATGTGTATGTAATCTTCAAGCCAAAAATAACTACAATTAGTAGGATGTAGGCTACGTATATTTCTGTTCTTAAATTTCCCACGAAAGGATAATGCACAATACCAAGGAACTGATGTGCTGGATGATCTCCTCTAGGCTCTTAACCTAACAAGAATGCAGAGTCTTTAGGTAGTAGTGGAGTCTAATGGTACTTTCTACTATCTATACTGCAATAATTTATGACTATCTAGGTCTGCCCCTTTTATAGTTCTGAATTATTCATATTCATTAATATGTTAGATTAGGCCTTAATAAACCTAGTTCCCTTACTACACTCCCATGCATTGCGGAGCACATTGTATTTAGAGTGAGGACCTTAAACCTGATTAAGAATTTTCTGACATAGCAGAGAATTTGTTTGCCCAAAAAAATCCTCAGTGTACCTTTGGATGTACATTATAGGAATGAAAACCATTACAACTTGTCCAATATCAATTTACAAGTAGTTTTTAGCAAAACTTGGAACAAATCTGGGAATGGATTGTTGGAATACTGAACATATCAAAAATTATCTGCCTGTGGGACACGCATAAGACTTCTCAATCTTTCACGAGCTTAATGCCCAGACTTTGTAACCATCATATTTTCACTAGGACAGACCTGCCACGTTATTCCCTACTCTCAACCAAATCAGTGTAGCATGTTTCTTTTCAAACCAGCAGCTCAACCTTTTATTCACATGGAGCCCTCAGTCATATTCATAAAGTGAACACCAATTCAGTCAAGCAGTCAAATCATTCAAAATATGGGGGCCATGAGTAAAAAACATTTTATTCTGGTCATTGATGAGCGTGTTTTCAATCCTATATAATGTAAAATGGGGCAATTCTTCAAAAAGTCGTGTGTAAAGTCCACAAGGATGCATTCAAAAATATAGGATCTGAACAATTAATGATAAAAGTAAAAATGATGAAACAAATATTTTGCAATGATCTGGCTTTAACTTACTACCAATAATCCCAGCCATATCCCAATTTCCTACAACATAAGACGCATAGCATGAAAGGAAATAGAAGGTGATCAGATTTTCTTCCACCTAGCAATGAATTACTTATAGCCAGTTTAAGAGGTAAAGTGAGTTACTGCATCAGATTTCTCTCATTTTGTTTTCTTGTTACTGCTTGATGCCTTTGATTTTTCATCATTAGTAAGGGAATCACTAGAGGGACCTGAAAGATTAGTTTCCCTAGGAACTTTAGAGAAGAATTTTATTCCAGTGACCGAACAAAAACAGCAACTGAAAACATAGGTAATGCATAAGCATCTTGGGAAGCTCCACCCTCATTGTAGATGGACCACAAAATGACCAACGGGCCAAAAGCACTAAGAGGTGTGGGCCCAAGGACACAAGCAATAGCTCCAGCCAAACACAAATAGCTTCCAATAATTAAGCCCAGTCCAAAAGTTCTGTCACTTTGCTCGAGGTCCTTCAAGCTTGAGGTGATTTGATCTAGCAAGACATCCCAATTCGGTAGGCTTATTGGTTCATTCTCGGCGACAATGGACTCCAGCTTTGTAAAAGAGCGCCTGGATAAATAAGTGCCTTCACAATTGCATCATTGACCCCTTCAGAAACTAGATGCACAGCTACAACCTCCACTGGGCTTGAACATAAACCTTTTGGGCAAGGAACGCTGTCACACAGTAAAGCTGAATTATATTAACAAACAGTTCCTAGTCTCTCAATGAGATCAAAAACAGATTTATAAACATATTTATAGTACTGTAGTACATATATGATATAGTATATGTACATATTTATATTTTGCTACAAATTTTGAGAGCAAGAACAACATGCCAATGCCAAAACCTCTTTCAGCTTCCGAAATTGTGCATCTGTAGTTCAATCACAACTATATCTAACTATTCTTGACAATATCCTAGTCAGTGACTGGTTAAGAAGGCTCAAAATTGAGAACCTAAAGATTCCTCATAAGATTCAGGTCTCTAGAAGTCTAAGGTCAGTTCATATGTCCAAATTCCTCCTGGCAATGGACTTTCCAGCCATTTGTGCTCTTTGTATATTTAATTTATTTTCAGGGGTTCAAAAATAGAATTCTAGCTCAAGATCTTTCTGAGCCCACCAGTTACTAATCTGCATATACTTGACCCATTATTCGTCTCAAAAGGTTCATCTCTTGTCTTTTAATTTGGAACAGGCATATGCATGTCTACTTCTCAAGGCTTTGTTTCAGTATTTCTTTATTACATATCAGCCTCAATTTAAGGATAATTAAAATCTAATGAAAACATTTTATTAGTGGGTCCAAATCGATTCTACTTTATCACTCAGGCACTGACTTCAAATCTTTCTACCCCTGATGATGGGTCCAGCAGAGAGACCCAAACATGGGAAAATTCAATCACTATGTGGTTGTACCCAGAAGACTCTTGTGAATTAATTCACTTAGAGAAAACACGTGGAGAGAACATATTCTAATAAGTTTTAATCCCTATTATAACATACAAAAAACAGTTTTGATATACCTTACCACCAAAACTCACACTATCATGAAGATATAGATTCCTAAAATCAGTAAGAAGCTGTTTTCCTACTTTGTAAGAAAAAGTAAACAAAAATAATTTTCTTGCTATCCAAAGATGAAGGATGATTCATGCTTACTTTCCTTACTCCAAGAGGTACTCTTGTTTTGGTTCACTCATATCACACATAAAGATACCTCATCTTGCTTACTCTCAGTTTTTGCACATATTTTACACATATAAGCCTTTATTAATTTGCACAAGTCTCCTCCTAGACCTGTGTGCACCAGTTCTTATTCATTATAGTGCAAAATGCCCTCTCTGATTGTTTGAAAGGTTGGCGAAAGTCCATATACCCTAGTTCTCTACAAAAGGGTAAGTGAGTCAAAGTACAAGAATGATAAAGAACAAAGAACAGAGTCTACCCCCAACCCAATTTGTTTTTTAAAAAAATGATAAGTGATATTCTTGTACCTTCATATCCAGTCAAAAGCAAAATATACGTTTTTATTTTTAAACCAGTGAAATTTAAAAAGAAAAATAAAGATGCCTCTTGTACTCTTATACAAAATTTTCTCCTAGTTTATCAAAATTATGCACCTCCTCTGTCTAGTACATTTTTGAAACAGTGCAGGATTGCTTAAATAGCGAACTGTGTGCACCAATGAAAGATTGACACTCCTATGGAGACTGGAGTAATTTCTAGGCAGGAGAATCAAATCACATTTTTGTACAAAATGGGGTCAGGCAAGCTGCAAAGAGATGAACTCGTTGCTTTGATCTAGGTACTCAAACTTGTTGGCAGAGGAATCCTCAAAATCCATGTCCAAGGGAATTCCGTGTTGATTTTCATGCTTGTAAAAAGAGGCTCGAGGAAAAGTTTCTGATGATGAAAGGTAAAATACTTCGATTTTTTCTTAAAAGAAGGCTAAAGGATGTATTAAACAAATGGGAAAATCTAGCTGACTATCGAACCAGTGACAACTATCATTACAACCCAAAAACTTGAAGTAGACAACATCAAGGAAGAGAGAAGAAATCCTACTCATACAAAAGGAGATCATTGGTAGGAGAATCCCCAAGTTATGCCATAGAAAGGGAGATAACGATATCCCAGCTCTGGGGATCTAAGAGAAACAATGGGTCAGGTTCAATAGTTCCAAGATTGGCCAGGGTACAAACCTAAAAGAGATGGGGGCCAAACGCAACCAATGTAAACATTAACTGGCACAAAGTAGATGTCATTTACAAAAGAAATCTGAGAAATAGAGTCTGTGCACTACATCAATAAATCTAAAGCATTTCCAGGCAATAAGGTGTCCATGCCAAATGATAATGGAGCACAACAAGGCATAAACACTATGCCTAACAAACACTAATTCCAAGGCATTTGGTGGGATTTAGAAGCAGAATTCTGAGTTTTTAAGTGCATTATTAATTTATTACTGACATGGTTCCTAGGGCAGATTTGTGCTGGACTGTACATGTACTGACAAAATGATGAAAGTTTCTAAAATTCATTTTTTTAATTTTTGTAGTTTTGTCTAGCACAAATTTCGAGGAAGTTTCGAACAATTCTAGTTGTACTTATTAGCATTTAATTTCTGCATAAATTGGTGAGTTTGGTTTCACAAGAATAATTTTTAGATTTGATGATTTCTAAAATATAAATGCAAAAGTCGGATACTCAGTAAGTATTGATTTGTCTCAATGTTCGGTGGTTAGTTTTAGTTATGGCAACAGCAAATTTTGCTTCAATAGGCATTTCTGTGTAATCATACTAAACCAACTCCCAACTCCTATAATCTTTTAGTCCCTACAGCCAAGATGCAAATAATCAGGTTAGTGCAAACTAGCTTCTCAGTTTCAATGGCAAATCATTCAAATGATGTAAGAAAATGTTTGTCTTTCTAAACAATGATTTGATGGAGGAGGTGCATACAAGGCCCCCAGAAGGTTGTGTAGTTGTTGACAAGGAAAATCTTGTGTGCATGTTGATCTAGGCACTCTTTGGGCTATATGAAGAGCCAACCCTAACTAGACACTATTTCAAAAATGTACTAGACAACCAGCTAAGTGGTGCAGGATTCTGGAGCCCTGCACTTGACTTTCCCACACAGAAACAAAAATCGAGAGAATGAATGATGATAACATACACGCACGCAAAACTCACATGCACACTAGCATGATAAACCACACAAGCATGAAGTCTCGCCCAAAACGCACTGAGAGCACCGAGCACCCATTATGCGATTGCCTAAAGTTATCATACATGTGCATATAGATCAAAGGCAAATGCTTAACACTTACAAAAATCAAAACGTATGTCAAATACACATCATTTACACCAGATATGCAATGTACAACCATTCACAGTTAAGACAAGAAAGATTCCATTTATATTTCATCAAAAGCTGACAATTACAAGCACACACATGCAAGGAACACTACAATAGGGTACAATAGACACGGGTCATGCATAAGTAAACTATAACAGGAATATACAGAAAACATTCAACTCCAAACTCGCAAGCTCTGCGAGTATACCAAAAGTTCCAAAGTTTTAAATTAAAGGTCCAATGGGAGTATTTATATGATTCCCAGAACCCTTCCACCCTGCCAATTGGTATGGGAATATTCTTTGATGCCTTTTGGATACTCTGGAGTGTTTGGTTGGCATTGAGTTGTCGTGCACTCCAGGTTATCCAAAGGCTCCCCCTTGTGCTCCTCTACATTTCTCCTTCATCTTTCATCCCAGGCCATCAGCAACCCATCTCGTTGCCAATGACAGTTGTCTTTATGTGTATTGTCGATCCACACACCCTTATTTTATAAAATATACTGCAAATATCTTTACTCTCTGCCCTAGGCCTGCAAGTCCTTCACGCACAACCTTTGTTGCCCATTGCATGCACAACCACGTCAGTGGATCGCGCACAAATCATTTGTGCCGCTTATTTGCTTAGACCTGTTGATACTTAGCCTTTTCATGGGGTCAACGTCTCCCCACACTAGATTTCTTGTTTTCCCCTAGACAAATTTGTTCCTACTTCTATGCTTATGTTGGCACAATCAAAACCTCATGAACTACCTTTCAACTCTTCAACAAAAACTATCCCATCTCGCATTGGCAACCTCTACACCGACTCTATCCTCTTTTATGTTCTTCACTTTCATTTCCAGAGCCTCTTTGCTTTGCAGCTTTGCCTCCAAAATTTTCTTTCATACACCTACCTTTTATCACCATTCTTTTCCTAACCACCTTTTCCTAATAGTCGGAGAATAAGGTGTCAAGTGCCTTGTCGTATGCATCAACAATGTCCTTAAATGCTCTTGCCTCTATTAATATGTGAATCCTCTCCTTGCCACCATTTTCATCTAACATTTCTTATTCATCTTGTCTAACTCTGCCTCGTCCTTGGCAACTCATGTGTCAATTAAGGCATCCATGCACCTCAGCTTGTCAAAAATGCTTTATGCCTCATTGGCCCTTTGTTGGAGCTCTTTTTCTAGAGAATCCATCTCATTATTTGCATCTTCTTCCGCTTTGCACACTACAATTAGTTGTTGTGTGCTCAACTCCTCTTCAGACAGTTGGACTTCTGGGATTTTGGGCAAAAGTCTTAACATTGTCGCACTTACATTTTTGGAGTCTACGATTCCGCCAATGTTCATTGATTAATCCATCCCAAACTTGTGGTCACTCTTGCTTGACCATCCCTAGGGTTTCACTCACCCTTTTGTTCACTTTGGCTAATTCTACTTCAGCTTTGGTTAGCTTTCTCTTTCTTTGCTTGGGCACCTTTTTGAACTTGTTCAGTTCTACTTCAAGTTAGTAATTTTTGTTGCAATCCCTACTACCAATCCCACTAGTACTAACCATGTGTCTCATGCTACGTACCCACATGGATGGGTCACACTTTGCCACTTGTTTTTCAATAGTTCCTTTCTACTCTATCACAATTTCAACCCCTTCCATGGGCATGTCAAAATTTGACTTCATCGTGTGTTCACAAAAATTACTCACCTGCCCCCGTATGGCCTCTTCTTCCTTGTTCTGTTGTTCATTTTCTCCAAAAGCTTCCAATGACACTTTACTATGTTAATGTTCCTCTTCACAATCACTATCAATTTTATTCTGATAATCATTTGTGATGAATCCTCCTAGAATGAATGCACTAATGCACGGCTCGATGTAAACCATGGAGTTTGTCTCACCTTTTTCCGTACTCGTAGTTATTGTTTTCTCAACTTTCCTCTTTCTTTCGTGCGAGGTTATTCTTCCTCCTCTAAAACCCTCCTTTGAGGCATGTGGAGCCTCTTCTTCTTCTTCAACTTTTTCTTCCTCAATTTTCTTCTTCTTACTTTTATTTTTCTTAATCTTCTTCCTTTGAACACTCTCCTTCACAAATCTTGTCTCCACTTTTCCCCCTTTCATGCATCTCAAGTATGTTCCACCTCACTCTCTTCACCTTCAACAAACCTTCCACAAGATTCGATGCTTTTCTTTTTCTCTCTTGTATCTTCGATTTGTTATTCTAACAAATTAATCGTAACCTTGGCATGACCTCGATGATTCCCCCTTGCCATCCTTCAACTCAATGTCTTCCTTGAGGCCAATGAATCATCTTCCGCCTTCATCATTAGATAACCGTGCAACCCTCTATATGATATTCCATATGCAGTATGTCCTACACCGCATCCATTGCTTTAAGATCTAGATTCTTTATTATAACATGTACTCTTCCTATAGCATGCTCCAACCACCTCACAGAAACAAGTATAGCACCATCAAGTTTTTCTATGCCCTTAAACCTAGGTCATATATCGGGATATGTATGGCCAACTTCAGGCTGACATGATCTCTTATAATGCCATATCACATTTATTTATGCTTTCATATGCTTAGTAGGTTGGCCTTGGTGCTTTGCATAACATAGTAGGGTATATATAGGAGTTAGTAACTAGTAGATGATCATCATATTGAGCACTTGAGTCTTATTGTATGGTTTGGAGGTTGCCCCCTCAAAGTGACCAAGTCATTCTACTTGCATATTGTGATCATTTCTCTATATTTTGGTGTTCTTTGGTGTTATATTGTTGTTGATATTCAAATCTAAGTAATTTCATTACAAGTAGTATCAAAGCTTCGATTTGGGCCAAAATTAAGTCAAAACCCTAATTGAATTTCCATTCAAGTCACGCAAGTTCCTTAAGCAATGCACACTTAGATTCAAACCACACCAACCAGGGTAGATCCTCTACACAACACGGTGGATCTTCCAGCAAGTGGCGTAACATGATTCCAAAAGTGGAAATGTGCAAGTTCAATGGGAATGATCCGGTCACTTGGATCAACCAAATCGGGAATTTTTTTCATCTACATCAAGTCCCAAGTGGATAGGTGGTAATGACATCCTTGTATCTGGAACTAGAACAATTCATTTGGTATGTTGGATGTGTGAGAAAAAGAAAAAGTAGGGTCTCCCTGTTATTTGTTCTACGTTCACTGATGAGCTCCAAACACACTACAATAACAATGTTACAAAGAACCATTTCAGCCGAGATAGCCAAGCTACGACAAAAAGGAAGCAATCAAGGATTATATCCAACAGTTCCACAATCTATCCTTACACATCTCAAAGGATCATCTAAATGATCTGTTCTTGGGTGGACTCAAGGATAACATCCAACGTGATGTTTGCCTTCTTAATCCGAGTTTGATATCGAATCCATGATACTTGTTCAAGTGGAGGAAAGAGACACGGTAAAACATATCATTCCATCAACATCATTTCCCCAACTAATAAGGTTAACTCCTCAACAAATTGAAGAGAAGCAAGCAAAGGGTCTATGTTGCAATTGTGATAGCACTAAGCAAGTGGAGCAATGGACATAAATGTCCCAAGAAGAAATTGTTCTACATTCAAGGTCCCAATGACAAAGAAGATGAGGAAGCAACCGGTGAAGAGGAGGAGGTTCTTGAGATCGAGGCTAAAGAATCTCAGCCATCTCTTGTCATGCCATTTCATGAATTAGCAACCCACAAACCCTCAAGGTCCTTGGGTTCATAAAGAAACAAAGGGTGACAAAGTACTAATTGATTCGGAAGTACTCACAACTTCATCAATCATAAGTAGGCCTTACACTTAAATTCTTTTGTTTATCCAGCCCCAACATTTCAGGTCATGGTCACGGATGGAGGTAAAGATAGTTGTTCAGAAAGTGCCATATGATTAAACAATCCATGAGAGATTACTCGCTAGATGGCCCCACGTATGTCATTTCAATGGGGGCATGAGACATGTGTTAGGAGTCCGATGGATTCTTACCTTGGGAAGCTGTTGAGATGAACTTCCAAGATTTGTTCATGAGATTCCATTCTGAAGGGAGGACTTTTGAGTTGCACGGGATGAAAGAAAAAGCTCCACAATTGGTGAGTTCTCATCAAATGTAGAAGATACTCAATAAGGGTGCGATTGGGTTTGTGGGGACGACTATTTTCACTAGAAGCTCAACCAACAAAAGGTCCTATACCATCAAATCTACAAGCAATTATTAATGAGCACTCAGTTATTTTTGGGGATATGTCGAAATGGTTACCTCCCAAAAGAGATCATGATCATGTTATTCAGCTAGTACTAGGAATCCAACCACCCAATATTTGACCTTATCGGTACACTTCTCTACAAAATAATGAGATTGAAAAGATGGTACGGGACATGTTGGAAGTAGGTATTATTCCACATAGTCGAGTGCTTACTCTTCTCCAATGATGATGGCATGAAAGAACAATGAAGGTTGGCACATGTGTCTAAACTACAGGGAGTTCAACAAATACATGGTAAAAGATAAGTTTCCTATTCTGTTATTGAGGATTTGTTAGATGAGTTACATGGTGTTGTTTATTTTACAAAATTAGATCTTCGATCGGGATATCATCAAATCAGAATTTCGTGATGAAGATATTCATAAAACAGCATTTAGGACACATGAGGGCCACTATGAATTTCTGGTAATGCCTTTTGGCCTTACAAATGCACCCTCTACATTCCAGAGTTTGATGAATTAAATCTTTCAACCATTTCTGCAAAAATTTGTCGTAGTATTCTTTGATGATGTCTTAATCTACAACAAAACCTTTATGTCAAGCCCTCCAAGTGTGCTTTGGAGTCATGGAGGTAGAATACTTGGGTCATATCGTTTCTCATGAAGGTGTAAAAGTGGATCCTCACAAGATCCAAGCCATGGCGAGATAGAAGATTCCTAAAACCCTAAAAACCTCTAGGGATTATACGTTACTCGATTTGTGAAGAATTATGGTAAAATTGCAGAAAGACTCCTTTATTTAAAGAAAGACTCACAACTTTATCAAGAAAGACTCCTTTATTTAAATGAGGAAACAACCTACGTGTTTTAGACATTGAAGAAGGCCATGTGTACCACTCTAGTTTTGGCTACCCCAAATTTCTCCAAAACCTTTATTGTCGAATGTGATGCTTTAGGGTGTGGTATAGGTGCTCATGCAAGAGGGCCACCCCATCACATTTGAGAGTCATCAACTCAAAGGTAAGAACTTATCAAAACCAACTTATGATAAGGAAATGATGGCTATTCTTCATGCAATCAAACAATGGAGACCATATCTCATGGGTTGTCACTTCAAAGTAAAGACAGATCATGACAGTTTGAAATACTTTTTGAGCAACAACTATCATCTGAAGAACAATAGAAATGGGTCACAAAGATGTTGGGATATGACTTTGAGATCATTTACAAGAAAAGAAAGGAAAATGTGGTAGTTGATGCACTATCCAAGAGAGATGAGTCCACAAAAACATTGTTATATGCCATGTCCATATTACAGAAGATTGGGTCGATCGAAATGATTAGAATGCCAAAATTAAATAGAGACCCACACTCTCATTCAAAATCTCCAACAGGATCCAAGCATTTCAAAAAAATGTACGGAAGGGGGATGAATTTTGGTACAAGGATTGGTTATACTTATGCAATAACCTTGCCCTTAAAAGTCTAGTTATCTCAAAGCTTCGTGTTTCTCCAGTGGGTGGCCATTTTGGGTTCCTGAAAACTTATCACATAATCAAGCAAGATATCTTCTAGGAAGGGTTGAAAGGGAATGTCCAGAAATTTATCACTGAATGCTTGGTGTGTCAGTGTAACAAGGGAGAAACTATTAAGATGTCAGGTCTTCTGCAACCTCTATCTATTCCTAGTGGTGGGCAGAGGTTTCCGTGGATTTCATCACAAGATTGCCAAAATATGAGGGGAAAAGTGTAATTATAGTGGTTGTGGATAGACTCACCAAATATACTCATTTTTGTGCCTTGTCACATCCCTTTACACAAGTACAATCACCATATCTTTTATGGATATAGTTCAAAAGCTACATGGTAAACCAAGATTATAGTAAATGATTGTGACCCTATATTTACTAGCAATTTTTGGATTGATTTATTCTCATGTTTGGGTACTCAATTGGCTCGTAGTTCATCATATCATCCCCAATTTGATGGACAAACTGAGGTAGTAAACAAATGTTTGGAGGGGTATCTTTGATGCTTTGCTTCAGATAAGCAAAAGAGATGAGTTCAATGGCTACCATTTGCAGAATGGTGGTATAACATGTCATTTCATACCACATCCAAAATGTCTCCATTCTTGGCATTGTATGGTTACCATCCCTCACCTCCAACCTAAGGTTCCAACCTAAAGTGAGAGCAAATGAAGAGCACATTCAACACCCACGTGAGGTAAACTCTATCCTTAAAGATAAGTTGGCAATGGCACAAAACCACATGAAGTAATAAGCTGATCAACACTGTAGTGAGTGAAGCTTTGAAGTTGGAGACTTTGTTTTTGTGCGATTGCAGCCATATAAGCAACTATCTTTGAAACAATGAAGAAAGATAATAAGTTTTCGCCTAAATACTACGGCCCTTATCAAGTGTTGCAAAAAAATTAGTAGTGTGGCATACAAACTAGAGCTTCCTCAATTAACTAAAATACATCCAGTTTTCCATGTTTCTTGCTTGAAGAAGGTCATTGGACAAAAGGTGTCTTCTAGTCAGTGTTACCCAAGCTTGATGAGGAGGGACACATCATTTGGAGCTGAAGGAATCCTACAAACATGCACTAAGAAGTTGAGGACAAGGGTCATTACTGAGTATCTAATCAAGTGGAAGAATTTGGACATTGAAGATGCAACATGGGAAGATGAAACATTTTGGTAGCAACATCCAAAGATTACCAACATTGGGGACAATGTTGCTTTGAAGGGGAGGGGCATGTTACGCCCTTAATCCTAGGTCATATATCGAGATATGTATGGTCGACTTGTGGCTAACATAATCTCTTATCATGTCATATCACATTTATTTATGCTTTCATATGCTTAGTAGGTCGGCCTTGGTGCTTTGCATAGCATAGTAGGGTATATATAGGAGTTAGTAGCTAGTAGATGATCATCATATTGAGCACTTGAGTCTTATTGTATGGTTTGGAGGTTACCCCTTCAAAGTGGATAAGTGATTCTACTTGCATATTGTGATCATTTCTCTATATTTTGGTGTTATATTCAAATCTAAGTAATTTCATTACAAGTTTCCCCACTCTCCATTAATATTTGTGATTGACATCATGGAATATTACGTCATCACACAAAAACTTGATACATTATTGTAACCTTGCACCATCTCCTCTTAGACGGCTTCTCTCCTCTAAATGCCCTTAACAAATTATCATCTCCAACCCTCATCCTTGTTTTTAGGTAGTGGTCATTGAGTTGCAAAAATACCCCTAATAGGTCTTCGCGGCCATTGCTTTAGTCTCGGCATTTTAAATGGGATTTTTGCGGGAACCACGACCACCTCAATAAGATCAAAATCGGAAAGTTTCCCCATCGAAAATTGTTCTCCTCATAGGCACTTTTTGTACATCCTTCACTATTTCCTCTGCAACATACTTTACAAAATTGATTACAATCCTATCCTTTCCATCTCTTTACACAAGGTAGGCTATTCCCTTATATGCCAAACTATCATATCCTCGTGGATAGCTTTGTGGTGATCAATCCACCACTAACCTTGGAAATACGTGTTCAATTGACGGGATTACACACACATAGCCTCTCAACAAGTAACTTCAATTTATCTTGTTCCACAAGATTTGCCAACTTTGAGCAAACATTTGTGCCATTGTCAATCAACCTCATAGTCTAACCGATTTGATTTTGTGTTATCTTTACACCCCACCCTCAAAAGAATATTCTTCCCCCATGGTTTCGAGATATGTCCCATTTTGTAACTTCCTCGGCATTTTGAAGTAAGGTGATTCCCATGACTTAAGGACAACAATTACTTCAAGCATTTCTCCACCATCTTCACATTCCCATTGTTATCGTTCCACAACATTTTCAACTCTTCCTAAATAATCCTTTTGTGCTACGTAGACTAATGATTGAAGGCCTTCACTTTGCAATTCTATCTAGTTGTCTCCATTTCATTTCTATAACCACTACATCTGGAACCCCCATCAAAGTCAGCATGAATATCACCTCCTCTGCTGAGTATCCTCCACCTCCTCATTTGCAAGTCAAATATTTTCTCAAAGAAATCTACATTGTTGGTGATGTCAATAGACCCCTGTTTTCTTGACATCATTGGTGCTTTGTTTATAGGTGTCTTTTTCACTAGCTTTGTCATCTCTTTTCTCTCGTTTTCATGTCAGCTTCTAAAATCAATCTACAACTACTTCACTTCACACCAAATCTCCTACAATTCTAGCTTGTGGTCTACCTATAGTTGCTCAAAATCATATTTTCTCACTTCGCAATTCTTTATTAACAATTTCCCAAATGGTATTCACAATAGCACCCCTCCTTTTATAGCATCGGTGCAATAATTACCTTTACCAACCCTAATCTACTTGCTCAATGTTCAGATCCAGCTCATCCAACAATCATGTGACACCCTCATCTTGCACTTACAATAGCTAATTTCCAAATCCCAACTTTGATTGCACCTTCTCTCTCTTTTATTCACTCCGCACAAAGATGTCACTTTTTTCCTTTTCTTTATTCGATCTTCTGTTATATAACCTCATTTGTTTCGTCATACACAAGCATTATACTCATGTGTTGTTATTTCCCTCCAATGACCCCTTTTGCCATGCTTTCATATTGCGCCTTCTACTCAAAAACCTCTCGATTGTATTAACCTTGATATCTTGAGTGTTACCAAAATATTTATAAGTCCGGAATAAAAACCAATGACGATTTGCTCGACTCGGTTGACTAGATTTACAAACTCAAGTTGAATGATAAATTTGGTTGAGAATTCACAAATAAAATATTCCAATACTTCATTGATCAATCATTCGGTGACCGGAAATTACATTTTATAGATTGAGAAGCTCCTAGAACATGAGTCAATCTCTATCAAATATCTCCATGATCTCTAACTCATCCCAACAATCACTCCCAATACCAAATATCCTACAATATCTACTGACACCAACTACGAAAGTTTGTTTAAGCAAGTCTAAACAAACAAACTTACAAATATATCTTAACTCACAATAATAAGATCAAATGTGAACACTAACTATTATAAGTCTTAACATTCCCCCTTAGTGTGAAAATGGGAGAAGAGTAACATATGTTGCAAATGTTGCTCCCTGAAAACACTACTTAGACCAGGTACAACTCCATCAAGTTGTCTCTTTACCCTCGGAAAGGCGTAGCTGCGAGCTGAATTCCATTGAGGTTCTCGGGCCCCAAATTTTGAATCTCCCCTAGATTCCTAGAGTTCCCATGAGCCGAATTCCTTCAAGTTTCCGAGCCTTGAATTCTAAATCTTGCAGATTCTTAGAGCTCAAAACTATTTGGACAACAATCCATAATGAGCTTATCTCGAAATCTTCCCCTACCTTCTTTCTCCAATGTTACAAAAGAGATTATTTAGTACACCAAGAACACACTATGTAAAACAAGAACTCGAATATGAAACATACCACGGCGGAAAACAAGAAAATACTAAAAATAGTAATAATGAGGACTCGGTCCTTTTTTTCTTCATATGTAGCCTTTGTTGTAGATCGCTACCACTTATCACGAATAGTATGAGACGATTTTTGCTGCCAACTAGAAATCGTCCTCATCTTTAGTCATTTTGGTGCAATCGCTCATCACTAAAGCAATTGTGCGGCCTTGTCATTGGTGATAGACGAGAGGGCGTTGATTGTCCTCCAACATCCATTGCCTCCATCCTCCGGTTTCATGTTACTTATTCAACGAGTTTGGCTTTGAGGCTCAATTGCATGTCATTTTTATGAAAGAAACCTCCCCAAATGAGTAGCATATTTGATTTGGGATGTCGGATTCACCCAATAACGCATCATTTACAATAAAAGAATTGACATGTAATATCCCCTTCCCGATCGAAGACCTTGGACTATTTTGTCTACCCGACTGACTAAGGGAAAAACATAAGGGTGACTTAAGTCAATTGTAAGTTATTATAAAGTGCCATTAATAGAAGAAAAAATATATAGAGAGAGCACTTATAATAATATGACTTAATAATTAGTAAATCTAGGATGGAAAAGGTCCAAATGTAATTTGTTATCCATCCTAGGTGAAATGGCAACTTGCCTTAGGGGGAATAATGGAACCTAGAAAGGATAAAATCCATTTCATTGTGTATTCCCTCTAGGGAAAAATGCAACCAGCTTTAGGAGGGAAAAATATGTATTAAATGTCTTTTGTATCCTCCCAAAGAAAATGTGACTTGGCCTAGAAAGAAATGGAGGGTAGAAAATGCATAGAAAGAATCATTGTTGTTGATTGGATGGAAAGAAGGTCACTTTGGGTCTCTTCTTCCTTTATAAGGAGAAGTCGACTTGAGGGGAAGGCATTCTATGCTATGATCATTTTTATAATTTTTGATTTGCATTTGAAGCCTTGAGCTTTTGCAAAAATATTCTAAGGACGAAAACCCTTAGTATTTTTCCTCTAGAGGACGAAAACCCTCTTAGAGCAATTGGGGAATTTCTACACAAGATTTTCCATAGAGCTTGCAAAGATTTCTAGTTATTTCCAGCAGTGTTTATTGAAGATTTGCAACAAAGTTGAAGAATAAATTGCAGCAGTGGTTTATTTAATTATTCAAGGTTGAGCGACCCATTTCCTTGCAACTCTGAGTTGTTTTAGAGGTATCTCAAATCTGTTTTGTATTGTCTCTTCTATATCTGATTTTTATATATCAAAGAAAACAGATTTATGGATTTTCGAAGCATTAAAAGTGGCCATTTTCAATCATGCTGGTCTGCAGATTTCTGAGTGTTATTTCAGCTTATTACACCACTAAAATCTGAGTTTCTAATCTTGCTTGGGTTGCTAAAAATAGGGAAATCAGTTTATAGTGGACATATACAAATTTTATTGTTGTTTGGTGTGGGTTTTTCACTCAACCCTAGTCACCATTTTCATTATAAATTCAGATCTGTATATAAATAAATTGCTGCATCTTTATAATTTATATTTGGGGGTTTGGGATTGGCCTAAAATCCAACTTGGGTCAAATATGTCCATTTGGGGACATTACAGTGGTATCAAAGCGTGAAATCCTCCCAGCCTGTGAGGAAAAGAAAGGAAAATCATATCTCGTATGCAAGAATGAAGTGGTACGAGGTCCCTTTCTTTGATGGAACAGAGGAAATATCTGCTAGATATTGGTTGAATCACAAGAGGAATACTCGCCAAATCCAAATACTACTGAGACCCCCAAAAAAAACTTGGCAAAAACTCACCAATACTCGGGAATACTCGGCAACTTAAAAAATACTCAAATTTCTTTAAAAAACATAAATTTTAAGCAACACATAGCTACAAAATGTATCAAATGAGCCCATAAAATGTTGGAGAAGTGTTTTCTATTAGATTTGAATACAAATACAATACAAATCGCATCATCATGCGAATACGACAACCGGCTGATAAGTAATATGAATTTATGATGATTGACATTGAAAAATATCATCATAAATTTCATATCTATGCAAGTTACAATATACAATAAATTACATTTTCGACCAAGCTGACAGGTGGGATGATTAGTCCGAGCACGGGAGAATACTCGTCGAGTTTTGGCGAGTACTCACCGAGTTTTGGAAAGCTATCCAGTATTTTTAATTACTAATCTGTCTACAGGCGATCAAAGCTCATGATTCTTTCAGAAGATTGCAAGAAGTTGCTTGGTCCAAAAAGGTACAAAAATGGATTTTATGAAAATAAGAAAAATATTGCCATCAATGCGTAGAGCTCGAGAAAATATGCACTTTTAGAGAAAACGGCACCTGAAACAGAGCCACAAAATGAAAGTTATGGCACATGCAAGTTTTTGTTGCTACATCTTCCTAGGACCCTTTCCAAAAATGGCAAATTTTATTCTGTCCTTGTGTTTTCTTCACCAAAAATCCAAAAAAGGAAAGAAATGTTGTCTTGGCGTGTTTTCTGACGGTTTACTCATTTTGCTTGTTTTTTGGCGAGTTTCTCAAAACTCGGTGAGTTTTTGGCGAGTTTTCCTACTATGGGTTGAATGAATTTAAGAAATTTTTGTGGTATAATCCTATGTGTCAAGATGATGCCCTCGAGCTCATCTCTAGATACATGGATGGAGAAGCACATAAATGGTGGCGTCAATTGTTGAAGACCCAAGGGGTTGAATCGGTTGATTCACTTGCAGATTTCTCACAAAAATTTCTAGAGAGATTTGATGTGCAGGTTGAGCAAGGAAACAAAATCATGGAGTCTACCAAATCAGATCTACACTTGGAGAGAAATCAGCCCATGGTGTATTCCAACATGCAAGAAGAAGAAGCTCCAAAAGGTATGATTTCCATTGAATGAGAATAATGGTGTTAGTGAAACTTTGCTTGCTAGAGAAATTGATAATAGACATGAGAAGAAATTCATATATGCAAGCAAGGAAGATGTAATGGAAACTCTAAAAAGGTGTGAGGAATGGAATAGCAGAGCTAGAGCTACTAGATTGATAGCCGCTCAAGTGAGACAACACCTACAAGAGTTCAAGGAAAGATGTGGGCAAATGATGCAAGGGAGTCTACACCCACGAAGGAAGACTTTATGGAGCAACTTGCACATGAGGAGGAGCCTCACATGGACACTTGTGTGGAATTGCAGGCTGTTGCAATTTCCAAACCAGCAGCTCATGACAAGCTGATTTATGAAGAATTTCAGTCCATTATGAACAAAAATGCTCAAGAATTGTTGCAGCAAAGTCAAGTCATTTTGGAGACCAAGCTTGACAAGGATACTCCAAGGTATGAAGAGCATAATATTGTGTCTTATTTATTGCTGCCTATTCCAGTTTATTTCCATCATGAGATGCATGATAAGATAGACTATGGAGTTTGTTGAACCATTGCTCCAAGTATGTGTATATGAGCATCTTGTGGTTGATATATGGTGGCAAGTTTTAGCCCACTTGACAGTACAGGGGCCAGGCTTGTAGATCACTTCAGCATGTTTTGTCTATTGTGCATGGCACTTGGACAAAACAAAATCGGAATTGCTTGAGGGCAAGCAATTTTGGGAAAGGAGGACTGTAATATCCCCTTCCCAATCGAAGACCCTTAGCCTATTTTGTCTACCCGACGGCTAAGGGAAAACATAAGGGTGACTTAAGTCAATTGTAAGTTATTATAAAGTGCCATTAATAGAAGAAAAAATATATAGAGAGAGCACTTATAATAATATGACTTAATAATTATTAAATCTAGGATGGAAAAGGTCCAAATGTAATTTTTATCCATCCTAGGTGAAATGGCAACTTGCCTTAGGGGGATAATGGAACCTAGAAAGGATAAAATCCATTTCATTGTGTATTCCCTCTAGGGAAAAATGCGACCAGCTTTAGGAGGGAAAAATATGTATTAAATGTCTTTTGTATCCTCCCAAAGAAAATGTGACTTGGCCTAGAAAGAAATGGAGGGTAGAAAATGCATAGAAAGAATCATTGTTGTTGATTTGATGGAAAGAAGATCACTTTGGGTCTCTTCTTCCTTTATAAGGAGAAGTCGACTTGAGGGGAAGGCATTCTATGCTATGAAAGCAAGAAATATTTGTTCGAGTTTTATAACGATATGTCCGAAATGCAAAATTGTACTAGATCACATTATTCCTCTTCATTAAATCAATGTAATTCACCATGCATATATGTGGGCTTTTAGATCTCCATAACACAAGGAGTCAAACCGTACAATTTTCCAACAAACACTATGATTAGGTGAGTTGTTGTAACTCACATAAAAATAAACTAGTATAATAAGTGAGTTGTTATTTTACCAAATAACAAACTCTCTTTTACATTTATGTCTAACCCATAATACTAATGCTTATAATGAAGCAACCGATATTCCTAACATTCCCCCTTAACGCGAACATGGGGAAACAACACACCACAAGAACTAGAAAAAACGCGTGTCCTTATAGGATGCGAGCATTAGGTTTGCAAATTTGCTAACTGGATATCTGTTTCACATGATCACCTATATACGAAACTCAACGAGCTTTGCTTTCACTCCCAATGAATGCTCTTTCACCGGCCAATCACACTATTACTAATACACCTACATACAAGAACTCAACGATTCTCGCTTTCACTTCCTATGAACTTCCCATTGGCCAATCGATGAAGAAATCCGGTAATGAGATGATCTTTGTAGTGAGCTGCTCTACTATTCATCTATTTACAGTTATCACAACATATATTATAAACTGAAAAATAAAGATTTGAGGACCGTGTCCTCGTCGCATTTGCAGCCACCATTATAGATCATCGCCACTTTGATCACAAACAGTATGGGACTGTACCGCTGCCACCTAGGAACCGATCCTGGCTTTAGTCGTTTTGGCATGAATTGGTTTGCCACTACTACATCATGTGACCCCTTCGTTAGCGGCGAATGAGAGGACGCTTATTGCCCTATGTCCTCTAGTATGACACTACTTAGCAGATTTGACTTTGAGACTTAAGTTTATAATGTCCCTCATGAGTTTCACTCGAATGTCGATTCCACCAAAATGCGTTTGTAAAGCACAAAAAGTAATATTTTTATTTTTTTATGACACTTTGCTTTTGTAATTTTCCCACTTCGGGTGTTTTGACCAATTGACATATATAAAACACCACTAAAAAAATAATGCCTTCGCGTGTAATTTATTTTCTCTTTATAAAGTCCCTCCAATTTGAAATTGAACACTACGTAAATAATTGTAACACCACTTTGAAGAAACTTCTATCCACTTTCAAACTTTGGGATTCGATCCCTTGAACATTTGGGTTATAAAGAATTTAACAAAGACAATCATACCAGTAACCTTTATGTCATATTACAAAAATTGAAGGCACTAACATTTATTTAACTTCTAATATTGTGGGTTATATATTAAAAGTAAATCACACCTTTAAATTGAAAATCTGTGGGATGCCAAAACAGTGGGGAGTAGCTATTGGATTCAAGGTGAACAGGGGTAGCAAGTTTATAGTTGATGAATGTAAAGAGAGACGACTGCAGTCAAAGCCAAGTGAGAATGTAGGTCACCTTGGTTGAAGCCATTATACAGCCCTAATGCATACCAGTGTAGATATCAACGCTTTATTATGTATTAATGCCTTCTGACTTTACTCATCCTATGCACCTACTTGTACACACGAACAGGCACTACACCCCAACTATGAAGAAAGGTGGCCACAATTGCAAAGGGAATGGCAGGCACATAACCCGTTTTCAAACTCAAATGCGCAAGGCGTCTACGCACTGCCAAAGATATATGGACATATTTGCACCTATCAAAGGCTTTCAATGTGATATGCACATGAATGAGGATGAATGGTGGTAAGCGTTCGGACCAACAAGAGAATGATGCCACATGAAATATATGCACTGCATACAGCTGAGAATGGAATACATGTGCAGAGAAAATCACACTATTATACACAGAGTTAAGCTAATCCTCATGCAAATAGCAATGAAGATAACCAACTATGTGGACTGGTTTGCTTTACATGCCGCTGCCCTTCAATGTTGTGTCTGCATTCTCTTGCACTCCACAAATGAAAACTCAAGTATGTTACAACTTCAAAACGCTGCACGCTTGGATATGAACACAAGGGTCTGATAGGAGCACAATGAATTTTTTGAATGAAAATGCATCTCTCACTAGGCTTCACGTCCACGTGTCACAACCGCGCATGCGTGTATATATATTCTACTAAACTGAACAGAATTAAAAATTATCCTTTTTAAATGAATCTTGTCATTACTCAAGGCAATACACAAGAGCACTGCCCTGTACATTTCTTGCACGAGGAGCATCCACTCTAATACCAAATGAAATTATTTGGTCAGATGTAATGTCCCCTTTTCCAAATCAAAGACCTTTGGCCCTTTATGTCTACCCGACGGCCAAAGGGAAGTTTTAGGGTGACTTATCTTTATTATTTTATTATATTGTGCTATTGTTTCAAAAAATAATAATATCATGAAAAAGCACATATAATAAATAATAAAGTATAATGATGAATTAAAATGTCAAAAATACAATTAAAAATAATTGTATTAGAAAAGAGAAAGTGCGACTTACCTTAGGGAGTCAATTTTTGGGAAATGTGCCAATGTAACATCCCCATTTTTAAAACACCAGAACAAGGGAAATTTTTTTTTTTTTTTTTTTTTTTTTGATAACGTTCACTGTTATGAATTATAAAATTCAAACACACGTTCAAGTTTTAATAATTGTTCTCTGCCCAAACAACACAGTTTGGATCACACAATTCCTTTTTAAAACGAATGTTCCCTGTTCGCATATTTACAATATGGAACACACATTCAATGCCATTCAATCTTATAACAGATTCTATATGCTGCTGTAAATGACTCGAGGAACTGCCGATCTTCCATTTTCATGGCTCGGAGTTTCAACGATCCTTCATTTCATGACTCGGCAACAACCGATCCTTCATGTTCATGACTCGGCAACAACCGATCCTTCATGTTTGTTTATGCATGGTATATTATATATACCTGTTCTCATAACCTTCCCCGGTTATCGAAGTGATCCATTTAAGAAGCCTATCTGAATATCTGTTACTGATATTCATCTGACATCCTGCATCTTAAATTAAGTGATAAGGACAACGCAACCAGCAATTGCGATACTTTGGCCAAAGATTTTCACATGCTTTGCATGATCATATTCCTGGATGTGATACACATCAACGGAATACGTCCTTCACTTCACTTCACCTGTTATCTAGAATGGTCTTTTCTGGTTCCTACCAGTCCTCTTTATTTAAAGTTAGTTTAAGCTTCCAATTACAGTTAGTAATATGAACGAGTATAGGAAGGCACTCCCGGTAACTAAAGATATACAGACATACGGTGTCGTTTCCCCACGACCCCGTGTGTCTAGTTATCTTTAGTATTCCGGAGTCACTCCGTATACCAGATCATACTCCTATCCCCTGTCCATAGTTACACATTCAGCCTATGTATTCTTGATGTTTTAATTCGGGAGGGCATTGCGATATGTCAGCTGCAACAGTGTGTCGTCATGAAGACCCCGTCTTCATGGAGACACCTTGTCTGGCTGGCGTATGCCAATGTCCTACGGAATTCTCCCATCGAGAATACACATCCTGCTCAAGTGCTTCGGATATGATTTTAATAATTAAAGTCAACTTTCAGCATCCACGTTGATCCCTTGATCCTCGTTTCCGTTATTGTATAGGGCTAAGAGGGACTAAATCCGTCCATTATCTTGCAATGCATCTTCTCCTTCGTGTCGAAGGGCTGCATTTCCCTACTTGGTTCTCTTCTTAATCATTGGATTAAGCAGTCCGTGCCGACGGACGTGATAAGTTTAACCTATTAAACTTAGCCAAGATTTTCTCAACTGCAACTAAATTCAGAATATTAACTTATTAGACGTCATTCATACGAGGTCTAAATTTCGAGAAATGTATTCATTTGTTCTCCTTAACGTTATATAGTTAAGGTCCATTAGTTATGGATATATTTATCCTATATCCTTTATTCTGAATTTATCAAACGGGATCATTAATGGAGTTCGAAAGCGAAGTTCGATTACTCCGAAGTTGATTGATATTCCTTAGCTCCTAAGCTAATCCTGAATACCTTCCGATTATGGAATCATATTCTTCTTAATCCTTTTTAATGTCAATTAAAAATTCATCTTTACCCAAGTATGAATTAATTGCATTTTTCAACTTAAAGTTGCATTTAAGTAAGAATAGATATCTGTTTCCATTTAGCATCCATCCAAGGACAAATAAACAAATCCAAATCAAGAAATAACATTATATTTCCAATTTAGACAATAGTATCAAACTGATATAATTATTGAAAATATCACATTTGTAATTGTATTCAATATTTCAAGTCATAATCTGTACATTTGCCAATCCAACTGATTGGGCATAGTTTATACAAAACATCCATACAACTCATGGACAGAAGAAGATATTTTCTTCTTTTCACAATTCCTCAAAGAGGAATAAAAGCAACAATTTCAATACATCATCAAATCGAAAAGCATCAGAAGACAGCCAAGTCTTCATTCTAATCAAATTCCATCTGCAAAATGAATTGCACGGGTCAGTTCAATGAACTGAGCATATTAAGCACTTATCCTTAAAATAAGGTGCTTCAACTAACTGTCTCAATAAAAGAACCCTGCTTTTATGAAACGACAGTTAAACATCAATCACGAAATAGGCACAAAAGAAAGATCAGCATAACAACTGAACTATCAAAAATATCATCACAATCAGCCAAGGAACTGCTGTCCCGTTTCCACATAATCATTACAAGTATCAATTCACAATATTTGTAAAGTTAGGAATACAAGTAGCTTACTGCCTATATAGCATACAGTTATCCTTTCCACGCCTTTCATTAATAACAAATGCAAAGGATGAAACTAACTGAAATATAAATTCATTACTTTCCTTTCAGTTCATGAATCATATTAAATTCAAAGCAATCAAGTACAGATAAGAAAGCGAACAGCAATGCATATAGTTGCTCCCATCTAAGCACTATAAAATTCATTATTCACGAATTCCAGATTTCCAACTGAATGAAAGAAGAAAAGATCATTTTTCCAAGACATTCATTCATATCTCTATTTCTTTCCACATGACTGTCCTAATAGTGGAATCCAAACGAAAGACAGATCAAGATAACAGTTCAGAGTGAAACTTACAAAATCCATTCGGAATTCACTTTCCGGCAGCAAGGATAATTTCATTTATAATCAGCTTTAAATGAAAACAGGGAAGAATTCATCATCCATATCCATACTTCATTTGAATCAGACTCATATAAAGATCCGAAACAGGTTAGTACAACATTATGTACATCCAAGATTAAACGATATAAGGCTGCATACCATATATTTACCATAATAAAAGAAACCATATTTCTTTCACTGCATACTAAACAGACAAACAGTACTTCCATCATGCAGTCAATTAATCACATGATTTCCTAATCCTGTGAGCATATCCCGCTCAAACTAACATATTATTCATTGCTGTTACCTACAGCAAGTCCAATGTTCTCATGACTATGAATTTCATCAAGTTAGAACAGCAGGCAGAAGAAGGATTCCCTTCCAACAAATGATTCTGCCCAATCCATTTTCCAAGATCGTAATAGTATGCCAAACTCCAGCATGCAAAATCAGATGTCATTACCTTTAGTAAAGTAAACCGTGCACAGGTGTCATTTACGAATCTAGTGCAATCAAGGCATCCCACACAGCAAGACTAACTTTCTATGCATTTATTCTTTGTACAACAATCCAAGATTAAGTCATAATCACCAAAACAATTCGATCTTAAAGGACCGATCAGCATTAATAAACACAACTAATCATCATACCTTCCTAGCAAGAAACAATATATTTCTCTATGAGTTCAGAAGGAAAAACTATTCCTTTTCCAACTCTCACGAACATTCATATAAAATTCTAATGCCCATTCCTTTAAAATACAAGATACCATTTCCTCATAATCCCGAAACAGCAGAAGGAAGAGAAAAGTCTTATTTCTTTTAAGCAAGAAAGGAAAGAACAGCCAAAAACATGTTATCATTTCTTTCTCCATGGCAATTCGTATGCTCATACAAAAGAAACAATGTTGTATTCATCACAATCAACACAGCAGAGAGAGAGGAAGAAACTATTTCCTTCAAAGAAAGCTTCAGTGGAGAGACGACCTCAAGCCGTTCTTACAACCAATACAATCATATCGCAAGTTCAGATGACAACAAACAATAATACAGCAATAGAATAACCCATACTACCTGCACAGTTTTACATTCCATCCCACAAGAATAACCAGTTAAAATTTTCATATAATACCCATAACCAGCACCACATGGAGGTATTTCCATTCAAGAAGAGCAAGACAGTTAGACACAGCAACGGGGAACGATTTTCCTATCATTTCCAAAAGAAAAGACAGCAAGGGTCGACAAACCCAAATCATAGCGACACAACTCATATAACATGCACAGTCTTAAGATATATATGACGTTTTCCCATTACTGTTAAACATTCAGCTCGACAGGAAGGCATTTCATTCGAAAAATACAAGGACAGTCGAACTCAGCGACCAATAACGATGATTCATATTATTTCCAAAATAACAGCAAGAGTCATCGGTTCCCAAATCACAGCAATATAATCACGACTGTATTTCCATCTTCTCTTTACATGCAATAGCAGTTCCAAGCACAACAGCAAAGAAATGATTACACTATAAAGAAACAATTAAACAGCCTGTTCCAATTCCAACAACATGAACAGTGAAGGAAATATCTATTTCCAACCTCCATGCAGTCAATAACCAGCACAATAATTCATTTCCAATTTGATTCGAGCAAATACGAATCAAAACCGAGCAACCAGAACGATTCATCATATCATTTCCCAAAGAAAAGAAAGCAAAAACCAACAAAATCCAAGTCAAATCGACTCGACAGCAATCACGCAATCCAACCCAAGAGCAGGGTTGTTTTAATGAAACACTTAATCAAAGCAGAGATTTTTTTAAAGAGAAGGGCTTAACATGCCTGTATTCTCTCTTCCAGAACTCGAAGAAAGGATTCGTTTGCCGCGTTTTTCCTTCTACAGTGACAGCACAAACTCCCCACACTTCCTTCCTTCTTCAAAGCTTAACAATGACCTCCAAATCTTCCGAGAAAATGTCAAATGCCAAGAGCTAGTTCGTGAACCAGGCCAAAAACCAAATGCAAAGCAACTTTGACCAAAACCAAATCGAAACAAAGAAAAATCGAATTCCCTCATGCAGTTTCAAGGCGAAGTGGTCGCGAGGACCGAAAACAATTAATGCAATTAAGGCTCACCTTTTTCCTTACTTTCACGCCACCGCCACTTGAGTTGGCGAATTTTAAATTTCAAATTTCCATGCAAATCGAATTTGGCTCTATTTCTAAATAGATGCCTCTAATTCCTACCTGCCCCGCCAAAACTGGCGCTGTCCACGTAGGGACTGCTTATTAAATGCCAATGAATGCCCTTCCTTCATCCTTATCCCTTTCCTCCCAAGGGTCTGCGTACCCCTTAGATTAGGATTAGTTTAGGTTGCACATAGCATTCAACCTAGGTCTTAGTTTAGCCTTAGGTTATTATTTTCCCCTTTTTCTTTTTTTTTTTTGAATTTAAAAATCCACTTAGGATAGTAGGGTAGGATGCATGTTAGGACTTAGTATTAATTTAGGGTTTAATTCATACTAACCACTAACACTAACAACTTCCATCCAGCCTCCCTACTAACATTCACGTTAATGCAGAGCAGGACGTTCCGTCCTTCAGATTACGTGCCAAGGCCACCCGTGTCCAGGCATTTCTTGCCTCACGAGGTCCCTAGTTCGACAGTACAGGGTTCAAGAATCGAACCCCTGTCGTTGGCATCTACGTGCTAGCTGTTCACACTGCAAACAGGCACCGTACGCTCATAACTATCTCGGTTCGGTTCAAGTGTGAATCGACACAGAAATCACAAGAGGACCTCAGCATACTTGAATCAATGGAATTGATTCAAGGTATGCTGTCAATCAGCAAAGAGAGTTTAGCAAGTATACGACAATTTGTCGTCACATCAGCAAACACACAAGTACAATATTTGCTGTCCCATGCAATAAATCACAGTATGCAAGAATCCAAATTAGCAACACATTCTCTTAAGATCAAAACATATCTTAACATGTTTGCCTTCATTTCAGCAGCTATAACAGTATGTAAAACATTCACCAAGTTAACATACAAAATCAGAGTGTTACTGACCAATCAGCCCAAAAGGGAAAATGCGCCCAGCATAGGAGAATGAAACAATTTTTATTGGCTGATTTGGGGGTGGTGGTTGGCTGATCTCCCTTTAAATAAACAAGTCGACTTGTAGAGAGGGCATCCAGATTTTTATTATCATCTATTGCATTGCTAAGAGCTCTGAGCTTTTACCAGAAATTCCAAGGACGAAAACCCTTGTGAATTTATCTCTTGCGGACGAAAACCCCAGGAGATTGAGAGGGGATTTCACTCAGAAATTCCTAGTGTTCTTCATCAGACTTCCAGGTTCAGTTCAGCCATGTGTGGAAAGGGAATTGAAGGTGTTTTCCAGTGATTTGCAACCAGCAGTTGGATCAGTCCCTTGTAAACAGTCTGGCAGCGAATTCAGAGGTATTTTCATCTGAAAATATTTGTCAAATAATTGCCATCATTCTGTAATCTGATCGCTGTACTTTTTTTATCATTTCTGGAGTATATTTTGAAGATTTTCAATCTGAATAATAACAGACTTCAGATCTGATTTTCTGGGCATTTTGGATTGTTATAAGTTCAGTTTTCTGTGTATTTCAGCCCCCAAATATCTGGGCAGTCATTAGAAATTAGAAGTAATTTTATTGGGTGTGATTTACATTGATATCTCTCCTAGAACCTAGTCGCACTTTCCAGATCTGTACTAGGGATATTGTCATAAATACACATAAAACTGTATTTGCTGTTTTTACTTGATTAAAAATCAGTAGAGTACAAGAAGGATCCATCCAGGGATCTTTCATCAGACTTTATAACGATGTCTGAAATGCAAAATTGTCTGCACAATATTTTTCCTCTTCATTAAATCGATGTAATTCATCATGCATATATATAGGCTTTTTTATCTCCATAACACAAGGAGTCGAGCCATACAATTTTCCAACAAACATTATGATTAGGTGAGTTGTTATAACTCGCGTAATAACAAACTAGTAAAATAAGTGAGTTGTTATTTGGTAAAATAGCAACCTCACTTTTACATTTATGTCCAACACAATACTAATGCTTATAATGAAGCACTAATATTCCTAAAATAAACACTATCCTGTGATCCAAATATACTTGCAAAAACTTGTAATGAAGTCTTTGAATGCCTCCACAACGATGCATGAGAACACGGTTGGTGTGTTCTTGAATCCAAATAGCATCACATTATAGGCAAAGGAGCCCCATTCAGATGCAAAGATTTTGAATTATCCTCCTTCACGGTTCGTACCTAATGGTAACCAAAAATTCATCGGTGAATGTGTAAATCTTGCAGCTTGCAACTCCCTCCAACACTTCCTTTGTGAAAGGAGTTTGGGAAAGGCTCTTGTACATAGTCATCATTTAGCATCATGTAATCAACGTAGACCCTTATCCTTCCATCCTTCTTAATGTTGATAGCCATAGTACTATCCAATCCAACTCCTCAATCGCGAATATCACCCCTACATCCAACATCTTGTCAATCTTCTCTTTAACCTTTTCCCGTATATTGGGATTCATTCTACAAGGACGCTTTTTCAATGGTCTTCGCCTACCCGCAGCTTAATATGCATCTTCCCCAAAGAAGGGTGTTACCCTTTCATCTCATGATAGTTCTTTGGGAATGGATCTTTGAACTCTCTAATCAACTCTATGATGCGCGCAAACTCCACATCCAACTAGTAATCCCCAATCCTTTCCATACATGGGTCTTCTTGATTCCAATATTCACTTTCTAACGCGGTGGTTGACTATAATATTGTGTCTCATCACCCTTAATAATCTTGACAACCCTCTCCCTCTAATTTATCTCCATGTTTAGGTGATTGGTCTCATCAATCACTATCTTGCTCTCCCCAACCCGACAAATCTCATTTGGCTCGGTGTCCTCTTGCCCACTCTCATTCCGCACACTCTCTGAAATCTCCTTCAAACTTGACTTATCCACCGTGTAACTCTCGTCATTGTGAAGCTTCCTCATGCAATCATCCATTCTAGCATACTCGAGAAAATCACGCCCTCATGACCCCAATTGGTCAAGCTAACTCAAATGTGCTTGTGTCAAAACTAAATGTCCACACGAAGTTAGCCTTCAACACATTCCATCTTAGGTCTCATGTTGTGCTCACTTCTCAAGCACCACGTGGGCCCAAGTCTTCAAATTCGCATCTGATGCATGCACCCACAACCAAATTGGAAGGAAGAATTCACTCGGGGTCCACATTTCCTCACAAGCCTTCAAATGCTTTACAGGATCGAAACCCTATGTGAGCCAAAATCCTCTTCTTTGCATTGCCTCGTTTGAACTTTGTACACATCACTTCCTTAATTTGCCCCCACATTGGCAAAGTCAACCTATGTGCAGCCCACCATCCGGCAGCAATATCCATCATTGTTTGAACCAAGGCAGAAACTTTATCCGCCTCTTCCAACACGTAAGCCTCCATCATTTACATAAACCTTCACGTAGGTGGTCCTATCAAACTGATGTAGCATATCCAACCTTCTCTTACTAATCCTCAAACCTCTCCTAACTATTTGTTTGACCTTAGGGACCAACTTTTGTGTGATCTACGCAATGGCTTGTCGTTGCATTCTTGTGCGACTCTCCGCACAACCCCGCTTCATGTTGGCTTTTGAATCTTCTTCTTGTGCTACTTCTTCACTCATGTGCACTTCCAACCAGTCACCTTGTATTCCTCCTAGAGCCACCGCTCACAAACTACGTCGAAAGTATCAGGCACCCCTTGATCACTCCCCTACCTATTTCTCCATCTTGCTGCACGTTCAAGTTTTCCTTCCCATTTGTGTTAATATTGTAGATATGAGTTATCACCTCATGAATGTTTACATTCTCCACATATGGTGAATCTTGTGCACCATAGCCTTAATAAAATGGCTTAATCTAACACATGAATTAAACTTACACCTACAAAGTTCATCCCAGCTTTAAACATTTTAGAAGCTAATTACATTGAGATAAGACATTTACAAGGAAAAGAATTGAAGAAAGAAACTCAAACCTCTCCCATGGATGTTTGGATTTGTCTCAGATTTGTGGATGTCCTTTGTTGAACCAAATGCAAGACAAGAGTGACAGTGATAGGTTGCTTAAGGGGGATTTTGATGAAGCAAGAGGCCCATTCAAATTGGTATGAGCCATATTTGGATTTCCTCTTTGTTCTTCAACAAAAGGGGTTCTCAATTTTGCCTTTGCTTTTAGAAATAGAATGCTAGCATGAGAATTATGTGTGTTTTGGGAAGGGGGTAGAGGGTTTGCTTTTATAGCTTTCCTTTTTGGAAAAAGTACAACTCTTAGTGAATGTGGGATAATGGAGATGTAGGATTAAGCTTAGTTAATTAGGATTAAGAGTAATTAAGTGGAATTAATACTCCATGGGAATTAGATGGGAAGAAAGGGGGCTTAATTAATCAATTAGGAATTGATTAATATGCCTAGATTAGCTTGTAGAAGCTATTTGAGAGGAATTTAGAGGAAATTAATGAGGTTTAAAGATGATTTGAAGCGGTATTTAATTAATGAAGGGTCATTAATTAATAGATGAAGGGGAAATTTAATTAATTAATAAAGAGTTATTAATTAACAAATAAAGAGGATTTTAATTAACAAACGATCATTAATTAGTAAATGAGAAGAGAATTTAATTAATCAACAAAGGGTCGTTAATTAATAAATGAGGACGAGTGTTAGTGTTACTTGTGCAATTTACACTTAAATTAGCACGGTGGATTTTAAGTGTCTCGAAGAGAATCGATCCAATAAACAAATAAACAAGAAGCTATACTTAACAGAATGTTCAAGATAAACAAAGAAACGAAAATGACATACACAAAATTTATCTGGGAAACCCTTTCGGGAAGAAACTCAACACAGATAACTTCTCTCTTATTGCATTAACTTAACCGTTTACAATACAATAATGTACTTCCAAGTTCTGCTCTACCCTACTGCATGTCCAGTTATATGTAAGCACATCAATAGGAAACCGTCAAAGCGGTTTTACAATACAATGGGTACCAAAACCATGGGCTAACAAAACAACCCATAATAGTTCCCCATAAGTCATGGGTTATGACACCACCCATATACACGTATAGATAAAAAAAACAAATATCTATACTCCTGGGAAAATAGGGATCCCAAAAAATTTCTCAAGGGCCAGCCCCAAATCCCCGGCCAGGGGCCGGCGCAAACCCCCACTAACGCTCGTGGCAAAGGTGCATAGTACTCCCTAGGTATACAGTATGCAAAATATAAAACATATTCTAACTACACATATCCAAGTCTCTGCCCCAATCTAAATCCAAAAAACCATATAAATCTAATGTTTTACTTTCACCAAGTTTACCCTAATAACAAATTGCATAGTCAGATGTCGCATGCAAATATCTGAAGATTCTCTTCACCGTAGTCCAATGTTCCTTTCCAAGATTTGACACGAATCTACTCGTTACTCCCACTGCATGTGCAATATTAGGTCTAGTACAAACCATTGCATACATAAAACTACCAACTACACTAGCATATGGCACTTGAGATCGTCCTCTATTTATTCTTCAATGTTAGGACATTGTTCGAGAAGACAACTTTTGACCAACAAGAAAAGGAATACTAACATTTACTTTCATGCATTTGAAACCTTTGCAATATCACCTCAAGATATTTTCTTGATCTAACACTAGTTTCCTATTTACACGATCTCCTTTTATTTCCATGCCCAAAATAAATTTTGCAGCACCGAGATCCTTCATATCAAATTGAGATGAGAGATATTTAATATGACTGACCATTTTCTTATTGTTACCAATTAACAACATGTCATCTACATACAATACAATGATAACATAATCTTCACCTTCTGTTTAAAATAAACACAGGGATCAGCTTTGCTTCTTCAAGCCCAAGTCTCAACACATACCTATCAAATTTTTGGTTCCACATTCTTGGTGATTGCTTCAAGCCATACAATGACTTTTTCAGCCTACACACCAAATCTTCCTTCCCTTTGATCTTAAAGCTTTTTGGCTGCGTCATGTAGATTTCCTCCTCAAGCTCACCATGTAAAAACGTTGTCTTAACATCCATCCGCTCTATTTCCATATTGAAAGCAATAAAGCAATAGCAATAGCTAGAAGAAATCTAATAAAATGTCCGCTCTATTTCCATATTGAAAGCAATAGCAATAGAATAGCTAGAAGAAATCTAATAAAATGTAACTTAGCAACAGGAGAAAAAATCTCACCAAAATCGAGTCCCTCCACCTAAGAGAATCCCTTTGCCACAAGGCGAGCTTTATACTTCTCCATTTTCCCGTCTACATTATACTTCTTAAACACCCATTTATAGCCAACTTGATTTCTTCTAGGAGGTAGCTTCACCAAGTCCCATGTATTATTCTTGTATAGAACTCCATTTCTTCCTCCATAGCCTTTTTCCAAGACTTACTTTCTTTTAATCCAAAAGCCTCCTTCACAGTCTTGGGTTCATCATCAGTAATCAGACAAAACTAATAAAATCAAGCAGAACAAAAATCAAGAGGACTATACCTCTCAAGTACCCTTCTCGCTTGATCGATCTTCTTAAGATAGGAATTTCGGTTCCACAATCTTTTGGTTCCTCATCTGCTTCGTCTAAATCTTCCCTTGCAACTCTCTTTGTGGTTCATCTTTTGCAATCGCATCAAATTCAGACATAGATTCACCTTCCTCAATTTTAACATGATCTTCCTCTAGTTTTGCTTCCTGCTCTGGAATCTCCTTAAGCTCTCTAAAGATTACATTACGGCTAAAAACAACCTTTTGTGTTTCTAGATTCCATAGTTTGTATCCTTTTACACCATTAGAGTATCCAATAAATATGCACTTAGCAGATTTATTATCTAACTTGGTTTTGTTCTCTTTTGGAATATACATATAAGCAATACAACCAAATACATGTAAATGTCGAACAGAGGGTCTCTTACCAATCCATGCTTCTTGTGGAGTTTTGTCTTCAAGTGCGGATGTCGGTGATCTATTGATCAAATAACACACACAGTTGCCACGATTTACGCCAGAATTTTGTCCAAACCGGCACCACTAAGCATACTCCTACACTTATCCATCAAAGCATTCTATTCATCCTTTCTGCAACTCCATTCTATTGTGGCATATATGGAGTTGTCTTTTGCCTTTCTATTTAACACTCTTTCTGAGAATTGCTCAAAGGATTTAGAGCAATATTCCCGCCATTATCACTTCTCAAAACCTTTATTTTCCTTTTGTCTAATTTTCTACAAGAGCCTTAAACTCTTTGAATTTATTGAAAACCTCATACTTATTCCGAATAAAATATACCCAAGTCTTTCTTGAGAAATCATCTATAAAACTAACATAAAACATGGATTTTCCTAGTGATGGAACTTTTACAGGTCCAAACACATCACTATGTATCAAATGTAGAATGCCTTATGATCTTGTAGTATTACTAGGAAACTTTACTCTAAGTTGCTTTCCAAACATGCAATGCTCACAAAAATCAAAATCTAAAGGATACACAAAAATTCCTTCAACCATACCTTTTACTTTTAAAGTATGAAGTCCTTTCTCTCCAATGTGTCCCATCCTTTGATGCCACAACATTGTCTTCATTACAGCAGATGTAGGAGTTAGATCTGAAGCTTTCTTATCCTCTGGAACCACAGAGCTATTGCACTCATTAGTAACAATGCTTGCCTCAAGCTTGAACAAAGTGTTCCCGTACGGATGCCTCTTGCCAATACCATTGCACCCCAAACCATCTTGCAACTATCTTTACTAAATGCTACCTACACACCCGCATCATTCATCTTACTTACAAATATTAGGTTTTTGGTCAAACTTGGAATGTGCGAGAACACCGGGAGGGTTTTAATCCTTCCATCTTTAAACCTCAGCTTGACTCTCCGCGACTGATGATTTTGCAGGTTGAGTTGTCTCCCAGAAATACATCACCTCCATTGTACTTTTCATATTCACAGAACCACTCCATGTGTGGAGTCATATGAAAAGAGGCACCCAAGTCAATCAACCATGCACCATCACATGCATGTGAGCTGGAAGCTACCAAGAACAAATCTCCCAAGTCTTCATTAGAAGGTTTCATATCTAAATATCCTACATCGTCAGATGACTTACCCTTTTCTGCCTTCTTAGATCTATAGTCTTTCTTGAAATGCCCCGTTTTACCACAGTTCCAACATTTCCTCTTATCTTTTTTTGTAGTCTTTGATTTACTTTTGGACTTTGATTGTCCTTGCCTCTTCTTGTTTTTCTCTTGGGTACGGCCTCTCACATACAAGGCGTCCTTGGATTGATAATCTCAATGGATTTCTACCTCATTTCTTCTGATAGTAAGGCCGTAACTACATTCTCAACTAATAATTTTGTCGTAGTAGTAGTAATAGCCATAACTAGATTATCCCAAGATTCAAGTAAAGAACACAACAAAGTCCCCAACTCACTTACCACAATATTAAAGATGTTCGGATGTTCTGCAATGGAGTCTTTATTATCATTCTCAATCAATATAGCTTCTTTCGGAGAAATTGTATGTTCACCGAGACTTTGTCGATACAGAGTCCCCAACTTCTCCCATAACGCCTAAGCGGATTTCTCAATTGACACATTCAGCAAAACTAAATCGACAAACACAATCGATAGAAATCCTTGCCTTCCTATTAATCTTTCCCGAGTCCTCTACCTTCATACCCGCAGCATGACTCTAGACATAACAATCCACCGAACTATATCCACAAGAAGATCTTCCATCTTGAGCTTCCATAACTCAAAATGTTAGCCATTAAATTTTTCGATCTTGATCCTTGCGCTTCCTATCGTTTTCTTATACTTGAAAAATTCACTAGCAGAGCTCCCACTCAAAACAAGTTTATCGTGGGTTTTAGAAACCCTAACTCTTCACATACAAGCTAAAACCTTGCTTTGATACCAAATGAAGAGAATCGGTCCAATAAGCGAACAAACGAGAAGCTATACTTAACAGAATGTTCAAGATAAACAAAGAAACGAAAATGACATATACAAGATTTATCCTGTGAAACCCTTTCGGGAAAAACCCAGCGCAATAACTTCTCTCTCTTATTGCATTAGCATAACCGTTTACAATACAATAATGTACTTCCAAATTTTGTTCTACCCTACTGCATGTCCATCTATAAGTAAGCATATCAATAGGAAACTATCAAAGTGGTTTTACAATACAATGGGTACCAAAACCATGGACTAACAAAACAACCCATAATGATTCCCCATAAGTCATGGGTTATGACACCACCCATATACGCGTATAGATAAAAATTTGCATATCTATACTCTCGGGAAAATAGGGATCCCAAAAAAAAATCTTGGGGGGGCCCCCAAACCCCCACTAACGCTCGTGGCAAAGGTGTATAGTACTCCTAGCTATACAAAATGCAAAATATTTAACATATTCTAACAATGTCTACATTTGCCCCTCTTTGAAAGGATGTCGCATTAGCGGCGCCCTTTCAAATAAAGTAGTAAACAAAAACGATTGCAGGAGAAATGACAAGATTGATAGGAGGATGCCCCCTCGAGAGACCGTGTGGTGATAGAAGGGAATAGACTCTCAAAAAGAGGAGGAAAGATAGCATCGAAAGAAGGGATTCCTAATGGCATGGCAAATCGGAATAGACAGGGGACCTATAAAATGTTGACCGATAGGCCACTTTAGTGGTTTCAATCAAGGGATTGATGACTGATTTCACAAGATAGATAACACTTGGAAATATTGATCAATGGGCCACTTTGGTAGATTCGGGAAAGGGATCGATGGACCGACTTTGACTATTTCAAAAAGAGATGCTAGTAGGATGGATTGTTAATAGGATAGAAGAATATGATGAAGACGAGAATGTTAGTAAGATGAATGAGGATGTTAGATAGAAGATGAGAGGAAAGGTCAAAGGGGGTGAATGTTGCTTGTCTTGCACATTGATACAGTTTTAAACAACCTTTAATTGACATTAGCATTAAACAATAAGTACTATGATATGAAAAACCATAATACCAATGTTTGTAAAATGCATTCAGACTGGCTCAAAAGTAAAGACAATGTAATACAATTAACCAAATAAACACATAAGCAAAAGAAAACACACTCAAAAGTAAACAAATGTATTTGATTTTTGTCCTATTTAATACCCAAGTGATGTAGTTTTGCGACAAGGGTGACAATGTTGTCCCAAGCAAGGATTCACGCAAAGATGATGGTTGTGGGACGAATAAGTCCCAAGATAAGCTAACGTGCGCCATGTTTTGCCCGAACAACAATATATCTTTGGGAAGATTAAAATGGCAAGCATAAGAACTTGTTGAGAGGATGTGAACATTGATGGTCCGCTTGTCTCCAACTACGTGGATTGAGCACTAGTTTAGGTGTTTTGAGGATTTTGCATTGGACGTTGTTTTTGGGTTTTGTTGGGATATTTTACTATGTTTAGGGGTTTTGTGTTATTTGGATGTTTTTGAGATGTTCTATTGTTTTTGGAGTTTGAAATTTTTAGATTTTTTGGATTTTGTGGGATGGTTAACACTATGTACATGAGAACCTACACGGTGAGTTGCCCTAGTGAAAGTTGAGATACACAAGGACAACCTCCCGCGCAACTATACAAGGTCTAAAAACAACTGGATCAAGGCCAAGAACATAGGTACTAAAAACGGATAGGATCGGTGGCTCATAAGTCATTATGAAGGAATGGTGGCCACGATGGAGTGGCCATGCCCCCAAGTACAAGGTGCTTGTGAACAAGCTGGACCGACACATGGCCCCAAAAATTGGTTTTCACCATGGTACTTGTCCATGGTGCCATAATTATGTGGTTTTCACCATTGGCCAAATTTATCTTTCTCTTTAGATTTTGTTTGATTTTTTATTTTTTGAATATTTTGATTTTTTTTTGCATTTTTGAATTTTTAAGATCTCCATCCGAGCTTGTGTAGAAACATTTGAGGTGCATGATGTTCATGGACTCCTTGAGCTCAAAACCATCAAGGTGAGCAAGTTTATAGGCTCCTGAATCAAATTAGTGACAAAAATGTATGGGCCCAACCAGTGTGGCTCAAACTTACCTTTCTTTCTCATTCCTTTGTAGTGTTTTTCTAATTCTCCTTGAGAACAAGATCGTCGATTTCGAAATTGTGAGGGATGATGCGCTTGTTGTAGTTTTGATGCAATCAATACTAATACACTTTTAGGTCGTACAACGCATGGAGTCTTTTCTCATCTAACGCTTTAGCTCTACAAACCGAGCTACTCTATAGTCTTCCTCATTGTCAAGCTAGTCTTTCAAAGATATGCACAATGAGGGAAGCTCAATCTCTAGGGGAATGATTGCCTCTACTCCAAAAACAAGGGATTGGGGGTTTCTCCAATAGGAGTACAAATGGATGTACAATAGGCCCTTAAGGCGAGATGGATTTGGAGATGCAATTTCTTCTTGTTTTGTTGACAATTTTCTCCATAATCCTAACAAGCGTTTTGTTTGTGGCCTCGGCTTGCCCATTACCTTGAAAGGCAACAGGTGTGGACCACTTTTGGCGTATTTTGAAGCGTTAACATAAGGTCTTCACTTACTTGTTTTGAAAGGTTTCCCATTGTTAAAGACAATGGCGAGATGGGATGTCATAACGGTAGACAATGTGGCTCAAATTGAACTTAGAAATCTGGGCACCGATTACATACGTGAGGGGTACAACCTTCACCCATTTGGTGACTCGATTGTGGTAATAATGTGTTTATGGCCATCTAATGAAGTTGGTGTGAGCTTCCCTATGAGATCGAGCCCTCCTTTAGAGAATGGCCACGAGTAATGACTGGTTCAGAAGATGCGATGGTGCATGGATTAGATTTCCATGCTTCAGCAAAGGATACACTTGAAACATATTGGCAACAATTAGTTTTCTACGGTAGGGCAAAAGTATCCGACGAGAAGGAGATACTTGGCAAGGACCATCCCACTAGTATGAGTTTCACATATACCTTTGTGCACCTCTTTGATTTCTCGGGGGACTCTTCCAAATTCATACACCTTAATAGGGTCCCATCGTAGCCTCAACCATAAAGAGTGCCCCCAAGGAGGGTATAGCGGGGCTATGCATTGGATGAGGGATTTCTTTTGGGTATGGGTTATATCAGACGAGAAAGTGTCATCTTGGAGATAGTTGTAGATGTCTTCATACCGGGGTAGAAGGGACCAACAACCCCACAAACCAAACAAGATTCGACATGTCATAAGCTGGAGTTATGCACGGTGCTATATCAAAAATTGATAATCTTTGTTGTCCTAAGATAGGTTCAATAGAAATCCGATTGTTGCCATAGCATTATGCAAACTTATTTGTAAAGCGTGGGACCTTTTGAAAGATGATTTGGACAAAATATTCCTTAAGACTATCTACCATGCGCTTATAAGGGATGAATTTCTCATCTTTTACGTTATATTCATCATTGACTTGTTATGATGAGTTGTGAATCGCCTTGATGACCATAACTTGTTTGAGATTGATTTTATAGCGATTTTGAGACCGACATTAAGGGCCTCGTATTACTGCTGATGTTGTTAGTACAAGGAAAGCCAATTTTGAAGGCTTGCGGGACTAGATCACCAGTGGGGGTGATAAGAATGACACCGTGCGGAACCATGAAAGGTGAAAGATCCATCAAAGTAGATTCTCCAAGTGGTAGACTCTTCTACAAGCACAATGGTAGCATCAAGTAGATCCATGTTTAAGGGTTGTGTGTTTGATAGAGGTGGCTTGACTAGTTGATCTGCAAGCACTTGCCCCTTAACAAACTTTTGATTGGCATACTCAATGTCATATTCACTCAATAGGATAATCCAATTGGCATCCTTCTAATTAGAGCGGGTTTGGAAAGGAGATATTTGAGAGGATCAACTTTTGAAATGAGCTTAATTTTGTTGTTTAGGAGATAGTGTCTAAGTTGTTGGAAAGAAAAGACAACGGCTAAATAAGCTTTTTTGTTTTGGGGTTAATTGAGCTCATAAGGAATCAAATATCGACTAAGGTAATAGACATCTCTCTCTTTGGCTTGTTTATCATGTTGGGTGAGAAGAGAGCCTAAGGCAAATTGGGTAGCTGAAATGTATAATAAGAGGGGTTCTTCCGGAGTAGGGGGAACTAAGACGGGTGGTTTAGATAGGCATTAGTTCAAGTGGTCAAAAGCTTGTTGACACTTGGGACCCCATTGAAAGGTGACGTATTTTTATCGGCGTTTATCGGCAAGTTAGGAGATGAATCTCCTAATAGCTTGGATTTTGCCTTGTAAGCTTCGAGTTGTCTTAGGTTTTGGGAAAAGGCATTTTTGTAATTGCAGTAACCTTGGAAGGATCTACCTCCATGCCTCTTTTGATACTGATGAACTTCGAATTTGCTTATGCGATGTAACATCAAACAAAAATTTCTTGGGGTTAACTGTCTTTATATTCCGAAGCCTTTCAAAAACGCACAAAGGATAGTAGGATGTTCTTCTTGGGTTTTAGATTTTCCAAGTATGTCGTCACAGTCTTCCACTATATCATGTAACATGTCGTGAAAGATAATTGTCATGGCTCACTAATAAGTGGTTCTGCATTTTCGAGGCCAAAAGGCATGACACGATAGAAAAGGTCTCCCGGGTGTAGTGCGAGTTGTCTTATGTTAATCCTCTTCAACAATTTTGATATGATTGTAACCAAAAAAATTGTCCATGAAAGATAACATCTCGTGTCCTGTTGTTAGGTCCACAATCGTATCAATGTTAGGAAGGGGGAAGTCGTCTTTAGGGCAAGCTTTGTTAATATCCCTAAAATATGTACAGTCTCTAATTCCAATTGGTTTCTTACGAACAAGGACTATGTTAGATATTCATTTATAAAGTAGTCAATAGATCTAATAAACTCCACTTTGCTTTGGTAGCTTTTGGAGCTCCTCTTTGACAAGGAGAGCTATCTGCAGGGTACATTTTGCTAAGTTTTATTTTGACGGGTTTGGCGATTCATGGCGAGCAAGTTATGAACCAAGCTAGGATCCACCCTCGCATATCTGCATAAGACCATGCGAAGACGTCAAAAAAATATTGCAAAAGGGAAACAAAGGTTTTACGCTCACAAGGACCGAGTGTAACGTCAAGTTTGACAATTTTGGGTTGTTCCTTTGTACAATATTGACATCAATAGTCTCCTCGACAAGTAGTTTAGAACCATCCTCCATCGTGTATAGTCAATGGGAAGGTTGAGTTCCTCCTCTATTAGCGTCTCGGAGAGATTTTCACCAATGAATGGTCACTTATATTTTTGTTTTCGATTTTTAATTTTGTTTGTCCAATAATGCCTCAAAGAGGCTTTCACATGGGACTTTGGCTTTTTGCTTTTTTGTTTTTTGATGGATTTTTATTTTTTTGCTTTTTGCTAACCATAGAATTCGGCCTCCTCCTTGAAGTATGCACACGCATCTAGGTCAATGGCAAAACCCTTCTTGAGAACCACCGATGGGATGTTATCCCAAGACCTATAAACTCTTGATAGCTTCCTCATTCGAAAGTAATCCATCGGTATGTGATCTTGTTGGTCCGAGTCGATAAAGGAGGGATATATCAGTTCAAGTTCATGGTAGGATTGGTGTATGGTTAAGACGACATTGTCGAAAAGAGGTGTGTGCGAGACAAGGTCTTCGTACATGCTCTGAGGAGACCTTGGTTCGGTGTTAGTATCGGAAGAGTCATTTTTACGTTCAAAGGAGGTTGCGTCAACTTCATCAAGCTCAACACCGTCAGTTCTTAGGAATTCATATTGGTTAGTGCTCCACATTAGTATGTTTGTAAATAATAATTACAGTGGTAATTATTATGGTTATTGTTTATATATAAGTGGTTAAAACGTATATATATTGCTATAACAATATATGTTACGGGAATATAGTTTTAGGTTGGTTGAGATTGTTAGCAACCAACACCTTATTTATAGGATTGATTATCTCCTATATATTTGTAACATGTGATATTCAATATCAATGAAGCAATATAGAAGTGAAACTATTATATTGTGTGGTTATTAATCTCTGTGCATTCGGTCTCAAGTAATATTTGCATGAGATAAATATTAGTATAAGCTCTTCCAAATACTATCAGTGGTATCAGAGTAGGCTTAACGATGGAGAATTGAGAAGAATAAGGGGGCAGTTGCATTGTGCTTCGCTCCTAAGATTGATAAAAGAATAATTTGAAGACAGTCCTCATGCATCTACCTCACGTTTGGATGATCATCTAAAGATACATGTTGTCGAGCCTATTGTTCATATGATCAAAGTGCTTTGTTGAAATCAGACTCGGTCTTGTTAGTATTGTCATTTCAGTCTTTCTGATTTCATATTGCTACAAAAGTGTTTTGATCGGCATTGCATCTCTAGGAAATTGCATTTGTTTGGATATTTGACCGCAGTGGACATGATGCTTTACATCTAACTCGCTCGGCCACATCTCATCATGTTGATGGTGTATGCATTGTAATTTCCAAATGGATGTTGTCAGTATATCCACAATTTACATGGTACAACACCAAGCAAGCCCGTAGATTTCTCAAAAGGATTCTAGTAATATTGACATCTATTGAAATCTGGGTTTTGCATTATATATGCATTCAACTCAGGTTTTGAATATTCGCATGAGGAATTAACTCCTCTCAGATCCCCCCGGTCCAATACGTTCCTCTACAAAGACGTCCCCACATTCGGTTTTGTTCCAGATCGCAGCCGCTGCACAATTCAAGCTCACGACGACCTGCAGTATCACATCTCCTTTGTGCATCAGTTCATGCCTACCATCAGTCTTACCGTTACTTCTTCCTCACCATAGTTTTTTCTTTGGTATGCGCTCCTAAAATCATGGTTAACAGTAGTTTTAAAATTATAGTGTGTTGAGTATATTTTTCATATCATAGGTTAAGAGTCTAGTTTCATAGTCTTGCTTTTGTCATTTAAGGCCAGAACTCTGTGTATAGTTCGATGCCCATGATTAAAAGTGTGTCCATAGTATTTATATGTTTTATATGTTATCAATTCAATGTAGTTGGTTGAAAAGTCAAATGATGGTTTATAGTGTCATTAACAATTGTCTTGTTATTCGAAGGAGTCTCTTTTGTGTCTTATTGTATCTAGTCCAATATCGAAAGTCCTCAATATGTCACAAATAGTATTGTGTGTCAATTTTTGTGTCATCTAGTTTCATTTAGGTTTAGGATTTCATCAAAAACAAGTGTCAATAGTTGTCAAAATATCTCATTGTTAGTGTCGTCAAAATCGTCTTGAGTCAAGTAAATCCAATCTTTAATTGGATTTAGTAAATGGATGCAATATCGCTTGTACGCAACGTCCTATTGTAATCATTGAGCTTCATCAACACATTTTCTAACTAAGCAGCAGAACATTGAAGGATGGAGGCACAGGAGGATGGAGGACAATCAGCGTCCTCTCGTCAGTCACCACCAACAAGGCCGCACATACTGATTTGGTGACATGTGTGAGTGTGTGTGGTGTTTTCAGAATAAATGTGTTATGGAAACTTCACATTGTGGGGGAAATGACACAATGCTTCAGTTTGTATGTGTGGAATGTTATGTTTGCACTGTGATGGATTCGAAATGTTATCTCCGGAAGAGCAACTATGATGAGAGCCAAAGTATGCACTGGCACATCACGATATGGTTGTAGGTAAACCATTTGAAAACCTTCACCCCTTTGTGGTTTTTGGTCAACCACTGGAAAACCACCTTACTCTCGGTTTTTGGTTAACCGATGGAAAACCAACTTGTGGTTTGTGATAATCCAAAGGAAAATCACATGATCGTGAAATCAGGTGCGGTAAGGCAAGTATATGGAGATTTTCCCAATGTTCGCACTAAGAGGGTGAATGTTAGGAATTCAGATTAGTTAGTGCTCCACATTAGTATGTTTGTAAATGATAATTACAGTGGTAATTATTATGGTTATTGTTTATATGTAAGTAAGTGGTTAAAACATATATATATTGTTATAACAATATATATTACGGGAATATAGTTTTAGGTTGGTTGAGATTGTTAACAACCAACACCTTATTTATAGGATTGATTATCTCCTATATATTTGTAACCTGTGATATTCAATATCAATGAAGCAATATAGAAGGAAACTATTATATTGTGGTTATTAATCTCTGTGCATTAGTCTCAAGTAATATTTGCATGAGATAAATATTAGTATAAGCCCTTCCAAATACTATCACAAGTTCCATGGCAATACCAAATGTTCCATCTTTTCCCGAACCATGATTCCATGTTCATCTTTGCCATGACCATAGCCTTGATAATTCATTTTGTTTGGGATAACATACCGCACGGATTGATAGAAGAGGATTAGTTCTCATCAAGTAAATTCAAGGTTGATGAGGTGTCCAAGTGTTCTAAGATAGGAAGCCACCTTTCATAAAGTTTCCAAATTCATGGTAATTTGGTTGCGTCTTTAGAATGAAGTTGGGCCTACCACAACTTCTACATGACAAGGGCAAGTTGTAGATGAGGAGGGCTTGTTGGAGGTCGTATTCTCCACATCCGATGCTAATGATCTTGGATTTGGATTCCATGGGGAAAAGGTGGATGTGGATGCATCAAATTGTTTAGATTGAAGGGATAGGATATCAAGATGAATCGAGGGCGAAGCCTCGACTGCGGCTCAAAAGCAATCTCGAGTACTGCTGCAAGTGTATGCCTTGTGATAATGACCAGCTAACGCTCCGTAGTGTGCAAAAGGTTGTGGGTCACTCAAAATTGTGAGCTTTTGGCTCTAGTAGTATAATTTGATGCATTGATGAAAAGTGGAGGGAACAACCCGCATGGTATGAATCCTGGGCAGCCAAGGAGAATGTTACATAGGAGTTCCAAATCAATGACGTGAAATTGGGTTCATGCGTGATGAGGCCAAACTTCTAGAGGTAAAGTGATAGTGTAGACACTCAAATTTGGCAATTCACTATTTGCACTGCTACTTTTGACAATGCACTCTTGCTAAGATAAATACAACTTTCCCATTCTCGTGCACATTCCGAAGTCTATTGTTAAGCTTGTTTATCCTTGCACACTGACATGTCATCAAATTTTGAGTAGAATGCATAAAAATCCATTGACAAAGATCAAGTGATGACTTCCAAATTTCAAATTGCATGTTTTCCTTCCCAAGTCAAGGCCATACAATTTGGTCAGGATATTATATCTAATCTTGGATTGACATGTTCTCCAACTTTGCTTTCAATTTCATATTCTTTGTTGGGTCTTCTAATCCCTCTGGGTTAGCCTTTCTTAGATAAATCATCTACGAACCTTATATAAGCAAGTAAACACTACCTCATTTGCTAACTTGGAAATCCTATGGCACTACATTGATACACTCACTTCTAACACTTGCAAAAGGCACCCAAGGCTCCCTAAATCTCACAATAGCACATCTACAATCATTAGGGCAGCAATCTCTACTAGGTTTGAAGATTCTTACCAAGTCAAGACATCAGTCTCTCTCATCTACAAGCACTCAAACATCCCTTCCCCAAGTATTTTAACAAGAGCCAACTCAACTCAAACATTGTCAAAGATAGTTGTTGAATCTAGTTACATTCATTCAAATATCGCATGCTAGGTGGAGAACAATGTGCGGTTTGAGGCCTCTTCGGAGTAGTGTTAACGTAGGTGGTGCATAGGGGTGCCCATAACCCAACTAATGTTTGTTTTGCAAGACTTCCCATCCACAATTAGGGTTTGAGATCATGTTCTGAGTATTCAAAGAACTTCCCAACATGACCAACAACTAGGGTTTGACAAGCGACAGATAGTTCTAGGAAACCGACGGTGTTGAGAAGTTACAGAGCCAGAAACCAAACAAGTCCAAGACCAAACAATAGGGTCAAGATTGTGCAGACGGTCTGAAAAAGTTATACGGTCTCGCCCTTGAGTCAATTTCTGATTATTGTCTTCATAATGAAGCATCATCGGGTTCAGATTTTCATATTCCAATAGTGCATCCTCCCAGAACCTCCCAAAATCATTTGTAATCAGCTAAGTGCACTCATTCCTTTGTGTTTTCAAGTTTGTATCTTATTTAGCATATCAATTACAAGTATAAAAGTGTTATTTTGATTTTGGTAATTAATGTTGGAAGTTAATTAATTAGAATAATCACTTATTTACTAACCCTTACATCCTTTAGTATATTATTTCACTAAAATTCATTATATTTCAATTATATCTAATTAGGGTGTAAGTAGATAGTGCTTGTCAATTGCCTTTCAAAGCATTGTCATAAGCCTTGATGGTGATGACATTAGGTTTGCTACTGTGTCGATATGACCTAACTATTTCACAAGCTTCAAAGTACAGATGTTGAGATCGAATCCATTGTCCACAAGCACCCGTTTGATTCTCTTTTGGGTAATAATGACCTCAATGGGTAACAAACCATTACACCAAATACTTGAGGCATAAGTGAAATACGCACACCAAGATCATATCATCCCACCACGCTTCACGGCTCGGACTGCGGGGCCGGCAAACCTCCTTATCACCAGCTCCGCTTCACTCCGTGAACCCCCTCACAGGAGCTAGACTCTAGGCCAATAGGCCTCCTTGTCACACTCGCTCCGTGACTCAAACCCAAGTGGTTGCTCGATACCAAATGTAACAAACCGTTACACCAAAACCTCAAGGCATTAGTAGAATCCACACACCAAGATCATATCACAATGTATAAAGGTAGGTTACGGATACGGTTCTCTAAGGAACCTCGTTTTGGCTAAAAACAATTTGATATGATGTGGTGATTTGCACTACCAAGGCTTGGAAGTGTGAAGGGTCAATGTCTATGGGAACTCTCGACTCATGGAGGATCTTATAGAGGATGTCTTTGTGAGTAGTAGATATTTTGAGAAGATCCAAGATGGAAATCTTGGCAGGAGTATTCTCAAGTTGCTCTAAGAGATCATAATGACCATAGTAGGAATACTCGCTGAGACCCCAAAAACAAACTCGCAAAAACTCGCCAATATTCGGCCAATACTTGGGAATACTCGACAACTTAAAAAATACTCAAATTTCTTTAAAAAACATAAATTTTAAGCAACACAGCTACAAAATGTATCAAATGAGCCCATAAAATGTTGGAGAAGTGTTTTCTATTAGATTTGAATACAAATACAATACAAATCGCATCATCATGCGAATACGACAACCGACTGATAAGTAATATGAATTTATGATGATTGACATTGAAAAATATCATCATAAATTTCATATCTATGCAAGTTACAATATACAATAAATTACATTTTCGACCAAGTTGACAGGTGGGACGATTAGTCCGAGCACGGGAGAATACTCGTCGAGTTTTGGTGAGTACTCGCCGAGTTTTGGAAAGCTATCCAGTATTTTTAATTACTAATTTGTCTACAAGCGATCAAAGCTCATGATTCTTTCAGAAGATTGCAAGAAGTTGCTTGGTCCAAAAAGGTACAAAAACGGACTTTATGAAAATAAGAAAAATATTGCCATCAATGTGTAGAGCTCGAGAAAATATGCACGTTTAGAGAAAATGGCACCTGAAACAGAGCCACAGAATGAAAGTTATGGCACATGCAAGTTTTTGCTGCTACATCTTCCCGAACCCTTTCCAAAAATGGAAAATTTTATTGTGTCTTGTGTTTTCTTCACCAAAAATCCAAAAAAAGAAAGAAATGTTGTCTTGGCGAGTTTTTTGGCGGTTTACTCGTTTTGCTTGTTTTTTGGCGAGTTTTTGGCGAATTTTCCTACTATGATAATGACCATCCAAAGTAGGCAAAGGAGGTCTTGGGACAATGAAGCGAGTGTGTCGTGTTGTAATAGCACACTCCACGAGTTTTGATCTTGATGATTGAAACGTGATTGGCGATGGGGTGGATGTAGCCAATGAGAGAATCAAAAGAGTATGAAGCTTTGACAACAACATAGTTTGTGTTATTACCTTGAGAGGTTTGACCTCAATCCAACTTTTGTTCGACTTGTTTGTGCTTGGAAAACAGCTCTTTGTAGATCCCTAGCTTATTATTTTGTGATTTAGGGGCTTCTTGTATATCTAGTTCAATGTCCGTGTGATCCAGTAAGTCCTAGATGTAGTTCTTGACTTCATGCACCGGTCATTGGCATGACCCTTTACACGATGGTATTCACAATACTCGTTTTCCTTAAACCATGCAACTTTGGGCTTCGATTCATCGAATGGCATTGTATTTGGAAATGTAATCATGTTTGTCGATTCAAGTTGATGGAATACAACAAATAAAGATTCGCCCGGTGTGTAATCTCTACATTTTGCCTTGTTTGGGCAGCCCCTGAGCAATAGTCGGTTGTGGGGTATTTTACACCTCTTGTATATGCTTGGGGTATGTGACTCCGTCACCTACAACGTTTTGTTGTTGAAAAACTTAAGTTTGTCATTAGGCTTATTGTCATATTATTTGAGAAAGGTTTTGTGGATTTTAGGTGTCTACACCATGTAACGAGATAATTACTCTTTTTCCATCTTTCTCAAAGCTCATAACTCTCTATTTGAAATTCATATCCCCATTCATTGTTATCATAACACCATGGGCATCCAATCAACGGGGTACACATACGCCTTTATGAGCACTATTACTTACTCTATGATATTGAATTACATATCCCGTAAAAAGTCCAATGGGTTTGGCCTTGGTTTTGTTCGCCATATACTGAGAAAATTCATTGATTGTTGCAACTTCCGGCTTCTGTTCTCTGCAACGCATCCTTCATCAACAAGTTAACCTTTGCACCAATATCTATCAAGATATTTTCGCCCATGGCCTTTGTCTCGGTGAGTAACTCCTTATCATAAATGGCCTTGTGCGCCACAAAGAACTCCACACATCATTTTCAAGGTCATTCCTAGCCCCCACTCTTTGTTGAAGCTAGGCTTTCAAAAAGGAATTATCCCTTCTTACTTCATTTGTAAAATTAGCTCGATGAGCTATGTGACCTCCATTTTGCTTGATCCCTTCAAATGTTGTTCCCTAGCTTTAGCCTCTAACTCACATGTGGCTTGCGAATTCCCCTTCAATTCGCAACCCCCTTCGCAAAGTTTGTATTACCTCTCGCACACACAAGAGTGTATCCTTTTATCCTGACATTATCCTGTTGTAGTGCACTCTCCTCCGTTTGCATGGTCATTCCACTTGTGATCATAATCTTTACTTGTGCATTTGTGCCTACTTTCTTCATGTTCTCTTTAGGCCTCCATTCCTTTCCTATTTGGGCCACCTTAATCGTTGTCACCTTTTATATTTTTTCATTCTCCCAAATTTCTTACACAAATTAGGCCACTCCCAAGCTTGTGCCTTCTTCTCCACAATGTACGTAAGTAGGGAACTTTAGATACTCTAGTTGGTAATGATTTGTCACTCTGCACTTTTAACACAAACCTTAATAATGGTTCCCGGTTCGACCTCCATCTTTGCGGTCATAGGATCTTCCCCATATCCCTACCCCCCGTGAAGTGTACACAGAGAACTCCTCCTTGCCTCCTAGTTCTTGTTTCAACACATCTACCCAGTCTTCTGTTATCAATAGTATCATGTGTATCTATCTCACGCACCTCACACCACATGGATGTCTTGGCCTCTTTACACATTGGACCACTTAGGACGGTTGTGTGCCTTATGCTCTTCTACACACACATCGCAACATAGCCCACATAGCTACTACCCTTCTTCGGACACAACACTCCTACATATGCCCCATAACATCAAAAACTATAGACCAATTGCTTGGATGTGGTGTGGGCTTAACAATGCTTTCATAAAAGTCAATTATTGCAACCAAGTCGCCATCGTAGAGATCTGCGCCTCCTAAATAGGATTATCCCTAAATCAAAACTACCTGCAACTTCCATCCACAGCATAGCATCCAATGTTTCCAGTGGCTCATAAAATGTCTTCATGGCTAGTTGTCTTCCAAAGGGAGCCAATAGTCCTCCCGCAAATCATTGTGTGTGCTACAAAAGGTGGATATCATATGAAATCTTCAATAACAACATCTTGTAACACACATCATAAGCTTGCACACTCTTAACCATCTCCTACTTGCTTTCTTTCAACACAAAGATGCTTTGTTGATCAAAATCTAGTATATGAAAGTCTTCCAAAAATGTGGACTTTAATTTACCAAAGTCAATGACCCTCTAATCCAGGTTATATCTACGTAATACCAAGTGTGGGCATGGACAAACAAATTAAATCGCCGCAAATTGACTTTACTACCTCCCCAGAAGTAATTCCCTTTCGCGCAAGCAATTTCGGTCTTATGCAAATGCTCTCGACATCCCCAATGTCATGGTACTCTAGGCAACTTTGTCATATCATTTTAAACATGTTAATGTGTGACCTAAGGTTTTGTGTTTAGTGCATTCACATGCAATCGTTGCCACTTGCGTAGCAGACCCTTGCTTGTGACCATATGAATCGGTCTTGTAATAGACATGCTCAAGTACTCGTCATCGAGACTCATTGAAACCATTCAAAGAAATCTCTCGGTGGATTCTACATTGTAATCCTCCTACTACATGGTTTGCACACTTCACCTCTCGCATGATTAAACCGCTTGCCCAAACCTACTCACATCGCAAGACTTCTTTGCAAACAAAGGGCACACATGAGCATCAATAGGTGAGCTTAGGTTTGAAGCTCCTGGACTCTGCGCTAACTCTTCCGCAAAACTTCTTGTAAAGTTGACTCTTTCTACAAAAGTATTCTTAATCGCCTATCTTTCCCTTAGTGGGGCACGGGTCCATACCGCCAATGCACAAGCTTTTTGTGCACCTTTCTCTTCTTGCGAGGGTTCCAAGCCGGCATCCATATGGAAAAAACTCTACTCAACAAAGTTTGTGGTAACGCTTCCCATTCTACCTCCCCACATGCTCTTCCTTATTTTCACAAGAGCCTTCCATTTCCCAACTTTCTACGCATGAATCCAGTTGCTCCTCCAACTCACCATACCTAGCTCATGCACGACCAAAAATTGAGCCCGTCATACCTAGGTTTCAAACAAAAGCTTTCTCAAAACTTATTCAAACTTCAAATCCACTATGGCCTTCACAGATCCACATCAAGCATCACCCGATCTCTCAAAATAATGTGAATAGGGTTTTGCAAGCGAACCAATTTGTTGCCACTATTTTCCTACCTAACCCTAACTCCATAACTAGCTAAGCGTAGGATTCCAAGGCCATATGCTTGACTCTCCCACATAGAAATAAAACTAGAGAGAACAAATGATGATGCGATAAAGCACACAAACCTCACAAGCACGTAGGCATGATAGACCACACGAGTGTGGAAGTCTCACCTAAAGGGCACTAAGAGCATCAAAGTACCCCATTATGTGATTATGTGAAGTTATCAAACACATGCCCATAAATTGGAATGCAAATTAGGATTTGATCCAACGAATGCTTAACACATACGAAATCACAATAAATGTCAAATACCCATCATTTACACTAGACCATGCAAACTATAACTATTCATCGATGGGACAAGAAAGCTTCCGATTATATAACATCAAAAGCTCACAATTACTGCAACACATGCATATGCACATAACACTATGATAGCGTCTGATAGACACGGCTCATGTGTCAAAGAACTACAACAATATTATACGAGAAAACCATCAACACTTACCCCAAACCCCTCAAGCTCTAGAAGTTTACCAAAAGTTTTAAAGTTTTAGATGAAGGGCCCGAGGGGTTGTTTATAGGATTCCTAAAAGTCTTTGGCTCGCAAATTGCCATGGGAATATTCTTTGCCACCTTCTAGATATCTTGGAGGGTGTCTAGTTAGTGTTTATTTCTTACACGCTACGGGCTATCTAGAAGCTTCTCCCATGTGCTTCTTTGCATTTCTCCTTCATCTTCCATCCTGAAACATCCACTGACCCATCTCCTTGCCAATGACATATGTCTTCGTGTGCATCATCAATCCGCATACCCTTATTCTATGGAATATACCACAAATATCTACCTCTTTACCTTAGGCCTACACGTCCTTCATGCACAACCTTTGCTCCCCCTCCTTTGCACGCACGGTTGAGTCGATAGATCACGGGCATCTCACTTGCGCGGCTTATTTGCTTGGACCTTTGTGTGAGTTGATACTTAGCCTTTTCATGGGGTCAACAATGGTACACTAAAATTGATCTTTTTTAGCACACCCTGATTATCATGAAATAAACATGCAGGTTTCTCCTAATGTAATTGTAGATCAGCCAAGATCAACCTTAGCCAAATTGTCTCACATGTGACCAAAATAACCTTGTGCTCTGATCTGTCGAAGACAAAGCAACAATCTTTTGTTTCTTGCTTACCCAACATATCGCACCTATTCCATGACTGAAGATATGTCTTGCTGTTGAATTCATGTCATCAACTGATCTACCCAATCTAGATCTATGTAACAAACTAGTAGAAAAACACTAGAAACACCATACCAAAATCTGAAATCCAATGTGCCTTTGACATACCTCAAGATCCTCTTTGCTGCCCTCCAATGATCAGCATTAGGTTCACTAAGATGTCTGTTAACTTAGGTAACAGAAAAGGAAATATCAAGTCTAATGGAAGAAATATATAGTAGGCTACCCACCAAATTTCAATAAAGTGATTTATTGACATATTAGACATAATCACTTAAGGTTGTCAGTTTCAAACCAGCCTCCATAGAGGTTATCATTGGCTTACAATCCACCATCTTGAATTTCTCAAGTAGTCCTCTTGCATACTTTTGATGAAAGATAAACACACCTCCATTTACTTGCAAGAATTGAACCCTAAACAGAAGTGTACGAAAGTCTTTCGTGTCAAAACTCGAGTAGATATCTGGTTTTAACTTGTTAATATTGTTGGCCTCACTTCTTGTGATGATTACGTCATCCATATAAACAATAAGGATAACTATATCATCCACTAGACTCTTGACATAAAGATTGATATCAGGACTCATCTTGAATCCTAAATTAATAAGTACATTATCAATTTTGGTATACCATGCTCTTGGTGCTTGCTTCAGCCCATTCACCAATCTACATAAGTTTTTCCTTGCTAGCAACCACAAAACCTTTTTTCCTGCATTATCCACTACTCCTCCGTTAAATTGCCTTTCAAAAAGGCACTTTTAACAACCATCTGAAACATTTTCCAACAAAACCAAAAACCAATGGAAATTACTAACCTGATTGTTTTTATCTTGGTCATAGGGGCAAAAGTCTACAAGCCTCACTTTAAGTTTGTCCAGCAAACCATCCACCTTTAATTTGGTTTTACAAACCCATTTAGAGCCAATTTTTGTTTTCCCTGATGTTAAATCAACAAGCACCCAGGTTCTGTTTCACATCAAAATATCATACTTCACCTCCAATTTGGTTTTACAAACCCATTTACAGCCAATTTTTGTTTTTTCCTGATGTCAAATTAACAAGCACCCAAAGTTTTGTTCAATATCTAAGTATCATACTCAACCTTCATGGCTGCCTCCCACTCCAGCTTTCCTTGTGCTTCCTTTAAAAAGAAGGCTCACTCACATTGTTAGCAACAAGCGGAATCACAACCAACATCAAATGTGATATACTTTATTAGCATCTCTTTGGTCTTGAAGAAACGTACTCAATTGAATCGGGTTTGAACAAATCTAAATCAGCTTCATTACCAACATGTCCGAGAGACAAATCAACCTCTCCTATAAGTGTTTCAGTCCCTGTATCAACCCACAAAATATTTTGAACCTCTTGCACATATTAAGTACTTCCGAAGACATGTTATTAGAACTCGAAATGCATGGAGAATCTGATTTTCTGTTGGTTTTGACTGAAAATCAGAACTAAAAAGATTTATCATCCTCATCAAAATCAACATCCCTACCGATAGGTACAATTTCTAGTAGACATGTCCATTGCCTCTATATGTTTTTGACCACTCACTATGTCAAACAAGGATGAATTTCTTGGACTTATCCAATTTACTGTGAACCTAATCTGGAACATGAACATGTGCAATACAACTAAAGATATTACAGAAATGTACCTTTGGTTTCTTTCTTGACCAATCCTCCGATATCCTATCAAGAACTTAGAATACACAGTTGTGTCTACTGCTTCTTCCCAAAACTCCATAGGCACACTATTACCCCTTAGCATGCATCGAGCCATCTACATTGTCACTCAGTTCCTCCTATCCACAACTCTATTTTTCTATAACTTATAAGGGGCAAAAAAATACAAATCCTTGTACTCGCTTTGCACAAAATTGGCAAATTCTTTACTACGCACAATTATCAGTACACAATCCCTTGAGTTTCAAACCAGATTCAAACTCTACAATAGCTTTATAATACTTTAATTCTCAAACACCTCACTCTTGTGTTTGACAAAATATATCCACATCATCCTATTCTAATCATCAACAAAAAGCAGTAAGTATAAAGCACCAAATATTGATTTTACCTCCAATAATTTGCAAAATGTTTTTACCTTCATTGAGCTGGAAACATCTGCATGCACCAAATCAAGATAAGAGGTGGCTCTCCATGCCATTTCCTTCAAAAATACTTTCCTGCTTTGTTTCCCCTCCAAACAGGTTAAACATAGCTAGTCCTCAATTTGAAAATGAAGGCAAACCAGCAGCCCTATTATTTTTCTATAGTAAAGGGAAGGATGTCATTAAGGTGTCCATACCTTTGGTGCCAAACTTTAAAATTCAAATTGGATGCAGTCAAAACATAAATCTCTGGTATGGTAGCTACCTCAAATCTATAAAGACAACGCTCTCTAACCCTCTTGGCAAGGACTTAACAGTACTTTTTTCATAACAAGATACTTATCATCGAAAGTAAAAACCTTTTATTTCCCATTACTAATGATTTAACTAATAGATAACAATTTCTTGGTCGACCATGGACATAAAGGACACTTCAGAAATTGAATTTCTTACCCTCATTCAAGTTGATTTTGACATCTCCATATTCCTACAAAATTTACAACCTACCACTACCAAGAGTCCCTGAATTTGTCTTGCTTGAGTCTTCAAAAATGTTCCCAAACAAATCATGTTGGTTAGTCATATAACTACAAGCCCCTAAATCAACTAACCAAATATCTCTTCCTAAATGATTACATTGGGACACAACTAAGGCACATTCCTCTTCACTAACCAAATTAGCATGTCTCGCTTTCATTTTTTCTCCAACCATGCCAACATCATCTTTGTATGACCCTTTTTCGACAAAAACAACACCTATTATTAGATTTAGAAGTGTTATTACATGGAGTGGCTGAATATTATGAAGAAAATTGTCAACTGTGATTCTATCCCTTGTAATTCGCCAACAAAGCACTCTCTGAGGTTGAGCCCTCTCCTAAACCAGACTGACCATATGTGATAGTTTGACATAAAATTTACCAAAATTCCTATCATCCTCTGTAGCAATTTGATGTAAATTTCAACAAGTGTACTAAATGGAGAAATGCTATGAAGAACAATTAATACTATTTTTTTGTCATCTAATTGTTAGTTAGTAAATGCTAGTTGATCATTTGTCTTTAAACTCCAATAAATGTTGTTGAAGAGTCTCCCCTCCTTGCACCTTGAGTGGAATTACTCGAGTAACATGCCCTTGCAATATCAGAAATCTCATACATAATTTTCAGTTTTTTCCACATCTCTGCAACATATGTAAAACCTGGTAGTTCAACCTACATTTCTTCCGTAGCAAATAAAGTGAACAACATCAAAGTTTCTGTTATGAATATTGCAGTTTATCTATTCTTTCAAACAAAGTTCTTTTCTTGATTTTATGCAATCGCTTCTATTTGATTCTTAAACAATCCCTTATTGATAACCCCATTCAGCTCCCTATACACAAATTTAGCCAGCATTCTATTTTTCTAAATGGTTAGATTTTGACCATTAAACCATTTGGAGTCTGACACCATAAGATTATTCAAATTTTCCATTGTCAGAACCAAAAATAACCATCAAACAAATCAAAACTTGCTAAATATCAGACTTCTGATTTTATATTTCAAAGAATTCTAAATTTGAAAATTATTTATGTGAAATGAAACTCGCCAATTTATGCAGAGACTGAATGCTCATCTGTTCAGCCAAAACTGCCTCGAAATGTGGGCCAAAGACCCAAAAAACTAAAAAGTGCAATTATAAAAAAATCATATCCATACAATCCAGACGATTCCATGCGATCATGTGTGAATCTGTCATGGGGAATTTCTCAGCAGTACCACACTCAAAAACTCGGAATTTTGCCTCCAAACCCCAAGAATTGCCTTGGAATTTATGTTGATTTTTCTTTCATCATAATTTTAAGGTTTTGATATTGGCCGCTGGTCTGTTCTTTGAGAATTCGACCATATATTTCCTTTCCAATGCCTCTTTCTGCTTTCGCAAAATCCTGACATAATGACACGACAAAGCTTTCTCTCTCCCATATCTTAGTTTTTCTCGTATCTTTGTTTTCGATTATGTCACTAGAGAGAAACAAAAACCATAACAGTGAACAGTGAATAATTGACACAAACTTATCATCATCCGTCACTCAAGTTGCAAACGTAGAGTATACAGAAATAGGCTGGAAAACATGCAAACTAAGAAATGTGAAAGTATCTTGAACAATGACATAATTGTCACAATGCAAAACTCTCTACTCTTTAACATGAAATGGGTGGGACTGAAGGACTAGGTTTACTCCTTATATATGATCATGGCACTTTATAGGCAATGTTACATGAATCTTTTGCCCGAATCAGACTCTCCTTGTATGTGTGGAAACCAAAATCTATGAAAGTACAGAAAGGATATTAAGCGACTTAAACTGGTTTATCTGATTTTTCTTTTTTATTCCAAACAAGCCAGAAATAGACCACTACATAAAAATTCGCAGAAAACCTATGTTTGAAATGAGAAGGAATGGCAAGCCTCAAAATCACTCCGAATTACCTGAAGAGAGGGAAAGAAAAAGAATGAGAAGCAAATAGAAGTGGGAAGCTCGGTGTCTCCAATCCCCAAAAGAGCCCACGCTATTGTCCGCCATTTCGATTTTCGATCAGCCTCAAATGGGATTTCGACCTACCTAGGTAAGTATTTAACCAAAATAAGATTGCGGTTGACCCAACCTCTATTTTTAAAATATGGAAAAGAATATTATTATTAGTCCCTTGCTAGCACTTTAACAAGTTATTATTAGTACTGCCTAAGGCACTCTAACTATAGGTTTCACAATTGCATAACTAGTTATTATTCTTTATACTTTTCAACCAATTAGGACTTGTTATCATTTTCATAAACTAATAAACACTTTTCACATCCATAATAAATATTAGTAAATTTGCACATTTCAATTTTATTGGCCTACACATTGAGATGTTAGTGTGGTCTTCGGCGATTTCGAGTAAAAAGGGATGTCATCATATTTATTGCACTGACAACACAGAGTACAACAGTTGATTAATTTGACATTTTGAGATGCCTTGGCCAAGAAAAACACAAGGATGTATGGTGGAATGTCAACAGAAGGTAGGCAAGTGCATAATCCTTAAATATATGTGGGTGATTTCTCGTTAGGATTCATCCCTCCCGGTGACTAAATATACAGTGAACCCCAAATTTATGAGTTGTTCGTACAGTTCTAATGTGGCGATTAAAGCAGGAGATTTTCCTATCAGAACCCATCTACTGGATGCGTCCTGATTGAACACTTCTCCCCTGAAATTCCACAAATAATCACTCAAATATGTTCAAAGGAATTCACCAAACAAAAAATTTAAACGTAAGCAAAGGGGCACATAAATACCCAAATTTTCTGGTTTTGTAGTATTTAAGATTAGAGAGGGTCGTATCGTCGACATCCAAAACTCAGGCATCGATTCCATGATCATCGCGTGCAGGCGTGATTTCCTTAGCATACAGCACGACCTGCTCAACGACCATCGCCATATCCCTTTAGTAATGTCCATCCAACATATAAGATTGTATGTAATGTATACATTCTTCCGGAATGACCTTCCAATGACAAACATTATTCGCTTCGACATTGAATCTCCAGGTTTTGCAATGCGCAGTCTCTGTGGTTTCATCGATGAATCCGGTAACTAGTCGAGTTCTTCCATAGAGGAGGAGCAAAAGCAGCAGCATCGAGATTAGTATCGTTATTGTTACAGAACAATCCATGGTGAAAAACCAGTTGCAGGTTATGAGTTTTTCCAATGGCGGCCGAGAAAATAAGAGGGATTGTTCTACAATAATAACAAACATTAAACACATGAACATAATACTCAGGGGTGGCCTGGTGTTTAGTTACATGAACAATGTAGTATCATCTGGGGAATTAAACAACAAGCCCAGACTTTCCTTGTGGTTAGGACAAGGCTTGAGAGATCAACATGCCACCAGAGGAGGCACTATGAATCCCATGGATGTTGCGGCTTCTGGGTATTTCACATAGTCATCGACGAACATCTTTGGGTCTTTAGACTATGATGAGTCGCAAGGGCCGAAGCCTTTATCTACTTTGTTACCCATGGCGTCGGGTAATTCTAGAAGCCTCTATTCCAATTTCTTCACTTAGCTCATCATGAATGCTCCTTGTTCAAGTCTACATCAGGGTGGAAACAGCAACAACTACGGAGGGGAAGGGGAGTGAGCAATTTTACAGACCGGAGCTTGGCTACTTCTCTCCTTTCTTTATCCATTTCCTCAGGATTGGTGAGCAACTCGTCCTCTGGTAATCATAATAATAATAATGTCAATGACGGTGGGAGCCTTAATCCCACTTCCCACATGTCTACTACGATCTTGCTTTAGAAAGCTACAAAAATGGGTGCCACTTCAAACAATTGTTTACTCAAAGCATTTGGCATGCCGAGATCGAATTCTAGTTCAATGGGTCTTGGATTGTCATGGCAGGGAACAACCCAAGACCACCAGAGAACCCATTGAATGCTTAAAACTGACATAGCTTACAGGAATGCTTCCCCTGTGGCTCTCAAATCTGCCAATTCTGAATTATCTGAGCTTGGGACAAAACAACTTTAGAGGTAAATAGTGTATTATTATAGATATTTCGGCAATTTTTACCATATTTTCAAAATTTAAACTAACCTGTTATCAAATTTTCCTTTTAAAAGTCCTCAAATTTTCATATAAACATCTCTTATTTTTTGAGCTGAAAATATTCAACCAACCATTCTATATTTACAAAAAGATTCCTCCCTAAAAACTTTTCCCTACAGGTAAGATACCTCCACAAATCTTAGACATACAGTCTCTTCTATCCTTGGATTTGTCTCAGAATTTGCTTAATGGATATATACCTCCACAAGCTGGAAATACAACACAACTTCATATTCTTAACTTGTCTACCAACAGCTTCATCGGAGAATTGCCTTTAAGCATTAGCAAACTCTCCAAACTGCAAGTGTTGGATCTCTCAGGGAACTCTTTTACTGGAAATCTGCCTCCAAATCTATAGAATTGCAGTTCTCTCTACATACTTAATGTTGGCGATAATCAACCAAAAGGAAACATTCCTCAGAACTTGGATTAATTGGACCATTGCAGTAATGCATAGTGTCATAGCCCATCATAATTGCAGTTCTCTCTACATATGAAGCATTGATCAGTTCATAGTTGTCACTGCTCAGTTCACTTTTACTACCACTGGGGCAGTACTTAGCAGCATTGTTGCTCTTGTTAAACATATTTTCAATCAATTATATTCTTATTCTTTTCTTATATTAATTTTCAAATGTTTTTATATTTGTATATGTTTATTTTTTACCAAAAAAAATAAATTAAATGTATGTATTTGGTTTGTGATTAACTAAAAAAATTTACTCTTTATTTCCACCTTTACTTAAATTGAGGCAATATGAGATGTTATCATATTTATTGTGGGTGTTATTTCTATCTTTTCCAAAATAATTCACTTTTTAGAATTGGTTACTTAAAATAATTGACCTATTTTATAACTATGCACTCAATTGTCTCTTATAATATTTATAAAAAATTAAAAATTAAAATTATGTATAAATTTGATGACACACATTTAAGTGTTTTTAAATTAGAGAGCATATTTTCTAGAGAATTCCACCTATATATTTCAAAGGACTTCTTCAAAAACATAGAGAATAGTGTCACTTTTTCCTTATATTACACCCTACATATATTTTATTTTATTTTAGCTAAAAATAATATTATAATGACTTTTTAAATCAATATAATATTGTTTACTTTAAAATAATTTAATGCTAATTATTTTAAAACTAACTATAACCGATCTACTTAAGAAAATATATTTAACAAGATTAGGGTCGATTTATACTGTTTTTAAAATATTGAAAAGAATACTATTATTATTATTATTATTAGTCCGCCTCAAGTACGCGGTAGTGGATCTTCACTTATTCAAATTCATGCAAATATTTATAACCAATCAAAGTATGTGTTTTCCATAATAGATTTTCACTTATTTTAATTCATGCAAATATTTATAACTAATCCGGAAAATCTATTTTTGTTTTTGTTTAGTGTGATCACAAAGTTTTAGATTTTTATTTAATGTTTAAAAAGAATAGAATAAGATTTATTGTTATATTGTTAACACTATAAAAATATAATTTTGGCCACAACAAATATAAGGATGTGTCATGCATAAAGACTAAAAAAATTGGTCTTAGACAAATCCCCAAAAAAAATACTCATCCCAAAAAAATAAATTGTGCCCAAAACAAAAGATATGACTGTATCATTGTTATAATTTAAGATACAATCATTCTATTTTACAAAAAAATTAAATGAAGTGGTAGTTATTTTACCAAAAATAAAATATTATAACTATTCACAAAAAAATGTTGGTGGTATGGAATCACGCCACAAAACATCGGATTGCCCATAAGCATAGGAGCAACTTACAAAAATAACAATACAAACTTCAAAAACACATGATCATTTATACGGTATCGTGAAAGAGAGTAAAAGGAGGATCTATGTCGTCAAGTTTTCCCCAACTTGGAAGGTTATACCCCTCAAGAATGGGCTCCCAACCAATAACGGTGTTTTTAGTAACTTGAGTGGTGTCTTCATTTCCTTGTTCTTGGCCTTCAACCCAAATTATGAAAAGGGCCAACTACGGGACCTTGTCTACCAAATAAGGTAGAGCCCAATTATTAAATTACAGCGGTAGTGAACCCCACCCCCATGCCGAGGCTATGAAGGAGAGTGGAAACGAGGCAAAGAGCCCACCTTGAGTGGCTACAAAATCAATGTGACATATTGTGGTGATGCCCCGCCTCAAAGAATGGAACAAAAGAAGCAAACCACGGTGGAACCCTCACAAGCTGGTGCATGGAGCATTGCCCCAATGATCAAGCGAAGTGGTCTGAAGATGAGCTACCTCCAAAGCCACCTTTTAGGCTTGCACTTGGATTTGTAAAAAGACATTGGAATTAATCATGGCTTTGTTATAAGTTGAAAGATTCCAATCAATAGCAGAATAAGAAAACAACTAAATTCCTCTCTTTCCAATTAAAAATAGAATCTCCACTTTGAAAGCATGTCAAATCTGGGTAAACAACATTGGGATGACAAGTCAATCTCCTAAGAGGATGTGTTTCTAGTGGAAGGGTTCTAGTCTAAAAGGTTTGAAAAAATCATGAATCTAAGACCAAATAGTTTGATCTTTTGGAAAATCCAAAGCTTGATTGCATGAGGGTCACAATGTATCCACAAAAAGTACATTATGGTTGTGGGACTCTTATATAGATAAGCCTCCGGATGAAGGGTAAACCCTAATTGATAAGACACCGAACAAAATGCAAGTTTAGATTCCATAATGTTATTCTAGATAGCAGAAAATCTGAGCCCAATAATGTACTGGGGATCTACAAGCACAAGACCGTTAATAATTGAGCTTATCCACCACCAAAGAACTTTGGTGTGAGCAACTCATGGCCCTTGATGGGTGAGTAATTATGAAATTGCATTTTCATATGCCATTTTCAATATTTAAATCATCGGTGGGAAAAATGAACTTTGTTTTTGTGGAGCATATCCTCAGGATAGTATCCACAAGTTCCTAAAAGGACTCTTGGTATTGCCCAAAGAGAATTTAGCTTTGGATTTTGTCCAAGAAAGTAATCTTTTGGTTTGGCTATAGAAGATGTCATGCATAATACAAATCCCTCGTCGAAAGGCTTGAGGTCATCCACCCAAGAAACCTCCAAAAGAGATATGTTGTGTAAATTAATAACAAGAGACTATCAAATGGAATGAGATTTTATGAGAAGGTCATTTGAACCCATCCCCATCTCATGAAGTCATAGTTTAATCTTCTACTAAGCCTTCCAAACACATTCATGACAATGAGCCAACCGCTTTCATTAGGGATTTGATAATAAAAATGTTGTGAAGCCAAGGCCTTATCAGTCCTATGTCCTTGTAGATTTCCTTCGAGAGATGCAATTTCGTAGAAAACTCTTCCAGGATTTTGTTCCTTTAATGGCACAAATAATCCATTTAGAGAAAAATGAAACTCCTTCGACGCCTAATGTCAAGCAATTTGAGGCCTCCAAAATCCTTAAGAAGAGATCAAATTTCCTAAGAAACGTTATAGAATCCTTTTCCATGTTCATGGTTGGCTCATAGAAAATATCTTAGCAGATTTTCAAACTTTTGATATGATGTTTATGAAGGATTCCAACATGAAGAGTAATATATGTGGGTGGCAAAAAGAACTTTAGAGAAAATTTAAAAGTTTCTGTTGAGGAGAGTGGCTTAGTAAGCTAGTAAGAGAGCTTATTTTCCACTATGTCGGCCACATACTACCAATGGTGGGAGGGGCTTGCTTGAAATGCAAAATGAATACCCAAAATTGGAATATATCAACATGTTATATCCACTTCCATTCAAAGGCTTCCAACCAAAAGGAGGAGGCATCAAGGATTTCCTATAATAATATTTTTTTCTCCATTGAATGTTCGATCCTAAAGCCAAGTAGTAAAAGTAAAGATAATGCATTTCTTAATGTATCTTATTCTCATCTTCAAGCAAGGCGAAAGCAATCATTGAAATGGACATTGACAAGTTGAGCATGTTTTGAGCCATGAAGAGAAATACCTTTGATAAGGCCTTGTTGAGTGGCATTCGCAAGGTATAGGCAAATCCTTTAGTGGCTAAGACATAGAGAGCATGCACAAGGGGCATCCTTGGTGAATGGAGAAAAATAAACCAACTTGTTCGAGTTGATGTCGTTAATGAGACGTAAGTCAAAACACCTGTAATAAGTATTTGAATTGGGTAAATAAAGGTAGGCCCAAATCCTAATGCCTTTAGTATCGCTAAAATGAAGTGTCATTCAATACAAGCATATGATTTTAAGTTAATTTTCACAAGTAGGACCTTCTATCGAGAATAATAAGCCCATTCCATTCCTCCCGAAATGCAATTATATTATCAAGTATATACTTTCTTTAGATAAATCATGTTTGTTTTGGGCTAACAATTATAGGGAAGAGGTGGTAAATGTGGAGTGCCAAGGCCTTTGCAATAATATTGTAAGAAACATTCAACAAGGTGATAGGCTACTAATTGAAAATAAGTTCAGTGGTCCCCACCTTGGGTATGAATTTGATATTGGCCTTGGTTGATAAATTTCCTAAGAAAATGGAATTAAAAGCTTCGTATAGAATTGGAAGAGTTCGTTATCAACCACATCCCAAAACATTTTATATAATTCACATGATAGTCCATCTTGGTGGGGATTTTTCATTGGGCATTTAAGAAATATCCTAGTACCGATTATTAATCATAAAGAGGTTGATCACATCGCAACCTTTTAGCTTACAAGGAACTTTGCAATGCATTGATCAAGTACCACTTATTACTTAGGGGAGGGGTTGAGCTTTGAAAACTTGTTGATAATTTTGAACAAAGGCTTACACCATATGTAACACTTTTGTAAGGCATTGTTTGCTTTCCCATATGGTCTTAATCTATTATTGTGAGTGTTTGACTTTGAGAATTAGAAAAAATATTTGGACTCTTTATCACTAAATTTAAGTCATTTTAGTTTTCCTTTTATTTGAGAACATCTAGCATTGTAAGCATATGCAATTTGGAGGAGTTACCTAAGATTGTCCACCGGTCTTTATAAAGGCTCATGGAATGACACTTGCTCAAAAGCGGTTAATGAGTGACATAGTTCGAAGTAGTGGCGAGAATAGACTTTATGCCAAATTTGGGCAAGGTGATACCCAAAATAGGCCCAAAACTAGTTAGATCGAACGAATATCATCTTTCCATCGTAAAATTCTTGACATGTCTTTTTAGATGTCCTAACAACCAAAATCCATACCCACTTAATATGGTGTAAATTGGCCCATGTTAGAGTATTGTGGTATTAACAAAGAATCGAGGCTTTTGAATATTGGGCCAATGTAAAATCCATTCAATTCAAAAGTGGATGGGAAAGTGGTTGAGAATAACAACATCCAATAACACATCTAGTGATAATTAAAATAACTAGAAAAAATAAAAAATAGATTAGATGATTTTAATAAGTGACCATGGGGACACCTTGAGGTAGGGGTCAAACTTCTCCATATGGACCAAGCGAGAATATAGTGGGGTGTTCGAATGAGGATCAATTGGTGGACATTAAGGACTCATGCCCACCCTCATGTCCCACTTAAAGAAAGTTCTCCTCCACCACTCCAATTCATAGCTCGGTATAATAAAAGCACTTACCATCCAAAGTTTTTAAAAAACTCACAAAGGGAATGGAGCGAGAGCAGAGAGTGGGACCAAGGAGGTTTTCAAAATATAAATGGGCGGGAACTATCGCATGACATAGGTGACCCTCAGATCGAGGCACGCAGACAAGGGCCCCACCGCCTCTGCTTAGAGAAGGTAAGGTATCTTTTTCTTCTTCGTGGGATGATAGGATTGTGGGTCGCAACAAGGACATTGTGGCTCAACCTTTGGTCTTGAATATTAAGACTATTGAGAAGAATGGACTCTTAAGCCTGGCTATTACTGAGATGGATTGGCTAAGAAAGCTAAATCTCGAATGGATTTCTCTTTGGTTGGTAAGTTTTATGGATCCAGACCTAATGTGGAGTGGTTTTGCGAATGGGCCTGAAGGAAGTGGAGACTGAAAGGCTCGTTATAAATTGCTTCTTATGTGAATGGGTTTTTATAATAAATCTCTCCAATGCTTGAGGATTGTAAAAATATTCTCCTTAGAGGACCCTAGTTTTTGGGAAGATCTAGTTTGTTGGTTCAAAAATGGAGCCCAGGTTTTGATCCTTATAATGAAAAACTGATGAGTTTCTTGTGTGGGTTAAATTACCAGGCCTTCCTATGGAGTTTTGGGAGGAGGAAATATTAAAGGCTATTGCTAATGCGATAGGTTCATTGGTGATTTTCTATCCGGTTACCAGGGCTCGAACAAGGCTAATGTATGCTCATTTTTGTGTCAATGTTCCTGTTGGGAACTTGCTTCGAAAATAAATTGAACTAAATTCGAAGTTTGGTGTTTGGAATCAAAAATTGAGTATGAAGTTTCGCCTCTTTTCTATTAGAAATGTTGGAGGATGGGGCATGAGCAGAGATAATGTAAGGAAGATAAGAAAGGTAAACAACAAGTTCAAAATATTTGGGAGAAAAAAGAAAAGGAGTTGGAGAAAAATAGGGTTCCCCAAGTAGAATTTCTTCAGTAAAATTTGATTTCAAAGTGTTGGAAATTGAAGACTGATATTCAAAGAAATTGTTCGGATCATTAGCCTCATTGAGAAAATTACCATGGATCTAGTTCAGATTGAACTTGAAATTCATGTTCAGATTAATGTGTCAGAGAGTTATGAGGAGGTGGGATAGATTAACAAGGAAGTTTAGAAAGAGGAGGTAACCATAGAGGTTTCTCAAGAGAAGGATCAAGTTAAAGGAGATGATATGTCAACAAAAGAAGAAGTTGATCTTTTAGATTCTGAGGTTGTGCCTTACTCTCTGAATCTGAAAAATAATGTGGAAGAACAAAATATTAATACAAGGAGTGCTTAGAAACAAGACAAATTTAAAGCAGACTGTGGGAAGCCCTTGGCAAAAAGAGGTAATTTGTCAAATAGGGACAAAAGGAAAAAATAATGGCTAAATAAATTGATTCAGGTAAGAAACACTCTATTGAATAGAGCATCTCTCCAAATAAGATTAAATGAAGCTCATTTCTTGGAATATAAGGGGTCTTAATAACCCCAATAAACAGAGTATATTGTCAAATTTTAGAAAAATCATAAGCCTGATATATTGTTGATACAAGAAACCAAGATGAAAAAAGAAAAAATGGATGATATTAAAAATAAGTTGTGGTTTAGTTCGGATATGCAATGTGTAGCTTCTATGGGTGCCTCTGGAGGAATTGCTACTTTTTGGCTTCAAAAGGACAAAGAAGGTTTGGTTATTTGTAATTCATCCCATCATCTTGTTATTATGTTCAGAGACAAGGTAAGTGGTTTTGCTTGGATATGCTCTAATATTTATGCTCCCAATTCTTTGAGTGAGAGAAGAAATTTGTGGGCAAAAATTATGCAGTTTCATTCTCAGTATAGGGATCTGGATTGGATGATTGGAGGGGATTTTAACACTCCTTTGAGCCCAGATGATAAGAAAGGGGGTTCAAATGTGTTTAGTGATAGTATGGGAGATTTTGTTGACTTTATTGCTGATTGTAATTTGGTTGATATTGAGTTAAGAGGTGGGAAATATACTTGGTCAAATAGGAGAATGGGAGATGATCTTATCCAAATTAAGTTGGATAGATTTTTAATCAACCCAAGTTGGTTCTCGGCTTTGGGTGGTTTCCTTACAACTTTACCAAGAATTGGGTCGGACCATAGTCCTATCGATTTCAATCTAGTAATAGTACAAGAATGATAGGTAGACCTTTTAGATTCTTTAAAATGTGGTTGTTTCATCCTTCCTTAAAAGAGGAGATTCAATCTTGTTGGAAAATTAGTGTTAAAGGTAAAGTTATGTTCAAATTGGTGTCTAAGTTGAAAAATGTCAAAGCAAGAATGAAAATCTAGAACAAGGAAATTTTTGGTAACATTTTTCCCAAAAAACAAAAGTCGCTAAGGATCTTAAAAGGATTGAGGAAGTCTTGGAAAGTGGGAGGTATGATCAGGAGATTAGGAACAAAGAAAAATTGCTTTTGGTGGAGTATCATAATCTGGAAGCAAAAGAGGAATCATATTGGAAACAAAATTCAAGGTCCTTATGGTTAAAAGAGGGTGATAGGAATACAAATTTTTTTCATTTGACTGCTTCTATTCATAAACAGAGTAATACAATAATGGAAATTGAGGATAGGGGAGGAGTGAGGTTGAAGAATCAAGTGAGATTTCAAATGAATTTATAAGTTTCTTGATTATTTTTGACCTGCAGTAAAGCGACTGACCTTGTCAAGGAAGTAAAATTGTTGATTTCTTCACACTTGTTATCACTCTCCAGGATAATGTTGAGTTGGTCAAAATTCCCTTCCCCAAGAAATAAAAGAGGTTTTTTTAATTTAGAAGGGGATAAGTCTCTTAGGCCGGATGGTTTCCCTAATTTTTTCTTTCAAGAATTTTGGGACATTATTCATGATGATGTGGAGGAAGTGGTCCAAGAATTTTTCATGACTGGTAAGTTGTTGAAAGAGGTTAATAGCACTTTTATAGCCCTAGTGCCTAAGATTCCGGTGTTGGTAAAGTTATTGACTTTAGACCAATTATTCTATGTAATATCTGTCTACAAAATTATTACAAAGATAATTTCTTTCAGGATCAAAGATCTATTGGATGGTTTTATTTCTCCAAATTAGGGAGCCTTTGTTAAAGGTAGACAGATTCTTGATAGTGTTATTACTATTCATGAAACTATTCATTCTATGGATGTTTCAAAGAGGGAGGAAATGTTGCTAAAACTTGATATGAATAAGGCATATGATAGAGTGTCATGGAGATTTCTAAGGATTATTTTGGAAAGGTTGGGATTCCATGATCATTTTATAAATTTGATTATGGAATGTATTACCACTCCTAAATACTCTATTCTTATCAATGGTAAGTCTGAGGGGTTCTTTTCATCTGGGAGGGGTTTGAGATAGGGGGATCCTTTGTCCCCTTTTCTTTATATTATTGTGGCAAAGACTTTAAGTTGACTTTGTGCTAACTGAAGGCAAAGGAGGATTCTTAATGGTTTAATTATTTCTAATGGTTTGGACCCTATTGCTTTACAATAGTTTGTGGATGATACTTTTCTATTGGGTAAGGCAACTACCTCAGAAGCAAGGGCTTTCAAGGATATTCTTCAAGACTTTGAAGAAGTTACTAGTCAGCTTATTAATTTTCGAAAAAATCTATAATTTTCTTGAATGTGAATGAGGAAGTTCAGAATAGAATTGTGGCTATTTTGGAGTGTCCAATCATTTCATTTCCTTGTGCATATTTGGGAATGCCTTTGTTTAAGGGAAGGATGGTTCTAGATAATTGGAATGCCCTTGTTAGTAGGTTTCAAAAGAAGCTTGCTACCTGGAAAGGTACTTTGTTATCACAAGTCTGGAAAATTACAACTCCTTCAGAGTTCTTTACAGATCCTTCCGGTGTATCTTATGTCAATCTTTAAAATGCCTACAAAGATAAGAACTATGATTACCCAGATTCAAAGGAGATTTCTTTGGTCAGGTACTGAATCAAAGGATATAATTCCCTTATGACCGAGACAGGTCACTTTTCCTAAGAATGTGGGAGGATTGGGTTTGAAGGACTTAAAGAGTATGAATATGGCTCGATGGCTAAGGTTCAGTACTGAGACTCAGCAGGAGGATGGATTGTGGGCTAAGATTATTAAAGCTAAATACATGTATGCTGAGCAGATATCTTTTATTTCAAATGATATAATCCCTGAAGGCTCTTATTTTGGAAGGGTTTGGTAAAGTGTAGGGGTTTGTTGATGAAAGGGAGTAAATGGGAAATTGGTGATGGTAACAGGATTAATTTTTGGCAGGATTGGTGGATTGATGAAGGACCTATGTTAAACCAGCCGTTGTGGAGAAATGTTGCTAATCATTTGATTTTTACAATTGGCAGCCTTTTGAGAGACTATTGGATTAGAATAGATTGGGGTTGGTCTTGGAGATCTCTTCATTGGGATGGTGAAGATGAGGATATCAAGGAGGCTCTTCAAAATCTCAATACTAATTTGGGTGGTGTTTATATTTTGTCAAGACCTAAACCAAATGTTCTATTAGGTTGTGGAGCCTGTTTTCATGTGTGAAAGTGTTAAAGACTGTACACTCAAGAGTATCGTACACTTTTCATGTATCCTCTATTTTTAGGCGTAAATTTTTTGGCCTCGAAAAATTACACCCGAAATATCGGGAAACGTGCTTTTCTCATATGGGCGAGTTTTTTGACCCATAGGTTTATGGGATGGGTTTTGCCCATGGTTTTGATACCCACGGTTTTGTAAACCGCTAAGCAAGCGATTGTCTATTTATATGGTCTTATGCATATGATAGATGTACAAGAAAATGTATTGCAGATGTGTTTTGAATTCGGGTGTGAATTCTATAGAGTTTGTTGAGCATAGCTCCAAACGGATCTGGGTATTGTATTGAGAGAGCGGTGGCTTGTAATAAAATCTGAGCAAGTGATTCTTGGTGGACGTAGCCCAAATTGGGTGAACCACGTTAAATACTATCTCTTTGTGTTGTGTTATTTTATTCTGCAATTTTATTTGAAGTCTAATAATTTCGCATATTAGTTTCTACTGCATGATTCTCGTGAGGGATTATTCCACATATTTTATCCCTTATTTCCTAACAATTGGTATCGAGCCTAGTTTGGTTTGTCAAGTGTCAATCACAGGAAATTTTTAGCTTGAGTGGGAGCTATGGCGAGATGAAGGAAGATCTAGGGTTGATAAATTCAATGGGCAGAATTTAGTCTTTGGAAGATGCAGATGGAAGATTACCTTTATCGAAGGATCTTTATACTCCGTTGTTCGAGAAGGTGAACAAACCCTTGAGTATGACAGAGATGCGGAATAGATTTTTTGGATCGAAAGGCACTTGGAACGATCCGGTTGAGTCTTGCATCTTCGGTATTATTTAATGTTTCAAAGGAAAAGACTACAAAAGATCTAATGGATGCATTAGGAAGTTGTATGAAAAACCCTCTTGCCTCTAATAAGATATTTTTAATGAAAAAGTTGTTTAATATGAAGATGTTTGAGAATAGTTCAATAACAGATCATTTAAATGATTTCAATATGGTAGTGAATATGCTAGCTTCAGTTACAATAGAATTTGATGAAGAAGTTAGGGCTTTATTAATTCTGTGCTCTTTACCTGAGAGTTGGAATAGCCTGGTAATGGCGGTAAGTAACTCGGTTCCAGCTAACTCAAAGTTGAAGTTTGAGGATGTTGTAGGGGTGATTCTAAGCGAGGAAATGTGAAGAAAAAGCTCTGGGGAATCTTCTACTTCAGGGAATGCTTTGACAGTGGAAACTAGAGGGAGACAGAAGAATAGAGGAAACCGTGGAAAATCAAAAGATTGGGCAAGGTCAAAATCCAAGAACAAGATAGTATGTTGGAATTGTGGAAAGCCTGGGCATGCAAAGAAGGACTGTTGGGAGCTTCGGGATAAGAAGAAACAATAGGAAGAAAACAAGGAGGCAAATGTGGCAATGGGTAATGTATGTCAGGATGCTTTGATTCTTTCTTTGCACAATATTACTGAATCTTGGGTTTTAGATTCGGGGGCTTCTTTCCATGCTTCTCCACATAGGCATTATTTTGTTGATTATGTTCAAGGAGATTTTGGGCATGTTTTTCTTGGTGATGATGAGCCTTGCAACATAGTTGGAAAAGGTTCTGTTTAGGTTAAGATGTAGAATGGGAATACTTGGCTATTGAAGGATGTCAGACATGTGCCTACATTAAGACGAAATTTGATATCGGCAGGGCAGTTGGGAAGTGATGGTTATATTGTGATATTTACAAAGAAACTCTTGGAAGGTTACCAAGGGTGCTCTTGTGGTGGCAAGAGGTAAGAAGGTTGGAACCTTGTATTTAACCACCGATAATACTAATGATTGTAATCTTGGCTTTGAGATGCAGATACAACATTATGGCACTATAGGCTCTGGCCATATGAGCCATAAGGGCATGAACATCATAAAGAAGAATTTACCGGATATACGTAAACAGTTTAGATTTCTGTGAGAACGCATATATGGGAAACAAAAGCGAGTAAGGTTTCTCAAGGTTGGACCTACAAAGAAAGAGAGTAAGTTAGAGCCTGGTGCATTCGATGTGTGGGGGCCACTTTCTGTATCATCTCTTGGGGTTCAAGTTATTATGTTACTTTTATCGATGATGCAACAAGGAAAGTTTGGGTTTATTGTATTAGAAACAAATCTGATGTATTTGACACTTTTGTTAAATGGAAAGCCTTGGTAGAGAATGAAACAGTCTTAAGCTAAAATGTCTCAGTCAGATAATGGAGGGGAGTATTGTAGTAATGAATTTGATGATTACTTTTCTAAGAATGGAATCCGTAGGCAAAATACGGTTCCAGGAACTCCGCAGCAGAATGGGGTATCAGAAAGGATGAACAGAACAATAATGGAACATGCTAGGAGCATGAGGTTACATGCAGGATTGCCTCTTTCTTTTTGGGTAGAAGCGGTGAGCACAAGCTGTGTACTTGATAAATAGAGGACCCTCAAGTGTCTTGGATGGAGGCATACCTGAGGAGGCTTAGTATGGTAAGAAAGTTGATTATTCATTTCTTAGAGTCTTTGGATGTGAGGTGTTTGTTCACATAGACAAGGATGATAGGACTAAGCTAGAGGCTAAATCAGAAAAATGTACTTTCATTGGTTATGGTGGTGATGACTTTGGATATAAATGTTGGAGTATTAAGGACAAGAAAATCATTGATCTAGGGATGTGGTCTTTAATGAGAAAGTCATGTATAAGCAGCAGTAGCAGGAAAACATGGAAGAATCCAAGAAAGAATATGCAGTGGTAAAGGATCTTCCGGATGGGAAAGTGACACATGAATCATTCAGATCCCCCTCAACAGAACCCCAAACTCCTATATTGAGGAGGTCTTCTAGGGTAAGAAAGAGACCTCGAACGTTTTTCTCCTTCTCTTTATTATTTATTACTCACTGATAGTGGAGAACCGAGAGCTTTGATGAAGCAATGTAGGTAGATGCCAGGAAGAAGTGGGAGCAAGCCATGGATGAGGAGCATCAGCTCTCATGGAGAACCAGACATGGATTTGGTAAAGCTACCCAAGGAAAAGAGACATTAGTAATAAGTGGGTGTTTAGAGTCAAAGAGGAAGAAGGAGGCAAGAAAAGATACAAGGCCCGGTTGGTGGTCAAGGGGTTTGCACAGAAAAAAGGTATAGATTTTGATGAGATTTTTTCTCCTGTAGTAAAAATGACTTCTATCAGAACTGTTCTTGGAATAGTGGCAAAGAGAAGACTTGCACTTAGAATAGTTAGATGTAAAGACTGCATTTCTCCATGGCGATTTGGAGGAGGAGCTATATATGCAGCAGCCAGAAGGATATGAAGTCAAAGGTAAAGAGGAGATGGTGTGCAAACTGAAGAAGAGCTTGTATGGCCTAAAACAAGCTCCACGTCAATGGTATAAGAAGTTTGATAGCTTCATGATGGAGCAAGGTTATATTAGATGTCATTCGACCATGTGTGTATACAAAGAAATTTGAGGATGGAAGTTATATTATCCCGTGTTTGTATGTTGATGACATGTTGGTTGCAGTAAAAACATGCAGAAATAAAATTACTCAAGAAGTAGCTAAGTGAATCCCTTTGCTATGAAGGATTTGGGTGCAGCCAAACAAATTCCTTGGTATGAGGATATCTCGGGATAGGAAAGAATGGAAGCGACTTTATCTCGTGAAGAGTACATTAAAAGGTCTTGGAGAGGTTTAATATGCAGGATGCTAAACCGGTTGGGACTCCTTTGGCAGGCCATTTCAAGTTATCAAAGGAGCAATGTCCCAAGACAGAGCAGGAGAGGAACCAAATGTCCAAGGTACCTTACTCATCAGCAGTTGGCAGTTTGATGTATGCTATGGTGTGCACTAGGCCTGATATTGCCCATGCAGTGGGAGCTGTGAGTAGATTTATGAGTGATCCAGGTAAAGAGCATTGGAAAGCAGTAAAGTGGATCCTTCGGTATTTGAGAGGGACCATGGGGACAGTTTTGTGCTATAAGTGGATCAGACACCACTTTACGTGGTTATGTAGATTCAGACATGGCTGGAGATGTAGACAACAGGAGGAGCATGACAAGTTATATTTACACTGTAGGTGGGACAATAGTGAGTTGGATTTCACAACTACAGAAGCTGGTGGCTTTGTCAACCACGGAGGCTGAGTATGTTGCTGCCACAGAGGCAAGCAAAGAGATGATTTGGTTACAACAATTGCTTGAGGAGTTGGGGCATAAGCAGGAGGAATGTAAGTTGCATAGTGATAGTCAAAGTGTTATACACCTAGCTAAGAACTCTGCTTTCCACTCGAGGATAAAGCATATACAGTTAAGGTACCATTTCATCAAGATAGCTTTGGAGGAAGAGAAGTTGAAGTTGGAGAAGATTCATACCAATCAGAATCCTGCAGACATGATGACCAAGGTGGTCACAAGGGAAAAACTAAAGTTGTGTTCAGCTTTGGTTGGTCTTCACAGAAACTAGTGAAGGGTTGAGAAGCTTGCTTAGAGGAAAACTAGTCTCCAAGTGGGAGATTGTTAGGTTATGGAGCCTGTTTTCATGTGTGAAAGTGTTGAAGACTGTACACTAAGAGTACTGTACACTTTTCATGTATCCTCTATTTTTAGGCGTAAATTTTTTGGCCTCGAAAAATTGCACCCGAAATATCGGAAAATGTGCTTTTCTCATATGGGTGAGTTTTTTTGACCCATAGGTTTATGGGATGGGTTTTTCCCATGGTTTTGATACCCACGGTTTTGTAAAACTGCTTAAGCAGTTGTCTATTTATATGGTCTTATGCATATGATAGATGTACAAGCAAATGTATTGCAGATGTGTTTTGAATTCGGGTGTGAATTCTATAGAGTTTGTTGAGCATAGCTCCAAACGGATCCTGGGTATCAGACGAGAGAGCGGTGGCTTGTAATAAAATCTGAGCAAGTGATTCTTGGTGGACGTAGCCCAAATTGGGTGAACCACGTTAAATATTGTCTCTTTGTGTTGTGTTATTTTATTCTACAATTTTATTTGAGATCTGTAATAATTTCTGCATATTAGTTTCTCTTTGTTGCGATTCTCGTGAGGGATTATTCCGCATATTTTATCCCTTATTTCCTAACATGTTCTAATATGGGTAGGGATAAAAGGATGGTGAGTACTTTGTGAGAACTGGATATTGTATTGCTCGTAATGGTCCTCAACCAAACCCATGGTGGAATTCTCTCTGGGACAATACTCTTATTCCCAAGGTGAATTTATTTTTGTGGCATGCCATTCAAAATAAAATCCTTACAATTGATAACTTACAAGCTAAAGGTATGTTGATTCCAAATAGGTGCATTCTGTGTAAATATGATAATGAAACAATTCAACATTTGTTCCTCCAATGTCCCTTTGCTCAAAAAAATTTCTCCAAAATTCGAGATTATTTCAAGTCTCGTGGGTTTTTCCTAAACTTTTGCTGACTGGTATGAACAATGGAATTGTTCCTTTTTCTCTAGGTGTTTTTCAAAAGCCTGGAAGTTGGTGTTACCCCATTTCATATGGGGAATATGGCTGGAAAGAAATCATAGGATTTTTAGGGAAAAACAAAAACTTCGATAGAGTGGGGAATATGATTATGGGAGCTTTGATTAGTAATCTTTCCATTATTAGATTCAAGGAAGAAAAAAGTGTTCCTAATTGTGAAAGGGAAATCATTCAAGCTCTGGGAGTTGGTAAAAGCATTCAACAGAGCTTGCTATGGAAGAAGAATATCAGGGAAAATGTGAAGTGGGAAAAACCTATGGCTGGATGGATGAAACTTAATTTTGATGGTGCTACCAAAAGCAATTTGGGTTTAGTAGGTGTGGGTGGTATTATTAGAAGGGAAAATGGTTCTTTCTTTATAGCCTATGCTATGCCTATAGGCAATAAAACCAATAATTATGCAGAGGCCTATGCAGTTTTGTATGGTTTAAAGTGGGCTAATCATTATCAAATTAGGAAACTTTATGTGGAAGGGGACTCTATGTACATTATTAATGCGATGAAGGGTAAATCAAAATATCATGTTAATTTGAATGCTATTATGGATGATATTAGGACTTTATTATTGAATTTTGAGGAGATTCATATTGAACATGTGTATCGGGAAGTGAATGCTTGTGCAGACACGTTGGCCAGTTATGGTGTATGGGATCATCATAATCATATATGGCAAGATGAGGTGGATTTGCCACCATCAACTAGGGTTTTCCTTCATGCGGAGTGACATTTATGTCAAGCATGGGATTTGGATTTGTGTAATCCTTGCTCTCATTAGCATATGCACAGCCCAAAGTTCTATTATTTTACTCCCAGTTTTGTTTTATGCGGGTAGTTTTATGTTTTTTTGGTTTTTGAAGGTGTTGTATAGTTCTTCCATCATGGGTGGTAACAGAGTGAGGGTGGAGCCTTCATCCTGTTCGGCTATGGAAAGGGATACGACTATCTGGGATATTTTTAAAAATGGGGAGTTACTCATTTCTTTTAGAAGCTTCAGGTTATGATGAGAATGTTTCGAAGGAGTTTACGTAGGTCTGGGATAAAGGGGTTGTGACTATGCGTGGTGTGAGCCTGCTTTGGTTTCAGAGGAATTGATTGGTAAGGTTCTGATCGATACAAATTGTAACGAATGTAAGGTTTTTAAGGACAAAAAGTGGTTTCAGGAGGAAGTTTTCAATTTCCTTGATATTGATGAGAAGATTGTTCATATGGATGATGGTATAGCCCGAAACTCTCTTTTGTGGCATTGGCCTGAGGTTTGTTTTATTATTATGAAGTATTTCACTCTTGATGGGAAGTTTAGGAAGCTCCATACCCAACATTTCATGTTTTTAAATCACTTCCGTAGAAATAGGAAGGTGAGCATTCCTTTTTATTTGTTTAATTCCCTGTAAGATTCGGTGAAAGATTTTCAAGCGAAGACTGTGGATGTTTCGTTGCACTAAGGGTTAATTCTTCTGCTACTCAAAGCTAGTACCCCGATTCCTACCAAAAGTGTTAGAATTAGGTATGGTGAAGATTGGGAAGAACATTTGACTCTGACTGATAGATGCAGGCTCAATGTTTTGAAAGAGAAGGCTAAGAAGGAGTTGGATGTGGCGTCTACTCTTCAATTTCTTGCAGGGAAGAATCTGGATGTGAGTACTTCAGAGGGTTGGAGTGAGGGAAATGTTTTCATAAATTTCCTTGCCAGTAAAATTGAAATCCTTGAAGATATGGTTACTCGCTTGAAATTTGAGAATAAGAGTTTAATCAGAGGAGCTCAATGTTATGGCGTAGAGCTTCAGATGCTTAGCAATAGGGTGGATATCCTTCAGGAGATGGTAGTGGCTAAGAAGGGGAAGAAAAGGATGTGGGAGGTTAGTAGCTCTAAGGATGATGATGATTATGCCAATAAGGGTGGGGTTCGTTGGACCGAGTTCGAGGACTCGGGCCAAAAGTACCTGAGGGGTCATTTGTGGCCTTTTTGCTGACCTTTTTATGGGTCTTTTTATTTTTGGGTTTGTTGTTGGGTTGGGTAGTCTTGGTTTCTCATTGTCTTTACTCATGTAGAGTCAAACCCTTCTTGACTCGAGCATGGTTTCTTTTTTGGCTGGGTTTTTTTTTATAGATTTTTTATGGATATGATCTCACATTGTAATATCTTTAGGTATATGGCCCTTAGAGCCTTTCCAAACTTTATCTATAAAAAAATTGATTAGAGGAAAGGATGACACAATCAATCTGCTTAAGGATTCTATTAGATCCCGGTGGAAATTAGACAAAGTATTTCATACAACCAAATATGAGTGATGGATAGAATTAGGGTCACAAAACCCAAATTTAGCATGCATGTACATCTAAGCTACTCTTTTGTGAACTATCGAGCACAATATTTTGTGACCAATCTTATCAATTGCCATATTGAAGTCTCCGTACATCACCCAATATGCGGTAGGGAGCTCATCATTGATCCAATGTTGAATTTTTGACCTTTGGTTGCATCATTAGATGCATAAACATTAAAAACCCCAAAAGATCAGTTTAATTGTTGAATAAAACCCAATACACGTGATGTGCTAGGTCACATCCATGAATAATTTAATGAGGTTATCATTTAGGAGTAATAAAAGAGTCAATTCATCCACGCCCATGCTCATGATTGCTAAACTATATGGCCAAAAACTACAGTGATAATTAAAAGTAGAAAACTTGCCACCTTAACTTCTTACAAATAAAGAACATCCATATCCAAAAAAATGCATACGAAATTATTCCATTGTGTACTTACAAGTGGAGTCAATAAGACCCCAACATTCCATGAGGAACTTGCATCAAGGAACATATCCTTTGAATTCAAGTATGTGAGAGCTTCATAACTATTCTTTAAAACCATCATTGGTTAGAATGAAGAAAAGAATTTAGCTTATATTTTCTTATGGCCTCTAGAAGAATATCTCCTTCCTCAAGTTAGCAAGGAGGGATACAAGAATGTCGAGACCATACTTTTCAAGGAAAGATTGAATGAACATCATCAAAGTAATAATAGAATTATCTTGTAAGTTAGAATGAAAAACATGAGAATGTCTTCATGTGAAGTTGGGTTAAGACATTGAATTAAGTCCACATCCCTCTAAGTAGAGGAAAAAACTTTTATTTGCATAGGTAGGGACACTAACAAGGGCTTATACAAGCTCTCTAAAATGGGGAATGGACTAGTTTGAGCTTAACATTTTTAGATACACCCACCGAATGGTTGGAAATGGTGGCTTTGTTATGGTTATTTTTATGACTCATGGTGCTCCAACTATCTTTATCATTTATTTAGAGGGATTTCAATCGAGGGATTTCAATAAAGGGATTTGTAAAAACTTTGTTATGCGCAGATAAAAGTGGATGATCTCAAATCTTGTGTTCATATTGTTGGCAAAACTAAAACAAGTGTTTTGTGAATTAATAAATACCACCCTCTAAGTATAACAAGAATCTCTCACTTAAACGAAAGTGGATTCCTTACGGTCCCAAAAAGGTGTAGTGCTACATAAAATTGCAACTACGATTTTGCAAAGTATAATTCATTGGGTTCCTTAGTTATAACACTAACAACATAGGAGGCTACGAGGTCGAGAAAATTCAAACACATCATGGGAGGGTTGGGAAAACTAACCTAGACTGGGACCTGAGGGTAGTGTGTTTAGACACCACAAAATCTTGTGCCCATAGGGACATAATGAGTAAGGAACTTTAGATATACCATGTCAAGGATTTTGGAGAATCATCACAACATGTGAATGATTAGCAAAATGGATTTAAAAATACATTTGGTCATATTCTATAATGCATCCAACTTTATGCCATATTGAGTCTAGGAAGAATGGACCTAGATTTTGAACATGCTTTAAGAGGGGATCCTCTTGATTAAATAATGTATCAAGTAGAATTGTTTAAGTTGTTTACAAGAAGTATCAAAATATTCAATAGGAAAAAAACATTAGTGGAAGTATTATTACCATTTTTATTTTATTCTATGTATAAGTGATGGTCATACTTTAAGTATGTAAGTGGGATGTGACTGGATTTCAAAAATTTGAATTTTTTTGTTAAAAACATAGAATCATGTAAACAATTGTCAAATGCAAACCTTGAATTAAATGAGTTATTTATCATGAACATATCATATTATTGTTATTTATTACAATGTAGTTAAAGCAAAAATTCATAATACATAGATAGGGACTAGTTATGTGGGCCTTTTTATTATTATATTAACATATGTAATTTATGTCACGTTTAATGAGAGAAGACTTAGGGTTACTTGTTCCCTCAATTGAGTGAATGCTTCACAAGATTCAAGTGTATATATTAGCATGGTGTTTTCAAAGTTTATCTTTCAAGAGTTTTATAAAAAAGTTGTAATGTCCTATAATTACGTGGAAAAAAATGTTTTAACCAATTTGTGGGAAAAAGATTTATATTAACAATGTTATATACCCACACACTACAATACAATTAAATTTAAATTAATAATGGTCAAGATGGGGTTTTAAGAAGAGTATTGATTTTTCATAAATATGATAGTAGTTATATGAAAAAGGATAAAATTTCATTTTGCATAAATTTTGTTGAGTTGTGGATCTTAATTACTTCACATTAGCATGCTTTATTAACTTGTTGGAATACATAGTAATCGTCGCCGGTCACACTGGGGACCGATATCAGTCAAGGTAAGGAGGAACCAACATCAGTTACCTGTGTGTGATTGTTTTATTTAACTCATGAGAATTAGATCTAACCTTTGATATAAAGTTGATCTAATGGTTGTAATAGCATAGCTAAGTTTCCCTAAGTTTGTATATGGTTATATAAGCTAGAAAAATAGGGTTAGATAATAATAATAAGGGAGAATTATAAGAAGGAATTCTTGAGAGAGAGAAAGATAAGCTTGTGAGGAAGAAAGTATTATACATCCAGGAGGTGTGGAAGATTGTAGATATTCATTGTATATTCTCTACAAAGCTTTGAATAATAAGATTAGTTGTTTCTTGGTGGACGTAGCCCACATTGGGTTAACCACCTTATATCTTGTATATTGTTCTTTTGGTTTATTTTCACTTTTATTGTTTATATGCTTATATCTAAACAATATATCTGTACAATTGGTGTGCTTAATCCCAACAATCGGTGGTATCGATATTTTTTATTTAAGGGTTTTGTGTGTTGATAGATTTACTCATAGAGGGATTTTTGATTGAGTGAGAGCTATAGAAATGGTAGAAGATGGAAAATACATAGTTGAGAAATTTGATGACCGTAATTATCAATTATGGAAGATACAACTAGAAGATTATTTATATCGAAAGATCTATACTTATTGTTGGATGAGAAGGCAAGACCTACAAAGATGACTGATGAAGAATGGAAAATTCTTGACATAAAGGCTCTGGGATCTATAAGATTGAGTTTGGTAGCATTTGTGGCTTTGAATATTACCAAAGCAACAACCACGGTAGAGTTGATGAAATATTTAGCTAATTTATATGAAAAACCTAGTGCTTCAAATAAAGTTTATTTGATGAAGAAATTATTTAATTCTAAGATGCAAGAAGGTGAATCTACATCAAGTCATTTAAATGATTTCAGTCTATAGTAAATCAATTAAAATTGGTTAATATCCCTTTTGAGGATGAAGTAAAAGAATTGTTATTCTTGTGCTCTTTTTGCAAGGTAGTTGGGATAATTTGGTAATGGTTGTAAGTAATACAACGTCTGCTACTAATATTTTAAAGTTTGATGTGTGGTTAGTATAATCCTGAATGAAGAAATACACAAGAAAAGTATAGGAGAATCATCATCTGGTAATGCTTTGAATGTAGAAAGCAGATGAAAGAAAAAGGAGAGATCTAAGAGCAAGAGTAATGGGAAATCAAAGTCTAAGAATGGAAGATCTAAATCCATAGGTAAATGAATAACCTGTTAGAATTGTGGAAAGAAAGGACATGCAAAGAAGGATTGTTGGTTCAAGGAAAACAAAGAGAATGTACCAGAGAAAGGTAAAGAGGAAAATGTTGCATCTTTTGAGGTAATGCAAGATGCCCTTATTCTCTCCTTAGATAATAAAATTGAATCATGGGTTTTAGATTCAGAACTTCTTTCCATGCTACCCCTAATAAGGGTTATTTCAAAAATTATGTCCAGGTAATTTTGGGAATGTTTATTTAGGAGATGATGAACCATGCAATATTATTGGTAAAGGAGAAGTTCATCTAAATTTGCAAAATGGAAATACATGGATATTGAAAGATGTGAGGTATGTGTCAAGCCTCAGGAGAAATCTAATTTCTACAGGATAACTAGGTGAATCTAGTTACATGGTTACATTCACAACCGACTCTTGGAAGGTTACCAAGGTATCTCTTGTTGTAGCAAGAGGCAAGAAGGTAGGAACATTGTATTTATCTACTTGTATTACTGATTCATTTTCTATGCTATCTACTTCAGATTTAGATGTAAACATGTGGCATAATCAGCTAGGCCATATGAGTAAAAAGGAATGCATATCTTAAAGGCTAAGGGTAAGTTATCAGATTTGAAAGATGTAGATCTTGATTTATGTGAGAATTGTATATTTGGAAAGAAAAAGAGAGTGAGATTTCTCAAAGTTGGGTCAACAAAGAAGGAGCAAAATTGGAGTTTGTGCACTTAGATGTGTGGGGACCAACCTAGGTAGCTTCTCATGGAGGATCCCAATACTATGTGACTTTCATTGATGATGCCATAAGAAAGGTATGTGTTTATTGTATTAAACATAAATATGATGTTTTTGAGACTTTTAAAAGATGGAAAGCCCTTGTGTAAAATGAATCAAATTCAAAGTTAAAATTCCTTAGATCTGACAATGGTGGTGAGTACTGCAACAAGGCTTTCAATGATTATTGTTCAAAGAAATAAAATACGTAGAGAAAGAATGGTTCCTAGAACACCACAGAGAGAATGGTGTTGTTGAAAGAATGAACAAGACAATCATGGAACATGCAAGAAGCATGAGGATACATGCTAGATTACCCTTATAGTTTTGGGTAGAAGTAGTAGACACAACAATTTATTTAATTAACCGTGGGCCTTCAAGTGCACTAGATGGTGGAATACCGAAAAAGCTTAGACTGGAAAAGAGGTAGATCTTTCTTTTCTTAGAGTATTTAGTTTAGAATCTTTTGTGCATGTTGATAAAGAAAATAGAAAGAAGTTAGATACTAAATCAAGAGATGTACTTTCATTAGTTATGGCTTTGGTGATTTTGGATTCCATTTTTAGGATTTAGAAGATTATAAGATTGTTAGGAGTCATGACATTAAATGGAATGAAAAGAGAATGTACATGGATCAAGTTTTGGTACCCAAAGATGAACCAGATGAAAAGTTTGTGGATGAAAATGCATTCTTGGATTTAAAATTAACACCTATAAGTCTACATAGTTAACCGGTGTCGGTTGACATTGGAACAACATCGCTCACCCAAACCGACATCGGTTACAGAGGAGCCAAACTAATGTCGGTTAGCGTAATCAAGGCGTCGGTTATAGGAGACCAACGTCACTTAGTAGATCTAGTGTCGACGTGAGGTGACCACGGTCGGTCACTATCTGAGATTGATACAAATTTGTAGAATGAGCAAAATGAGCCTCGACACCCCAAATCTTAGTGAGAAGGTCACAAAGGGTAAGTATATCTCCAGAAATATTTTCACCTTCTTTATCTTATTTATTATTAAGATAGTGATGAACTTGAGAGTTTTGAAGAAGTAATGTAGGATGAGACCCACGTGAAGTGGGAGCATGACATGGATGAGGAGATGGACTCCTTGAAACAGAACCAGACATGGGATTTGGTTAAGTTGCCAGCAGGTAAAATAACATTGCAGAACAAATGGGTTTATAGGATCAAGGAGGAAGAGGGTGGACAGTAAAAGATACAAGGCAAGACTTGTAGTAAAAGGATTTGCACAGAAATCAGGTATTGATTTTGGTGAGATATTTTCTCCTGTAGTTAAAATGACTTCCATTCGTATTGTTCTAAGTTTAGTTGTAGTAGAATATTTACATTTAGAACAACTTGATGTTAAGACGACTTTCCTTCATGGTGATTTGGAGGAAGAGATATATATGCAGCAACCGCTTGGTATGAAGTCAAGGGTAAGGAGAAACTTGTGTGCAAGTTGAAAAAGAGCTTGTATGGGCTCAAACAAGCTCCAAGGCAATGGTATATGAGGTTTGATAGCTTTATGCATGAGCATGGTTATATGAGATGTGAATCTGACCATTTTATTTATTTCAAGAATCTTGGAAATGGGAGCTATATTATTTTGTTACTGTATGTGGATGATATGTTTATTACAGGATCTAGTATGTAGGACATTGATGAGCTTAAAGAAAAGTTAGCTCACACATTTGCAATGAAGGATTTGGGAGCTGAAAAGAAAATCCTTGGCATGTAAATTCATAGAGATAGGAAAATAAGAAAATTTATTTGTCTTAGAAAGCTTATATCAATAAGGTGTTGGAAAGGTTTAATATGAAGAATTCAAAACCTATAAGTACACCTATGGTGAACACTTTAAATTTAGCAAAGATTAGTGTCCTACATCACATGGGGAGGTTGTGTAAAAGGAATGAGTTCCATATGCTTCAAAGAGTTGGAAGTCTTATGTATGTTATGGTTTGTACACATGACAGACATTGCATATGTAATGGGAGTTATGAGTAGATTTATAGCCAATCCAGGTAAAGAGTATTGGAAAGTAGTCTAATGGATTCTCTCGGTATTTGAGAGGGACATTTGGTATATGCAGTTATGCTGCTATGGAGGGTCAGATATTTCTTTATGTGGCTATGTCGATTCAGATATGGCTAGAGATTTGGATGGTAGGAGAAGCACCACTAGATATGTTTTCACAGTAGGTGGGATGACAATTAGTTGGATTTTGAGATTATAGAAGGTTATTGCCTTGTCTACTATAGAGGCTGAGTATGTTGCAACTACAAAGGCTAGCAAAGAGATGATATGGATGAGCAAAGTTCATGGGAGAGTTGGGAAAGGAGTAAGAGGATTGTGATTGTATAGTGATAGTCAAAGTGTGATTCATCTGGCAAAGAACTCAACATTTCATTCAAGAATGAAACACATTCAATTGAGATATCACTTCATATGACAAAGTGTTGGAGGATGGGAAGCTAAAATTGGAGAAAATTCATACAAAGGAGAACCTGCGGATATGCTAAGCCATTGGAAAAGGAGAAGTTGGAGCTTCATTCACTTCGTTGGTCTCGAGTTTGAGACTTGAAGAGGAGAAACAAGCCAAGGAAAGGATCCAATAATGGAGTTGTATGGTACAATGTAGTAATTTATCTCCAAGTGGGAGATTGTTGAGTTGTGGAGCTTAATTGCTTCACATTAGCATGCTTTATTAACTTGCTAGAATACACATAAGAATCGACGCTTCGGTCACCTAGAGACCGATATCGATCAAGGAAAGGAGGAATCGACATCGTTAGGGTAACCGACATTGGTTACCTATGCATGATTGTTTTATTTAACTCATTAGATCTAACCTTTGATATAAAGTTGATCTAATGGTCAGTAATAGCATAACTAAGTTTCCTAAGTTTGTATATGGTCAATAAGATAGAAAACTAGGGTTAGATAATAATAATAAGGTATAATTGTAAGGACTTCTTGGAGAGAGAAAAATAGAAGCTTTGTGAGTGTTGGTGTGTGGGATCCTATGTGTCCTCCACTCACATATGGAGGGTCATCTCACATGGGTTAGGTTTAGGGTTTGCTTGTGTGTCATGCACTAGGGTTACTCAACACCCTATATGTACCCTTTCATTTCTGATTTATGAGTATGCCAAGACACTCCGATGTCTTTCCTCTATGTGCAAGCTTTGTTTTTGTTATGCAAGTTCTTCCATTGATTGATCGATTCTTCCTTGTGATTACGCTAGAGCCATTTCGATTCCTTTGAGTGCAACTACTTCATGGTGCATCATTTTTTATTCGATTCTCGCAAACTCTTTCATGGTATCAGAGTTGAGATCGGGTAAATGTGCATTCATCATTTGAGTTGTGATTACTCTTGGTTTCATTTTTTTCCTCCTCATGCAAGTTTTTGATCATTATATTTGGAATTTTATTGCTAACGTATTTAACAAGTTGTTCTTGGAAAGTGTGTTGTTTTGTTGTGTTCTTCATGCATGTGTAGAGATCTACTTGAGTTTTCAAGGGTTTTATAGCTACATTTAGCTAGCTATGGATAAATTTAGTAGATCAACTTAAAATAGAGGTTATTTTCTAGTTTTTAAATTTTTTTATTAAACTGAAATTTTTTAGATCTCTTTTTGGTTTCTCTATGTTTTTGTAATTTTTTTGCGATAATATAGTTTCAAAATTTTTAAGTTTTAAGTCTTTGGTGTTTTGGTGTTCTTCTCCACCGAGCTCCTAGCTGAGCTCTCCACAGAGCACCAAGCTCCTCTTCTCTACCCCAAGCTCCTTCAAACTTATGCCCATCCTTCCCACAATGGCCAAGATCTGGTGTGGCCAAGCTCACTCTAGCCTGTAGGCTTGCATTTCCAACATGGCCGAGTCATTTTGGTGAGTTCGAGTTCAAACCCTGCGAGCCGTGAGTCATGTTTTTTCCTTGTGGCTTGGGCAATTCCTTCTCCTCTCTAGCTCACATTTTTTTTGGGTTGCCACCCTACTCCAAGCTTGAGCCCGCAAACTTGTGCTTGACTCTAGACCTACGTCCCAAGCTCCTCGTGGTTTCATGTTCTAGCTAGGGTGAGCCCCGCTCGTCCCTCGGTTCTCGCTCCCACCTCGGCTTCAACCCCACCCACCTCGCATTCTTGTGTGCCCATGTTCCCCACGTGCCTGAGCCCCGAGCCCATCTACACCTGGCCCACTCTCTAATGGATTCAAACCGCAAAGCTTGGCCATGATATCACTTTTATCTCAACTCGAGCCCAACTTGGGATCCACCCAACTCGGGATCCTCCAACGGTCTCCACAAAGCTCGGCCTCCAAATGGATTTCCCGGCCTTTGTCCACCCAACTCAGATCCACCCAAACCATTTCCACTAAGCTAAGTGCCTTTTTGGTAAGTTGATTAATTTTTCATTTATTTCATTCAAACCGTAAGTGGGCAAGTTACATTCATTTACGGTAAGATATATTTGGTAAGTTTTTTAAATTTTATTTGGTGTTTTTTTATATAACGTAAGTTTCTAAAATTTCAAATTTGAGGTTTTTTTATAAGGTGGGAATTTCTTTTAAAAGGGAAAGTATTTGATTTTTAATTAGGATTTAATATTTTTAATAGATCTTAATTAGTTTTTCGTAATTAATTAGATTTAATTATATTAAATCTATTCCTATTAATTACGAATCTCATTTACGATTAGTAATAATTTAAATCATCTTTTAAATTAACGTTAATTATCATTTTTTTAAAAAACTCCCATAGCTTTAAAATTAGCTAAATTAGGCGTTTCAAAGCGATAATTTTTAGGTGTTATTGTCATTTTTTTACTAATCATGCACTCAAGTGTGCAGTGACACTCTGAGCACCTATTTGTCTTCCGCGTGCCTTTTCGCAGTTCTGAAGATCATCGAGACTCATCTTGAGTTCATCTAAAACTTGTATTTACCCTTATTATTGCTTATGACTAGTGAGCGCATCCGCCACAATTTTGCAAGCAAGGGGGTATCCATTGCGACGTGAGATGCTTTTCTCACAACCAGGATTTGATTTCACCTCCTTCCTAGTTTTTTACAAATTGTGCTTGTATACGGTGTCACTTTTTGCGCTCCACGAAACACAATTGTGGTCTCCTCTCTTGCACATTATTATGTTGATTACAAGGTGAGTTACCAACTATTTCAAGATGCATGCTCGGACTGATTGTATTCAACGCACTAAACTATAAAGTGTCAAAAGAAGGGGGTTATTATATTGTCCTAGGTGGTTGTGATTCTTGTGTTTCTTTTTTGCATTCTCTCTCTCTCTCTTCACTATGGATGCACTTTTCAATTCCTTTGCTTATGCCATTCAACTTCTTTGAATGGAGATCAAAAATGATTATGAAACTAAGGGGTAAAGGGTTATTCCGCATCACCATGGGAACTGAGACTGAACCAGATGACGACCTGAAAAATCTAAGTGGTTAAACCATAGTGATGAAGCTTTAGGTCTTCTTTGCATGTCTATTTCTCCTAACTTGCTCTTCCACATTGAGTCATCTAAAACACCTAATTCTGTGTGGAAAACGTTAGATGGAATGTTTGGACAACAAGATGACATGAGAGCATGAGTTGGAAAATGAACTACTAGGGTTAAATCCTAGTGATTTTGAAAACCTACAAGCATTCTTCTCTAAGTTTGTCCACACTAGATTGTTGTTAAAGGAATGTCAAGTAGAGAAGAAAGATTCTCAATTGATCTTGTCGATTCTCTCTAAGTTAGGTCCCGAATATTTGTCTTTGTGTCAACTTTTTACGCTACAAAAGTTACCTTGGGCAAGGATTGGAATATGCCCTCCTTTGACTATTTTTTTCATCCCAACTCATTCGAGAATAGGAAAAACTCATTCAAATGGGGTCTCTCAAGTCCAAGTCACATGCCCTTGTAGCAAGTACTAGTAAGGAAAAGAAGACTGAAAAGAAGAAAGAAAAAAGGATCAACCTAAGAAGGAAACCAAGACCAAAACTAAATTTAACATGAACGCTTCAACTTCTGAGCCTAGAGCACAGAAAGACAAGTTTTTGTGTTCCTATTGCAAGAAGCCTGGTCATAAAGAGCATATGTGTATGAGAAAACAAATTGATCACCTTACTCATTTACTTGAGAAAAATCAAATAGGTGTTCCTGAGTCTATCAAACAAAATGCTCCAAAGGCCAAGTCTTCTACTACAAAAGGGTCTAAATCTGATAAGAAGAAAGGAAAGGCCCTTGTAGCCAAAGTTGCTCCTTCATCGACGTGGATTATAGATCTCGTGCCTCGCACCACATGGCTTCTTCGCATGTTGAGTTCTCCAACATCGAGCCTTGTGGTATGTCCCAAATCATGATGGGTAATGACACGACAGTGTCGGTTTTCGGTAGTGGATCGGTAGAGATGGATGGGGGAACATTCAACCAAGTGTTGAGTGTTCTGATCTCTCTACCAATATCCTATCAGTTTACCAAATTACTCACCTTGGTGAAGGAATGCGAGTGGAATTTGGTCCTAACTCGGTGATTATTCATGAGCTTAACAATGACACTACAGTGGCTGAGGGAAAGGTGGATCACCATTCATGGTTGTATACCTTTTCCCACTTTACTTCTGATTCTACACCCACTACCTTTCTCACTCATGCAAATGAGGTTAGTAAGTTATGGCATGAGTGTTTTAGACATCTAAATTATCGCTACCTTGAACAATTGAGCCAAAATGAAATGGTCAATGGGTTACCCCACGTCAAGTTTTCTAAGGGTCTTTGTGAGGGTTGTACCCTTGGAAAGCATCCTAAAAAGAAATTTGACAAAGGAAAATCCTAGAGAGCTACTCGTCCTTGGATCTTGTTCACAACGATATTTCTAGTCCATTTCCATCTCCTTCTTTTACTAGAGCTCTTTATGTGCTCACCTTCATTGATGACTATTCATGATATACTTGGGTATATTTTCTTAAGCTTAAGTCTGAAGTCTTTGAACATTTTTAGGACTTTAAGGCTCTTGCTGAGAAACAAGTGGAAGAATGGTCTATTAAGGTTCTTCAAACCGACAATGGAGGTGAATATGTAAACAATAGGTTCATGGATTTTTGTACTTCTAAAGGGATCTCCTTGCAACATATAATTGCTTATAGCCCTTCGAAATGGAGTAGCAGAAAGAAAGAACCATACTCTTAAGGAGATGGCCACTTGTATGATTCACTCGAAGTCTCTTCCTCCGTAGTATTGGGTGAAAAGTGAATTGTGCTAATTACATTAGAACCGTGTTCCACACAAGGCAAGTAAGAGGGATGACACCCTTTGAAGCCTGGTTTGGATGCAAGCCTGATGTTGAGAACTTTCAAGTCTTTGATCCAAGGCTATGGCTCGGATTCCCAAGAAGAAATGCAAGGCATTGGAACCACAATCCAAACCTTGTATCTTTGTAGGGTATCCTGATGGTGTGAAGGGATATCAATTGTTGAATCCTACTTCTCATGAGATTTATATTGAGAGAAGTGTTAAGTTTGATGAGTCTTCTTCAACTTCTACTTCTCTACCTATTGAGGTTCTTCAGCTTGTTGATTTGGATTTTGACTCATCAGATGATGATGTTGTTGAGCGTGCTCCTCTTCCTGATCCTCCCGACCATCAGACCTTTGAGTCTTCCGATTCTGATAGTAGTGATGATGAGGACTATGTCCCTTCTCACTCGAGTGATGAATCTTCTAACTTAGAGCCTGATCCTCCTGGTCCTCTTTGGGCTAGGAAAACTTTGCAAAGTGCTAGAGATTTAGTTAGAGATACTTTGATATGAGACGTACTCACTCAGATTTCATTGGACCCCACTCTTTCTTCACCTCTACTTCTGATCCATAGTATTTCTGGGAGGCTTTTGGTATTCCTGAGTGGGATTTTGCCATGGATGAGGAGTATTCCTCTCTCATGAAGAACGATACTTGGGATCTCACCCTCTTCCGAAAGGAAGAAAAATCGTTTGGTGTAAGTGGGTGTTTTGAACAAAGTATGGAGTAGATGGAGACGTCGAAAATTTTAAAGCATGATTAGTAGCTAAGGGTTTCTCCCAGATAGCTGGGGTTGATTATACTGAAACCTTTTCTCCGGTTGTGAAGATGACTTCTATTCGATTGACCCTTTCCATGCCACAACAAACAAATGGAAAGTCCATCAAATGGATGTTAAGAGTGCCTTCCTTCATGGTGACCTAGAGGAAGAGATCTACATGGAACAACCTCGGGTTATGTCCATGATCCCTCCCTCGTTTGTAAGTTAAAGAAGTCTCTTTATGGCCTTAAACAAGCCCCTCGGGCTTGGTATGCCAAGATGGACTCCTTTTTACTTACATCAAGGTTTACTAGGTGTCACTTTGATCCAAATGTTTATATTCTATGACAAGATGACTCCATACTCATCCTTGTTCTCTATGTTGATGACTTGTTGATCACATGCAACTCTTCCTCTATCATTGATTATGTGAAGATCACCTTGGCCAACAAGTTTTCCATGACTGACTTAGGTCTGCTTCATTACTTTCTTGGGATCCAGATTTCACAATCTGACTCAAGAATTTTGATTTCACAACCTAAGTATGCTCTTGACTTGCTTTCTCATTTTCAGATGTCCAATTGCAAGTCTTCTCCTACTCCTTTTCTTTCTAGGGTTAAGTTGGTTTCTGATTGCTCTACTCCCTTGGTTGATGGTACCCTTTATCGACAGTTGGTGGGGAGCTTGATTTACTTGACTCACACTTGACCGGATTTATCTTATGTTGTTGGGATTGTGTCCAGATTCATGCAGGAGCCACATGAGTTGCATTGGAAAGTAACTAAACAGATCCTTCATTATGTTCGTGGCACCTATACTGATGGCATTCACTATTATGGAGGGGTGGATATTGACTTGATTGGGTTCATGATTCTCGATTGGGTGGTGACTTAGATCATCAGAAATATACCTCTGGCTATAGTTTCTCTCTTAGTTTCGGGTCCTGTTAGTTGGTCTAGTAAGAAGCAGAATGCAATTGTGATATCTTCTATAGAGGAAGAATACAGAGGAGCAGTTAACGCTGCCACAGAGGTTGTTTGGCTATAGGGTATTTTGACAGAGTTTGGCATCCACTTTGGTGGCCTACCATTATCTATTGTGATAACACGAGCACTATCTCAATTTGTAGAAATCTAGTTCAACATCAGTAGATGAAGCACATTGAGATCCATATGCACTTCATATGAGAGCTTATTCATGATGGTATCATCGACATTCAATACATTCAGACAACTGATCAGATTGCATAGATATATTCACCAAGCCCTTCACTGAAGTGAAGTTTCTTCACTTGTGGTCTCTTCTTGGGGTGAGGTCTTATGCAGCTTGCTCATCTTCTTTGGGCTATATAGTCCTTCTCTTCTTCTTCTTCTTCTAGGAAGATGTTGTTTGTATATGGGCACCTTATCAAGCCTTTAGTTGTCGAGCCCCATTGACACATCTTTCTTAGTTGTTTAGGAGTGTCTTCTTGTTCTGTCTGACTCATCATAGCCGCTACCCCAGCTTCGATGAAGGGGGGTGTTGGTGTGTGGGATCCTATGTGTCCTCCACTCACATATGGAGGGTCATCTCACATGGGTTAGGTTTAGGGTTAGGTTTAGGGTTTGCTTGTGTGTCATGCACTAGGGTTACTCAACACCCTATATGTACCCTTTCATTTTGATTTATGAGTATGCCAAGACACTCTGTTGTCTTTCCTCTATGTGTAAGCTTTGTTTCGTTATGCAAGTTCTTCCATTGATTGACGATTCGATTCTCGCAAACTCTTTCGGTGAGGAAGAAAGTATTATACATCGAGGATGTGTGGAAGATTGCAAATCTTCATTGTATATTCTCTACAAAGCTTTGAATAATAATATTGGTTATTTCTTGGTGGATGTAGCCCACACTTGGTGAACCATGTTATATCCGTGCATTGTTTGTCCGGTTTATTTCCACTTTTATTGTTTGTATGCTTAGATCTGAATAATATATTTGTACAACTAGTGTGCTTAATCCCAAAAAATTCTATAATACTTGTTATGTAAACAGAGAAAAAAAATTAATGTTTGTATGATTAGAAAATGATAACCTAAAAACTTGTATCAATATGAAAACCTTGTCAAAACTATCAAAGTTACTCTTTTAGGAATGATGAGCCTGTAGAATTCTAAATTCCAAGCCCCATTTTTTTCCACTATGTTTATCTTACCTTATGTTGAACTAATGTTAGTTTTATTATAAATAACACTTTTGTTTGAGTTAAAGATATGTTTTGAGCACTGTCCTAGTTATTTTCTATCTTTTATACGCCTTGAATCATTGATATAAATTGATTTTTGGTGCTAACATACATGAATGGAAAGACTCATTCAACCAAGCACAAGACTCACTCGGTGAGCACAAGACTCGACTAGTCGGCAAAAAATTTGTTCAATTTGTGGAATTACCTAGTCACCACCGATTCCTTCATGGAACTCCGATCCGACTACGTGACAACCACTTCTTTTGACATAAATATAATTTAAGTTGGTATGGTTCAGTCATCACTTTAAAAATATAGCTGGTAAAAACTAGTCCTTATTTCATGGAATCCTCCACCTTACAAGGAATGCGATTACTTGAGTTTGTATAAACTTCTAAAGATCTCCATATCCAGACAAGTATTGTTTATATCTTCGGATCAAGAAGACAAGTTCAACTAAAAATCTACATACACAACCATACATTGACTTGACAATTACCAATAATAGGATTATTTTGTTATAAACCTACTTCGTTAATTTTTTTGCATGTTATCCAAAATAATAAGTTCTATTAAAAAGAGAACTAGACTTTACTGTTATATAAGGCATGATCATTATAGAATAAAGGGTTTTTTTGAAGAAATATAGTAAGTGCATCAGAAGACAAAATATTTATAAATAAATAACATGCTTTTGGAATTAAGCTGTTTTTTCTTGATTAGACATTGCAACCATATTAGAGGGAAGGAACAAGGGCCACTCCTCCCCAATGTGAAGGAAAGTTTTGTTCATTTCTTATTCAACTGTTTCAAATTTCTTACTTCCATCATTACTATGTTTCAATTATTTCAAATTGTAATTTCATTTCTATACGTTTCAATTCTTCATGGTCATAGAATTAGAAATATTTTTCCATGTTTTTATCAGTTACAATAAGTTTAGGTTAAATATTTTAGTTATAGAAGCTATTTCATTTCTAGCTTGATTAATTTACATGCTCAATATGTTCCAAATTGTTTCTTTATTACAAATAGCCTCGCACACTACTACCCAGTATTGACATAATCTTTAAGTGTTAAAGTATGAGTATCAATGATGCTCATCACTTTTTTGCCTCATTGTTGGAAACTTCTCAAAGGTGTTATCAAAGAGTAAGGTGCTAACTTGAGTACTTACTAAGAATCCGTAAGTTTCCTTTCAATTTTTTTTTCCATACTCCCTTTCTTTTAGATATAAAGGTCTTGTAGTGACAACAAGTATCTTTTTGTGCTTTTGGAGTATGTGGAACATGATGATCAAATAAACACTTATAGTTAGGGAATTATTATTTAGCATGTTAAAAGTATATGTTTATACCTAGAGATCATAGAGGTAGATTTGTAAGAATAAACCCGAATAACCCCCTTAAAATTTACTTGTGGAACCAAGTGGAACAAACATATAGGATGGATGATGGAGTAGAAAATCCTAAAGGAGGAAGCAATAGTGGTCCATCACCAGGTAGGACATTCACTTATCCCATAAATGGAAGATAAAAGTGTAGAAGATTATCTTGATCATTTCCTTTTTCTTCATAGGTTGTGTGGCACATGCCTGGACATTACTATTTTGAAAATAATATTTCTCAAAGGATTGGATGATGAAACTCAAGAGGCTTTTAATTTAATGGGGAAAGGAGATATGAAAAAACTTGAATTTACATACATTATTGACTCTCATAGGAATTATTCCCGAGCTCGCCCAAACCCGTATAAAAACTAGGCAAGATTGTTAATGGAGATATATCCAAGCTAAAGAAGAAACCACAAACTTGAGAACAAATCTATTGGTATAACTAAATACAATAGTAGACAGGAGAAAAAAATAAATAATTTGAGCCATTGTTCATATACTATCTTAGATGTAGAGGTAAACATGGACCTAAATATTACCCATTAGATAAAACCAATGTTTGTCTCATTTGTGATTTGAAACATGTAATTGATCAATGTGGATTATTTCCCTTGCTTAAGAACCATTTAAAATAAAATATACAAAGCGAGCTAGAAGTTAGGTATGTAGAACAAAGGCAAGGAGGTAATTTTGTTTCAAATTAAAACCAACAATATGCCCTAAGGACAATGGGTTCCTAATCAATGGAATAGTCCATGGCCCCATCCTTAATCTTGGAATTAGCAAGTTCCACAAGAATGGAGTACACAATCATGGAATATGCAATCAACATTTTATCAACAACCATGGACTCAGAACCAACAATTTCCACCATAATTCCAATAATTTAATCCTCAATATCATTGACAATGGAATACCCCACAAGGTACCGACCAACCATTTTACAACCGAGAGGAGGACACAAGGACAACAAAATGCCTATTAACTAGACCAACCACTTCCACTTAAACTGAATAACCTGTCTAGACTCAAATCCCAACACAAATTGTTGCTAATCCAAAAATTTTAGGCATGGAAATCAATCATATCTGTCAAGATCGAGAAGATCCATGTAGTAAATTCCATTGATTATGATAATGTATTACTATGTTTAGGAAATATTTCTTACAAACCCTCTTCTTCAACTATAGAAGAAGTGTCAGAAGAAAAGGGGAGGAAAATTAAGACTCACTTCTAACAACACCATTCCTAGCTAGATTCTTACGCACCGATAATATTCCAAATCAAGAGGTTCATGAATCAAATTTGATTCAGGGATTGAAGAAATTAAGTATTGGGATTCCTCTTTTGAAATCTCTTAAAGACATCCCAAAATTAAATTAAATAATCAAAGACCTATGCGGCTGATTTAACAAAAATATGGTCTGATGTTAAACCCTAATTACAGAGTAACTGAATTTACACTATGATATACAACTACTAGATACACTATGACACAAGCAATAAAAAAGTAAACATGAAATCTTAAGAACAAGAGAGAGAAAAGGACTTCGTTGATTTGTGCTTGATCCGGACTGATAAAACTGTTGAATAGGAGGTGATCTTTGATGTTAATACTCAAAATAATTTTTGTAGGACACAAAATATTCTAGACACGGGCATTTGGGTGTCGAGTGCTACTAAGTGCCCATGACTATGAAAATTGTCAAAACCTGGTTTTAATCGTGTCATACAAGTGTCACATGAAATAGCTCATGTTGATTGTATGTATGTCGTACCTTGATGGTTGAGTGTACTCAGTAACCTACAAAATAGATGTTCACCTACAAAACCCATAAAACCGCATCAAATCCAAAAAATAAAGATGCAATATGGGGAGTCAGAATGACCTTGGCAGACACCCAAAAAAGTGAACGTACGACCAAACATTGCACTACATCTCAGACTCCATTAGTTCTTGTGAGTGTGTGAAAGAATCATGTCCTAGGATGCCCTTATGCAAGATGCACTATGTAATGGGATAGATTTACTAAAAGATGTGATTGTGTGTATGGAATAGAATAGACTTCCCCTTCCTATCTGGTGTATGTAGAAAATGTAGTCTCTTGTCCCTTGAATGGATTCTAGATGGATACCTTCGAGTGTTTTAGATTCCTTTGGATGCTAACTTAGGTGATATCAAATATGGTTAGAGCTTGGTCCTTTATTTTGATCACATAGCTATGTATTTATATGATTTTATTAGTTGAATTTCATAATCAACAATTGAAAGGCTGACCCATAAGAAAATAAGATGCCCAAATGATAAAAGAGACCCAAAATAAGTGAATAATATAGAAAAGGGTCAGGGGCACCTATAGAGGATGAGGGTGTCTAGGTTCTAATATCCTAGTTGAGCACTAGTGTTTGAAGTCATGAAATATAAGAAATTAAAGTTATGATTGGGTTATAGGGTGTGTAAGACCAAATAGAAAACAAGAAACAAGATAAAAGGCCAAAGATAGTTGTCAATTACTAGTTTTCTTGCTTAGGAATCATGTAAATACCAATATGTTTTTAGGACCTAGAAATATACCCAAGTGTGTGATTTTGTGTCTACATTTTCCCCACTTTATGTTGTTGAGTGAATACTCAATAACATAAAGTAGTTAGAAGATGCGTACCTTTTGTTCCTATAGAGTACGATGGCGATAACATTTCAAAGAGAGAAGTGAAAGTGTGAAGTGGTAAAAATGAAGTGTAGAAACTAGGAATAGAAAGTGACCCTAGGGGTGAAGTGTATTATGTTGTACTGTGTTATACATATTGTTTTACTTAATGTTATGCTTTATGTATGACTACTTGTTGTGTATAAGTATGGACTTGCAAAACAAGAGCAAAGGAGTAGTCAAAGTCACGTAGTATGAAAACTCATAATAATATGTAAAAGCATGTAAAAAGGAAAATGTGCTCATGATGTATAAAATTGTAAGGGATAAAAAATGTCCTTAAAATTCCATGCAGAGTGAGTTTTTTCGGTGATCTCATGCCAAGAGCAAGTTTTTGGGCGATCTCATGCTAAGTACGAGTTTTTTGGGCGATCTCACACCAAGTGTGAGTTTTTTGGGCGATCTCACGCCATGGCATAAGAGTGTTGGGGAGAGAGGTCTAGTGTTATTCTCCTTCCATGGCTACTTCTGAATAAACACCACTATAGATGGTGTGTCCCTATTTTGTGCCGATTTGTACCCAATTAGTTCTAATTTGTACTGATTGTGATGGAGAAAGAATACATTCTCTTCTTTGGAGGACTTTGCTTGTAATGTTAAAAATGCTCTATGAAATGCTATGAACTGTGTTGATATGAGAAAATAACTATATTTTCCCCGTGACATGAGTGCCTAGGGGAGGTCTAGAGCATCTAGGTACTAGTTTTGAATCAAGGCACTAGTGTTTGTGCTAAACCAAGGACCCAAGTCAGATTTTGGACCATTTCTCGTAACTATAGCCTGTGTTTTTTTGTCTGTGCATATTTGAACTATAGCTCTGAGATGTTGTATGGGGTGACCGATTCACCCAATGTATTCCCCCCTCATTTGGGGTCATGTAACGCCGATATGAGCATGTGGTCCAAAGGAGAAACCAAGGCACATGCAAACAAGATGGCTAGTAACTTGTGTTAGTGCAATCAAAGCAAGTATGCAAGTAGAAGATAATGTAATCAAGTAAGCAAGAAGACAAGATAAACCACAAAAAGTGGGTTTCATACATGGGACATTGCTCACAATGTCATAAGACAATCAAAGCCGAAGTGGCGAAAAGAACATAATGTATATCTAATACAAAGGGAATAACCCACAAATAATATCATACAATAGAAATCAAAGTCAATCAAAGTGTAACAGACAACCAATGTGACACATAGTCCCTGTAAATCCAATGTTGCACATGAAGCACCCGTTAGCATGTTAGAAAGATAAAAAGTATGTCAAAGTGTGTACATACCAATAGATAATAGTGTGTTAGGAAGTATAAGTAGTAAATAATGAAATAATTACACTGTGATGTGTAAGAGTAGTAAATGTAGATGCCCTTAGGAGTCTCCGTGGGGCAAGAGGTACAATGCCAAACATCATTGCTATGTGTAAAGATATGTAGGAAGTTTACATTCACAACTAAATACCAAGTGTACGCGCATGTGTATATAGAAAATATATTGAGATACTAAGTATCTGTCTATCATGGGAAACAAAATGTACATATAAGTATAAAAAAGAAAGAATAATTACAACCAAGATATGCAGTATGTTGTGTATGAGTGAGATGGAATGGTATGTAATGTGAATGTGATAGGAGTAGCATGCCCCAACAAATGTGGATGAGTATGAGATGAGGTTCATTTATAAATTCCCCCTCAACAATCAAGAATGAACCATAGAACAAGAGTGCGTCATCGGGAAATGGTTTGATGATGTGTGCTAGAAGGATAGATCATGGAGCCTAGAGTGTAAAAGGTGAATATGATGAGGTTCATTTCAGATTTAGACCCTCATTAGTCAAGTATGAACCATGGAACTAGAGTGTGTCATAGAGAAATGGTTTGATAATGTGAGCTAGAAAGATAGATCATGAAGCATAAAGCGTAAAGTGTGAATGTGGTGAGGTTCATTTCAGATTGAGACCCTTAGTAGTCAAGTATGAACCATGGAACTAGAGTTCATCATAGGGTAATATGTTGTGTGAGAATGAAATGCTAGAAATATGTATCGTCAAGCGTATTGTGTGAAATGTATAGTGTGTGAGGTTTATGGATGTAGTATGCCCTCAATAGTCAAGTGTGAACCTTAACACAAGAGTGCATCATAGGGTGGTATGTTGTGTGAGAATGGAATTATTGAAATATGTATCATGAAGCGTGAAGTATGAAATGTGTAGTGTGTAAGGTTCATGGATGTAGTATGCCCTCAATAAATCAAGTGTGAAGCTTAGCACGAGAGTGCGTCATAGGGTAATGACATGTATGTATGATGATGTATAAGATAAATGAAAAGGAATAGATGTGAAGTGTGAAGTGTGATAGTAGAAATTATATATATCATATGATTCTAGGATGGGGAGAGTGAGCATGATGCCCCTAAGTGTATGATGTGTATAAGAATCAAGTAAACATAATCTAGAAGATTGACATTGTCAAGATTGAAGCCAATTGGATCTGGGTTGGACACTTGATTAGAAATAGTGTAGGGTTGATCATATAAAGGGACATTACAACATAAATAGTAAATGCCCATTGTATATTCTTCATCAATGAAAAATGGTTGTCGACAATCGTGTGCATACCAACAAAGTTAGATTTGGAGTATAGCCAAGAAATGAATCATTGCAAATAGATATGCAACCAAATGACATGGAAAATGTGATATCGGTGTGATGAACATCCAAAGTTTCACCAATGTAGTCAAGCCAAAACTACCCAAGTGTGAGTGGAGAAGAACAAGAAGTACATGCAAGAAAGATGATAGATGGAAGACATGGAGGCCATAAGTAACAGATACTAAAGACACATCCCGATAAAGGTGAGGGAAATGAGGCAAAGTGGGGAAGAGATCATCAAGTGTGATTCTAAGCTAGGATAAGCCATCATGCATGTAAATAGTGTCATAGAAAGTGGGATTAACTAAAATTTGGGGACAATAAGATTCATGTATGAAAAGAGTGCATGTGAAAGGAGGATGTGTCGACATAGAGTGCTCTTGGATAGTAGGTGGTATGATGTCCAATGCATAAATAGTTCCTTGTGGAGGAAGTGTGTCGGTGGTAGAGGCAGGATGTTCCCGAGTAGTTTATCATCGGTGGGGTGTGTAGGGGTAGTAGAAATTGGAGTAGGTAGTGCAGTGATTGGGTCTAGGTGACAATATTTGAATGGGTCACGATCAACAACAATAGTATGCTCATAGCCATCATGTAGGAATTTAATGCACCAATGAACACTAGAAGGTACTACCGCATAGTTTGAAGTCATGTCCGACCAAGTAAGCAATTGGTGAAGTGTGGCATCGATAACAAAGAATATTGTAGGCATATTTTTGGGCCCAACTGTGAGAGGTAAAGTGATAGTACATATGAACAAACATGTAGAAGAGTCATACATACGAGATAGAAATGGACGAGGGGATAACATCGACTCGAGGAAAGACCAATTTATTGAAGAAGTGTTAAAGTACAAATATTGAGCTCGGATCCATTATCGACTAGTGTTCACTTAATTCCCATGTTACAAATACGAGCCTCAATATAAAGGGGAGGATTATTGTCATAAACGAGAAAGAGTGGTGAGTACATCATATGGGAAAGTAAGTTATTCGGAAAATACAACTACGAACAACTAATATAGATGGTCCGGAGGAGTATTAGAAGGAATGTGAGTATTAGCCAGAGAGAGTAGATTTAGCTTAGGATTAGCTTAAGAAGGCATGGATGGAAACATCCATGGTGAGAGGATCCAAAGATATTCATTATAGGAAGAAATGAGGATCCAAGAGTGTTTGAATGTGGGTTCACCAAATGATTTAACAAAATATATAGTATTATGTAAAACCCTAATTGTAGAGTAACTGAATGTAAACTATGATATACAACTGCTAGATACACTATGACATAAGCAATAAGCAAGTAAACATGAAACCCTAAGCACAAGAGAGAGAAAAGGAATTAGTTGATTTGTGCTTGATCCAGAATGATAAAAATAGGAAAACTACTGAACAAAAGGTGATATGTGTCATTAATACTTAGAATAAATTATGTAGGTCACGAAACAAGCTCGACATAGGTGCTTGGACTAGGTTAGGGGTCCTTAGGTGCCAAAATCTACAATTAGGTGCACGCATGACTGCTGAAAATGGTCAAAACATGGTTTTTACTATGTCACACAAGTTTCACAAATAGCTCTTTTTGATCGCTTATATGTCGTACCTTTATCGTTGTTTATACTTATAAACTGTAAAATAAATGTTCACCTGCAAAACCCACAAAAATGCATCAAATCCAAAAATAAAGATGCAATATGGGGAGTTGGGCTAACCCCAACGATCACCGATAGAGTGAACTTACGACCAAGCGTTGCACTACATCTCAGACTCCATGTAGTTCTTATGGGTGTGTGAAATAATCGCACCCTAGGATGCCCTTATACAAGATGCACTAGATAGCGAGATAGATTTTCCAAAAGATGTAAATGTGTGTATGGAATAGAATAAAATTCCCCTTCCTATGTAGTGTATGCAGAAAATGTAGTCCCTTTTTATTTTGAATGGATGTTAGATGGATGCCTTTGAGTGCTTTATAAGCCTTTGGATGTAAACTTAGGTGATAGTAAATATAATTAAAGCTTGGTCCTTATTTTGATCACATAACTATACATTTATATGGTTCCCTTGGTTGAATTTTGTAATTGACAACCTGGAAGGATGAACCATAAGAAAATAAGATGCCCACATGATAAAAGAGACCCAAAAGAAATGAGTAAGATAGAAAAGGTTCGGGCGCCAGAGAGGACGAGGGCACCAGGCGCTGGCATCTTGGATGGGTGTTGGTGTTTGAAGTCATGAAATATAAGAAAGTAAAGTTCGACTATGTTTTAGGGCGTGTAAGACCAACTAGAAAATAAGAAACATAGAAAAGGCCAAAGATAGCTGTGAATTACTAGTTTTCTCACTTAGGAATCATGCAAATACTAGTGTGCTTTTAGGACCTAGAAATGTACCCAAGTGCATGATTTTATGTCTACTGATGTCAAAACTCCATGAAGGAAGAGAAACCAACTAAAGACCATTCAAATAAATGGAAAATTGGCCGAGTTGTTTTGGAAGAAAAATTAATCCCCCAAATATGGTTGGGGGTCTTAGAAGCCCTATGATGTCGGTTTGTAATGGCAATGTGAAAAGGCCAAATGTTTTGATTGATTTAGGTGCTGCCATAAATTTCATGACCATTGATACCTTATCAATGTTATCTTTTACTGATTTACAAGCAACCCTTGTGGTCTTGCAAATGGTAGATCAGTCTATAGCCAAGCCAAAATGAGTCATAGAAGATGTAACAATCACAATTTAATCATGAGATTACTCTGTAGAGTTCATGGTTAAAAAAATTATAAAAGAGATTCGAGATATCCCTTAATCTCGGAAATCCATGGATAGCTACTATTGTAACACTTATTTGCTACAAAATAGAGGATATAATGACCACTAATGGGCATGATGCAAAGAAAATATCTTTGTACCCAATTGCAAAACCTTTTTCCATCTCATGCAATTAATGGTGCATTAATGACCTAGAGGATACTAAGGAAATTGCATCCTCATCTAACTCGAGTGTGTTTTTCATAAAAATTTTAATATTCATAGGTTATTACCTCATTGATGTCGCGTTGTAGATAAAAAATCACAAACATATTACTATTTTACTATGCCATAAGTATGTTATTGTATGCATGAATCTTAAGTAAGAAAAGTATTCACTGGTGACACTATCTCTTGTCATTCTATGTCTTTGATCAATTTATATTGCAACTCTCTTGTACATCTCTCATTTCTACATCCACTTCTAGTTAGGTCACAGGGATCCCTATCTTTCTGTCTTCTCACATTTTTCATCATTTATCTTAGGACTCTAGCGCCACTATGGACACTAGATCAGCGCTTGTGTCCATTCTAGGCACTTTTGTCCTATTTTTTTACAAATTTTGACTTTTTGGTTGGAATTTTCACTTTTCTTATCCTTATACCACATTCATAGTCATCCTTTCGTGTCACCAAAGTGTCAAAATTCAAACAAGAGACTCATATATATACACATACACACACTATTATTCTAGGTCGACAATAAAAGGAGGTAACACATCTACATATTATCACTACTATCAAAAGGGACTGCATTTTAGGTTGCATACATTGTATAGGAAGGGGAAGTGTTGAATTCCATACCACACATTTGCATCAAATATGTTAGGGAATTAACGAGAATGAATAATTAACAAATTATAAATCCACAATATAATTGCCAAAGATTATAGATTATGAAGTGCAATGATTAAACATAGATTAAGATGTTTATATTGCATATTACAAACATGAACAAGGAAATTAAATAAAAAAGTAAATGACACAGAACACTAGATTTATAGTGGGGAAACCCAAAGGAAAAAACCCCACTCAAGAATAAAGCATTGCCTTATTAAGAATTTCACAAATACTTTTACCCAACACTTCCACTTCACTCCTTGATCTCACAAAATGATTGCAAAACAGTTTCTCACAATTGTACAATACAATGATCACAATGATCTTACAAATATGATATATCAATCTTGTTACCAATCCCATGAGGGATCACCCTATTTATATAGGATGGGTGAATCGGTCACACCATTTCACTCTAAATTGTGAAAGACCGACATAATAAAGTTTATTAAATAAACTTTAAAACAAAGGGGTTGTGAAGTGGTGGTCCACCCAAAGGTATCCCCACTTGACATTATTACCCCAACACTCCCCCTTAATGTTAAGTGGGAAAAAAACAAAACATGCCAAATTACCTTTTTCTACAAAAGGATTTACAGATCCATAAATCATCAACGATGATTCAAGCTAGCATGTAAACAAGGGAAATCAAACAGATCTTCCCATACAAAAATAAATAAGGGAAATCATACATATCTTCCCATACAGAAATTCTTAGGACAAGTGCTTTACATATGAAGACTTATATCAGATTATGGATCCTTTTATAAAACAAGGCATTCCCATAACTAATGCTTCATTGGGATTTACAAGTAAATTCACATAGCGTGAACATTTACTTATCACAAAATGGAGGAAGTATTGGAAGTTTACAATAGGCCATTAAGAGGTGGCATTTTCATGCACACTCCCCCTCAATGGAAACTCTGATAGGCCCAACAAGGCACAAAAATTGTAAAACTTCACAACACACAATGACTTGGTGAAGATATCTGCAACTTGATCTTCAACAGGGAAAATTTAAGTGGCGAATATTCGTTAATTCACAAATATTCCAGTTTTTAAAATTTAAAATTGGAAAAATTTTCGGGAAGGGAGTAGGCTTGGGTCGCCAATTTTGTTGGGGTACAAATTAATTTTAGGGGTTATTCACCATCCTTGCGAAAGAGAAATTCACAATATTCGCCTTAATATTGTCGATTGGTAGCATATTTTATGCTACCATATGACAACATAAATATATGTTGTTGGTCGGTAGCAAAATAAATGCTACTGGTTGGTAGCATATATTTATGTTGTTGGCCAGTAACATAAACCATACTACCGACTGACAACATAGATATATGTTGTTGGTCGGTAGCATATAGAAAAGCTATTGTCCGATAAAGAATAGAATTTTTTTTAAAAAGAGTATGATTTTTTTTTCTTGCGCCATATTTTGGGAGGACAAATTTCTCATTGAGATGATCATTTTAACTGCTAACATCAAAAATTTCAAAAAAATAAAATTTCCCATACAAAATTAGCGAAATTTGTTTTTTTCACAAAAAATCACTTTTTAATTGTTTTTGTTTATGCCATATTTTGTGAGGACAAATTTCTCGTCAAGCCGGTCATTTTAATTGCTATTGTCAAAAAATGATTTTTTAAAATTACATATATTTTTGGCTGACATCATATACTATCAGCTGATAACATAATATATGTTGTCAGCAGCAAGAACATAAAAAATGCTACTACCACCAACAACATATTAGCGTGAAAGTCAATTTTCCTAGATTCTCCATTACCGTGAAAGTTTATTTTCCCAGATTTGCCAACAAATTTATTCGATTTTTTTGGGGGGTCTTAAAATTTTCCCCGATCTTCAGTCGAACAAAACTTGAGATCAATATAACCATTCAGGACTTTCTCTCGAATAAAGTGGATATGAACCTTGATATGCTTTGTCCTTTGATGTTGAACTGGATTGTTTGCAAGAGCAATGCAACTCTGGCTATCACATAGAAGAGTAGTGCTTCCTTTAACACCCATATGTAGTTCATCCAACAGCTTTTTTCAGCCACATAGCTTCCTTTGCTACTTCCATAACACTTCTATACTCTGCTTTAGTAGAAGAGATATAAACTATTGGTTGCTTCTTCTTTACTCCAAGTGATGACACCTGCACCCAACTTGAAAACATATCCAAATAGATTTTCTATCTATAGCATCACCAACATGGTTAGAATCACAATATCTAAATAATTTTGCATCATCACAAGAAGAATAATACAAACCATAATTAATTGTTCCTTTAACATATTTCAGAATTCTTTTTTCCATTTTCCAATGATCCTCATAAGGATCCTGCATGAATCTAGAAATAAATCCTACTGCATATGAAATATTAGGCCTAGTAATAGTCAAATAAATTAGACTACCAACTAGCTGTCTATACAGAGTAGGATCAAATTTAGCACATGCAGGTTTAGGATCTAATTTAACACCAACTTCAATCAGAATAGCAACAGTTTACAATCAATCATGTTAAATCTTTTAAGTAAATTAATAACATATTAAGATTGAGATGCAATAATATATTTATGATCCTGAAATATAACCATGCCTAAAAAATGATTTAGAAGACCTAAGTCAGTCATTTCAAAATGATGTTTTAATCTTTCTTTGATTCTAGAAATTAAATTTTTATCACTGCTAGTAATTAAAAGATCATCAATATATAGAACAATAATGATAATATGATTATTTTCAAACTTAACAAATAAATCATTATCAGAACAGCAGTTAGAGAAACCAATATCCTGAAATAAATTATTAATTTTAGCATACCAAGCTCTAGGAGCTTGTTTAAGACCATATAAGGATTTTTCAGTTTACATACATATAGTTCCTTACTAGGTTCTTCAAAACCTTTAGGTTGATGCATATAAATTTATTCTTTCAAGTCACCATTTAGAAATGCATTTTTAACATCCATTTGGTGAATCTCCCAGCCATTTTGAGAAGCTAAAGCTAGAAGAGTCCTAACGAGTTGATTAACTAAAAATGAGGAATAAGTGTAGTTAATCTAATCTAGAATGACATGCCAATACAATAAATAAATACAATAAATGACTATGGAAAATGACCCAAGCAAATAGTCTAATGAAAGAAGAAACCCTAATATGTAAGAGAAGTATGAAACTAACTTAGCTAATTTGAAGAGCTCACTAAAATTTGTCACAGGATCGATTGGAGGAACATGAAGAAGGAACGACTATGTGGAGGTCTTGAAAAGGATTTATCCAAGCTATTTAGATGGATTGGAGTGCCTACGAGTGATCTAGTCTGCAAAATAGGTGCCTTGGTCTGTGAAAAGGTCCAGGAACTGAGTTTCACAAGTTTGGAGGTGGTTTGAAACCCTCACTGTGTATTGTATCAGATTCGATGTACTACACCATGTGTCGTGATAATCTAAGATGAAAGAAAGAATAATCGAAGCGTTGCACTACATTTCGAACCCAAATGTAGTTCTAGTGTGTGTGTGCATCATGTGCCCTAGGTGCTCTTGTGCCCATCACACCTTGTGAAGTAGCGCATAATAACTAGATGTAAAAATGTAATAGAATGGTGGATGGAATAGAATAGAATCCCCCCTATCTTTGTGTGATGCAGATGAACCATCCTTTTCCTTTGTGATGGAGCTAATGGATATAAATGAGTTCTAAATGGATGCAACTCTAGGTGGATGATAGTAGTGACTGGTGCTTGGTCCTTCATTATGGTCTCATAACTTTATATTTATAGGGTTATCTTTATCTAATTTCATAATTAACCATGAAATGGTCAACCACAAAAATATAAGAAGATGAAATGGCTAGAAAGTTACCAAAAAGTGGCAGGAAATTTCAAAAAGGATCAGGGCGCCCCTGGTGGGACCAGGGCACCCATGGGCACCACAATACTAGTCTGGGTGCCCTAGTTAAAGCTAAAATGACACGAAATGATGAAATCGACTAGGTATGCGGGTATGAGAGGTCGGGAATGATGAAAGAAATGAAAGTAAGATGACCAAAAGACGGGGTTAATTAATAATTTCTTCACTCAAAAACCTTCTAAATAGTAGTAACTTAGAGACTAAATAGTGTCTAAAGTACATGATTTTGTGTCTACGTTTGCCCCCACTTTATGTTGGTGAGGAGAAAGCTCAATAACATAAAGTAAATAGATATGCGTTGATGTCCATGAAGATTGTAGTAGAAAATGCACCAAAGGACTAGATAAAGAGTGGAATGACAAAAAGTTGATGGAGCGCGAAAACTAAAGATGAAAAAGTGCACAAAAGTGATGAGAGTGAACTCGTTGGCACCATTTTCGAGCTTGTATAGTGTGCCCTAATTTTTCATGTCCATTTTTACTCAAAAATGTTTTACTCTCAAATTGGTGATCTGTAATTTCTCCCCCTGGTTGAAATGCTTCAAAAATGCCCATAAACTTGTTGTTTTGCCCTGGTTTAAAAGAGAAATCCATGTGTGCTCTTATTTGTGCCCTAGGTTTTTCCAATTTGCGGGCTGTGTCGTTTTCCCTTTACCAGATCATGCAAAAATTGAAATTGATCAAATCTAAATTGTATGGGTTAATTTCCCAATCCTAAGGTCGAAAATAATGTCAAAACATGATTCAGTTGATTTAAAATCAAAAATTTGCAATCCTTGTTGAAAATTTTGATTTCTAGGGCATCCTTTAATTTTTCACATTTTGACGATCATATGGGTGTCATTTGCCCATCAAATTCATCATCGCAAGGTAATGGCAACGTGGCGGGTTCCTATTGGCCGGGGTGTTGGGAAATATTTCTAACTTATCATTTTTTGAAATTTTGGCAAAAAGGAAAATTTTGATCCGTGGCTCCGCCTTCTGCAAGAGGTGCCTACGTGGCATGTTTTGATTGGCTAGGGGATTGGCGGGTGGCAGAATTTCCTTAGGAAATTTTGATTTCATTTTGTAAAATTTTCAAAGACAAATTTTGGCCCGAAGGCCCGCAACAAATAGGGAGAGGACATGTGGCACATATTTTGGTCTGAGGGCATGCGGATGGCAGAGGGACTTGGAGAATTTTGATGTTTTATGGCTCAAAGTGATAAAGTGAATTTTTGGCCCAAAGGCCCTTGGCCAATCCCTGGTGGACACGTGTCTAGGAAAGGATAGGATGGGGCAGCGGGTTTTGTAATGACTTTGAAGTTTTTAACTTCAAATGGTAAAAATCAAATTTTGGGCTGAAGCTCCGCAACAAGTCAGGAAGTGACACGTGTCCAAGGAAGAAAAATGGATAAGCGGGGTTTTGAGAGTTTTTGAGATTTTTTGCCTTTGGGGGCAAAAATCTCAAAATTGAAAAATGGTCCGCATTCCCGCTTGCAAGAAATTTGTATGAGGAGGCGGAGGTTCGGACCTTGGGGGACAAAGTAAAATTTTTCCTTTTTGGCAAAAGGAGCTAAAGTGTAAATGGGAAGCGTGCCTCCGTAGCCTATCCATGATGGACACGTGGCACATTCTAAGAAGTCAAAGGAAGAGCGCGGGCCCACAGTAAGTTTTAAATTTTTCAAATTTTGTAGGAAGGTTTGAAGGTAGAATAGGAGGCTTGGCCCTGTGGCGAATCGGAGAGCGCCACGTGGTGGGGAAGAGATCGGGCGTCCGGGCCCATGGAGGTTTTGTGAAAAAAATTCCTTTTTCCACAAAAGAGGAAAAATTGATAGAATTGGTCTGCATGGTTTCAATGGGACCCACCTTTGGACACGTGGTGGGCCTAGGAGGCAAAGGGGAAAAGTGGCAAAATTTTCCAAATTTTCAAAAGGTCGCAAATGCATTTTTTAAAGGCATGGGCCCGATCCAATCATTTTTTGACACGTGTCCCACCTTATCCAAAGTTTAAAAAGGTAATATTGAGCTTATTTTTAGATTGCATCTTCCACGTGGAGGGCTGATATTAAAAGGTGGATGAGATCGATGGTTATTGTGCATCCATTTGTTTTGCCGCCATGGGAGCTCCAAGAAGCTTGGAAATCATGTTTTTGCATCAAATTTCATCAAATCTTATATGATTTTGTGTCGTCTTGGCCTTCGAGAACATTGGCATCATTTTCATGACTTAATTCTTCGATCTATGGTGTTTTTGATGTATTTTTCTCAAGCCCGTGAAAAAACGTGAAATGACAAAATTAAAAGTTGCAGAGGTAATTTGAAAAGGTAAAAGGTGAAAATGATGAGTCAAAGGTGTTTGCATGCCTCAATGATAAAAAATGTGCCTGTAGGATGGATAATGATCCAAATATTTGTAATGATTTAATCCTTTTTGACACACCTGGCAACATGCGAGTTTTTTTGTTTGATGTCATTTTCATTAAATCATGAAGAATTGTTGTAACAAACTTGATCCCATGGCATATTATTTGCTTGGGAAAGAAGGCTCCAATGTGGCATAGGGTATATAGTGCATTTTGGAGAATTTGTAAAGGGAGGGAGTTGAAAATCACGAGTGAATTCTGAGAAAAAGCTCATTTTATGAGAAAATCTACCAAAGAACCAGGTTAATGTCTCATGTGTTGGAAAATTCATGTATGTGGGTTGGTTACAAGTGTATAGCCACCACACAGCTCTGAGATTGTTCATGTAACTCTCCCTTGTTGTTGAATCTAACAAGTTTTGAATTAAATATGTGTTTTTCTTTGGGCAATATGATGTCTATTATCAATTTTAAATGCCTGCAAATAAATTTTATTGTTCTTGTTGCAATCTTGCATTGAAAGTATTTAGAAGTCACACAGGATCTCCATTTCTGGTTGATAGTTTAGTGGCATTTGCAATCTCATATTTAGAAGAGCCTTCATCTGATAAGGAGATAAACAAATTTAAAATCACTTTACCTTCCTTGATTGCAGATATTTCTTGTAAGCCTTTGGGGGTACCTTAGGCGTGGTTTGATCATGGATTTTTGTGTTTAATTGAGTTCTTTACTTCAAGATTTTGTGGTGAGTTCTCAAATATTGTGTGAAGAGTGCAACCTGGGCTTCCATTTGTGCCTCTTCTAGTTGAAAGAACATCCTGATTATTTTAGGCATTTCATCTGATAGTTGTTAGAGTATTATACAGATTGTCAAAGATTTGATCTATCCCAGTTTGTCTTGTCAATCCCCACCAAAAATCATCTAAAAAAAAATATCCTATCATGTACTATCCCTGATTTTCATGTGTATACCCATAGAAGATAAAAATCTATTTGCAAAAGTATGCATAACAGATCATGATTTCTAATGTCTCTAGTAACCTTTGCCTTGTTTTGAGAACATACCCATGTTTTGAGAAGTGACAAATTGTGAGAGTTCAGATCGGGGTGTTGATCATGTTTTCATCAAGGTCTCCATCACAAAATTTCAAGCAAAGAGAAGGACATCTTCATATTCTTCACCATTACAAGGTTACAAAATAGGTCCTCTTACCTTGGTTCATAAGGCATAACCCAAAAAAACTAAAACAAGGTCAAGTCCTATTAGAGTGCTATCCATTTCTCCACAAACCCGAGTGCTAGCTAGACCACATCCCCAACTACCAATTACATACAACATGGTCTAATATGTCTTTAAGCTCCATGACATATCTATGGTGCTTGCTCAAATTGAAAAAGAGAACAAATTTGGATACCAATAGAACCTAGGGTGGAAATGTGTGTGTATTACTTGATGTGTATGATGTACTGCATGATTAGTATGGTGTGTGCTACCGCGAAATGTTGTTGTTGAAATTATTGTTGTTGTTTCCCCCATTTGACTACTTGTTTCTCATATGGACGAACTGGAAGGAGAAAATGATCAAGTAGTCAAATATGTATGTATGTATGTATGCATGTGTAAAAACACAATGTAAAAGATGCATGTATATGAATGTAAAAAAACATGTGAATGTAAAATATGCAAATGGAACATGTGCACCTGATCTATGTTGAGAAAGAGAGTGTATAAGGATATCATGTACTAACATATTTTTTTGGGCGATCCGATGCCATAGGCCAAAGAAGTGTAGGGAGGAATTCCACTGTATCCTCTAACTTATAATTGCTTCCTTAAATGTGTGAAGAGATCTCTATACGTCCTAGTTTTTTGGGTGATCTGACGCCACTGGCCGAAGAAGTATAGGGAGGAATTCTATTGTATCCTCCAACCTTTAACCACTTCCCGAATGTTAAGGAAAACCATGTCTGTAAAATTCGTTTGTGTATGAGGTTCGTAGGACCGGTCTAAACCCACTATCATTGTATAACCCATAATGCCAAGGGCAGAAATTTCACCGAACTAAACCGGTGTAAAAGCATTGCGCAGTATGTAAAATCCCAAATGATGCCCCCTCTGTAAGGGCGCATGCTCACGTCACGATAAGAGAATGCAGCCCCAAAAGAGGACCAACCACATGAAATCTGTAACTCTTCCATGTAGGGGAAGGGAATGCATTTGGTAGAAACCAAGGCACACACAAACAAAAGGCTATCCAAAGACAAGTGTTAGTACCAACAAGCATGCATGTATAAAATAGTGTGTAATCTACACAAATAATGTGTAAGCTACCAAGCAAAGTAATGTAAACACATAAGAAGACAAGTAAGGCACACAAAGCAGGCCACCACTCACGATGTCGTAAGACATGCAAGGCCATCATGGCCGCATAAAAACAAACAAGTGTGTGCACCAAACATATGGCAAGGCCCCCAAACAAGAGAAAACAATAGACAAACAATCAAACACACAAGTATGTAAATAAATATCCCTACATAAAAAATGCTGCACATGAAGCACCCGTTATCATGTTAGAAGGATTACTAGTATGTCAAAAGCATGTATAACCAAGTAATGTAAAGTTCTAAGTATGAAATGAAATAATAACACTGGAGAGACGAATGTGGATTCCCGAACGACTAGTGGAGGAAGGGTAGAAGATGAACATTTGTGTTGCGTGTAAGAGACCTGTATCTGCGATCATAGCTAGAAAAAGACATGAACGCACATGTGTGGATGATATAGATAAATGACATACAAGTAATCTAAGTAGCATATGTAATAAAGAGACCGTGAACAAGAAAAATTAAGCAAGAGTAAAAATAACCATAATATGTAGTATGATGTGGATGGATGGAGTGGAATGCAATTTGGAGTGATAGAAGCCACATGCCCCCCCGAGTGAATGGAAATTTATGTAGTGAGGTTCATTTATTTTTTCCCCTTGATCAAGAATGAAGCGTAAAAGCGAGTGTGTCATCAGAAATGGTCGGATAGTGTGTATTGTGTCTAACGCATTGTGATGAATGTGTATGTGTTATGAAGATATGTGACCTAAAGATGATGTGTGCATGACCCTTATAGCCGAAGTATATATCACTACAAGATGATCGAAAGAGTGATGATGTAGCATAAAGCATATATCACTACTAGAGGAATAGAGGGAGTGGTGATGTAACCTAGAGCATATACCTCTACAAAATGAAGGGATAGGTGAAAATGTAGCCTATAGTGTATGTCACTAACCTAGTGATGTCACATGATAGAAGGTCAAGTGATGAATTTGTGTATATGATAAGGTCCATTTGATTAATAAACCCTCGATAGTTGAGTATGGACCAAGGGACCAAAGTGCGTCATAGGGTAGTGAGTGTAGCATGTAGAAGAATGTGTAGCATGTGTGATTATAATAGGTGACCATATGATGTGTAAGATGTGTAAAATGCAATGTATAGTGTGCTAGGTAATATGTGTAGATAGAATAATAATGTGAGATGCGTGTTATGTAGTATGTAGAATGAGTAATGCTAAATGCCAGGACAATAGTAGTGTGACACATGTATGATGAAGACTAGTACAATGTATGACATGTAGATGTGTAAATGTCAAAATGATGTAGACTAAAAGTAGAATATATGATGTAAGATGCACAATGTGTGAATAGATGTGTGTAGTAACTAATGTGCAGTGTGTGGGGTTCATGTGTAGTAAGCCCTCAACAGTCAACTGTGAACCAAAGCACAAGAGTGCGTCATTGGGTAATGAAGACGCTATAATGTATGAATGAATATGTGTGTGATAGGAGATTGATGTATGAGAATATGCTATGATGATGTATGCGTAAATGCTAAGAGTGTGATGTAGTATTATGCAAGTATGCTATAATGGGGGGTTGTGTTGGATGCTATGTATTGAGGGATGTAATCATGTAATGTCATCTAGAAGATCATCGCTCTTAGGATCATAGTCAAATGGATAAACATTGGTGACTTGATAAGCAATAGTGTCTAGCTGATCATGTAATGAGCCACTGAGGCGTAAGTTATACATTCCCATGGCATATTCCTCATTGGTAAATGGAGGAAGAGGACAACCATGCACATACCAATGAGTAAGATTCTGTGTATAGCCAAGAAAGGAACTATTGAAAATGAATATGCACCCAAAAGGCATGGGGAAAGAGATGTCTATATGATCAGGATCAAGAGTGCCCCCAATGTAATCAAGCCATGATTGTCCTAATGTAAGTGGTGAAGAGTGAGGAGTGTGCGAGAGATAGAATGTGAGATGGAAAACATGTAAACCATAAGCAACAATAATAGTGATGAATCCATAATATAAATGAGGATCATGAGGAGGAGGATAGAGGTCCTCAAAATCAAAACCAAGTCGACTAAACCCTCATGTGTACATATGGTGTCATCGCATGTAGGATCAAATGGAATATGTTCCCAATATGAGTCATTCATGAAGAGGGTGCAAGTGAATGGTGGGCATGATAATATAGGTGGTACATGTGGAGGTGTAGGTGATAGAGTGCCATTCATAGACTAGACATGTCCATGACAAGGAATAATGGTAGTAGTAAGTAGTTAGTGGCACAACATGAAACATGGTACCATCAAAGCGGTGGTAAGTGAGGTGGTCCTTCGATAGGTTGGGGCTGGTCTGTAATATCTATGTGTGGAATAGGAAGACTAGTATTAGGATTCCAATATTAATATTGAAATGGATCATGGTCAAGAAAAATGGTGTACTCAATTCTTTCATGTAAGAATTTTACACAATTATGTACAGTAGAGTTGACAACTTGCATGGCATGAAGTCACGGCCTACCAAGTAGACAATTTTAGGAGATTGAGAAATCAACAATGAAAAAGACAATGTGGACAATCTTGGGACCAATAGTGATGGCAAATGTAATGTGACCGAGACATGGACAAACATAACCATCATAAAATATAGTGAAATACTATATGGACTAACGTCATGAGTGGAGAGACCTAAAACTTCAAGGAATGACATAGGACACAAGTTAAGTTTAGATCCATTATCAATCAAAGTGCACTTAACAAGTATATTATGAATACAAAATATGATATGTAGAGGCGGGTCATTATCAAAAGTGTGAACATCAGCGGGAAGGTTAGACTTGAATATTATGTGTGAAGAGAATGCATTGGAAAATGATTGATAAACCGAAGTCTGGATGCATGTCAACATGAATGCGAGTGGTAGTAAGAAAATGTTGACTCTATGTAGTAAATCAGGATTTGCAAGAAAATAATCATTGATTGAGATACTCATGATGACCAAACCCTAGGATGACAAACAATGAATGAAGAACCTAGAAGCGTGAATGATCGAGTCGGGTTCACCAAAATGATTAACTAAAAATGGGGAATAAGTGTGGTTAATCTTATCTAGAATGACATGTCAATATAGTAAGTAAATACAATAAATGACCATGGAAAATGACCCAAGTAACTAGTATAATGAAAGAAGAAAACCTAATATGCAAAAGAAGTACAAAAGTGACTTATCCGATTTGAAGAGTTTCTGGAATGTGTGTAGAAATGACTTGAGGAACAAGAAGTAGGAACGACTGTGAAGAGGTCCCAAAAAGGATGGATCCAAGTTATCTAGCTAGACTGGAGTGCCTGGAGAGAGAGACCGAGGAGCTGTGGGTACTATGGTCTATAGAATGGGCGCCTTGAGTACGTGTAAAAGGTCTAGAACCGAGTTTCATAGGTTCAGCAGGTTGGTCTCGAAACCCTCACTATGTATTACATCAAATTCATTGTACTATGCTAGGTGACACGATAATCCAAGATGAAAGAAAGAATAATCGAGCACTACACTACATTTCAGACCCAAATGTAGTTATGGTGTGTGTGTGCATCATGTGCCTTAGGTGCTCTTGTTCTTGTCACACTTTATGAAGTAGAAACAATACCTAGATGTAAAAATTTAGTACAATGGTGGATGGAATAGAATAGAATCCCCCCTATGCTTGTGTGATGTAGATGAACCAACATTTTCCTTTGTGATGGAGCTAATAGATGTAACTCTAGGTAGATGATAGTAGTGACTAGTACTTGGCCCTTCATTATGGTCTCATAAATTTATATTTATAGGGTTCTCTTGATCTAATTTTGTAATTAACCCTGAAATGGCCGACCGCTAAAAAGATAAGAAGTGAAATAACTAGAAAGTTCCCAAAAGGATCAGCGCACCCTAGTGGGACCAATGCTCCCATAGGTTCCCTAGTACTATCCCTGGGTGCCCCAAGAAAAGCTAAAATGACAAAAAGTGATAAAAGATGACTAGGCATGTGGGTGTAAAAGGCCGTGAATGAAAAACAAAAATAAATTAAGATGGCCAAAAGACGAGAGTTAATTAGTACTTTCTTCACTCAAAAACCTTCTAAATAGTAGTATGAGACCGAGACTAAATAGTGTCTAAAGTGCATGATTTTGTGTCTACAACAGCTTCTCATTTTAGCTATAGGAGAAAAAGTTTCAACATAGTCAAGACCAAGTTTTTGAGTGAAACCATGAGCTACCAACCTTGCCTTGAATTTATCAATTTCTCCTACAGAGTTATACTTAATTTTATACAACCACCTGGATCCTACAATGTTTTGTTTAAAAGGAGGAGGGACTAGTTCCCAAGTTTTATTTTTAATTAAAGCATTGTATTCATCTTTCATAGCCTTGATCCATCTATCATCTTGACAAGATTCTTTGAAATATTGTGGTTTAATCTCATATAGGGTCATTAAGGCATGGTAAGTATGCTGACTACAAGTTACCTTCCTCAGACTAACAAGATGAGAATCTTTAACCATATTTTTAGCCCATTTAGGAATCTTGGGATGCAACACAATTTGAGATGACTCCCCCTCAATCTCCATCATATCTAGATCAGGATAATCATCCTCTTGAACTTTTGTTTCCATATTGTTAGGAGAAGGATTATCAGGCTCTATTTCAGGAGAAACAGAGGAGGGTTCATAAGAAACATCACAAAATGTCTTTTCTAAGACATGAACATTCCTGTTTTCAACTATGTCATGCTTGAAAGGGTCATAGACTCTTAAACCTTTTGTTTGACAACCATAACCAACAAAAATATAAGAATAGGAGGTTGGGTCAAACTTCTTCCTTTTAACTTTTGGAATGAAGATAGAAGCAGGACTACTGAATATTCTTAAGTGAGAGATATCTTGTTTTTGTTTTGTCCATACTTCATGAGTATTCATTATGTTTTCCCATAAAAACTTAGGCACATTTGATGCATGAATCATAGTCCTGGCCATCTCTAAAATAGTCCTATTTTTCCTTTTTGCAATGTCATTTTACTATGGGGAATATGGAGTAGTCAACTCTCTCTCGAATCCCACATGACACACATAACTCATCAAAATTTTTGCTAATATATTCACCTCCATTATCAGTCCTAATTATTTTTATTTTCAGATTAGAAGCATTTTCAACAAAGGCTTTAAATTCTTGAAATTTAGACAAGACATTAGAATTTTTCTTAATAAAATAAGACCAAGTCATCCTAGAGAAATCATCAATAAAGCATACATCATACAAAGAACCACTAAGAGAAGGAAATTCAAGTGGACCTCTCACATCACTATGAATTAATTCTAATAGATGAGAGAAATTTGGATCATGATGTTTGTGAAATGGTTCAACATGTTGCTTACCATGTAGGCAACTTTCACATGTTTCATGATTAGATTTCATCTTAGGGAGACCAATTACAAGATTTAGGTGAGACATTTCATACAAACTTCTAAAATTCACATGTCCTAATCTTTCATGCCAAAGTTGAAGATCATTTCTAGAAGAGGAAATAAAACAAGATTTAGAAACAAATCCATCAAAAATATATAAACCATTTTTTGATCTTTGGATGCCATAATACTACGAGTTCATTTTTACATACCATTTATCTTATGGAAATACAACTTTATATTTTTCTTTAGTTAACTGAGAGCAAGATAAAAGGTTTTTTTAATCGAAGAATGTATAAAACATTCCTAATTATTCCATTTTTCAGTTTAACATTTCCACAACTTATAGATATAATGATGGAATTATCCCCTAGATATATATTTTCCTCACATTTAACATATGAGAGGATACCATGAATATAAGTCATGTGCCTAGAGGCACCACTATCTAGGATCCATTCATTGTTATTTTAAGTTGAAAGAGCAATATATCAGAGGAAATAAAATGCTCAACATTATTTGCATGGTTTTTATTTTTATTTTGATTTTGATCTTTCTTCTGATTGTTAAATTTACTATTTTTAGTATTTTTAAAAAATTACTTGATTTCACACGACAGTCAGACTCTTTATGACCAAACTTGCCACATTTGTTACATGTGCCATTGAATTTTACTTTAAATTTTTGACTATTTCTAACATAATTAGATTTAGGATTAGGATTAGGTTTAGAAACAATAAAGAGATAACACATGGCTGAATTTCGCCACTTCCTCAAGCCGATGAGTTCGGTAGATGTGATGTCCCCAAAATCAATTAAAAAAACATTAACTTTATCAGGTATGTAATAGGGTTTGACAAGTCAAATGACACAACAATCAAACAAGGTGACACTTGTCACATATCAAGACAAGGCAACATGACACGTGCCATCCTTCCGATGATTCCCAAAGGCGATGCGCCCGATGGACGTGAAGTCCAAGGAATAAACTAAGATGAATAGTTTATCTGGTCCACAGCAGGGTTTGACAAGGTCAACGGGGTATGTGGAAAGCAAAAAATTGAACATGCGACAAGAGATCAATGGTGGAGAGGGGATACGTGGCAGGATTCTATCACTTTCAAGAAAATATGCTCTCTAGAGAACTCAAGCTCGCAAAATCAACTAAAAAATAATGGCCTTTGGCATCCACTCCTCCTTTTGCAATCAAATAAAATGAAAGCATGTGGTGCAAAGTCCACAATTCAACAACAATAGGTGTCATAATTCCATCACTCTTCTAAGGAAAAGTAAATAACGGACCCAAAACCCATGGAATAAGCCAAAAATAATGAAATTTTGAAATTCGTTTGGGAAAAAGACAATCCTAAAAAAGCCAAAGTAGATCACAAAATAAAAGAACTTATTTTAAATAAGTCACACAACTATAATGGCTATAAAGGGCGCGAAATAATTTTTAAAACTTGTAGAGTAGTGTGAAGAACCAATAACAAATAACCAAGGTCGCAGAAACACATATATATGCACACAAAATGTATAAGCAAGACATAATCAACAAATTATCCAATATTCATATAATTTGGCAAAAATTGGAATTTTGAACCTGATTATCTTGAAGTCGATGAAAGAACAACTAGGGTTTCATAGATCTAAAAAACTTCAAGTTATTTACTCTTGCAAATCAAAAACATCCAGATTTATCTTTGCACAAGCTTAACCATAAGCTTAAACAAGTAAAAACAAAATAAAATTACTAGGGACAAACCCCCATGCATCAATCCATCATATACAATCCATCATCTAATAGCCTCACTATCAGTATCTATAATCGCAGGAGCTCTCAAACTCGAAGCTTCACCGTTAACTCTACGTTGCTGATCTCGGCCTCTATATCTCTCAAGTGGCTCCGTAACATGGAAACCTCTCGCCATCTACTCTATATATCATACCTACGGTTCCACATATCATGCAAATATATCCTGAGCTAAGCATCCTCCTCCTACAACCTCCCTCGCTTGCTCTTCCTTTGCATGAGCCTCATCGCACTTTCTCAACAAAACTGGTCCATGTGGCACGTTCACTCATAATTATGCCCACCCGATCTTGCATCCCTCCTCATACGAGCACATCTAGGGGCATGTTATGTGTCAATGTGCATATGTAGGTATCTACAATCAATATCCAATAAGCATCACCTGTAACCACACAACACATATTATCTACTATGAATTTTTGTATTTATCAACTATATCAGTCCATCATCAAATAACAAGTTACAATGAATGATAATTCGGCTCCTCTCTCATCACATTACTACATCGCCCACCTTAGGGGTGGGTGCTTGACCCTCTGCTCCTCCAACTGCTGGCGCACCGACTGCATCTACAAGTACTAGAAATAATAACACCCATCAATGTGACACCCACCACTGACTGTATGCCTGAGTGCACCCCGCATCATCAACTTATATTGGCCCTATGGCTGAATTTGACTCATCTAGTCTTAGATGCACTAGTTGTCTTGATGTCATGCTTGAACTCAACCTTGGTCACCTTGCGGCCCTAATAGATCGACACCATATATATGGCTCTAGCGGCACATCCTGGGCCATGCTAGACTGTCTAGATACTTGCTCACCCTGAAACAACTCTACTACCCCTAGAAAGTGGTCCTCTAACCACATGGTGGTGTCTTTGTATGCACCACAACTAAACATTTTCCTCCACCCATCCTCCTACTATGGGTACCCACCCACCTTGCCGCAAATATATCTAGCCACACCCAACCAGCCCACAACCCACTAAGTGGCCTCAATATAGCAATATTTTTATATGCCCATATATGTTTGATAAAAATCACACACTTTAGGCATTATTTAATCCCGGTCTCATACTACTATTCATATGGTTTTTAAGTGAAGAAAGTACTAATTAACCCATGTCTTTTGGCCATTTTACTTTGCTTGTTGTCGTCACTGCTGACCTCCCGCATGTACTCACCCAATCAATTTTTCCATTTGGTGTCATTTTATCTTTGACTAGGGCGCCCTGGTGCCCTAGTCCCATTTGGGGTGCCTTGAGCCTTTTTACACTTTCCCGCCACTTTTTGGGCACTTTCTAACCATTTGAGCTTTCCATATTTTTAGTGGTTGGCATTTTTGGGGTTAATTATGAAATTAGAACAAGAGAACCATATAAATATAAAGTTATGAGACCATAATTAGGGATCAAACACTAAGCACTACTATCATCACCTAAAGTTGCATCCATCAAAGGCTCCATTTGTATCCATATAGCTCTATCACAAGGCACAAGGTCGGTTCATTTGCATCACACTACATAGGAGGGAAGTTTATTCTATTCCATTCAGCATTTGATTACATTTCTACACATTTTTATTGTTTGCTACTTTCACAAAGTGTGACTGGCACAAGAGCAACATAGGGCACGATTTGCACACACACATATAACTACATCAGGTATGAGATGTAGTGCAGTGCTCAATTAGTATGTCCACCATTGTTGCCACTAAGGACAATCGACCCCTTCATATGCATCTTTCTTTTTTAGGGATTTGATGCTCATCTTGGGGTTTTGCAGGTGATTCCTTATCATTGCAAGTATTATAACAACATCTGACGTAATTCAACGAAGTTAGTGTGATAAGAAGAGAACACAGTGAACATCCAACGACACCTTAGAGGAGGGTTTTAGGTTATTTCCGCATACCAGGGCATCCACGGGTGCCCCTCTCCCTCTCCAGTGCACCCCACCATCTAGAGAGATTGATTTTGTGCTTTCTCAGAAGCTTTTGTGTGATTGTTTCCTCCTCCTATTTTCCTAGTTCACACTATGACACAATCCAACACCTTCATCGAATCAACTAAGCTCTTCCTAACCCTCTTTTCTCATTAGGGTTTCACATTTCTATTTACTTAGTTTCTTGGGTCATTTTCTTTATGTATTTATCTATTATTTATTATTGTTCTTAATATTAGATTAACTTAGAATAATTCCACATTTTAGTTAATCATTTTGGTGAACCCCATATTCAACACTACCTTCCACTTAGGGATCTTCTTATTTTCTTTACTATGGCTCAATCTTTTGATGATTTTACTAAGGCTCATCTTAAATCCATTAATGACCATATCATTGAGCATCCCCAAGAACTCAATTTACTTTATATGCTTCTCATGAGGAAGCTACCAATTTAGTGAAACTTAATGCTTCTGCGGCCATCTCTACTTCCCTTGCTTCCCAACCGCTTGTTTCCACTCTTCCAAATTATATCGCTATCATTCTTGTTTCACATTACTCCTACAAATCATTTCACATTGCCTCTCATCTATCATACATAAATGGTTTCCTCCACGGGTGCTCAAGACTTAACCTCTCTCTATCAAGACCTCTAAGTGTAAATTCATCAACTACAACAGGCTACTTTTCGTGTGTCTCCATTTTTAGATTCCACCTTGTTATTGCATATGCCATTTGCACCTTCCATCTCCACTTATCCTCTTCCTCCTATTTTTTTCACCCTAAGCTTCCCATTTTCAATGGGCATGGTGACCCATAAGAGAATCTTAGAGCTTTCCATGTAGCTTGTTTGGACTTTGTAGATGATCATATTCTTTTGGGTAAAATATTTCCCCACAGTCTCTATGAGTATACAATGCATTGGTTTTACAACCTACCTGTTCATTTAGTAACTTCCTTTACGCATCTGACCGATGTTGTCATTACTCATTTTTCTATTAATATCGGCTCCAAGATCTCTTATGCTTAACTAGCACAAATTAAAAAGGGATCTAATGAACACATATCCAATTACATTTTGAGATATAGAAACAATCTAGCTCGGATGTCAAATGTACTAGTGGACTCGAGCTTCAAGATTTGTTCATTTAGAATCTTTTACCACCACTTCAGGATTTGTTCATTCAAAGTATTTTACCACTGCTTCAAGAGAGTGTTCTTTTTGAAACCTCTCCTTTATTTGAACAACTTTTTCATACTCTTAAGCTTCGTGAAACCAAACTTATATCCATAGGAAAGTTTAAATATCAAGAGAAAGCCTCATCTTTTGCTTGTTTTCTAAAAAGGCACCATTCAAGCCATCTCGCAACTAAACCAAGTGACACCACAATTACTGTCAATTCCATCACTACTCTTACTTTCCAAGGCTTAGTCGCCCTTTGCCTAGGTGTGCATTTACTAACTTTCCAATGCCCTCAAATCTCATATCACAAAGCAACTTCTTGAGATAAATCTTATCACGCTTCCTCCACCACTCAAATTAGACCCATCACAACCAAAAGGTAGGAGTTACAACGAGAAATTTTGATATGACTACCAAAAACGTGTGGGACACTCTACAAATTAATGTTTCAAGCTCCGCATAATCATCCAAGATCTTATTTATAACAACAATCTTGAGTTTTGGAGCCCATGTACCCTTCACCTAACACTGACAAGGGTAAACTAAAAATCTTTAATAACCAATCCAAACAACGTGACAATATATCGAGATGAATCTTTAGTTAATCATGCATACCACGCAGTTGTCTCCTCCTCCGTCTGGGGTCCTTTACATTTTAGTTGTGCATACCAACACTTTGTCATTGGTTATCTCTTTTTCTAACCAAGATTATCATGCAAACTTCACATCCAACCACTTACACATCAATGCATCTATTGGTTCAATTTCCATCAATAATACTAAATTTGACCCATCATGGCCCATTAGTGCATGTTTTATTCCACTTCTTACTACTATTGAGTACCCCTTATCACAAATTGAATATCCGATGAACAAACCATATAGTGTTGTCAAACTATACGTTACGGTTGGTCCTCCGACTTTACTTGTCCCTCCTTGTTGGGCAAGCAGTCAATGGTTGTGACATGTTACTCGGTCTCAATTGGATTTTTAGGTCTCAATCCATCATTTCTATGAATCATTTGCGACTCAAATTCATTCATAATAATTAGGTTATTTCTATTGATGGTGAAGCCCCCATCTACTCCATGGTGATCATCTCCTCACGTATCGATTCTGCATCTCCTATGTCATCGAGAGTGTATCACACTCTAGGTTTCTTAAAGCGTAATCTACTCGTAATTTTCCCACTCACACATTATCTACACGACCTCACCGCTCTGCTATTCCTACACATAGGTATAGGCCCATTCCTAGGACGATTCTTTGCATCTCGATGTAGGTCACCACCTCAATTTATTCCACAAGGTTGTCCATCTCCTTTGCACTCATCTTCACATAGATATCCATCACATAAACATTTTTTATGCCATAGAATTCATCATATATTCACCCATCACATGCACATAGAATTCATTCACTTGCACAATGTCTATCTACTATACCATTGCTACTAGAGCATGGTAATCTGCTTTTGTCATCACATGCATTGGATGAAGGACCTTCATCCTTCACTATCATTGGATAACTCATTCACCATGATACACTTTATGGGAATGTATCTAACACATCCCCTTCCCTCTCTTAGCATTACCACATCTCCCATACTTGTGGAATTACACATCCTACTCTTTTCATAAGCATATTCCTCTACAACACTTACATCATCGCACCCGATGACACACTCTTGTGCTTTGGTTCACACTTGACTTTTGAGGGCATACTACACTTGAAACCCACACACCGAACCATACATATTACACATTGTGGATTTTCATACATCTCACGTCATATGTCTTACATCTTACATCATACACTCTACATTTAGTCTACATCATTTCAACATTTGTGTATCTATACATCATACATCATATTAGTCTTCATCATACATATGTCACACTCCTATCATCTAAGAATCTTGCATCACATACTACTCATTCTACATAATACATAACACTCTTACATTACATACTATACATCACACATTACACATCACATGGTCATCTTTAATCATCGCATATACTACATCTACTTTTATGCGTTATACTCACTACCCTATGACACACTCTAGTTCCTCAGTCCATACTCAACTACCGAGGGTTTACTAATCAAATGGACCTTATCATACTCACACATTCATCATTTGACCTTCCATCATGCCACATTAGTAGGTTAGTGACATATGCTATAGGCTAAATGATCACCTATCTCTTCATCTTGTAGTGGTACATGCTTTAGGCTACATCACCACCCCCTCTAATTGTCTCATCGTGCTATACACTTTCAGCTACATCATCACACATTCATCTCTAGGTCGTATATCAGCAACATACATACACATTCATCACAATGCATTACACACAATCCATCTCGACCATTTCCTGATGATGAAATCTTGTTTTTGGTTCATTATTGACTGCTGAGGGGGAAAACTAAATGAAAATCACTACATAAAACTCCATTCACTTGGGGGCACATGGATCCTATCATCAATCTTGCATTCCATTCTACCCATCCACAACATATTGCATATCTTGGTTGCTTCTACTCTTTCTTGCAGTTGCTTGTTCATGATTATCTTTAGTACATATGCTAGTTAGACCTCTTGTATGTCATTATATTTACCATCCACACATGCGTGTCCACATATTTCTCTAGTTGTGATCATAGATACAGGTCTCTCAGTACGCAACATGTATGCTTGCCTCATACCCTCCTACACTCGTTGTTGGGGGCATCCACATTCATCTCTTACATGTGTTATTGTTTCATTTTGTACTTAGCAATTTACATTACTTTATTATACACGCTTTTGACATACTGGTTATATTTATAACATGTTAACTGGCGCTTCATGTGCACTATATTATTTGCGGGATTACTTCACTCACTGTGGCTATTTTTTATTTGTACTTGCTTATCTTTGATTGCTATTATATGCGGGCCTTGCCCTTTGTTTGGTGTGCACACTTGTTTATTTGTATGCAGCCATTATGGCCTTGAGTGTCTTGTGACATCATGAGTGATGTCCCATATTTTCAACCCACCTTCATGGTCTATGATTGTCTTCTTTCTTGTTTACTTACTTTCTAGCTTCTACATTGTTTACATAGCGTAAACTTGTCTTTTACAACACATGCTTGTTCGTACTTACACTTGTTTTCTACCCACTTTTTGTGTGTGCCTTGGTTTCTACCAAGCACATTCCCTTCCCCATGTAGGGCACAATTTATGTTGGTGGTCCTCTCTTGGGGCCGCATTCTCCTATCGGCATGACGCGCGCATGTGCCCCCAAATAGGGGGTATCATTTGGGATTTTACACACTATTCAAATTTTTTCTACCAAGACAATTTAGTTTTCATCCTTAACATTGTGGGTTATACAATGAGTGGGTTCATACCAGTCTACGAACCCCATACACAATGGATTTATAGGACATGGTTGTCCTTAACATTCTAGGGAGCAAGTTATAGGTTGGAGGATACAATGGATTTCCTCCCTACACTACTTCGCCCAGCAGCATTGGATCACCCAAAAAACTAGGTAGTACAGAGATCTCTTCACACATCTTCAGGGAAGCAGTTACAGGTTGGAGAATAATGCATATTTCTCCCTACACTTCTTCGGCCATGGTGGTGTGAGATCACCCAAAAAAATCGCAGTACATGATATCCTCTCTACACCCTTTCTCTCATCATGTACCATTACATTTTTCATTTCCATTACATGATTTTTACTATATACATGTGTCTTTACATGCATTTTTGACATATATACATGTGTATTTGACTACTTGATCATCTTCTCCTTGTAGGTCCGATCGTATGAGAAGCAAGTAGTCAACAACAATAACAACAAATGTGTCAACAATAACAACAACAACATTATGTGAGAACACACACGTCATACTAACATTCAGGTACATCACACACATCGAAACTACACACATATTTACACCCTAGGTTCACTCTCACCACTTTTTGCACTTTTACATCTTTAGTCTCCATGCTCCACTATTTTCTCATTCCATGCTTTGTCTAGTCCATCAACACACTTTCTACATCACTCTACATGAAGGTCAGGTACGTATCTCTATTTACTTTATGTTACCGAGCATTCTGCTCACCAACATAAAGTGGGGGCAAATGTAGACACAAAATAACATAATTTAGGCATTATTTAATCTCGGTCTCATACTACTATTCATATGGTTTTTGAGTGAATAAAGTACTAATTAACCCATGTCCTTTGGCTATTTTACTCTGCTTTTGTTATCGTTACTTTCGACATCCCTGCATGTACTTGCCCAATCATTTTTTCCATTTGGCATCATTTTATCTTTGGATCGGGAGCCCTGTGCACCCTAATACCATTTGGCGTGACGTGAGCCTTTTACACTTTCCCGCCACTTTTGGGCACTTTTCTAGCTATTTGAGCTTTCCATATTTTTAGTGGTCGGCCTTTTCGGGGTTAATTATGAAATTAGAACAAGAGAAACATATAAATATAAAGTTATGATACCATAATGAGGGACCAAACACTAAGCACTACTATCATCACCTAAGGTTACATCCATTAAAGGCTCCATTTACATCCATCTAGATCCATCACAAGGCACAAGGTTGGTTCATCTGCATCACACTACATAAGAGGGAAGTTTATTCTATTCCATTCACCATTTTATTACATTTCTACACATAGTTATTGCTCACTACTTTCACAAAGTGTGATTGGCATAAGAGAAACCTAGGGCATGATTTACACACACACACATAGAACGCATCATATCCGAGATGTAGTGCTATGTTTAGTAAGTAAGTCCACCATTATTGCTATTGAGGACAGTCGACCCAATTCTTCATATGCATCTTTATTTTTAGGGATTTGATGCTCGTCTTGGGGTTTTGCAGGTGATTCCTTATTACAGGTATTACAGTGACATCTGATGCAGTTCAACAAAGTTAGTGTGACAAAAAGAGAACACAAGGAAAAAAATCCAATGACACCTCAGAGGAGGGTTTTAGGTTATTTTCGCAGACCAGGGTGCCCATATCTCAGACCAGGGAACCCACAGACACCCTTGTCCCTCTCAAGGTGCCCAGGTTTATCCAGAGAGCTTAGGTATGTGGTTTCTTAAACATATGTGTGATCGTTTCCTCCTCCTATGTTCCTGGCTCACACTACAACATAGTTCAACACCTTCGTCAAATTATCTGAGCTATTCTTAACCCTCTTTTCTTATTAGGGTTTCACATTTCTATTTACTTAGTTGCTTGGGTCATTTTATTTATGTATTTATATGTTATTTATTGTTGTTCTTAATATTATATTAAGTTAGAATAATTCCACATTTTAGTTAATCACATGTAACAAAGTAGTTGCTCTTATGCCACCACCATGATCCTCATGTGTAAACCTATACAAGTCCCTATATAAATGGGCTAACACACACCGTGCCCATGCATATCTAGTATCATGCTCCTCGATACTGTGACAAATATCATGCATGTGGTACAAAATCCCAACTCCACCGCCCTCCATAGCCACCATCAAAGTTAGTATCACCGCACTAAACTTATGCAATCACGGAACCCCAGATCTCACAATCACATCCAAGATAATATGTTTCTTAGCTTGTACTCAAGATCCTATAAAATATTGTTGTGTCACCCTCATTTGACTATGGGCATCCAATATGGCCATGATCTGTACTCTCTCTCTAACAATAAGAAACCATAATATCCTATATACATCCTCTAATGTCACCATCATCTCACCTGTCAACAACCAGAATGTACAAGTATCCACACACCATCTCTCACATAATGCAATCAATAAAGGCATATTATGGGGTATCTCCCCCAATCTAGTAATGTGTCGTAGGCCGACATGGTCCAATATATCCCACTCATCATCTGTCAACCCCAAACCAAGTAACGTACTCAACTGACGGCCCAACTAAAAATCCATGGAGTGTATATCTCTCCGTGTAACACAAAAAGCAACGAAATTACTATATTAACACATAATGCATATTTTAAAATAACTCATCACAATATTAAATTAATCGAGAATGCATGTATTTCACAAAGTAGTGCAAAAACCCTACACCTGAACACTAGCACCTAAAAGTAGGTCACTAGTGCCATGAGCTGGGTGCTAGTGTCTCAAAGGACATAAATTCCTTGTCCTCTTCCGTCCCAGTCGAAATACCAAAAACTACTCAAATGAAAATTTTACTAAAACGATAAAAACAAGCATATTTGACAAAAATTTCCAAAAATGGTCACACATACCAACTCCTCGGTTGTTTGCAAAGCCATAACTATCACCACTCTCTCAAACCTTAAGTCAAACTAGTCACTCTAACGCATGGCATTCTTGTAGCTCGGATCTCTAACTTCAACCACTCTTAGCACAAATAAAATTACTATTCACTTTTTAATAGTTTTATATATAGTAATTCAATTTACCTTATACTATTGTTTTTATTCGCCACCATTTTTCCAAATAATACACAACATAGGGTTTCACTCATATCTTGAGCCTCGTTACTCCATTTTCTCCCCTTTTCACCATATTGATTACAATCTCCTCTATCACCATACTATACATATTTACACATGTACTAATAAATACATACACACACCGTCAACACTACTATGTTTTCTCTCGTTTAATATTACGACTTTTCCCAACCTTGATTTTGGCTCAGTTCTCCTTTTTACATCCTTCACCCTTTTGCAAAAAGGGGGCATATAATCGGGATTACCTTAGAATCCCTCTCAAGATATAATACAATCGATCACAATTTTCTATGATCTTATTCAAACACGGTTATAATTATTTTATATGACATCAATACTTGTCGATATTTCAAATCTATCTTCCCCAAATGACCCAATTGGGGCAAAGAAAAAAACCTCTCCATGAATAATATTCTAAATACATATTATTTAATCAACTAATATCACTTGAATCAATCAATCAATACAATGGTCATAGTTACGATTGCTCTCGACAACCTAACTTAGGAGCCTTATTACATTACCATTGCTTCCATGTTACCTAACTTGGAATCCATTTAGCACTATTCAAATTGGAACTCATGTTCTTTGTAGGAGTGGGAAAATGAGAGGTCATTTCCTTTCCTATCTTGCTCTGTGTGGGTTATTCAATCAAAAATAATAGGCGATTATTGGGACTAATAGGAACTAATCGAACTATTAGGAACTAAATAAGTAACATAATTGAGTCTCTATCCATATGCAATGGTGAAAACTTTTGGGAAGCATCATGGAAGGAGAGAAAAACATACCTCTCTCCCCAACACTCTTCCTCTGGTAGCAGGACACCCAAATCCTCCCATTATCAATAAATCAGGTTGGGAACTAATCACTCCCTACCGCCCTCTATCTCCCGTAGACTCTAAATCACACACTTTGGGTATATTTATAGGTCCTGATCGCATACTACTATCCATATGATTCCTTAATGAGAAAAGTAATAATTGATCACTACCTTTGTCCTCTTTACTTTCTTTTCTGGTCTTCATCTTGGTCTTACACACCCCACCGCCCACTTCGACCTTCGTTACTTCAAATTTTCTAAGTCTGACACCAACACCCAACTAAGACACTAGTTCCTAGGCACCCCGACCCCTTTGTATATTTCTCACATCTTTTGGGTATTTTCTAGCCGTTGGGCATCTTATTTTCTTGGTGGTTAGCCTTTTAGTGGTTAATTACAAAAGTTAAATAAGGGAATCGTATAAATATAAATATCTATGACCATAATAAAGGACCAAGCTCTAAACATATATTACTATCACCTAAGATTGTATCCAAAGGAATTTCAAGAGCATTAAAACATCCACTTAACATCCATTCAAGGGACAAGGGATCGCATTATTCTCGCATACACTTCATAGGAAGGGAAGTTTATTTTTCCATGCACACATCTATCTACATTTTCTACATCTAGTAATTGCTCGCTATCAAGTGTATCTTGCACTGTGAGCCACCTAGGCCATTCTACACACACACATAAATAAATGGAGTCTAAAATGTAGTGCAACACTCAGATTGTAAGTTCACTCAGTCGGGTGACCATTAGGGTCGATCGACTCCCCATTTACATCTTTTTATTTTTAGATTTTGATGTGTTTTGGGGTTTTGTAGGTGTTCTTTCTCTTTGTAGGTTTCAGGAGAATTCTACAGGCATAGTGCGACACACGATAACTAACAATGAAGGGCATCGACATATAAGTGACACATAAGAAATCACTTTCTGGCCATTTTCACGACCACAAGCTCCTAAGAGACGTTTCGGCACCTAGGCACCCTTGACCCGATCTAGGTGCCCTAGTCGAGAAGACCCATGATCACATAATTTTTGAGCCTCATAATGAAATTTTCCTCCTCCTGTTTGTTGATTCTACAGATTTGACACATGAGACCAAGATTAATTACGAAATCAGCTAAGTATTTTATCCCTTCTTTTGTGACTAGGGTTTCATATTTTTCTAGCTTTTACTCAGATGATATGTACTTTATTGCTATATCATTGTGTTGTGACTCTATAATTAGAATTTAACATTTATTATTTCAATATATCTTAAATAATCTCCTTTGAAAAATAATGCAACATCTCTAATGACATTAGGACTATTACTCTAAGTTGACCCTTATGACAATTTACTATCTCCTCTTACGTCACATGGGACAAAACGGTTATCCATGGTTCACCACACTATAGAACCCTATATTCTACACACACTTTGCAATATGGATTCTTGAGACTCTATAAAACTATGTTCCTTACTTCCTTTACACTACTTGAATTTCATTTAAATAGCATAGGGGAAATGTAGACATAAAATCACACACATATTACTATTTTACTATGCCATCAATATGTTGTTATATGCATGAATCTTAAGTAAGAAAAGTATTCAATGGTGACATTATCTCTTTTCCATCTATGTTTTTGATTGATTTCTATTGCAAATCTCTTATACATATCTCATTTCTACATCCACTTATAGTCGGTGACAAGGATCCCTATTTGTTTGTCTTCTCACATTTGTCGTCATTTATGTGAAGGCACTAGCACCCATGCGCTTGTGTCCATTATGGGTGCTTTTATCATGTTTATTCTTTTTACACATTTTGACATTTGTGGTTGGCCTTTTCACTTTTCTTATCCTTATCCCATGTTCATAGTTGGCCTTTTGTGTCACTAGTGTCAAAATTCAAACAAGAGATTCATATATATACACAACATACACACTATTATTCTAGATGACGATAAAAGGTGGTTATCACATCTACATACTATCACTTTGCATAGGAAGGGGAAGTGCTGAATTCTATACCACACATTTACATCAAATATAGCTATAGCCCGCTATCTTGGCATCATTAGTGCAAGGAAACCATAAAGACACTATTACACACACAAGAACATAGAATTACATGGAATCCGAAATGTATTGCAACACTCGGTACTAAGTTCACTCATCGGGTGACCACTTGGGGTCAATCTGACTTCACATATTACATATTTTATTTAGATCTAATGTGTTTGTGAGCTTGTGTAGATAGCTAGGGTTTTTTTTGCAAGTTACATGTGTGATCAAAACCCTAACAATGAAGTCAGAGTGACAAAGAAAATATTAGAGTGAAGACATTGGACCCTTAAAAAAGAGAAAATCCTGAAGATTTACAAAGACACTAGTGTCTGGGCACTCGACTTCTGTGGACACTCTGAAACACATAGAGAAGAGTTTGAACTCTCACCCAACCACTGTTACATTATTCCAAGGTAGATTCAACAAATACACAATCATGACTACCTCTATATTGAAAAAGAACCACTAAGTCATCTATCTCTCTTATTTGCTTAGAGCTTACATTACTTAAGTACTTAACACTTATATATTTACTTGTATATTATCATTAGCTACTCTAAAATTAGATTTAATTCCATTTATATTAAATCACCCTTAAATTCTCTTTTGAGACATTATCTAGTGATTAATTATATTCACCCAAATACCAAACAACTACTCATCTTTCGGGAAGGCATTGACACTAAATAGTTGGCTCACCAATTCTAAGGAGAATGCCTTGTTTAAAGTTTTATGTGTAGACATCTAAAATTGGTTATCCAATTTAGTGTCCCTCGTGCGTGTTTGCTCTCTCAGGTAACCTGGGGCACGTTTATATCACCACTATCCCCTTGGGGTATTATTCAATTTGTGATTTAAACACCTATCCTAATTTTAATTCACCCCATTATGTTTTACCCGTGAGTAATTAAATATTAACTATTTAATTACACCTTTTTACATGTATCCTAACCACTTATCTACCCCATATCTATTCTATCCATATATCCCCCCTATTTCTCCTCCTCCCAAACCAAGCAGTGGGATATTTCCCGTATTTGAGGTGGAGGGATCACTCTTATCTTTCCAGAAATCACTCCTTTTGGCCATTTGAGTTCTGTTTCCATGATCGGCGCCGGCCGAGTGCTGGTCGCGCCGATTTTTCTGAACGGCGCCGATTACAAATAAAGGCCCGAACTCTCGATTACGGAGAGACACAGATTGTAAGAGAGAGAACAAGAGAGTTTTGAGCATCAAGTGTGAACATTATCTATCGAATGAGAGCGAATCTTGTCCAAATCAATCCCTGAGAGGAGCACCATTACTCTGCTCTTATCACATCAACATCGCACATCTCCATTGATTTTCTGGTGACTCTGTTCCTGCATCCAGCACAGGTGGAGCCTTGCCAGTATCTCTCCGGCTTCTGCAGATCCAGCAGACGTTGATGATCTTGCCTTCATTTTTCGATTCCCAAATCTTCTCGCACTTTGTCTCGGATCGACGCCGATCTATATCAGTCGACACCGATCGATCCGATCGTATTCGAACTATATCGATCGACACTTTGACGATCTCGAACGATCGACGCCGATTCTACATAATCGACGTTAATCATCTTGCAGATAGGTAAAAGGACACAGGTAACACAAATCTAGCTTTGTTTTCATAGTTCCCTGTTTTCTGTTGCTTTCTGTCTGCTGTTTAGATTCTGTTTATTACTTTGATCAGAAAATCTAGTCCTGTACGTACATCTTTTATCATGTATGCTTCTTTACTTAATTAAAAAAATGTGGCTGACATCCACCGAGGGAGCTTATCACTTCTCGGACCGCTTCTCGGGCAGTCCACCTAAATATCTTTTAACGTGGTCTTTTTCTGTCAAGCATCGGTGTCTTGCAGGTTACTTGGATCTACTGTGCAGAATTGCTCACGTGCACCCGTCTTATCTACATCGGCTTCCTTATCCATCTACATCTTCGGATCTTGTCCATCAGGTATCAATTTCATTTGAGTTTTTCAAGGTTTTTGTGTTTAGTTTGGTACATTAACTTGGGACAGTAATAAGTCTGAAATTCTTGATCAACATTCTGGCACGCCCGGTGGGACCCAACCAAAGTCCCTTATTGGTAAGTTCATCTTTTTTTTAGTTTTGAGCTTTGTTCTTTTTCTTCACTGATTTTTATCAGTTCTGCTTGAGCATTTCCTTTCATCGTTTCAATCTTGCTCTTTATGCGAAATTGTTATTTCCTTGAAATTTTTCTAGTTCCTTAAAATAGAAATTTTCGTTTCACCATTATCTGGATATATCTTTCTGGATTTTGTTTGGTGTTTGCTTAACCTTTTCTTGCGGAGCACTTTGCTTGTTCGTGGGATTGTTCGAGGGGAAGAGCTCAACAATGCACTTTTGAAGTCCACACACCTTGGAGAGCTAAATCTACAGGTATTTCTCTTTTACGGTGTTTTCTCCTTTTTAGGAACTAAAAAAAAAAACTTTCTTTGTTTGTGGTCTATCACATTCGAACATTTCAATTTTTGGTGCTTAAAAAGAATTTAATCGCATTTGGGAAAGAATCTGTTTGACTTGTCTTCATCGAAATCAAACACTTCATTTTTAAGTGCTTAAAAAGAACTCTTTCTTTGTCATTTCTGCTGTATGTTTTTCATCTAGTTTTAATTAGGTTGGAAAATTGTTCAAAATCGGTAGTGACACTATTTGATTTTTATTTTTCACCCTTGCACACAAAGCCAAAATCACTAGGTATAAAGCATTTAAACAAAAATTCTTTCCCTGGCCTCGCCTACTTGGAAGTGACATCCAAGAGGAAGAGCCTACGCGGTACTCGGGCCGCGCTATAAATTCACGGAAGTTCTGGTATATATTGGCAAAGCACTGAATCCCTTATCGCAACGGTGTGTGAAGTGCGGGGGTAGGCCCCTATATCAAGCCACGTACCGGTCTTTTACTGAAGTGCCTTCGGGACTCCTCACCAAAACATCCCCCAAACCATCCTTAGTTTGGCTATCTGAGTAGTTCCTGTTCTAAAAGGCCTTCCCTAATATTCTCTTTCTTAAAAGCATAAAAACTTAAAAGAGATAATCACCTACGCTGCTTGAATTATCTGTGCATTAGTTAGGTCAATCTTATTTTCTGCTTGTTTATGACGGTCATCACTCGGTTACAATCTAGAAGAATGGCTCAATTAGCCCCTTCTTCCTCCGAGATCACTTGCTAGTGTGGATGTTTCGGCACCCCCGAGGTCTTCTTCGGGACCGCATTGTTAGTTGGTTCCCCATCCGGTCATATAATCCTTTCTATCGAGGCAAAGCAACCCCATCACGTCCGGCTTCCCTAGTCCTTCGAAGAAATATCGCGCCCGACTCGAGTATGTTCCTCGCGGGGATCCTAAATTTCAGGCGCTCCTCGATCGCAATCCGGTAGCCCTCATGGACTACCTAGTACACAAGTCTATTCAAATATCTGATCAGGGACCACCAATCTAGCAAGTGTACGATTATTCTCGTGAACCATCCCAGGATTTTGTAGAATAGTTAGCATCATTTTTCTCACCTCAAGCCACGGAGGAGGGTGGCGCACCTGTGCCTCCTTTTTCTCTTCCACCGACCATATCGACTAGTTCTCAAATAGTCTTACCTATTCCTAACGCCGCAGTTACCTCGACTATTCCACAACCTACTTCTGAGAGGTCCTCTTCTCTGGCTATAATGAGTGCGTCTGTGCACCCGCATATGCGTTGTTAATTCATCTATGCCGTCCATTGTGTCCCGTGGTCGAGTGCCCTTTATGAGTCAACCCCCTTGACTAGTCGGTTGGTTCTGCTTCTCGTCCTCCAAAGTGGGTTTTTCTTCCAATGTTCTAAAGCAAAAGTGACCTTCGCCCATCCTCTAGCATCGGCGCCTTAATAACTAATCTAGCAATAAAAAGCCTCTTTCAAGTCTTGTTCCCCACCATGTCTAATCAAATCGACACCCATGTTCCTCAATCTGCTCCATTCCGATCCGGTAACAAGCATAGGAGTCCACCAATCACAGGCTCCGTCCGTCATCCAACCTTCATTTTCTCAACCACTTATTATCTCACAACCTACCTATACACAGGCTCCTTCACAAAGCAAATACCCCACCAGGTGTCACCCAGAATGCCTGGTTACTCCTCTTATCATCCTATCAATCAACAGATGAATCCCCCGTTGACACCTCAACAACATCCACCATTTGCTTCTTATGTAGGACATGCCAGTGTGCCTCCTCCTCAATCTGACATGGTTCAAATTCTTTTCAAGAAAATTGTAGACTTGGAAGCCTCCACTAAAGGGGCTCGTCCTTCATACTCTTTTGAAGAAGTGTGTAATGAACCCATTCACCCCTCAGTGGCTTTTAAGCCTTATCCTCCCCAATGGGAACTTCCTAAATTTTCAAAATTTCATAGTCGGGAGGACCCTCAACAACATTTGTGAGCATTCAAACATGCTTGCTACCTCATAGTCTAGGATCAGGAGCTTATGCTCGTAATTTTCCTATGTCTCTAAAGCAGTCTGCTTTTTAGGTGGCACAATAACATTCCTCAACATTCCTTGTTTTATTTCTCTCAATTGGCTCGGATGTTTGTTGAAAAATTTTCAATAAATATCATGCATAAGATCTCGATTACAGATCTTTATAACATTCGTCAATTCGATGATGAGTCTATTGCAGACTTTATCGCTCGTTGGAGAGGGATAATAAACCAATTGTCTTTCTCCCTTCCTCAATCCCAACAGATCGAGTTGTTTACTCGATCTTGTGCTAATCATATTTCTTCCACTTTAAGGATCCAGACCTTTCATACATTTGAAGAAGCCTTTACGATGGCATACAAACTTGAATCTCACGCCATTGAACAAGGGAAGTTAAAACTTCACTCTAAATCTAAACCAGATTTTTCTCGGTTTACCAAATCAAATCCTTCCACTTCTAAAGACAAGAATCAGGGATCCACCAACGCTATCGTATTAAAAACATCACGAGCCGATAACACTTCTAATCAAACACCACGAAGAGACTCCTCATCTTCTCGAAAAGGGTCCTCGTCATCTCGATCTTTCACTTCGTTGGGGGAATCATATGCTTCTATCCTGGAAAAAATGTTGGAAGTCCACATGATCGAACTTCCCCCCATTAGGAATATTGATGAAAGCCAAGAACGTCCATTCTGGTATAGGGAAAATGACTTCTGTCATTATCATAGAACCAAAGGTCATGACATCGAACGATGTCAAACCTTCAAAAATCTTGTCCAGAAATTCATTGATAAAGGCAAGCTCATTCTGGATAACCCAAATGCTCCCCCAAATCAAGCGCTGGATGTCTTTAAACAACCTTTTCCCAATCATTCCCCAAACCATGATGCTTCAGAGTCTCAAAAACCAAACACTCATACTATCAGCTTCATCTCTACTGAAGAATCTTCTTCTAAAACTAAGCCATCTGCGAACACATCGACCGAATCAGAACCTCCTTCCACTTCGTTAATCATTGGGATTCCACCATCTTCAGATAGCCCATCTTTGAATATTCCAACATTGTTAGATACGGATTCACCTCTCTCTGCTTCTTTTTCTGATCTTCCATCCATACCCGAGACAGTATCATCCTCATCTGTCTCATCATCGTCGACATTCTTTCAATGCTCGAGGCAATTACATCCCTTCGAGTTTCCACTGCGGATACATCCACTTCTGTTTCTCCCATTTTTCGCGACTATGCCATTGGTGAACGCATTACTATAATTGTCGGATTCGGCCAGAGCGTCTTCGATTTTGACTCTTCTGTTTCCTTTCCTACGTAGTTTCACCCACAATTCTGTGCGAAGTCATTGTTGATGTGAATCACGGCCCCCGGGACTCGCAACGCGATGGGTTGAGACTCTCAGTATGATTGCATAACATGGAGCTTTTCCCAAGTGTGGGACCTTGCGAAAATGGAAAAGCTCTCCGGATGAAGGCCGGCTCCTATTCCTCTGTTCAGATGCACCAATAAAATGCAGAGGTTTACCCAAAAAACCTAAATCTAACTACCAAGGAGACAGGGAGAGAAAAATGCATAAAAATAAACCTAAGCTAAGGAGGTGATGCACCGAGGAATGAAGAACACCTGTCTTGCCAATAAACACAGACCATTAAAATGCAATGCAAGATCATACACAGATAGCCAGATTCACAGTGAAAAGATCAAGGGGATGCAAATGAATACAGAGAGGGTTGAGAATCATCCACAGACATGCATTAATTTTCTCCAAAGATTGATACAGCACACTGCAAAATGCCAAGAGGCAAGGTTGCATTACAGTTTTAGATAGGAGGTTTGAACTCCACAGATTCACCTGCCAAAGAGAAGAAGGGAGGGGCAAAACAAGAATGTCCAACCTTTAGAAAGAAGCCCCTCCTTACAATTTATAGGAAGAATGAGAGAGAAAAGAGAGAGGAATTGAAATCTGCCCCAACCACCTCCAGAATGCACTTAACTCATCTCATTATGATGGTAGGTGAGAACCCCAGCGAACCCAAAAGTGGCGAACTGTATTTTGCATTTTTAAGAATTTGTTCTCACCTAATTAAAGATATCCAGTCATAGTTGGATAGAGGACCTCGTAAGCTTTCCAAAAAGTCCAACCTTGCATGAATCTCGAGCTCCCAGTCAAAAGTTATGGCCATTTGAATATCTCTGCGAGGGTCTGCTTCCTGTCAGCGCTCAAAATGTTGCGCCTCCTGAAGGTGCGCCATAGGTGCATCCATGTGTGTGTCGACATCCTCTTCTATGCACCAAGGGTGCATCCTTTACCCTATCGACACTCATTGTCGTGCGCCACTTCTGTGCGCCTTGGGCGCACCATTTCCTCTGTCGACACTCATTGTCGTGTGCACCACCACATTTTTGTGCGCCTTGGGCGCTTTCATTTTTATCGACACTCATTGTCGTGTGCCATCTGTGCGCCTTGCCTGCGCACCATTTCCTTTGTCGAAACTCATTGTCGTATGCCATACGTGTGCCTTGGGTGCACCATTTCCTTTGTCGACACTCATTGTCGTGTGCCACGCCACTGTGCGCCTTGGGCGCACCAGCACTCATTTCCTCTATCAACACTCCTTCAACACTTTGTCGTGCACCATTCATGTGCCTTGGGCGCACCATTTCCTCTGTCGACACTCATTGTCGTGCGCCACTTCTGTGCACCTTGGGCGCACCATTTCCTCTGTCGACACTCATTGTCGTGTGCCACTTCTGTGCGCCTTGGGCGCATGTCAGGGATTTGAGCTTCTTTGATTTCTCCATTCTTCTGCTTGTCTATATCTACCCGGGGAAAAGATATATACAACAATTTGGCGACTCAATGGGATCACCTGCCTGCTAGGTAGCAGATCAGTGGCCTTTTAGCAATCCATTGGGCATGGAGTCATAAGCAATAACCTGAAACCAACTTGATATCGATCCGAACACGATACCGCACAACTTCTTCTCTGATAGCATTCTGAATTGTAGAAATCAACCTGAGAGCAACAAAACCTGTGCCGAAGCACTTAGGGAAACAAAAACCTAACTACCACAAGACAATGTGCATACGCACTTAGAGGAATTTAAATCTAGGCTAATATTTACAAGGGTGAACCTTTTCCTTTTAGTAGCAATGTTTAAGATAGATTCCGTTAACCGGAATCGGGATTTCTCCTCCATCCAAAGTAGACAATCGGAAGGCATTGCTATTCTTACATCCTGTGACCATGTAGGGGCCACTCCAAATGGCATCAAACTTTGAATGCCTTCCTGGCTTTGCCCGATCTGCATCCCATTTCAGAACTAGGTCTCCTTCCTGGAAGGTCCTTGCTCTCGCTTTCTTATCAAACCATCTTTTTACTAAGGCCTGATCCTTTTCAATCGCCTGAACTGCATGTTCTCTTATTTCTTCCAATTCCATCAACTCTGCATACCTAGCCTCCATTGGTTCGAACTCAGACAACTCCAACTGCTTCATGAGCTCCAATGCTGGCAATTCTAATGATATAGGCAACACTGCCTCTTTCCCATATACCAACTTGTAGGGAGAATTACCTGTAGATCTCTTTGGCGTTATCCTGTCAGCCCATAATGCTGATTTTAGCTTGGTATGCCATGTCCTTTGGTTTTCATCTAGAGTCCTTCTGATGATTCTTAACAAATTCTTGTTCGTGGACTCTGCCTATCCATTACCCTGCGGGTAATAATTTGAAGAGGTGCTCAAATAGATTCCATTCTTGATAGCCCATTCTGTAATCTTGGAACCTATGAATGCCGATGCATTATACGATATGATAGTGGCGGCACAGAACACTGGTCACTATTCCTTCATAAAATTCTAGTATGTTAGACTCATTTGCTTCCTTGAGCGCTACTGCTTTAGTCCACTTGGTGAAATAGTCCGTTGCCGTGAGAATCCACTTGTGGCCTTGGCTTGAGTTTGGATTGATGACCCCGACGAAGTCCAATCCCCATTGCATAAATGGTTGGTCAACGAGAATTGGGTGCGATGGAAGTCTTTGCTTGTCTTTCTTTGCTGTGAAGAGTGCACATTTCTTGCACTTTCTTATCCATGTATGATCCTTGAAGGCTGTCGGCGATAATAATACCCTGCCTTCATTATCTTGAGAGTACATTACTCGTGGGGCAAAATGTCCTCCAGAATATCCATCGTGAAAATCTCGTAACACCCTCTCAATTTGACTTATCCCAATGCACCTAAATAGAACTCCATTGATGTCTTTCTTAAACAAAACACCATCAACAAACACATATGGAATGGCTTGTAATCAAAGTATCTCCTCTTTGCTTTGCTCATTTACGGAGGGCATAGGCACATGCTGTAGGAAGTGTATCATATTTTGAGTCCAACAAGGAGTAGGCACGTCATCATTTTCTTGTTCTTGATCATCTGTAGTACGAGGTAGTCTCCTTTTCATCACCGGCTTCAACTTGTTGACTCGAGGCTAGCTGCTCACATAGTCCCTTCCACGTACTAGTTTGGTGACCTTGATCTCGATGTCATATTCCATGACACGAGTTATCCATCCTGCACGTTTCTCATTCAGATCCTTGTTTAGAAGGAAGTCCTTGACTCCCGCATGAGAGACTAATAATTGGATCTTGTTGTTTGAGACTAGGTGCTTGAATTTCTTTAAGCTTCTGATTACTGCAAGGACATGCTTTTGATGAAAGAGTACCTAGTTTCATATTCCTCCAAGCCTTGACTGAAGAAAGCAACTAGTTGTTCTAATCCTTCTTTGTTTTGTTGTACCAGGATTGCAGAAATCGTGTCCCCACCACCAAAGGCATATAACACGAAGTCCTTAGAGAAGTCTGGATTGACGAGAGTTGGGGCTTGAGATATAGCCTCTTTTATTGCCTCAAAACTTTCCTTGCCTTGGATGTCCACTTAAATGCCATGCTCTTCTTTAACATCAGCGTTATTGGTTTTACAAGAGCTGCTGCAAAATTTGGAACAAACTGCGGATGAAATTGATCCTTCCTAAGAAGCTTTGAAGAGCCTTCTTGTGATTTGCAATGGCGATGCTTGAATTGCTTCAACTCTTTCTAGGTCAATTGTCAACCCCTCCTTTGAAACAATATGGCCTAGAAGTTTTCCCTCGTGAGCCAAGAATATGCATTTTTTGGGATTCAATGATACCCCAAATCTTCTACACCTCTGAAATACTTGCCTCAAATGATAGAGGTGATCCGCTGCATTTTTTGAGAATACAGTGATGTCGTCAAGATATATCAAAACTATTTTATTGATCAACCCCTTGAATGCCATATCCATTGCCCTTTGGAAAGTGGCCCCAGCATTTGATAGCCCAAATGGCATCTTCTTGTAGGCATAGGTCCCCCATTTGGTGGTGAAAGCCGTCTTGAATTGGTCACCTTCTTTCACCATCACCTGATTATACCCTGAGTAGCCATCTAGGAGAGAGAATCTCTCTGAACCGGATACTACTTGCAATATTTGTTCCATTGAAGGAAGTGGGTAATGATCTTTGAGAGATGCCCTGTTGAGGTCTCGGAAATCTACACACAACCTGATTTCTCCACTCTTCTTCCTGACCGGAACCAAGTTTGCAACCCAGCTTGAGTGCTTGATCGGGAATATAATGCTTGCCTCTATCAGCTTATTTAGCTCTTTCTTCATTAGAGGCTCCATGTGAGGGTTGACTGGTCTCTGCTTCTGCCTAACGGGCTTAGCATCTGGATCCAATTCTATGGTATGTTGTGCCAAATTTGGATCGAATCCTCTTAAGTCTTCATAGCTCCAAGCGAAGACATCTGGAAATTCTTGGCAAAGTTGTACGAAATCTGATTTCTCCTGTTCAGTGGCCACTTTGCCAATTTGAAGTGTTTTGCCTTCCCAATGGAATTGGCTCACGAATCTTCTCTCTTAACTGTATGTTTGCCTTTTCCTTACGAGGCTGGTCATTAGGGTTGAAGATAGACTCAATGTTACTAAACCCTTAGGAAGCTTGTTTGTCCGCAATTGCACTACTACTGATCCCCATCTGCTTTGCTCTAATCATCACGATTCCTAGTGAGAATTCAGCCTCTTCTTGTAAGAAATTGATGATCTGTTGATCGTTCTCAAACACTGCCCGACTTGTGTTATTATCTGGGCTGCTTTGGCCTCACAATCACATGGATATGTGGCTGTGTTTTTCCCCTTCTGATGTTGTCAACCACATCAAACGTTGCTCCAACTGCTGCGAGCCTATCTGCGGCTTCATTTTTCTTCCTGGGTATGGACACAATGCTGAAAGCTTCGAAATCCTCAATGAGGTCCCATACCCTATTTTTGTAGCTCTTTAGCAGGTCATTCTTTGTGGCATGTTGTCCCCTAACTTGGTTGACGATTAGCTCGCTATCTCCAAACACCTGCAAGTTCTTTATGCCCCTTTTCCTGGCCCAATGAATTCCATGAATCAATGCTTCGTATGGTAGTGTTGTTTGAGCAGAAAGCTGGAAGCGAAAAGATGAAAAATATTTGATGTCTTGTGGTGAAATCAACATTGCACCACCTCCGCACCTTGTCTGCTTCTCGAACCATCGAAAAATAATTTCCAAACTTTGTTTTCATCCTTTTGTTCAAGCTGAATGATGTCGGGAATGGGTGAATTTTCTTTGTGTATACAATACACGCCCAATTCAGATTCTTCAATTTCCTTGTATGGGTCAAATTCATGACTCTTGTTTGCCCATTCATCCAAAGTTAAATCAGGAATTCCCTCGACCTTAGTACCTGTTTCTAGATCACTTGAACACTCCTCCTGATCAAAAACCGAGCAATTTGCATTGATAGGATTTGGTACATGAGGCTCAATATGGAAATGGGCAATTGGTTTTGACCTGATTGTTGCTTTGGCTCCATACCTTGTCCTAAAAATCATGTGCGACCAATCTGCAGATAAATATCCACCGATTTTGCGGTGAAGTCTCTTGATAGACACAACGCAAAAGAGTGGTGGAAGGTCAATCACAGACACATCTTGCAAAACTGTAACATTAGGACAGGAATGTAGAGTTAGGCTTAACCCCTTGATGACTCCAACAGTTCCTACTGCCGTTCCATCTAGTTGTACTACTCCTTTCAGCACTGGCTCATATTTCAAACCCAGCTGATCCGCTATTTGCTTGGCATCTTGAACTACTTGCCCCAGAATCAATCATGCAATTGTGTACTAATTTATCCCCGATGATTAATGAAATATAGAATGGAGGGGGTTTCAAAACTTTACCTTGTTGTCCTCCATGATTCCCTTCAGGCTGAGCAGCATTCGTGAGGACCTTCTCTTGCATATGGGCCTGCTGGTTTGAAGTTGACCAATTCTTCATGGCAGCTTGTAGAAGATCTCTTTGTCCTGGGATGGATAAAGATTCCCACATTGATATATTCACGTTCGTCTTCTTCATTTGATCAATGATGTTGAAAGGGGATGAATTGTCCTTTTGATGTCCCTTACTTGGTGCAAACTTTTCTGGAGCTTGAGCATGTGCGTGTGTTGCTACAACAGGTACCTTGGGTTGATTTTGCACATTTGGAGCTGCGTTTGGTCTACTGACCCCTTGTTGTGTAAGAGTGGGTTGAGAAACAACTGGATTACACGATTGTCCCTCTCCTATATTTCTCTTCTTTGACCGTGTGTTGGCAGCCACGCCTTGAAAAGGTTTGTTGGTTAACTCCACGAAGTCTTCCGTTTGCCCGATTTGCCAATGTGGTTTTGTTGGAGGTCCTTAACATTGCGTTTATTCTTTGTTGATTCTCCTCTGGCTTGGTTCTTGAGCAACACCAATGGTTTGCACCATCGATGCACGATTGAGTGCACCATTGAAACATCTTTGTTAATTGTGAGGTAGATTGCAAGGGTAACACCGGTCGTACTCTGTGCCATGTTATTTTGTGTTGGAACCAAGGCTCTTGAGGACGTTGTTGCATTTGGATCATACGGTCGAAATGGCAGTGGCTTGAGGTTGTCCTTGGTTGGTTTTGATTTGCGGCTGAGGTGGTGGTCTATTTTGTTGGTATGGGGGCCTAGCTTGTGCTTGTGCTTGAGGCGATACGGTCTAGCACTTTGAACTTGCTTTGTCTTTTGATAGTCACAAGCTCATTTCCAAGGTTCTACGCAATTGTTTCATGACCTCCTGCAATTCCTTTGAAGTATTTGAAGAAGTCGACGCCTCATTATTGCTTTGATTTCTAGGAGTTGGAATGGGATTCAACTGCGGTGCTTATTTGGTTGTAGGATTTCCCATATGCGGATAGAGAGGCATTGGTGGCCTTGGTGCAAGCTTGCCGGCTTGGATCAAGCAGTTCTCTGCTCGATCATTTGTGTCATAGGACCACAGCAGCGTTGTCCCTCCCATTGATTGGATCATCATGGCTATGTCTGAATTTATAGCCTTTAAGAAATAAAGGAATGCTCCTTCGGCGGTTGGTCTAACAGCTATTAGGATCTATCCCATGTCCGTTGGAATCGAAGTTGAAATCTGCCATTTGTTCGTTAGGAGCCCTTTTGATTGTTGTCATTTGTTCGATAAAGATAAATTGTCGCCCTCTCCCGAATTGGCTGTGAAAGAGCGAGAACAAAGTTGGTTCTAATTCGTAATAGAGCCTCTTTGTAAGGATCCTAAACCATTGTAAGGCCTTGCCTTTGAAATATGAAGCCAACGACTTGATTGCATGACATCCATTTCATTTATTTCGTGGATTGCACATGCATTAGTGATATCTGGATGTGATCAATAGGAGTAGTATGATTTTCTCTGTAAAATAGGGTATATTCTTTAGTCTTTGCAATTTGGAATTTGATTACGAGCATTTAGGGCAAGTGGACTACTGCCCGTGAAATTGACAAAGGGATTCGGTGGTAGATGTGCCATTATGATTGGCCTAAGAACCACTGAGTCGATGCGAGAAAAGGCCTACGAGGTGGAGGTGTAGACAAAGTCCACTGTTAGGTGGAGATGGTGATCTTTGTGGTTTTCTTCCTCTCCTTCCTCCTCACGGTGATAGTTGCGATTGGACAAATAGCCCTCTTCTCGAGTATTAGACTGGTTGAATTCTTCTCATATGCAGGCAACTTTGCTTTCTTACTGCTACATTGAATTCTACCCCTTCGGAGTCGCGGATGTGTTAGAAAGTGAGCCTCAAAAGGCTAGATCCTGCCAAGTTACACACCAAACGTGATATTTAAAAATGGAAAATTGAAAGACCTGTATTTTTGATATTTTAGAGTTTGGAACTTGATTCTGGAATGACAGTCCTGAAAACCCAAAAATGCTAGACTTCCGAAAACCTAAAATCCGAAAATAAAAAAACCATGAAATTTTGAAAGTCAAAATCTCAAAAATCTAAGAATACCCTTTTGAAGATTATCCCCCGATCTATCAACTGGTGAAATTTTGACTTGTTTCGAGCGAGTTAAGTCCTTAAAAATCGATTTTAAAGTTCAGCCTGGAAGGTGGAAAAAACTGAACTGTAAAACCTGCAATTTTTTAAGTCGAATTTCTTGAAAGTTCCTTCGAAACTGTGGAATGACCTCTTGGTCCCACCGGGCGTGCCAAAACTGTTGATGCGAAATCACAGCACCCCTGGGACTCTGCAACGCGATGGGTTGAGACTCTCAGTATGATTGCATAACATGGAGCTTTTCCCAAGTGTGGGACCTTGCGAAAATGGAAAAGCTCTCCGGATGAAGGCCGGCTCCTATTCCTCTGTTCAGATGCACCAATAAAATGCAGAGGTTTACCCAAAAACCTAAATCTAACTACCAAGGAGACAGGGAGAGAAAAATGCATAAAAATAAACCTAAGCTAAGGAGGTGATGCACCGAGGAATGAAGAACACCTGTCTTGCCAATAAACACAGACCATTAAAATGCAATGCAAGATCATACACAGATAGCTAGATTCACAGTGAAAAGATCAAGGGGATGCAAATGAATACAGAGAGGGTTGAGAATCATCCACAGACATGCATTAATTTGCTCCAAAGATTGATCTGACACACTGCTGCAAAATGCCAAGAGGCAAGGTTGCATTACTGGTTTTAGATAGGAGGTTTGAACTCCACAGATTCACTGCCAAAGAGAAGAAGGGAGGGGAAAACAAGAATGTCAACCTTTAGAAAGAAGCCCCTCCTTACAATTTATAGGAAGAATGAGAGAGAAAAGAGAGAGGAATTCAAAATCTGCCCCAACCACCTCTAGAATGCACTTAACTCATCTCATTATGATGGTAGGTGAGAACCCCAACGAACCCAAAAGTGGCGAACTGTATTTTGCATTTTTAAAAATTTGTTCTCACCCAATTAAAGATATCCAGTTGTAGTTGGACAGAGGACCTCGTAAGCTTTCCAAAAAGTCCAACCTTGCATGAATCCGAGCTCCCAGTCAAAAGTTATGGCCATCTGAATATCTGCGCGTGAGTGCGCTTCTGTCGGCGCACTCAAAATGTTGCGCCTCCTGAAGGTGCGCCATAGGCGCATCCATGTGTGTGTCGACATACTCTTCTATGTGCCAAGGGTGCATCCTTTACCTTGTCGACACTCCGTGTCGTGTGCCACTTCGCCTCTGCCGACACTCATTTCATTGTCGTGCGCCACTTGCATGCGCCTTGGGGTGCACCATTTCCTCTCGTCGACACTCATCATGCGCGCGCCACTTGTGCGCCTTGGGCGCACCATTTCCTCTGTCGACACTCATTGTCATGCACCACTTCTGTGTGCCTTGGGTGCACCATTTCCTCTGTCGACACTCATTGTTGTGTGCCACTTCTGTGCGCCTTGGGCGCACCATTTCCTCTGTCGACACTCATTGTCGTGCGCCACTTCTGTGCGCCTTGGGCGCACCATTTCCTCTGTCGACACTCATTGTTGTGCGCCACTTCTGTGCACCTTGGGTGCACCATTTCCTCTGTCGACACTCATTGTCGTGCGCCACTTCTGTGCGCCTTGGGCGCATGTCAGGGATTTGAGCTTCTTTGATTTCTCCATTCTTCTGCTTGTCTATATCTACCGGGAAAAGATATATACAACAAGTAGTTCCCCGCATGAGGAGATGCTTCTTCATCACTCACTTCTTCCATCACCAATGTTACTTTACCTATTAAGGGAAATCTAAAGAAGTAGCACCGAAACCTATACGCTCGGTTCTGAACTTAGGCAGAGACAACTGAAATCTAACGTTGTGTCATCAGTACCTCCCCATTTGCTTCCCTCGAAAAGGTTACAATCACCTTATGCGGTTGAAATTGTCACCATCCTTGAAAAAGGAAAGCCCATATTTCGAACCATCAAGACTCTTGGTGCTTTCCTGCAAAAATCTCTCTCTGTGCCTCATAAAAGATTGGATTTGTCCGCTGAGAAGGCGTCTTCTTCTACAAACTTATCAAAACCATCATCTTCTTCTACAACACATTCTTCACCAGCACCTCGAAAAGTGGACTTACCTACTAAAAAGACATCACCTCTTTTATCAGAATCATCATCTTCGTTACCAAAAACCAGGGCACCCTCTGTTCCTCCGATTATACCTACTTTGGGAGCTTCTCCCTCATCTAAATCAACATTATCTAAATCATCATTAGTTTCGACCAAGCAACCTCCCTTATCTCTGAAGACCACAACACTTGTCACATCTCCATCATCTTCAAAATCTATTTTAGGGGCTCCTCCTCCATCGAAATCAATCATGTCTCACTTACTTCCATCTCAAGTGCCCAAGGCTGCTCCTCCAGATGTCCAAAAAAATAAGATGATCCCTAAAAAGACTGTCAAACCTAACATGCAGGTTCTTTTACCTTAGCAGTCTGTTAAAGTAAAAGAGGCACCTTCATCATCTCTGTCCTCATCTTTGTCTACCGAGTTCTATACTGAAATCCTTCACCAACTTATCCAATCTTCATCCATATCTCTTCCTCCGATTAAACCCTATAACCCTAAAGGAGTTAAACCTACCTGGTTTAACTCTAATTTGATTTGTGCTTACCACCGTACCCCGGGTCATGATACCGAGGGATGTAAAGCTCTTCAATCTGTCGTCAACAACCTTTTGGAAGAAAGTGATCTTTTCTTTGGAGGAGGAACAAGTATCTCCTGTCATCTTAGCTCCATCTGAGCCCCAACGATCTACTCAGACCTCTACTTCTAGTGATTCCACTCCAAATGATCTTCCACTTTCTCAAATTGAAACAATTCATATCGCCACTAGAACCCAACAGTATGATAATTCATCCTCATCTACTGACATCTCAACCACGGGTTGTCATTTTACGCAGCCCCGAAGGAGTTCCTCCTTCCTCATTAGCCCCGAGACCTCGAGTCTCTATTCGTGCTTTGCACCTCGATTCAAATTCCCGTGTCAGTTGAGGAGAGTGTTATGAAACAACTCACCCAGGCTCCGGTCAAAATGTCTCTTTTTGACCTCATTCAATCCTCTCCGCAACATCGCCAGGCTCTGATTGATAATCTATGTCGCATCGCATGATGAATTGAGATGAGCTGACCCTTCGAGATGGTTTTGGATTGAATAGACCATCAACCACCATTTCTTTTGAAGATTCAGAAATTCCTTCTCTTTCTTCCGAGGATTTGGAGGCTCCCCTCTTTATCACAGTCCAAATCGACAACACTACATTAAAATGCATTATGATCGACAGTGGTGCTGCACTCAACGTCATCTCCTCGCACACATTCAAGCAACTTAAGTTACCAAAGAACGTAGTGTCACCCCCGCCTTCCACTCTTCGATCATTTAACGATTAGCTAGCGGTTACTTTAGGAATTGTGGTCCTACCATTCGAGTAGGTAAGAAGTTGCTTCATGAACTCTTTTACATTGTTGAAGGGAAATTCCACTATAATATGATCCTCGGACGCTCCTGGATTTGTGCAATGCATTGTGTCCCATCCACCCTCCATCGATGCTTAAAATATCAATATGAGGGCAAAATCTATACTCATCCAGGAGATCCTTTTCCTTCCGTGCAATGCGACATGACCACAGGGTCTGCCCCTCTAAAGGAAAATGCTTGTTCTCCTGATGGGGCCTCATCTTCTTCCATACCTACAACCAAACTACCGGATTTACAAAATTTAGAAGAGACATTGCAGTGTTTCTCACTGGGAGAGCTTCCTCTCCTTTCTTTTGACGCCCATCTCAAACCTAGTGAGTATGGTAGACCAGACAAACAACCTGAATATCAGCCAGGTCTTGGTCACATCGTCACCATTGGTCTACCCAATCAACAGACTAATTTCATTTACGGTGGTCTTGATACGCCTCACTATCACCCGGATTCTCCTCCTAGGACCAAACCTTATTTAACAGGGTTTGATTGTCTACAGAATCCCACGTTTGCAAAAACTTATTTATATCGATGCGCGTGGAAGGGCTTTGGCTTGGGTAAATATGAACAAGGTGTGCATGACCTCGCATCCATTCCAACTCTCAAGCCACATCAAAAATTTGGTTTAGGATTTAGACCTCTTTCAAAAGCCACCGTCATTGTTCTCGATGAGCCTCTTCCTATTGAGGAACCATCTTCTCCCGCTAGGTCAGAAGCATCACTAGATATGGACGACGCCATTTCCATCCCGTCTAACTTTTTTTTTTAGTCAATACCATTTCCTTAGGGCCACTAGCCTATAAGACTAATGACAGGTCCACTTCCATACCGTTAATTTTCCCTGAAATAGTTGGAGACGACTCTCCTACTATCAACACTATCCACTGTGCGGATGATGATTCTGTCCTCACCTATCTGGGGGTAGAGGATTCCTATCTTCCTAAAACCATTCCTTCTGACATGTCTACGCTTCTCAACGAAGCCACTATCGACCTTAATATAGGGACTTCTAAAGACCCTCGCATCATTAAGGTCGGCCAATCCCTTAATCCACAGGAGTTAGGAGACTTTACCACTTTTCTTTCCAACCATCGTCAAGCCTTTGCTTGGGCATATGAGGATATGCCAGGACTCGATCCCGATATCGTGGTCCACAATATCGTTACTCTTCCCGACATCAAACCGGTTAAACAAAAATTACGTAAAATGCACCCTAGAGTAGCCCTTCTTGTTAAAGAAGAATTGCAGCGCTTGCTCTCGGCTAACTTCATCCAACCCATTGATTATCCACAATGGGTTTCCAATGTAGTACCAGTAACTAAAGCTACTGGGAAAATTCAAATTTGTACCGACTTCCGGGATCTTAATCTTGCTTGTCCAAAAGATGATTTTCCTCTACCTAATATCGACCAACTCGTGGATTTAACTGCGGGTCATGAGATGCTTTCTCTTATGGATGGTTTCTCTGGGTATAATCAAATTCTCATCGCACCAGAAGACCAACATAAGACTTCTTTCATAACTCCTTGGGGGACCTTTTGTTATCGTGTCATGCCTTTCGGTCTTAAGAACACAGGAGCAACCTATCAGTGAGCAATGACCTACATCTTCCATGATCTCTTACACAAAACTGTGGAAGATTACGTCGATGATCTCCTCGGTAAATCCAAACATCGTCAGGATCATCTTTTCATTCTTGCACCTCTCTTTGAGAGGCTTATTCACTTTTGTCTTCATCTAAATCCATCTAAGTGCATGTTTGGCGTTCTCACTGGTAAACTTTTAGGTTTTATCATTTCCATTAGGGGTATTGAAGTAGACCCCACAAAAATAAAATCTATACTTGAGATGCCTCCCCCTCTAATTAAAAGCAACTCCATGAGTCTCGAGGGCGTCTTGATCAGTGCATCATTTTATCTCACAATTGTCGGACCGTTGTCAACCTTTTCATCATCTCCTCCATAAGAATGTTCATTTTGAATGGGATGAGCATTGCCAAAAGGCCTTTGATGATCTCAAAGCTTATCTTCTTTCTCCACCTGTGCTTACACCTCCACGCGAGGGGGAGCCTTTCTATCTTTATATCTCTGTGACTGACCATGCTCTGGGAGCCATGATCTCGCATCGGGATGCTTGCGGTAAAGAACAAGCATCTATTACATCAGTCGCACCCTCCATGAGTATGAAACACGTTATTCCAAAGCTGAAAAGCTGTGTTGTGCTCTCTTCTTCGCAACTTCTAAGCTTCGTCATTACCTTCTTAATCACAAAACTTACATTGTCACAAGTGTCAATCCACTCAAGACAATTCATGTGAAGCCTTATCACAATGATCGTATCACTCGTTGGCTCATGCTTATGACAGAATTTGATCTCGAGTTTATCCCGCAAAAGTCTATCAAGGGTCAGGTCATTGCAGATCAATTAGCTGATGCTCCTCTTCCGGACACTCAAGTCCCCCTTGCTCGATTCCCGATGAATATATCCAACAAATTGATTTTGGTCTGTCTCCATTTAAAGTAAAGCTCTTCTTTGATGGATCCAAATGCCAGCAAGGGGGAGGTGCAGGTTTCGTGATGATTCCTCCTTGGGGTATGCCTATCCCAGTCGCACACAAACTAAACTTTGAGTGCACCAATAATATGGCTGAATATGAAGCTCTTGTCTTGGGTCTTCAAAATGCCATTAATCTTGGTGCTCGTCATATTGACATCTTTGGTGATTCTGAACTCATCGTTAATCAAGTCACGGGTGTCTATCAATGCAAGAATGATATCCTTCAAAAATATCATGATATCATTCTTGTTCAACTCCAATCTTTCGATAAATTCACTATCCAAGCTATTCCTCGCACTGCGAATCGATTCGCAGATACAATGGCTTTGTTAGCCTCACTTATCCTGCCTTTTACCGAGGACTCGCGACTTTATGTGGCTGTGCAATGATTAGATCAACCATCTCATCTTAGGCAACTAACTTCAATCCATGCTATCACAACCCATACTCAGGATGAGTGGTATCAACAGATCGTTGATTATCTATCTCATTTGGTGCTTCCTCCAGATCTGACTTCCAATGGTAGAAGATCTTTTATCCTACGTGCTAATCGCTATACTATTCTAGGTGGGATCCTCTACAAACGCGGCTTTGATGGCATTTTGCTTCGGTGCCTCAAAACCCTTGAATCATCTAAAGCTATCCAGGAGGTCCATGACGGTATCTGTGGTGGAAATTTTAGTGGCTTGGCCGTAGCTAAATGCATCTTACGTTTGGGATATTATTGGCCTTCTCTTAATCGAGATTGTTGTGAATACACTAAGAAATGTGTCAAGTGTCAACAACATTCCAATCTCACACATATCCCTAGTCAAGCTTTACAACCTACAGCGGATTTGTGGCCTTTTTCGCAATGGGGTCTTGATCTCATTGGTCTCATCAATCCCTGTTCTTCACAGCGTCATCATTCTATCATTACTGCCACTGAATACTTTACTAAGTGGGTGGAAGCTATCCCTCTTTCTTCAACAAAAGCTAAACCCATAGTTGATTTTGTCTATCAACACATCATTTGTCGCTTTGGTGTTCCACACAAACTCATCACAGATAACGGTAAGTCTTTCAAGAATGTTGATTTGTAGAACCTCTGCGACGCTTTCAATATCAAACTCAGCTTTTCTTCTCCATACTATCCTCAAGCTAATGGCCAGGCCAAAGCTTCCAATAAAAATTTGCGTAATATCCTCGCAAAGGTAACTAGTCGAGCTGGTAGGGATTGGCATTTACATATCCCTTTTGCTCTCTGGGCTTATCGGACTAGCATTCATACTCCTACTGGTGCTACTCCCTTCTCTCTCGTCTATGGGTCTGAGGCTGTTCTTCCTTTGGAAGTCCAAATCCCATCTCTCTGTGTTTCTCTTAGAGAATTTGTCTCTGATGAGGGCTATCGTCAAAATCGTCTAGCACAACTTGAATTATTAGATGAGCGGTGTCTCAATGCTCTTGAACATCATCAAGTCTATCTTGAGCGTGTCAAACGTGCTTATAACAAGCACTTGCAGCATCGTGACTTCAAAATTGGTGATCTTGTTCTTAAAGAAAACCAAAATGTCACTACACTCGAAAGGAGTCAGCGTGGTAAGTTTGCTCCCAAGTGGAAGACTTCCGTATTGATCAGTCTTTCCATATCTAGCAAACTTCCCGCATTGATCAGTTTGCTTTTCTGCCAGAAATCATGAAGCTGAGATATAAGACCTTTTGTCGATCATATGGAGAATCCTATTTTCCCAGTATGAACATGTATTCTGTCCCTTGTAAATTTCGACAAGATACCTACTTACTGCTCCTTCCGTTTCCCTCCTAAATCTGGTTTGCGGCTAGTTAGTGTCAGGTTTATTTTAACCTCATATAGGGCCTTGTATGCATGATCTTTTGGTTTCCTATCCAGATTCTATTTATGGTCGGGTGGGAGCCCAACTTATCATTTTTCTTCTTATCTAGGTGTTTTTCCTTTATTTTTAATCAAGGTTGTTTTCATTACGTCCTTGGCTCTCACAGAGAGTATTTCCAATTATTTCATCCAGTTAAATTAACATTTAACATGTTAATTTAATCAAACTCTATCATTTATCTAATTTCATCTGATCTACTTTGTCCAAAACACATCTCATCACCTCTATTATAAACACATGTGGGTCTATCTATCTATTTTCATCAAAATTTAATTAAAATCTCAAAAATATCAAATCCATTCCAACTATCAACTCCCACCTATCCATCACATCATCTAAACACTTGCCCATCCAAGTAACATTCCATCTATCTATATCTATTTTCTCATCCAAATTAAATCCACATATCAATCACATCAAATCACATCTATTTATATCCTCTACATCTATGTCTATCCCATCACATTTATTCATCATCTATCGGTCTAGTATTGAGACAGTCTGTACTTAGGCCGAACTGTCTCAATCCACCCGGGTGAGCATCTTGACCGGCCCATGTCGGAAATACCCGATATGGTCTCGGATGACTGCTGCGGTGTCGAGTCCTAAACGCTCAAAGATACCAATCTGCGGATCTCCCTGTATCTCCCGGGGCCATATCGGCCCGCCATCACCGGAATCCGTAATCAATAGCCCCCACTGCTGCTGGCATCCAAGGAAGCCTGGATGGCCTGATCACTGCTATGTGCTCATATGCCCAGCAATGGAGCACAAAACTGACATCAATGCCTATCCTCCGGCTAGTGGTATACATCCATAACTCATAATATATCTGAGCTATCAAGGCATCAGCAAATGCGAACACCTGTCTGAACTACAGGATGTCACAAACACAATCTAGTAATAACAATGGGAATCTCCCACCTCCTGAATCTGGTAGAGCAAAGTAGGAGATCACCATCTGAATCAACACTATACGTCTGCTCCTGGGAACATCCTGTCTGTACTGCGAGGCTATCCTCACTGCCCCGGACACTATCTCTAAATCATCCGCCCTGTCTCCATACAATCGACCTAGGGCCCTCTGCTACTGCTCTCGTGGCGTAATCTCTATCGGGTCCCCAGTGATCGGCAGCCTCAAAATCCTGTATATGTCCTCGTGGGTGATGGTCATCTCACCCGTCTTGAACCAAAAAGTGCAAGTCTGGCTATCCCATCATCGCACTAGTGCTCGCATCAACTCTACATCTCACGGCACTCATCTGTAGTACCGAAAGCCCCCGAGCCCGGCTAACTCTAAGTGGTGCCAATCTGTGTTAGTGACGTCAGGGAGAATGGTCTCCAGTAACTCGGGAATCACATCCCTCATGTGTAATACCTCTCGTGCCTGCATCCACGACATCAAGAGCAATGTTAGCTTCATATTTTCCAAATCGAAGCATCCAAAACACATTCTATCATTTTTATCCAAATATTATGTTCAAAATTACAAACGGCGTCGATCAACATAGTCGACGTCGATTGTATTCAATCGGCGCCGCTGTAATAAAATCGGCGTCGATTATATCAATCGACGCCGATTGGAAGGCAAAGCGTGTGGTAAACAACGGCCTCCACAAAAAAAAAAAAAAAAAAAATGACGGGTTCAAGAAGAACCACTTACCCCAGGTCGTGTCCTCCTCCGCTTCTGACCACTTCCAGAGGCTTCCATGGTGCTCAAATCCAATTTTTGATTCTCTCTGAATCAATCGTCACGGTGTAAATAAATCGTTCACGTTTCCCTTTGGCATATTTATATATGTTGGGAACTGTCGGTGCCGATTTTTGTGGTCGGCGGTGATTTTTTTCTGTCGGCGCCGATTTGTCTAAATCGACGCCGATTTATACTCATTTTTGCCCATGGGTTGCAGTATCGCTTCTCCACGTCGTTTACTTCCATCTCCTAATCTTCTTGCCATGGTGTTGATGCTTGGCTTATCTATCTGGTCGTCATCCTGCCCTGAGTGTTACCTTTTGGCGCATACTTTTTCGATATTATCATCCATTTCGAGTTTGTTCCCTTTGCATGGGGCACTTGCACTTTTTTGGCAGCTTAGAGTTAACGGGTGCAGCAGAGGCACTAACGTAAATGCGCTTTGCAGACCGTCTGGTTGTCCCTACCAATGTGTCTCTCTTTAGATGCTAACTATTTTGCAGCCCTCCTTACACTCATGGGTCTATAGGTACTAACGTCGTCTCATGAGGAGACCGTCTAGTCTGCCCTACCAATGTGAGTTCCTTAGGTTGCTGCCTCTTTATTTATTTTTGTGCGTCATTAATGATCCGGTCTACTCCAGACATCTAGCTGGGGCTTCTTGCATTTTCATCTACCTTTTTCAAACTTGGGATCATTTGTTCTATCACCCATCCCATCCCTAGTTTGAGGGGGATCACATCATCACTTTTTCTTCCTTTCTTCCACCTCCTTGTTTTTGTCTCACAACCTTGCTTATCGCAAGTTACTTGACAAAAAGGGGCAAAATGTAGACACACGAAATTGGTTATCAATTTAGTGTCCCTCGTCGCGTTGCTCTCTCGGGTAACTTGGGGCACGTTTATATCACCACTATCCCCTTGGGGTATTATTCACTTTGTGATTTAAACACCTATCCTAAGTTTAATTCACCCCATTATGTTTTACCCGTGAGTAATTAAATATTAACTATTTAATTACACCTTTTTACATGTATCCTAACCACTTATCTACCCCATATCTATTCTATCCATATATCCCCCCTATTTCTCCTCCTCCCAAACCAAGCGGGATATTTCCCATATTTGAGGTGGAGGGATCACTCTTATCTTTCCAGAAATCACTCCTTTTGGCCATCTCAGGAGTTTTTCCATGATCGGCGCCGACCGGTACTCGGTCGACGCTGATTTTTCAGAACGGCGCCGATTACAAATAGAGGCCCAGAACTCAATTCTGGAGAGACACAGATTGTAAGAGAGAGAACGAGAGAGTTTTGAGCATCAAGTGTGAACATTATCTATCGAATGAGAGTGAATCTTGTCCAAATCAATCCCTGAGAGGAGCACCGTTACTCTACTCTTATCACATCAACATCGCACATCTCCATTGATTTTCTGGTGACTCCTGCATTCGGCCGCGGTGGAGCCTTGCCAATATCTCTCTGGCTTCTGCAGATCCAGCAGACGTTGACGATCTTGCCTTCGTTTTCCGATTCCCAAATCTTCTCGCACTTTGTCTCGGATCGACGCCGATCTATATCAGTCGACACCGATCTGAACCAGTCGACGCCGATCTATATCAGTCGACACCGATCTGAACCAGTCGACACCGATCCGAACCGATCGACGCCGATTCTACATAATCGACGTCGATCATCCTACTGAGGCGGGTAAAAGGACACAGGTAACACAAATCCAGCTTTGTTTTCACAGTTCCCTGTTTTCTGTTGTTTTTTGTCTATTGTTTAGATTCTGTTTATTACTTTGATCAGAAAATCTAGTCCTGTACGTACATCTTTTATCATGTATGCTTCTTTACTTAATTAAAAACGTGGGTGACATTCGCCGAGGAGCTTATTGCTTCTGGACCCACTTCTCAAGGCAGTCCACCTAAATATCTTTTAACGTGGTCTTTTTCTGTCAAGCATCGGTGTCTCGCGAGTTACTTGGATCTCTGTGCGGAATTGCTCACGTGCACTCGTCTTATCTACATCGGCTTCCTTATCCATCTACATCTTGAATCTTGTCCATCGGTATCAATTTCATTTGATTTTTTGAGGTTTTTGTGTTTAAGTTTGGTACATTAACTTGGACATGTAACAATGTGCGAAATTCTTGATCAACATTATCTTTATAACCTTTAAGATTTTTCTTGGGAATATAGTGACGGGAAAAGAATTTATCCTAACATTTTCATACACCATATTTATACCATTTATTCTAGACTAGTTAGATAACTTGAGAGAAGGATAAACCTTGCCTTGAGAGATATTGTGAAAATTAAAATTGAGAAATTATTATAGGTAGGATTTATTTATCTAATTTAAGATAGTCGGTGGGTATCTCTATTGGTCATTATACCAAATAAAATGGAAAATGGAGAGTCTGTCGACTATAGAGAATTGAAAAAAGCCACTCATAGGGATTATTTCCATCTACCTTTCATTGAGCAAGTCTTAGAAAATTTATCGGGAAAGAAATATTTTTCATTTTTGCATGGTTTGAGTGGATACAACTAAATAATGGTGGCACTAGAGGACTAGGACAAAACCATATTCACCTACCCATGGAGAGAATTTTCTTATAGGTTTTTTTTTTGCTCTATGTAATGCCCCACCACATTCCAAAGAGAAATTCTAGCAACTTTTGTCGATCTTACTCATGACTATGTGGAAATATATATGGATGACTTCACAATTTATGGAACTACATTTCAAGAGGAAATAAATAACTTGGATAAATTACTCTCCAGATGTGAAAAACATCAATTATCCCTTAATCACAAAAGTTTGTTTTTATGATGGAACAAGGGATAGTGTTGGGACATCATATTTCGAGTGTAAGGAATTAAAGTGGATCTAGACAAGGTTAAGATCATTGAACAACTCCCATCACCTAAAAATCAGACCGAGGTACATATTTTCTTAGGACATGTAGGTTATTATATAAGGTTTATCTCAAATTTAGCAAAATAGCCTCTCCACTATTTTCACTTTTAACCAAGGATTACGAATACCGGTGGACATAAGCTTGCCAAAGAGCTTTTATGGTCATAAAAGAGAAACTAACTAATAATCCAGTTCTTGGGGACCAAGCTGGAAGCTTTCCTTTCATACTCAAATGGATGCTTCCAATGAGGTAGTTGGGGTTGTTTTGGGTTAGCAAGAGGAGGGGATAACTAATGCATGCAATAAAAATCTCTCTCCAATGAACAAAATTACACCACTACATAAAAATAATTCCTTGTAATAGTTTATGCAATAAAAAAATTTCACCACTACATTCTGAGGTATGAGGTAATCATTCATACTCGACCATTCTATCATTAAATATTTGATGAACAATCCTTTGGTTCAGGGGTAGAGTTGTTAGATAGTTGTTATTATTGTACAAGTTTAATGTTAAAATTGTTGATAAGCAAGGAAAGGCAAATTTTGTAGCTAATTTAATTTCAAGGATCAGCATTTGGGTAAAAATGAACAAGTGAATGATGATTTCCCAAATGAGCACTTATTTTTATCTCCACTAGTTCTCCTTGGTTTGTGGATATGGATAATTACTCATCCATAGGGAAGTTCCCACCTTTTCTTACTCACAAGCAAAGGAAACAATTAATCAAACAAAATGTAATGTATAAATGGTTTGATGGAATGCATTTTAAGTGTAGATGTGATCATGTTTTACGAGGTGTGTATACGAGGATGAAAGCTGTTGATGGTGAATCACAACACCCCCTGAAGATTTATAACTCGATGGGTTGAGACTCTCAGTGCAATTGCATAACATGGAGCTTTTCCCAAGTGTGGGACCTTGCGAAATTGGAAAATCTCTCCAGATGAAGGCGGTTCCTATTCCTCTGTTCAGATGCACACATAAAAATGTAGAGGGTTTACTCAAAAACCTAATCTAACTTGCCAAGGAGACAGGGTAAGAAGATGCATAAAAATAAACCTAAACTAACAAAGGTGATGCACCGAGGAATGAAGAAACATCTATCTTGCCAATAAACACAAACCATTAAAATGCAATGCAAGATCATGCACATATAACTAGATTTGCAGTGAAAGATTAGGAGGATGCAAATGAACATAGAGAGGGTTGAGAATCATCCATAGACATGTATTATTTTCTCCAAAGATTGATACAATACACTACAAAATGCCAAGAGGCAAAGTTGCATTATAGTTTTAGATGAGAGGTTTGAACTCCACAAATTCACTGCAAAGAGAAGAAGGGAGGGAAAACAAGAATGTCCAACCTTTAGAAATAAGCCCCTCCTTACAATTTATAGGAAGAATGAGAGAGAAAAGAGAGAGGAATTCCAAATCTACCCCAACCACCTCTAGGTTGCATTTAATTCATCTCATTATGGCGGTAGGTGAGAACCTAGCAAACCCAAAAAATGGCGAATTGTATTTTGAATTTTTGAAGAACTTTTTCTCACCCAATTAAAGATATCCAATTTTAGTTGGATAGAGGACCTTGTAAGATTTCTGAAAATTCCAACCTTGCGTGAATCCGAGCTCCCTGTGAAAAGTTATGGCCATTTGAATATCAGGGCCGTGGTTTGCTTCTGTTGGGTTCGGGTGTCGTCTTAAAAATGTTGCGCCTCCCGAAGATGCACCTCTGAAGATGCACCATAGGCACTAAAAATGTGGTGTTGACACTTTGTGTTATGTGCCCCTAGCCTGCACCTTGGGCGTGAATTTTCACATGTCGACACTTTGTGTTGTGCACCCCTAACTGCGCCTTGGGCACGAATTTTCGCATGTCGACACTTTGTGTTGTGCGCCCCTAGCTTGTGCCGAGGTGCATCCGTTTTTGTGTCGACATCTTTTTACCTGCGCCCTTAACTTGTGCCAGGGTGCATCCATTTTTGTTTTGACATCTTTTTAGCTGCGCCCTTAACTGCGCCAGGGTGCATCCATTTTTGTGTCGACATCTTTTTACCTGCGCCCTTAACCTGCGCCAAGGCACATCCATTTTTGTGTCGACATATTTTTACTGCGCCCATACGGTTGGTGATGCAATAAATGTCAAGGTTTGAGTTTCTTTGATTTCTATATTCTTTTGTTTGTCTATATCTACCTGGGGGGAAGATATATACAACAAATTGGTGACTCAACGGGATCACCTGCCTGCTAGGTAGAAGATCAGTGGCCTTTTAGCAATCCATTGGGCATGGAGTCATAAGCAATAACCTAAAACCAACCTGATATTTGATCCTGAGCCAGATACTACAACTCCTTCTCGAGAGAGCATGTTGAACTATAGGAATTCAATCTAAGAGCAACAAAACCCGTCTTTGTAGCACTTAGGAAATTGAAACCTAACTACAACAAGACGATGTGCATCCACACTTAGAGGAATTGAAATCTAGGCTAATATTTACAAGGGTAAACCTTTTCCTTTTAGTAGCAATGTTTAAGATAGATTCGTTAACCAGAATCAGGAGTTCTTCTCCATCCAATGTAGATAATTGGAAGGCATTACTAATTTTACATCCCCTGACCATGTAGGGGCCACTCCAAATGGCATCAAACTTGGAATGCCTTCCTGGTTTTGATCGATCTGCATCCCATTTCAAAACTAGATCCCCTTCCTGGAAGGTCCTTGCTCTTGCTTTCTTATCAAAACATCTTTTTAATAAGGCCTGATCCTTCTCAATCATTTGAACTACATGTTCTCTTATTTCTTCCAATTCCATCAACTCTGCATACCTAGCCTCCATTGGTTCGAACTCAGACAACTCCAACTGCTTCATGAGCTCCAATGCTGGCAATTCTAATGATATAGGCAATACTGCCTCTTTCCCATAGACCAACTTGTAGGGAGAACTACCTGTAGACCTCTTTGGTGTTATCCTGTCAGCCCATAACGCTGATTTTAGCTTGGTATGCCATGTTCTTTGGTTTTCATCCAGAGTCCTTCTGATGATCCTTAGCAAATTCTTGTTCGTGGACTCTTCCTGTCCATTACCCTGCGGGTAATAATTTGAAGAGGTGCTCAAATATATTCCATTCTTGACAACCCATTCTGTAATCTTGGAACCTATGAATGCCAATGCATTTATGCGATATGATAGTGGTGACACACCGAACCTGGTCACTATTCCTTCATGAAATTCTAGTATGTTAGACTCATTTGCTTCTTTGAGTGCTACTTGCTTCGGTCCACTTGGTGAAATAGTGCTCGTTGCCGTGAGAATCCGGTTGTGGCCTTGGCTTGAGTTTGGATTGATGACCCCAATGAAGTCCAATCCCCATTGCATAAATGGTTGGTCAACCAAAATTGGGTGCAATGGAAACATTGCTAGTCTTTCTTTTCCTGTGAAGAGTGCACATTTCTTACACTTTCTTATCCATGTATAGCAGTCACTGAACACTGTGGGCCAATAATACCCTACCTTCATTATCTTGAGAGCTATTATCCGTGGGGAAAAATGTCCTCTAGAATATCCATCATGAAAATCTTATAACACCCTCTCAATTTGACCTGTCCCAATGCACCTCAATAGAACTCCATTGATGTCTTTCTTGAACAAAACACCATCAACAAGCACATATGGAATGGATTGTAATCTAAAGTATCTCCTTTTTTCTTTTCTCAATTTTGGAGGGCATAAGCTGCACCTGTAGGAAGTGTATCATATTACGAGTCCAACAAGGAGCGGGCACATCATCATTATCCTATTCTTGACCATCATGTAGTACCAAGATAGTCTATTTTCATCACCCCGCTTCAACTTGCCAATTCACATAGTCCTTTTCCACGTACTAGTTTTGTGCCCTTGATCTTGATGTCATATTCCATGACACGGGTTATCCATCCTACACATTACTCATTCAGATCGTTGTTTAGAAGGAAGTCCTTGACTCCCGCATGAGAGACCAAAAATTGGATCTTGTTGTTTAAGACTAGGTCCTTGAATTTCTTTAAGATTCTGATCACTGCAAGGACATGCTTTTCAATGAAAGAGTACCTAGTTTCGTATTCCTCCAAGCCTTGACTGAAGAAAACAACTGGTTGTTCTAATCCCTCTTTGTTTTTTTGTACTAGGATTGCAGAAATTGTGTCTCCACCACCAAAGGCATATAGCATGAAGTCCTTGGAGAAGTCTGGATTGACGAGAGTTAGAGCTTGAGATATAGCCTCTTTTATTGCCTCAAAACTTGCCTTGCCTTCAGATGTCCACTTAAATGCCATGCTCTTCTTCAACATCAACGTTATTGGCTTTACGAGAGCTGCAAAGTTTGGAACAAACCTGCGGACAAAATTGATCCTTCCCAAGAAGCTTTGAAGAGCCTTCTTATGACTTGGCAATGGCAACGCTTGAATTGCTTCAACTCTTTCTGGGTCAATCGTCAACCCCTCCTTTGAAACAATATGGCCTAGAAGTTTTCCTTTGTGAGCCAAGAATATGCATTTTTTAGGATTCAATGATACCCCAAATCTTCTACACCTCTGAAATACTTGCCTCAAATGAAAGAGGTGATCCGTTGCATTTTTTAATAATACGGTGATGTCGTCAAGATATATCAGAACTATTTTTTTGATCAATCCCTTGAATGCCATATCCATTGCCCTTTGGAAAGTGGCTCCAACATTTGATAGCCCAAATGACATCTTCTTGTAGGCATAGGTGCCCCATTTGGTGGTGAAATCCATCTTGAACTGGTCATCTTCTTTCACCATTTATCGATTATACCCTGAGTAGCCATCTAGGAGAGAGAATCTCTCCGAACCAGATACCACTTGCAATATTTGTTCCATTGAAGGAAGTGGGTAATGGTCTTTGAGAGATGCCCTGTTGAGGTCTCGGAAGTCCACACACAACCTGATTTCTCTGCTCTTCTTCCTGATCGGAACCAAGTTTGTAACCCAGCTTGAGTGCTTGATCGGGAATATAATGCTTGCCTCTATTAGCTTGTTTAGCTCTTTCTTCATTAGAGGCTTAATGTGAGGGTTGAGTGGTCTCTGCTTCTGCCTGATGGGATTAGCATCTGGATCTAATTCTATGGTATGTTGTGCCAACTTCGGATTGAATCCTCTCAAGTCTTCAGAGCTCCAAGCGAAGACATCTAGAATTCTTGGCAAAGTTGTATGAAATCTGATTTCTCCTGCCCAATGGCCACTTTACCAATTTGAAGTGTTTTGCCTTCCCCAACCAGAATTGGCTCTGAATCTTCTCTCTTAACCTGTATGTTATCCTTTTCCTTACTAAACTAGTCGTTAGGGTTGAAGATAAAATCCAACGTTACTAAACCCTTAGGAAGCTTGTTTGTCTGTAGCTGCACTACTTGATCCCCGTACTACTGCTCTAGTTTGTCCTGATTCCTAGCTGAGAATTCAGCCTCTTCTTGTAAAAAATTGACAATCTGTTGATCATTCTCAAACACATGCTAGCTTGTGTTATTATCTGGAACTGTTGGCCTCACAATCACATGCATATGTGGTTGTGTTTTTCCCTTCTGATGTTGTCAACCACATCAAATGTTGCTCCAACTGTTGCGAGCCTATCTATGGCTTCATTTTTCTTCCTAGGTATGGACATGATGTTGAAAGCTTTGAAATCCTCAATGAGGTCCCATACCCTGTTCTTGTAGTTCCTCAGCAGGTCATTCTTTGTAGCATGTTGTCCCTTGACTTGGTTGATGATTAGCTCGCTATCTCCAAACACCTGCACGTTCTTTATGCCCTTTTTCCTAGCCCAATGAAGTCCATGAATCAATGCTTCATATTCAACCGTGTTGTTTGAACAGGAAAACTGGAAATGGAAAGATGAATAATATTTGATGCCTTGAGGTGAAACAAGCATAACTCCTCCTCCTGCACCTTGCCTACTCCTTGATCCATCGAAAAATAACTGCCATACCTCATTGTCATCCTTATGGTCTGGTTTGGTGATGCTAGGAATAGACTGGTTTTCTTCATGTATGCAATAGACTCCTAGCTCAGATTCTTCTACTTCTTGGTAGGGATCAAAAGCATGTACCTTGCTTTCCCATTCATCAAGAGTCAAATATGGGATGCTTCCAACTTTGGTGTCGACCTTCATACGTGCTTGGATAATCTTCTTGATTAAATCTTTGAGCAGTTGGCATTGATTTGGCTTGGAGTATGAGGCTCAATGTGAAAGTTTGCAATTGGTTTGGATCTGATTGTGACCCTAATACCATATCTTGTTCTGAACAACATGTGTGACCAGTCAGTAGACAAGTAGCCTCTTATTCTAGCTGTGAAATACCTTGATAAGTATAGGGCAAAGAGTGGTGGAAAATCTATCACTGACACATCTTGCGAAATGGTAACATTGGGGTATGCATGCAAGGTAAGATTCAAACCTTTAATCACTCCCACCATTGCTACTGCTGTCCCATCCAATTGCACTACCCCCTTTGATATGACTTCATATTGGAGACCCAGCTGATCAGCTATTTGCTTGGGCATGATGAACTACTTGCCCCAGAATCAATCATGCAATTGTGTACTAGTTTATCCCCAATGATTAATGAGACGTAGAATGGAGGGGGTTTCAAAACTTTACCTTGTTGTCCTCCATGATTCCCTTCAGGCTGAGCAGCATTTGTGAGGACATTCTCTTGCATAGGGACCTGCTGGTTCGAAGTTGACCAATTCTTCATGGAAGCTTGTAGAAGATCTCTTTGGCCTAGGATGGATAAAGATTCCCACATTGATATATTCACATTTGTCTTCTTCATTTGATCAATGATGCTAAATGGGGATGAAAGATCCCTTTGTTGTCCTTTAACCTGCACATTCCTTTCTTGTGCATGGGCAACAACAATGAGGCATTTGAGTTGGCTTAGAAGGTGGTTTGGGCTGTCCTTGTGCGTTTGGAACTGTATTTTGCTTACCAACACCTTGTAGAGTGATGGAAGGTTGTAGATCACTTAGAGCCAATGACTTCCCTTCACCAATATTCCTCTTCTTTGATCTTGTGTTAGTTCTGCTACACTGAGAAATTGTTTGATTCATGCCACAAAAATCCTTAGCTTGCCAATTCACAAGTGCGGTATCATTTGGAGTTGTGTTTTGCTGAGATGTCCCTTGTTGCTGATTTGTTTCTTGACTCACTTCACCCTCTACGCAGTAGTTGTCACCATCAAGGCTTGGTTCAAAGCACCATTGAAGCACATAGATTGGTTATGAGGTTCATTGCATGGGAAACACCAATCATACTCTTGAGCTATGTTGTTTTGCATTGGCACTAATGCTTTAGAAGTAGATGCAACATTGGGATTATAGGGCTGAAAAGGTCTATCGGCGGGAGGCCTTACTTGGCTTTGATTTGCAGCTGAATTGGGTGGCCTATTGGGCCAGTATGGTTGCCTATTAGGTTGAGCTTGAGGCTGATAAGAAGGTCTAAAACCTTGGGCCTACTACCTCTTGAGTGCAAGCAGCTCATTTCCCAAATTTTGTAATTATTTCATGACCTCTTGGAGTTCATTTGAAGCTCTAGAGGATGAAGTAGAAGTTTCATTTGAATTCTAGGAGTGGGAATAGGAGCCAAAGTGGGTGCTTGACTAGTGCTTGGATTTTCTAAGTTTGGATACAAGGGCATGGGAGGCCTAGGAGCCAGCTTACCGGCTTGAATAAGACAATTTTCAGCCCTAATGGCAATGCTATAAGCAGCAGGTAAGGTTGTGCCTCCCATAGATTGAATTAACATAGAAATATCAGAATTCAAAGCTTTAAGATAATATAGAAAAACACCTTCAGCTATTGGCCTAATGGCCATTGGAATCCTATCCCAAGACCTTTGAAATATGAAGTTGAAGTCAGTCAGCTGTTCATTGGGAGCTCTCTTGATAGTTGTCAATTGTTCTAGTAGAGACAAATTATCTCCCTTTTCTCTAAACTGCTCATGGAGAACTATGCATAACTGATTCCAATTTTGGATAGAACCAGCTCCAAGGCTCCTAAACCATTGCAATGCCTTCCCTTTGAATGAAGATGCCAATAATTTGACAAAGCAACATCCATTTCATTTATCTCATGGATTGCACAAACGTTAGCAATGTCTTTGACATGATCACCAGGAGTGGTATGATTTTCTCTAGTGAAAAATGGAATGTTCTTCAATGCTGCAATTGGAACTAGATTCTGTGCATTGAGGGCAAGTGGGCTGCTGCCAGTGAAGTTGACAAAAGGGTTTTGTTGCGCCATTCTGATTGGCCTGAGAACCCTTGTTGATTGGATGAAAGGTCTACCAGGTGGAGGGGTTGATAAAGTCCTATTAGGTGGAGATGGTGATCTTTGTGGTCTTCTTCCTCTCCTTCCCCTACTTGGTGATAACTATAAGTAGATAAATAACCCTTCTTCTTGAGTATCAGACCTGGTTCGAATTCTTCTCATGTACCTAGGTAACCTGTGCTACTAAACCACTAAATTCTATCCCTTTGAGTCACCAGATGTGTTAGATAATGAGCCTCAAAAGGCTAGATTCTGTCAAGTTACACACCAAACCTGACAATATTAAAAATATAATTTAAAACTTTGAAGGACTCGAAAGATACAGTTCTTCAATTCGGTTATCAGGTCTTGTTGTGTGCAGCTACTAATCCCTGAAAGGTACAGGCGAAACTTGGGACATGCTCAACACCTGGGAAAATCCGAAATACTAAAAACTATAAAATTTTGAAAGTCAAAATCTCAAAAATATAAGAATACCCTTTTGAAGATTATCCCCGATCTATTAGTTGGTGAAATTTTGACTTGTTTTGAGCAAGTTAAGCCTTTGAAAATTGATTTTGGAGTTCAACCTGGAAGGTGAAAAATTTGAAATTGGAGAACTGTAATTTCTAAGTCCAAATTTCTTGAAAATTCCTTCAAATCTTGTGGAATGACCTCCTGGTCCCATCGGGTGTGCCAAAACTGTTGATGGCGAATCACAAAGCACCCCGAAGATCTGCAACTCGATGGGTTGAGACTCTCAGTGCGATTGCATAACATGGAGCTTTTCCCAAGTGTGGGACCTTGCGAAATCAAAAAGCTCTCCGGATGAAGGCTGGTTCCTATTCCTCTGTTTAGATGCACACATAAAAATGTAGAGGGTTTACTCAAAAACCTAATCTAACTTGCCAAGGAGATAGGGTAAGAAGATGCATAAAAATAAACCTAAACTAACAAAGGTGATGCATCGAGGAATGAAGAAACATTTGTCTTGCCAATAAACACAAACCATTAAAATGCAATGCAAGATCATGCACTGAGATAACTTGATTGCGGTGAAAGATCGAAAGATGCAAATGAACATAGAGAGGTTTGAGAATCATCCATAGAAATGTATTATTTGCTCCAAATATTGATACAATACACTACAAAATGCCAAGAGGAAAAGTTGCATTACAGTTTTAGATGAGAGATTTGAACTCCACAAATTCACCTGCCAAAGAGAAGAAGGGAGGGGCAAAACAAGAATGTCCAACCTTTAGAAAGAATCCCCTCTTTACAATTTATAGGAAGAATGAGAGAGAAAAGAGAGAGGAATTCCAAATCTACCCCAACCACCTCTAGGTTGCATTTAATTCATCTCATTAAGGCGGTAGGTGAGAACCCTAGCAAACCCAAAAGATGGTGAATTGTATTTTTCATTTTTGAAGATTTTGTTTTCACCCAATTAAAGATATCTAGTCATAGTTGGATAAAGGACCTTGTAAGATTTCCGAAAAGTCTAACCTTGCATGAATTTGAGTTCCCTATGAAAAGTTATGGCCATTTGAATATCTGGGTCAGGGTTTGCTTTCTGTCGGGTTGAAGTGTCGGCGCTCAAAATGTTGTGCCTCCTGAAGATGCACCTCCTGAAGATGCACCATAGGCACTAAAAATGTTGTGTCGACACTTTGTGATGTGCACCCCTAGCCTGCGCCTTGGGCGCAAATTTTCGCATGTCGACACTTTGTCTTTGTGAGCCCTAGCTTGTGCTTGTGCGGGGCACATCCATTTTGTGTTGACATCTTTTTACCTCGTGCCCTTAACTCGCGCTGTGGCGCATCCATTTTTGTGTTGACATATTTTTACTCGCGCCCTTAACTGCGCTAAGGTGCATCTATTTTTTTGTCGACATATTTTTACCTGCGCCAAGGCGCATCCATTTTTGTGTCGACATCTTTTTACCTACACCCTTAGGTTGGTGACACAATAAATGTCGGGGTTTGAGTTTCTTTGATTTCTATATTCTTCTGTTTGTCTATATCTACCTAGGGGGGAAGATGTATACAATAGAAACCTTTAACATACTTTGAGCTTGCCATGATGAACCATCAAGAGGGAACTATTCAGTCAAAAGAGCCATTCATAAAATTTTAGGAGCTAAATACTACTGGCCTTCAATACAAAAAGATGTCAAAATATATGTATGGTAATGTGATAGGTGCAAACATATGGGGAAACCAACATTGTTAAATGAAATGCCTCTTTAACCGCAAATAGTTCTAGAACCATTTGAGAAGTGGGAATTATATTTCATTGGACCAAACAATCCACCTTCTCAAGGGAAATAATATATCCTTGTGTGTATAAAATAAGTGCGCTAAAGTCAAGGCTCTTTAGTATGCTAGGGATGAAAAGGTGGTGGATTTCTGTACAAACATATTTTTTAGAGATTTGGAGCCACAAGGTCAATTATTTCATATCAAGGGCCCCAATTTATGTCAAATGTAATTATATATATTTTGGAAACTTATCAAATAAGGCACACTTTGAGTCACCCCCTTACCACCCTCATTCCAACAATCATATTCAAGTGACTAATGGATAATTAGAGAACATCTTAAAATAATAGATGTTTCAAGGAAAAATTAGGTGTAAAGGTTTCTAGAGGTGGTACGGGTGTATAACACAACTGTAAAACACATATGGGATTTACTCCATATGAGTGGTATATGGGAATAAACTTATCTTCCCATAGAATTTGAGATACAAAAATTGAAGACAATGTAGATGTAGGAATTGAATTGTCGGAGAGGCACAAAAATAAGAATTATCCAACTAAAAGAGTTAGATGAAATGAGATTGAAATCATTACATAAAAATGAACTAATGCAATATTAGAGACAATGTGACATGAGTGCCACATCAAATAGAAAACATTTCAAAAAGAAGAGTGGGATATGTTATTTGATTCGAAGTATAAAGATTTCAAGGGGAAAGCTGTAGGCCAAATGGATGGGTCCATACCAAATAGAAGAAGTATACAACAACGATATTATTCAACTAGTTCTTATTGATGGTAAATGAAGGGTAATCTTTGGTTAATGGTCATAGACTACATCTATACTAGAAACCGGTGTTATGAAAAGATTTTAAAATGCGAGATGCAAGATAACTTAGCTCGAATTGCTTAGAGGAGGTCACCTCATCTAAGCTACCTACGAGCTACATTATTTTCTTAAAATGACAATAAGAGGGATATGGTTGAAAACTATAGATGGCGACGATCTTCCTTCCAAAATAAAATAAAAAATAATAATGATAAATTTTTATTGAAAACTAGTGATGGTAGTCACCTCATTCCGAAGTATGTCATGTAGGTTTGAAGTAGTACAATAATTGGATATTTGACATTGAAGGAACTGTGCATTAGTGCAAAATCACAAGCACCCACGACGCACATCAGGCTTCTAGGTTGATGTTCAGGCATCCAGTGTGATTGCACAACATGGAAACCTCTCTCCAAGCGTGGGACTTGTGAAACCGAGAGAGGAATCTCCAGAGAAGGCTGGTTCCTGCTCCTAAACTACCTGCCACAAGCTATTCCAGTGCATGCAAGCTAATCTAATCCTAATCTAACCATGCCAAGGAGACAGAGAGAGAGAGAGAAGGGAAAAACAGCAAAAGCCTACACTAAAACGGTGATACACCAGAGAAGGAGGATGTTGAACATCTATCAAAACTGCCATGGGACAAAGAGAGGTGAGCAATGGGAAGGATGGACAGATGCATCACAGGCCCAAGGATAGATTTCACACAGAAAATGTCCCAAAACTCCATGAACACAGCTCCAAACCTGCAATGAACATTTAGACATGCACAGATACCTGCAAATGAAGAGAGGCAAGGAGAGAACAAGCAAAAACGAGAGAGGATGGACAGATGCATCACAGAACACGTTTTGTTGCTCCAGAAGTTTGCACAGAACATCATTCCATTAGTAAAAGGCAAAAAACGCCATTACAGAGCAGGGAGGAGGCTCGAACTCCATTTTCAACCCTAGAGAAGAAAAGAAGGGAGGGCCGAGCCGAAAGAATGAACAACCTCTTTTTTTTTTTTTTAAAATGAGCCAAATCTGGCTTTTACATTGCATGGGTCGAGCCCAGGGGACAGAAAACGTGGGAAAACGTGCAAGCCCATTCCTCATTGACTGCAGATGCATTAAATCAGCATGGAGGATCTTACCAACCCATACCCTGTCACTTTGAGTGATTTTGGAGGAGAATGCGACCCATTTGTATTAATTTGGCCGCTAAAATGTCACTTCTGGCCGTGCAGAAGAAGAATGCGACCCATTAGCATTAAAACGGGTTGTTGAAAGGTCGCTTCTGGCCATTACCACACGTCAGAGCCGTTTCTTGATTTTCTCTCTTCAGACTACACCAAAACTCGAGATTGATCCCAGAATCATGTAGAGCATCTCATGACTTTCCGTTGATATAAAGAAGCGTGGAAATCCGAGCTCTAGATCAAAAGATATGGAGATCTCGAAGATTTAGGCACGCAACAGAGCAAAAGCGAATTTTAAAATGTTTTCCCGCTCTTCGCCATCCGGGACGACACGTGGCACGTGCTGATTGGACGAGCAATTCTCTCTCCTCCGTCTTTCGCGGGCTTTCCTTTTGAAATTGCTTGTGGGCCCCTTAAACTTGGACACGTGGCGCCATTTCATTGGTTCGGTTGGTAGCTTTCGATAACTTCGCCCCTTTGACCTTTGACTTTTTCTCCTGTGAGGACACGTGGCGGTTTCTGATTGGTCCTCGGCTCCTTCGGCTCCTTCGCGTACTTCGTCTCCATTTGTCCCGGATGTCCCATTTGATTTTGGGCCCTTTGTGCTCATTTCGGGACGGTTCGGGCATTTCGCGTCCATTTGTCCCAGATGTCCCATTTGATTTTGGACCCTCTGGACTCATTTCGCCGATTTGGCTTTTGCATTTTTGGCCCGCTAGTCCCACTTTGCTTCGGACTGACTTGACTCTTTTCGGCCGGTTCGGCCGGTTCGCGCCTTTTTGGCCCGATTGTCCCATTTGATTTTGGACTGTCTGGCCCTTTTTCGGCCGGTTCGCGCCTTTTTGGCCCGATTGTCCCATTTGCGTCCCTCTCAGCAGTTAGCCAATTTTTTCTCGGTCGAACCGGCATTTCGCGCCCGCCGCGTACTTTTGTCCCAGATGTCCCTGTTGCTTCTGGTCTGTTTGTGCTTACTTGGCCGAGCCGGCAGTTCGGCCTTTTGTCCCAAATGTCCCGATTGCCCCTAGAGACTAGGACTTAGTCATTTTATGATTTTTTCTGGATCAACCTACTTGCCTTCTGCTGACCTTTTTCGCATTTTCTCGAGCTTGCTCTTTTCCTCTCGAGACAGGGAACTTAGAAAATATTTGAGGGGACTCTAAAGAACATGATTTTGGCCCCGAATCAATCAATTTTCCTAGGACTTGAATATTTTGATGCATGTTATCAAAATTACCCAGGGGGAGGTGAAATTTTGACAACGGGAACATGTGACAAGATGGGAAATGATAAGGTAGGTTCCAAACACTTCTTTTAAGTTAGAGAAAAGTTTAATTATGATAGAACTAATGGTTAGTTAGTTCGATGTATAATCCTTCCTTTTCCACAAACTCTCTCACGCTTCTCATGATTCTCGCATGTTTTCCACTACTTGTAATCTAACCGACCTCATTCCAATTGCCTAAATTCTAGCTTTGGACTAAAATTTCCCTGTAACTCCAAACAAGTGCAACACTAACCCCCAAACCTATGCGGGACCATCACTACTCCTATTCTTACATGTTAGAACATTAATCTTAAGTAGGGTTTAAATCCCTCTTAAGTGTTCTTATGTTATAAACTTTAGTTTATAATTTAAATTGATTAATTAAATCAAATTTTAAAGTGGAGGGGTGCTTCATGAGAAGACACACCCATAAAAACCACTTGTATAGGGATCTCAGGGCTTGGTAAAATCAATCAAATTGAACATGTTAAATGGGAGAGAAGTGGATAAAGAAGGTTTTTATTGGACATTGTAAATTTTTCTCGTTAATGGAAATCTATAGTTTTGACCATAATTTTTTTACCTCGTATGAGGTTTTCCACATTAAATATGTGTTCACTATGCAATGCTTAGTCGTTCTTTTTATTATAGTTTAATTCATAATTCTAAATAACTTTGCAATATTTATTTAAGTGCTCAAACCTCAACATGGTACCAAAGCAAGGTGAGTTAAAATTATGTGTCGGTTGGTAGGTGGTTATAACCCACAAGTTATATAAAAGGAGTCCCATTTGGTTTAATTTCACATGCACACTCACACAAAAATTATTTAATCTCTTAAAAGCTAATTTGGAGTATTCGAAAGGATTTTGAGCAGGCTCACTCTACATTAAAGTGCAGATAAGCCTAACGTGTGTAGGAAAATTAAATTTTAAGGTTAATTAGGATGGTTTCCAAATTAAAGACAACTTCCAAATTTATAGGATATTAAAAAAATCATTGGTCGAGACCACTCTCTCGAAAATAATAAACAATAAATTCTTACTATGACCCAGTCATGGACCATTTTGAATATTAAAAGTCTTTAATAAAAGATATATTTTAACCTAAGACCTAACCACTCCACATGCATGGTTCGCGCATAGGATAATTCTTTGTTTTGTGGTTTTGGACTACTTCACCACAATTTGTTAAAACAAATATTAAACCATTCCCTTATTATTCTTATTAAACCATTTTGTTATTCTTGTTTATTATGCGCTTAGCTTATATATTAAATTTATTTCAAAGATACCTCATGACCATTACTTTGGCTTAGTTAATATTTTTTTGGCGCTTAGTTTAATAAATAAATGCTTATTTATCTCAGCCAAGTGTATTGGTCATTGAGAATTATATGGGCATAGTAATATGTTCTAGTTATTGATGTAATATTTTTTTATTTTAAATATTTTTTAAAGTTTTAAATAATAACGTGTTACTTATATAAGTGTAATGTTGCATATAGGTTAATTGGTCTATTTATATTTTTAATAGGAACTTGGTTAAAGGGGTCACGGGTTCAAAACCCATTTTTTTCTAGATGAAGAATTTTTTTATATAACATTTTTTGGTAATTTATAAATTAAATTATAGTCTTATAGTGTATGATAATTTGATTAGTTAAGGTACCTAAAATAAAAAGTTAAATAATTATTAAATTATTCAAAGGGATATATTTTTCATTATTTCTCTTTAATTTAAGATTTATTGAAATGATTCAAAATTGTGAAATTAATCAACAAGTCGACATCCTTGTGTCGTAAGAAATAGGTAGAGGATTAATTGCACGAAAAGGACAAAAACTCTCAAATTTAACACAAGGAGAATTTACTAAACCTTTTGTACAGATTTTTGCTTCCTTAAAACCCTAATTTTTATCAAAAACACAGAATAAGGATTTGAAGTTACACTTGTTTTTTTATAATCTAGTTTTATCTCGATTTGAGTTTGATAGTTTCGTTCAAAATGGGTGTTAATCATTTGAGTATTGACAAGACACAAATGTTGAACGATACTAACTACAACATCTAGAAGATGCAACTGAAAGTAGAATTTATGACACGTAAGATTTGGACTTTTGTGAATGATACGAAGAAGGCATCGGATCGGTAGACAAGCAACAATAAACAACGTATCGCTTTTCAACATAAACTATAAGAAGTGATGTCAATTATATTGTAAAGTGTGTAAGATGAATTTCTACTACACATTGGAAACCAAGAAAGTCGATCGACACTGCAAATTGTTAGAATCAATGCATGAAGGTACACAACTTTCAAAAATTATAAAATTGATTCTTGAATTTAATGACAACTCCCATTAAGGGAGACGAAAAAGTGGTTAATTTTCTATCTAAAATTAAAAACATTAAATCTCAACTAGATGGATGTAATTGTGATTTGATTCATGAAAAAATGTTATAATTTATCATTCAAATGAACATCCATGAAAGGTTTAGGAACTTCATTTCCATTTTAAACTCAAAATATCAAACTGAACAAGATATTCTAGACTTATCTACTCTTAGTGTTCTCCTAATTTAGGAAGAAAAAGTCATGTCAAATATTGATTCAAAGGAGAACACCACTCAGGAAATTCTCACTAAAAATCCTAAGAATAACTTTGATAGGCTTAACAAGAATCAAAAGTTCAAATCAAACTCTAAACCCCGTAGTAAAGATAAGAAAATATGGAATAATCACCTAATAGTCAGTTTTGATGGAAAATGTCATATTTGTGGAAATTTAGACATAAAAAGGAAGATTTTAGGTAAACAAAAACAAACCAAATTTCAAAATAAAAAAGAAAACAAACTAAATCAAAAGCAAAACAAAAATCAAAAGAATATAAAAACCTAATGTAGTTGCCTTATATGATGCATTAATTCACAAAGAAAATGAATGGATCTTATATAGTGGTACGTCTGGGTACATGACTTATAAATATGATATTTTGTCATATATAAAAGAATGTAATGATAAAATCTATCTTGGTGATCATTCCATTCTCGATGTTCAAAGTCAAGGAAGAGCTAAAGTTTTCAATGGTTTTATAAATGATGTTTTGTGTGTTCCTAAACTAAAAATGAATTTGCTATCATGTTCACAACTAACTCAAAAAAATATAGTTTAATTTTACTAAAGGATAAATGGTTTATTAAAAATAAGTTATATGTTAATATTGCAAAAGGCATACAAAAGAATGATTTATATGTATTTAAAGGTTTTTCTTTTGCTTCATGCCTTTCTACTCAAAATAGGAATACTTTATAGTTGTGGCATGAAAGGTTAGGTCATGTTAACTTTAGGAGCATGTATGACATTTCTCATCTTAACCTTTTTGTTGGCCTACCACCTATCTCTCATGCTTGTGAAACTTGTGAAGGGTGCTTACATGATAAGTAGTCTGCAAATCTCTTCCATAATAATCATGAAGCTAACTCCTCGAGAACCTCCGGAATTGGTCCACACTGATGTTAGAGGACCTTTAGAAGTTCCTTCCCTAAACAAATATTTATATGTTAATTTCATTGATGATTATTCTCACATGATTTGGTCATTCTTTATTAAAAACTAATAAGACGTTTGATCTAGATTTAAAGAATTTAAAGCTCTAGTTGAGAATAGTTCTAGTTGTAAAATCAAAAGACTTATAATAGATAATGGAGGAGAATATATTAGTAAAGCATTTGATTCAATTTGTATCAAATGTGGAATACAAAGGGAAATAACTACTCCCTACTCTCCTCAACAAAATAGTATAGCGCAAAGGAAAAACTACACTATTCTTGAAATGGTCAGAACCATGTTTTACTCAGTTCAAGTTCCTAAATTTCTATGGGATGAAGCTATGAATAATACTATTCATATTCTAAATAGAGTCCTTACTAAATCCCTATTTCAATCTACTCTTATAGAAAAATGAACTAATGAGAAACCTAGTGTATCTCATCGATAATCTATTGAAGCCCTTCCTCTATCTTCATTCTTAAAGCTAAAAAGGAAGAAGTTAGATCAAAACTCCTATCCTTGCATATTTGTAGGCTATTAGAGTAAAACAAAAGGTCAAAAGATATATGATCCTACAAAATGCAAATTTATTGAGAAAAATAATATTAAAATCCTTGAAAAACCTTTTTGTAATTCATCATTTATTTCTTTAATTTATCCATCTATGGTGATTCTAATGAATTGTAAACCAATGATCTTGATGAATGTAATGAAGAAAAAATAGATTGTAATAACAAGTCTATAATTGAACAAGAGTCTCTTCCTATATCCTATATAAAAAAATATCTAAATGGGCTTAGTATCTACTTCAAAACTCTAATCTTGATAACCTTAGTAATGGAACCCCAATCTTTTTAAGATGCATTTCATGATGAAAGATGGGTGAAAGCCATGAAAGTTGAATATTTTACTTCAATTAAAAATTAGTCTTGGGATCTTGTCCTTCCTCCAGAAAAATATAGTATTTTTGGCTCTAGGTGGCTTTACAAAATCAAGTATAAGGACGATGTCAATATTGATAAGTTTAAATCCAGTTAGTAGTTTGCAAGTTTACTCAAAACCCAATTTTGACTATGTAGAAAAATTTGCACTCGTTGCAAAAATGAGCACAATTAGGATTATTATTGCCTTAATCGATCAATATGGTTGGTTTTTGGCATATTAAATGTCATTGAATTTTATATGACAACCCCATTGAAATTTTTTTCCTTTTTGGTAAAATTGGTTAAAGTTGCCTAAATTGTCAAAATTGGCAAAATTGCTCATTTTGAAGATCAACTTCAAAGTGGAAAGTTTTAGGAGCCTCAAAGTGCTTGAGAATTATTGGTTATATTCATTAGAAATGTATAAAAGTATTCTCCATGATGATATGAATTAGGAAGCATTCTGGAAACTTTTGGATGGTCTTGGGAAAGTTTTCCTCACATGCACTTTTTGAGAAAAAGGAATGTGTATACTTCTTTTAAGATTCAACTTCAACGAAGGGTTTGGGAGCCTCGTGAAGTATCAAGAGGACATATCCAAATAATTGGAAATATTTTTGAGCCTACTTAATGATGGAATAAGTGTGATAAATTTTTGGGAACATTAAAAAGGAGAAACTCTTCAGATGCTAATGTAAGGTAGCCTTTTTGCATTGGTTTTTGCATGGGATATTATGGAAACCTCGGGTGGAGTTGTGAACCAATTACTATCTCAAGTGGAGTTATTTTAAATTCTAGTCAGGACCCATAAGTTTTTTTAGCCCATGCCTTTTGTAAACTACTTTTGTAACTTAGCTCACCGACGCACCACTCTAGGTGAAAGGGAGGGTATATGTAAAAATTACTAAATAAACAATTTTAGGAATCCAAAATGAGTTAATTGGATTCATTTGAAAATTTACATGTAAATTTATATATTGGACGGCCAAAAACCATCAAGTTTTGATCTTGGTGTGAAGAAAACAAATTCGAAAGTCACTCAAGGGTTCAAATCATGCTCTAGAGAAACACTTAAGTGATTTTGCATGCTTTTGGTGTCCTCTTATGCCCTTGGTGCACATTTGAGGTGAAATTGCACCTAAAAAGTGCACCTCACTCTCATTTGTCCAATTTCCCAACTCAAATACATAAGAGAGAGGCCTAAAAAGTGCACTTTATGACTTGTTAAGTGTTTTAAGTGATGGTGGGTCCCGCATCTTCCTCCAAGCACACATTATAACCCCTCTTTAGTTAAATTTTGAGGTGAAATTTCACCCCAAAAATACACCAATTTCTAATTGGTCAAAAAATCTCACGTGCATACATGCCAAGTTAGTTTTAAAACATGGAAAAAGTGTTGTGCTTGTGATGCGCATCCATATTTATCATCCCATCCACCCTCCATGACACACTTTAACCTCTATAATGCACCTTGGGAACACATATGAGGTTAATGCACCTGGGAAGTTGCGAGGAGGAAAAGCTTATGAGAATCTTTGGTTACGAGGCAAAGTGGAAGGTTATATTTGCATCCATAGTTTAAAGTAAAGCTTTCATCATTTAAAATAGAATATATTTCTTCTACACAGATAAACAACTACATCCGGTTGTTTATTTGTTTTAGATTTGTTAATTAGAGTAGAAGCTTTTATTTCCTCATTTCTTCTTAAAATCCAGAAAAGAACAAAAATATTCATTTCATTAGATTAAAAACTTTTTATTGTTTTATTGCACTTATATCTTGTAAAATAACAAAAACATAAAATGGTATCAATTTAAATAGGTTAGTTGTTATTTATTAAATTAGATATTTCAAATACATGACCATCAATGGTCCCGAACAAGAACGTACATACATAAGTGATCCAAGGGTACCACAACCGAACGGTTCCGAGTTGCTCACGAACATAGATACGGGACTCCATCTTCTTGTCCTTAGAATGCCAGTTTGATACATCGAGAATATTTAATAGTTAAACATCCTAAACATCACAATTTGATAAGGTCTATGAGTTCTAGACTGCCCCACGGTAATAAGGTTTAGATATTCACATGACCATACAAGGACCCTAACAACCAAGAACATATGGTAGCGATCCTAAAGTCCCACAACTAAATGCACCTAAATTACTCATGGATATCAATTCATTTCTACATATGTCACAAGATATCATATGCTAATTGAACATTCTGAATGAGCAAGATCACTGAACCCTCGCATTTTGGACCGCTCCTACCAACCGGATATGATTTCGTGAAGCTAAACCTTTCTCGCTTGTTCTATGACCCTATCTAGTATATTTATGAAGCTCCCATTGGTTTCCCATGAATTCCACAACCGGTAAAAGGATCTCCAAAGAGATTGCTATTGATGGAATCTCTGTGTATCTATCCTTTCGAGATCCATATATAAGACCAATTCGGGTTAGAAGGGATTTCCATGTGCTTGACAAATAGATACCACTATTACGCATCGAAGACATTTTTTGCCTTGACAACTTGTCCATACCATTTACGCACATATTTTCCCACTTCCACATTTTTATATCATTTAGTCATCCACATTTCCACATCGGTTGCCTCGACACGACCTCGAGGAGTTGAGTGCGTTGAAGGTCACATGTCGATTTTCATCTGTACAAATTGGTGAACCCAACATGAAGATCTAGTCTCTTTTCATTTCCATTTATTTCATCCATCTTCTCCTTCTCCCATTATTCTATGGGTATTTATATACCCCTTGAATATGTGGGGACAAGACGGTTACGAAAATCCCATTTTGGGTCTTGAAGCATATTATTACTAGATGGGTAGGAAACAATAGTCGCCCTCACTATCGGCATGGGTTGAAAACTACTCAACTCATCTCCCTGTGTCTAAAACCTCCTCCTCAAGGGACCAACCATGGATCCTCAATAAGGATCGAGGAAATTGACCAGCTTACACACACACAATAGCCTGAACCCTTAAGTTCTAATAATATGACATTTATTGGAGAGTTAGGCTCATCTCCTCGGGTTTTGTTTAGACCGCAAATCAGTATGCAGTTTGATCAACTCCCATTACTAAATGAGGAGTATTTAGCACGTTATGCCCAAAGTGAGAAATGATTCTAAAACATAGATAGGATGCAAGGACATAGTGATGTCTTACTTCATAATAACACCTCTACCCCTCTTATAACAGAAAACATTCCTAATGAGGGGTGGAAAAACAATGAACAATTTATAGCAGGATATCACACACCTTTGCCACCTACCAAGGTTCAACAATGTATGCTAAAACAAAACAACTGTGCCATCATTAGGTGAGGTCATATCGACACCTTTGGTGGATAGGGTTAGAGAATTAGAACTCACCCAAGCTACTCATGCTTCATCTACTGGCACTGGGCAAGGGAAGATTCTCCATCATTCATGAATTATGGCCAAATGCCTCTTCTTTTGAATCCTTCGGTCTATATGGGCATTCTGGCCCTAGGAATCTTCTCATTGGGTCAGAACCTTTGGTATGCCCCCTTATGCTTCATACGAATATCCTGATAGGCACCATCTGGAAGTGCATTCCTAAATGCCATCCCAATTTGGAAATGCAACGTTCCTTGACTTTGTGCCCCCAACTCTCGTATGAAAGTAATTTCCCCCATATATACATATGTATTTGAAGTCACCACAGGGGGACATGTACTCTTACCTTGGCCCATATGGTCAGCCACATGGGATGCCATATGCCCCAACAAATGTATATGCTGCACCATATCAATAACCGATTCCTTCTTCACCTCCCCAATAAGGATAATCAATGGTCAAGTATTACGGAGTAGGGACCTACTCTAAATATCTCAAGGAGCCCATTGACTTCTCCATATGGAGTGTCATACTCCCAAGGCCTCTACCAGACCTTCCTAAATTTAAAGGGGAGGGAGATCCAAATGTGCACATCAAGGTGTATACAACTACCATTTGAGAGCTACTCCCATGGGATGTAGTCATTGCAAATATATTCCCTAAGAATTTAGAAGGTATTGCTCTCGACTGGTATTATAGGATACCTAAGGCTTCGATACATTCTTTTAAACAACTCGTGTCTAATTTTATTAAATATTTTGACATGAATAAATTGCTAAGGACATGAATCAGGGAATTCTGCATATAAAACAAGATCACAATGAGTTCACTTTGCATTTCATCTAGAGATGGTGGTAAGTCCTCTATTCTTCGGTAAGTGCTCCTAACATGGATCAGGTAGAGCTCTGCGACCTATTCCTTTACTCTCTTAACGGGAAATGAAGGAAGAATTCTTGAAATTCCCTCTAAGGAGCTATGAAGAAGTGTTGGAAGAGCCCTCCGCATTGATCGGGCATCGATAGATAGTGATCGAAAGGCCTACAACTCTAACTAGATATTGATCACTCTCAATCGGGGCAATTCAAGATACCCTAAAGCAACACAAACAAAAACTAAGGACCTAAGGTCCTCAACAAGAATCATGGTGTTATTGACCGGAAAAAAGCCAAACATTATCAACACCCCAAACACAAACAACGTTAACAATAACATAAATGGTAATAAATAGAGGAGTACCAACTTTACTCCCACAATCAACGTAGTGGAATTCAATCGTTACCCACCACAACAATAAAAAGTTCGAGAGCTTGAGGTTCTAACTAGTACCCAAGCGGGTACCCAAACCAATATAAAAATAAGGGACAATGGCCTTCGAACTTCAATTGCAATAACCAATAGTTGAACAATAATAATTAAAACTTTGGGCCGTAGAAAAACACAAGCCAAATACCTCGGGATTATGATCTTGACCTATGTTGTGGTTTCCATAGGGTCCGAGGGCATGATGCAAGAACATGCCATGATTGTAACACATTCCTACAATGCTTTCTAGAATACCAAAGATAGATCTTTGTCGAGATGTTTTTGAAAATCCTATGACACCGAATCAAAATAATTGCATGGGGCCTATATCCCCTCAGACCACACCACTCAAGATCTTTAATGATCCCCTTCCAATGTGCCCCAACAACTGTAAGTTGGACCCCAACAGCTTGAACAAGGGTTTCTCGACAGGGAAAAAATGATCATGAAGATTTGACTTCATTAAACCCATTGGTGGCTCCCCGTTGGATGGTTGCCAATAGAATAAGATAGTAGGTCTACTAGAATTAGAAATCGAACCTCGAGATAAATGCAGCTACTAGAGCTTGAGATTACGCTTCATGACCAATTCCTATTTACCCATCTATATTAGACGATATTCATTAAACGCTTTTAAATCCGGTGGGAGCTTATGACTTGATCAATTATTTGACAAAGACCTTTTCTCACATTTCCTTATTGGATTTATTGAAGAAATCCTTTACTCATAGAGCTACTTTATTAGAAGCATTGGGTCTTGGACACTTGATCAATGTCACTCCTCCTCTGGAGGCACAAATAAATCACATAGACTTTGATGTATACCCTCATGGGAAACTAGAAAGAGATGTTGGATTTGTATTCGACATCAGTAAGATACCCACTAACACTGAAATAACACATAGAGGTGATCCAAATTTGTATCTACAAGTTTTGATTTACAATAATTACGTAAAGCACACGATGATTGATGATGGGGAAACAATCAACATTGTCCCCTTTTATTTTCTCTAGAAGTTAGGTTACGGAGAGACCAATTGCTCTTTAACAAGAAACATGTTGAGAGGGTATGATAGCCTCAAGGTAACATCGATAAGAACCATAGTGCTGCTAGTTACCCTGGGGCCCAAGATGATCCTCACATATTTTTATATTATAGATCGGAAATAAACTATAATATGATTCTCAGTCATCCATGGATACATCACATGAAGGCAATCCCTTCAACATTGTTTTAGGAAGTAAGATTCCTTCATTTGGGGAAAGTCTTCATTACGCAGGGTGACCCAAATCCCTTTGACATACACCTAGCTAACCTAAAGAAGAGACTTGGAGTACATTCTAAGTTTGAGCTCCCCACAAACCAATTGAACAAGCCAACAAGTTCAACACTAGAGACCAAATTAATTCCTACCACAAAGTTAGAGACTATTGGGTTGATCGAAGGAATTTTGGCGGTCAAGGATGAAGGTGATGTCATGGAGACGATATCAACAAAAACAATGGTGAAGATTGTAGAAATTTTGGAGAATGATTTACCCATTCTCCTTCCATTGATTCCATGGGCATAGGACACGCTCTGGGACTCGGATATCTTCCTGCCGATGGGATTTACATGGTTAAAGTCTCAGAAGCAAGGGAAGAAGATACAAATAGTGATTCAATGTCAATCTTCCCAAGAAACTGTTGGACTCTCAATTTTGACAGAGCTAAGTGTCACTTTGGTGTTGGGGCAGGTGTGATTCTCACCTCTCCTGAGGGGAAGGTCCCACCTTTTACTTTCAAACTAGATTTCAAATGTATGAATAATGGTGTAGAATACGAGGCTCTCCTTCTTGGTCTCATATTGGCCAAAAGGATTGGTGCTTGTAACATTAGAGTACTTGGTGATTCATAACTAGTCGCTAATCAAGTATCAAAAGTATATGAGACTAGGGTAGAGCACTTACAACTCTATAAAGTTATTGTACTCAATTTAAGAAAGGGTTTTGACTTCATTTCAATTGAAGCCATTCCACATGAGAAAAACCTTCTTGTTGATTCCATAGCTACTTCTGCTTCCTACTTCTATCCAAGCAAAGAGTTAGAAGATACCAACTTCATGCTTTTGTTTCATCTTGAACCTTTAGATCAAAAAATTCCAACAAATCTAATTTTGGCATACGTTGAGGTTGAGAATGAGCCTACTACCCTAGATTATGCAGAGAATGATGAAGCTATCTTAGGGTATCTTAACACTTACATGGATTTACATCCCCAACACCATAAGAGAGGCTTCGCTCTCATTCCTCACTCTTCCTCCTATTTTGGAGATCACATGATGGATCCTTCTTCCTCGGAGGATCTTGAGATTTTTGAGATAGAAGAGGAAGGGGAATTAGAAATACCTCTAACCCCACCTGATTTTAAAGAGGGTAATGCCTCTTTGATTGAAGGAATGATCGATATCAATATTGGGATGAAGAAGGACCCAAAAATATTGAAGTTAGGTTCTTCGATTATTCTTGAAGAAGTGGAGATACACACAAAAATACTTAAAGAGAATTCAAAAGCCTTTACACTTAATTAGAAAGAAATGATAGGAATTTATCCTCATGTGGCAGTTCAATTCCTAGTGACCAAGTCTGACGCTAAGCCCATCAAGCAAAAATCTAGACCTATGAAACCCAAGGTGGTGCTAATGGTCAAAGAAGAAGTTATGAAACTCATATAGGTGGGGTTTATCAAACTGTTTATTGCTCAATATGGGTGTCCAACATCTTCCCCGTTCTTAAGAAAAATGGAAAAATTTGAATCTGTATTGACTTTCAGGATGTCAACAAAGCATGCCCTAAGGATGATTTCCCATTACCATCCATTGATTTTATCATTAATGCAACAGATGGTTATGAGCTATTGTCCCTAATGGATGGATTCTTTGGGTACAATAAAATTAGGATCTTCGAGGAAGATCAGAAAAAGACAAAATTTATAAATCCTTGGGGAAACTATTGCTACACAGTTATGTCATTCGGTCTCAAGAATGCTGGTGCCACTTACCAATGGGAAATGACTTACATATTCGATGATATTATTCATAAGATTGTAAAATCCTATGTTGATGACCTTTGGCTAAGGCCATAAAGTGTTGTGATCACCCTGAGGTGATTCACATCATCCTCTCTCGTCTAATCGAATACGGTGTTACACTGAATCCGAGAAAAATGCGTGTTCGGTGTGATGAGAGGAAATTACTGGGATACATCATCTCTTCACAAGGGATTGATGTAGATCCAACCAAAATTTGAGTAGTGATGGAAATGGTTCCACCATTAGATGAATTAGGCATTAGGTCTTTTCTTAGAAAGCTTGATGTAATCCAAAGGTTCATTTCTTATTTGACCTTTTCCATTCATCATATAAAAAATTATTGAAAAAGGATTACCGCAACATACGGAAGGAAGGGTGTCATGAGGCATTTGAGTTGGTCAAATGATTCCTACTATCGGCTCCCACACTCATTCCTCCCAAATTGGATCGCCCTCTCATTTTGTATTCACGGGCTACAAATGTCTCATTAGCCTACATGTTATCTCAAGAAGATGATGACAAATGAGAGCGTTTAGTCTTCTTCATCAGTCGTACATTTCTTGACTATGAGACACACTATACATAGGAAAAGAAAGAATACACAGTAGAGAAATAATTCCTTGTTATATTTTTTCGCAATGAAGTGGTTAAGACACTACATGCTTAACCAAGAAATAAGGGTCATTGTTAAGACATATCATTTATGGACGTTTCTAACACAGGGTTCTTTATCTAAGAAAGATGGACGTTTCATGACTCTGATGGGTGAGTTCAAATTAACATTCATTAACCAAAAGTATCTTTGAAGGAAAAATCATCGATTACTTAGTTAGCTAACAACCCATTGGATGGAGGTTATCTAATTAACTTATATTTCCCTAACGAATGCATATACTATGTCAAAACCAAGCCTCCCATTTCTGTGTGCCCATGGTATTATAATATCATTAACTTTATTGTGGACCATGCATACCTTGAAGGGGAAAACTCACAACAAATAAGATGGCTACGCATCATATCCTTTGAATATGTAATCATAGAACAAGTGTTCTATCATAGAGAATTCGATGGAATTTTGCTAAGATGTGTTGACGAAGATGAATATGAAAATATCCTCTATGAATCCCATAGCGGAGTATATGGAGGTCACTTCGGGTTCATGCCACTACCAGAAAGATACATTGAATGGGATATTTATAGCCTACATTAGAACATGATGCAGCAGAGTATGTGCGTAAGTTCCACAAGTGTCAGGAGTTCTCTCATGAGATCCACATACCTGCCCAAGCTTTGTAATCAATTTCTACACCATGGCCCTTTTCCACATGGGGCCTGGATTTGATAGGGAAATTCTCTCCCTCGTCAATAGATGACCATAATTTCATAATCATGACCACTGAATACTTCACCAAGTGGGTAGAGGCAATGCCTCTTACCATCGTACCAAGATGTGTAATTGCAAAGTTCATTTTGAACCAAATTATCTGTAGGTATGGGGTCCCACAAGTCATTATCTCTGATAATGGTATGTATTCAAGAATGAGGAAGTGCATGAATTATGTGAAAAGTTCAAGATAAATCACCACATGGCTTCTCTCTATTACCCTCAAGCCAATGGATAGGATGAGGCAACGAATAAGACGTTGAAGTCCATTCTCTGGAAACTATAAAGGAGAATAAACACAAGCGATACTTAAAGTTATTTCCAGCCTTATGGGCCTATAATACATCAATAAGATCACCAACAGGGGTAAACCTTATTCTTTGGTATTTGGTTCCAAAGCGGTCTTACCGCTTGAATTTGAAATACCCAGTCTCGGATTTCACTACAAGGAATTCTAGTAGAAGAAGGTTATCTCTCGGTTGGAAAGCCTTGATGAAACTCGACTTAATGCCGAGAAGAGACATAAAGCTTACATTGACTGGATGTTCTGTAGTATAAAAAGAAAGTCTATGAACAAAAAATATGTGAGGGAGACTTGGTATTAAGACTTGACAAATGGATAGATAATAAAATCGATGAAGGAAGGAAGTTCAGGCCCAAGTGGTTTGGCCCATATCGAGTCATAGAGGACTATAAGAATGGGGCATATCACATGTGTAAACTAGAAGGTGAGGAATTTGGTGAATCCACCAATTTACTTCACCTAAAGCTCTATTACACATGATTCATTAGAACTTCCACATGTATATCATCAAATACACATTACATTATCATCCGTTGGCTCATTTTATCAAACATGTAATCAAAGAACTTATTTTCAAGTAACTTTCCAAAAACTTCTGAAAATAGTGGCAATCATATAAATCAAATATCTTCAAGTATCCATAATATGATCATCAATATTTCTTGTCACTTCATCAACTCATCATGACAAGATGAAATTTTGACACTAATCCTACCAAGGCCTGCATACTTGGTTTTTCCCATATTTTCCTTAAAGCATAGGTGATTTTACCCATAGTCTGGTCTAGAAGCTTCATGATGTCACATCTTTCCCAAAACAAAGACCTCTTTGGTAGCAAAATCATTCTAAACATTTTCACCTGGGATGCTTTCTCACCTATCTTAGCCTTCAGTGTTTATACCTCACATCTTACTGGTTGCATGGGGTTGAGGGTATAGGAAATCTCTCCTTCCAAAAAGTACAACTTAGAAACTTAATATTTTTATATATTTCAAGTCAAAATCAATCAAAATTTTAATTTACACACTTCTTTTCCCCACTAGCCTTTGGTGTTGATCCTACGCCACTTATGAGTGGTATGGGGTTGGGAAAGGAGGGAAGTGCCCTTACTCACCTATGCCTTGTCCTTGATGATGAACCCATGATTCCTAATGGTAGCATGAGGCAAGGTGTCGGGGGATCTACAAATAAATTAGTAAGTTAAAAGCAATTTCATTCAATAAAAGTTCTTTGAAAATCTTAAAATCCCAAGAAAAGTGAATTAGGTGTGTATGTTCCAAGAGGGTTAAAACATTCAAACCATATTTTTCAATCAAGAGGCCATCTACGGATCTAATTATAGATAAAATTGCAAGCAATCACATTCTAGGCTATGTAGTAAACTATGTGCAAAGTTAGGTTGTAGGTCCCTAATTGGATTTATGTCAAAATCTTGTCTTTCTCTCATCATTTCCATTTATGTCAAAACCATACAATTCACATCCCTCTTGGCTCTCGGTGTTGAGCCCTCACATATTATTAGTTGCGTGGGGTTAGGAGTGGAGTGAGTTCATTTTATTATCATATCATTATTCATCACACATTGCCAAAACAAAAAGAAGTACCAAACATTACTTGAAAAGCTAAAGTTCAACATTACAATGTCTGCATAATCATCACATATCAACATTACAAAAACAACAAAAAGAATCATTCTATTAGCATTCATCATCCATTGCATGCATTCTGAAAAGCATATAAAATCAAAAATTCTAAACATCTAGAGTACACATGCAAAGCAAACCACAAATGAAGTCAACTTTATGCAAAGGATAACCAAGCCAAAAAAATAGGTATATATATATATATATATATATATATATATATATCATAATAAGTCAAGTTTTTGTACAATTCCATCACATGCTAGGTGTGGTAAAAACGCTTGCAATGAGCACAAAAATACAAAAACATCATATATGCCTCACAAAATGGCATCAAAGCAATAAAGGCTCAACAACCTATCCCTCTCATGGGAATCGAAGATGGTGGTGCGTGGTGCGGCCAAGAATCCTATTACAGCTACGGTGGCGGGAGTACACGATTAATGTGAGTGACCATTAGAGTGGCCATAAGCTATGGTGTCACTACGTGAGTTACTCCACCTCATCAATCTCTTTGCCATCTCATATGTAAAAATATTCTTGTCTGGGTAGCTAAGATCTCCGTTGCCTTCCAAAGAGGCACAAAAACGTTTGTGTGCCAACCAGCCTGTAGTGGCTGCCCCACATCTACTAGGAGATCCTCTCGAGTCTTCCCCATAGGGATGAGAAAAAATATCAACACAAATATGATGAATAAGATCTCGCTAGCATTCAAAAATGGTAGCAAAACATTGAAAATAATGACGAGTTATAAAACCATAAAAACCAAAAAAGAAAAACAATGTGTAATGAATAACATTTCTAGCAAATACGGTCGAGAAAAGAGTGTTCAAATACTAAAATCTCTAGGCATCCATGTAGGATTGGCTGGTGCAATGGTGATGGTGCTTGCTTCACTGCAGCACCTCCCTGTTCCTCTCTCAATCCTCGAAGAAACATACGCCCCATGACAAACTCCTTGTCTCCACCTCCCTCATGAAGAAGTGGCTCCTCGAAACTAATGTCTCCATCTCTGCCTCCGTCTCCTCTCTCTCAACCATAGATATCTCCTGAGTATCATACCACTATGAGTCACTCTCCTCCTCCTCTTTGTGAGTCTCTTCACCTACCTCCTCTCCTATCTCCTCACCGCCTCCTCTATTGTCTCCTCACTAGTATCCTCCCCTATCTCCACCTCGGCCTTAGAATCCACATCAATGGGTATCTCCTGCTCCTCCTCCCACTATGAGTGGGCATGTCCTTAATCGAAGGAGTGGCATTGGTTGAGGTGCTCATTGAGCACGAACAACCTGTCTCACTATAATGGGAACCCCTAGAGTCACAACAGTCCAACCATGGTCACCCATAGGGCCTCCTCGAGACTCCCTAATGCTCCTATACACAACTTCCATGGGAGGAAGAATATCAATATAGGGAAAATTGAATTGTTGAGGAACTCTATCAAATGGGTGAATCTCCACCCTCCCGATCTGTCCACTAACTATCTAGTAGTAGCACAAATAACCATAGTAGTCTCGTCTTGTCCCCATACTCCTGCCATATCTTGGTAGGGTGTGGTAGTAAAGTTAGTTGTAGTCAAGGTGGCCACTAGCTGATGTGGTACTCTCAGAACTTACATGTCAGTCCATCTCATGGCCCTGATGGCCCTTGGGTCTTGTACCCCAACTCCCCTTTGATAGGGGATGATCCTCTCATATACCCACTCATCACTAGTGTGGGATGGCTCAATGATTGTCCCTGTAACCTCACCACCCAATATAAATCATGGTATGTGGTCCCCAAGATATCTTATCCCTAGGCATAAGTTCTCATATCTTGCTCAATTTGCATCACAATCGGGGCCCAACAATACAATAACTTATCCCCGCCCTTATCTCCTATCAACCGTGAAGCCAAAATACCCATGATGGCCTTGTGGAGTGTAGGGATAGGAGCGGTGGATATAGAAAGAAGCCTCATACCCTGCTTGGTGCCTGGTGACACCCCATCATCCCCCATGTAGGTAGCCTAATGCCTAGCTACGGATGTAGATCCTGTAGTCTCAAGTGTCAAACATATCCCAAGTATAGGAACACCAAGTATCTTGTACATGTCCTCGAGAGTGATGGTCCACTCTCCTCTAACACTTGGAAACCAGAAAGTGTTCCAGTCCACATCCCAATAAGAAAATAGGTCACACAGTATATGGCTAGCAAGTGCAATGTGTGGCACCCGTGCAATCCTCCATATCCCAGCTAGGTGCAATAGGTTTGTCTTAGCACATGTGTCGGTTGATCAAGGATAGCTGAAAGCTAGTCACACACTCTCTTTTGGCTCCAACAAACATACTCCTCCTTCTACATTAAGAAAAAAATGAAAATAACAAGCTAGTAATGTATATAAATAGGAAAAATCATCAAAAACATTACAAAAAATATAAAATAATTTTTTTTTGGACTAAATGGGTCAAATATACTCTCTACCCCAAAAATAACAAAACCACCGCCCTATGCAGAGAGGCAATTTTGTAACCGCTGCCTTGACACGATGGAAATCCTATAACCACCACTCTACGTAATGTGGTGGTCTTGTCTAGAATGGACGTGATGCCCTTTTGACCCTAAAAACTTGAAAAAATGTAAAAATAGCTCTTTTTTGATGAAATAAAAGACTGACCCACTTGTGTTACCCCCTAGGGACCATTATAAAACAAAAAATTTCAGAAATTCCCCCCTAGGTGAATATTTTTGACACTTTACATTTTAGCTTTCAAAACAAACAAGCTGTAAAATAATAACCTTTATCGTCTCGCTGCTGGATCTCTCGGTCTCGTGAGCCATGATCACCTCATCGCACCAATCATTTTGACTATGCTCTTGTTCGAAAGCTGTCAACATGGGCCTAGAGCTCAAAATTTACAAATAGGATATGTGCAAATGAATTGAAAAATGAGTTGTCTTGATATATATATGATTTTTTAAACTTTGTTTTGAGTATGTGTGACCACGGGGATGGAGCATTAGCAAAAATATATTTCTATCCCCATGTAAATTGGAAGTCATCTTGTTGTTTTGATTTAGTGTTTTTTTTTTTATATTGTATCTATTTGCACTTGTGTTTTCCTTTCATCTAGCAAGTAGTGGGAGCTTGGATAATATCATTTCGGCACATGGGTGTGTCACGTATAGTTTCTAACTCCCCATTTCGAGAACACCATACTCAGACTCTATATTTTACTCCTCTTCATAGCTAAAATGCTTCTCCAGGGGGAAATATGTACACACCTAAATTTGCACTTGCTACATTATTGGAAAATGGTTATAAAAGGTCCCCAGTGATGATTCATGTCTTTTCCAAAGGTGTTTGAGCTCCTAAACCTCCTTGCAGCTTATATTTGTAGCCTAGTTTTCCCTACTTAGCCATTTCTTTACCACTTTTCTATAGCTTCCCACTTTTTTTTTAGCTCAGTTTTGACCTTTAGTGTCAAAACCGCCGCCCGAGTAGTAGGCGGTGATTCTATAACCGCTACTCTACATAGGTGGCGGTTCCATGTGAAATTTCTAGAATCTTCCAACGTGATTTAAGACGCATCTTGCTTCACTTAACTTCACTTTGAATGCACGTTTCTTACCCATTTTAGCTGATTTCAAGCCTGACTGCCTTGTGGCATTCTCTTCTTCACTTGTAATTTGTAATTGATTATGATTGATTATTCAAACTACCCCTTCATTGTTGATGTGGCACTCCATGGTTGCCAAGTGTTGTATTGCACAACCCAACCAACCTTCTATAAATTGATCGCTTGTTCTCAAGAAAATGACCGAAGATCAATTTTGTGTATTCTTGCATTATTGAGTTGCCACATTCTTGTTGGAAATTGCATAACCAAGCTTTGTTCACTTGTGCTATCTCTCTTCCACTTGCATTATTGCCACATTGCCATCAAGCTACCATTTCTCTAGCACCTTCTCACTGTTGCTTTACTGCATTCCCAATCCCTTGGAATCACGTGAACATAAGAGAAAGAAAAGACAAGATGAGGGGAAAAAGAACAATACAACTAGATTTGCCATTACTCTATGCTTCCAAGTTGGAATTGATATTGGTTTCCTCATTTCTTCACATTGTTATTTCTAAATCATATGCATACATTTATATCAAATAGAGTAGAAAAGAAGAATTTCAATTGTTACAATCATTCAATAATCACAATAGATCAATTCATATAGGAAATCCTCAATAGAAGTCTTCTTTACTATTTTCGGGGAAGTTGTAGAGAGGAAATTCTTTTGAGAAGCTCGATTTCTTCCCCTACTTCTGAGGTAAAGTGGAAGGTTAGATTTGCATCCATAGTTTAAAGTAAAGCTTTCATCATTTAAAATAGAATAGATTTCTTCTGCATAGATAAACAACTACATCCATTGTTTATTTGTTTTAGATTTGTTAATTAGAGTAGAAGATTTTATTTCCTCATTTCTTCTTAAAATCTAGAAAAGAACCAAAAATATTCATTTCATTAGATTAACAAATTTTAATTGTTTTATTGCACTTATATCTTGCAAAATACCAAAAACATAGAATAGTTTCAATTTAAATAGATTAGTTGTTATTTATTAAATTAGATATTTTCAAATACATGACCATTAATGGTCCCGAACAAGAATGTACATACATAAATGATCCATGGGTACCACATCCGAATAGCCCCAAGTTACTCACGGACATAGATACAAGAATCCATCTTCTTGTCCTTAGAATGCCGGCTCGATACGCTGAGAAGATTCAACAATTAAACATCCTAAACATTGCAACTGATAAGGCCTATGAGTTCTAGACACCCATGGTAATAAGGTTTAGATATTCACATGACCATACAAGGACCCCAATAGCCAAGAACATACGGTAGCGATCCTAAAGTTCCACAACCTAATGTGCCTAAATTCCTCACTGATATTGACACAAGTTTGTGCATGTTGGTTTTCCGTACATCACCATTACCACCCAACATCATATCACAATTGAACATTTTGAATGAGGAAGCTCACTGAGCCCTCACATTTTGGACCACTCCCATCAGTTGGATCTGATTTTGTGAAGCTAAGACTCTCTCACTCATTCCATGACCATGTCTGGACATATTTACGAGGCTCCCATTAGTTTCCCACGAATTCCAGTAACTAGTAGAAAGGATCTCTACGGAGCTTGATATTGACTAGAGTCTCCATGTAGCTATCCTTTCAAATCCATCTATTAGACCAGTTCAGGTTAGAAGGGCTATCCTTGTGTTTGACGAGCAGATCCCACTATTACATGTTGAAGAAATTGTTTTGCCTTGATAACTTGTCCATACCATTTACGCACACTTTCGCCCACTTCCACATTTCGCTATCATTTAGCCATCCACATTTCCACATCAGATGCCTTGACATGACCTTGAGGAGTTGAGTGTGGTTGAAGGTCACGTGTCAATTTTCATCGTATAGTATCCAAGTGCAATAGGACACTCAAACTCCACTTCTCCACTTCCTCCATCCTTCTATTTCACCATATGCTTCCTCCACTCCAACTACCGCTATATAAGTGCATCCACTCTTGCCTCCACAACTCATAAGAACATAAAAATACTTAAAAACTCAAAACAAAATCCTTAGAATCCATTATATCCCCTTTTTAATTTTTTTCCTCCCAACAACAAGAAACCTCCTTTGATGCCCTAACTATCTCAATCTTGTTTCCTTCACATCTCATGACCCATTGCTCCATTTGCTACCAAATTTGAACCAAAAGTTTCTGATGTGGATTCCTTAAACATGATATACTGATCATATCATATGAAAATGATGTTTAAAATATATGGATGACTATTTTGTTTTTCAAACTTTGCCTTGACACTCCAAAAAATCAAGATTTGCACGTTAGATTTCTCCCAAATATCACGAAGGAATCATATAAAACACGGAGCACTATTTCCTATCATAAAATGCATTTTTTCAAACCTAATTCATGATATCACGTGGAACACATTGAAATATATGAGAAAAAATATCCTACAACTCCAAAACCCCTTCAAAACCCTACACCCTTAAGAAATTGATCCGGATCGTTCTCTCAAACGTCGCGAGAGAATCCATTAAATTTTGGAGCATCCATTCATCTCTACAAAAGATTCAAAAAATCCCAAGATCAAATAAAATGGATGAGAATTTATAATGGAATTATTAGATGAATTTTTTCCTATCTCCCATCTTCACAATTTACCAAGCTTTTCTATAATGAGAACCCATTATTGATTTTCTTGTTGATTTTGAAGATAGAATCTCACCAAATTTGGAGCACTTTTTTATCTTAGGATTAGATTTTTGATGAATTGATTCATGTTTAATTTGGATTTAATTTTCTCAAATTTTCCTAAATTACGAAATTAGCGACTGTAGCACCAAATTTCACTCAAATTTACTGAGTTTTTAGAAAATGTTGCAGAATCCACTTTCCTTTACACTTTGGATCATTGCTACCACTTTATAAGGCTAGTGGGATCATAAACATGCAAGATGAAGATTCAAATCTCTAGATACGGGCCCATTTTAGTTTCAAAGTGGAACACATAAGTTTTAATGATTTGAAGTAAAAGGTGGAAGAAGGAAAACTCATTTTTGGACTCGAGTCAACATACTTGGGAATTTTGTTGGTTACAAAAAATTCAATTGAATTATTCAAAGGATTTCACAATGGGAACCATGATTATGAGAATTTCCATGTCTTTGTCAGGGATTCTCTCAAAGTGAAAATGCCAAATTTGGAAGTCTCCTCAATATCCACTAGTCATTATGTAGTGACTACCTTTCAAGAGATTTCCTTATGTGAGTAAGGAAGAAGAATTCATGTTTGCAGGGGATTGGTAATTGAATTATGACTCGGATAAAAGCAAAGCCCTCTCGGTTCCCAATTTTGGTCTTAAAGTGTATTTTGGTCCCGAAGGACATTTTAATTCATCTCATGTAGAGTGCTTGATCATAAAGTGAATGATAATGAATTAAATCTCTCTCTCTCTCTCTCTCTCTCTCTCTCTCCTTCCTCCACCTCGGTGTTAGAAGGATATGGTATTGCATCTCATTGGTTATCAATATGCTCAAGGTGAAAGAATCATCATGGTTGCATTATGTGGTCAATTGTCTCATTTTACACAACAAGTGCATCGAGTTCATTTCATGTGGATGGTTGGTCAAAGAGGAACTCTTACTTTCTTTTGATAAAGTGAGTCTCACTTCTCTTAATGTATCCGATGAACTACAACTTTTGATAATTCAAGAGGAGATTTCTTTCAAGTATAAAAGGGTTAGATTTCTTCATCTTTGGAGCATCACCACAAAGATAATAAAAATTAGGAGTGGACCTTCTTCATTATCGAAGATTTTTCATCCTTCTCCATTTGAGTTTGGATCTTCTCTCTCTTCCATCCTCTCTCTCTTCTCTCTTTCTCTTTCTATAATTTTATTATTTCATTGAGAAGAAAGGTGGTAAAAAGTGACTTAAGTCACTTAAATTTCTATTTTTTTTATTGAGGATTACACTTTAAGTTGAAAATTCACATGGGAATGTGAAGAGGCACATTGTATGGATATATATTGTAATGTTCTCTCTATTCCAAAGATCTGTTTTTGTTCCTCTCTAAGAAACTATGTTTCTTCTATTTCTTGCTTAATGTATTCCTCTCCATCTCAACTACTACTCCAATAGAGCATTGTAATCCTGCACAACCAGGGAAAGATTGTATCTTTTGATGAATATAATGTAGTTAAACTTTGTGTTAATTGTGTTTTTTTGTCTTGCTTTGCATATTGGTGTCTTTTCTTTGATAAATTGAAAATAATCTAATTTTATGTCAATAAAATGGACATGTTATTTATTGAGTAAAACACCCTTTCCACTTTACGCCATCTCTCCATACACTCACAATTCGTCCCTTGTACTTCGTAAAAACACTTTTCCATGGGTTTAGTGGATTATTCAGTGTGATATCCATTTGAAAGGTCACCCCGATGGTTAGATTAGTGTCCATATTTCATTGTTTTCAATAAATGGAGATTCTCCATTCCTAAGCAAAGGGACCTGGTCCTAGAGCATTGGTGAAAGCCCCTAATTTACCCTTATGAAAAAGTATTTCGGCAACATTGGTAAATCCACCAAATGGATGTTAAAAATGAATTCCTAAATGGTTATTCAAAAGAAGAAATCTACATGACCCAACCTAAAGGTTTTGAAGAACCTAGATTTTTTTTGCGTGTAAACTTAAAACATATCTATATGGCTTAAAACAAGCTCCTAGAGCTTCTTATGCACAAGTAAATATTTTTTTCAAAGATATTGGTTTCACTAATTGTTCATTTGAAAATGATATTTTTGTTAAAATTGAAAATAATCAAATTATTCTTATTGTATTATATATAGATTATGTCCTTATTACTAGCAATTCAAATAGTTTAATTTTTAAAATTAAAGCTAAATTGAACCAATATTTTGAAATGGCTGATTTATGATTATTACATTATTTTTAGGCATGGTAATTTTTCAAGATAAATATTCTATTGGTGTATCACAATCTCAATATGATGATAATTTAATTAAAAGGTTTAATATGGTAGATTGTAAACCAATTTCTATTCCTTTAGAAGTTGGTTGTAAACTTGATCCTTAACCTGCATTTGAAAAAACTAATCCTACTCTCTATAGGTAGTTTGTAGGTAGTTTAATTTATCTTACAATCACTAGATTTGACATTGCATATACAATAAAATGGTAGAACTAGATTCACACACCAAATAATAATATACTCTTGTGTTATTAATCATTCGAACCATTACATAGTTATATAGGAAATGTATTTCCTATATTCATGGAGATCATATCTCCAATAATATCTCACTAACAATATTCATGTAATATATATTGTTATAACAATATATATACATTTTAAACAAATTAACTTACTATATAAGTAAATATTGATGTAAGCGCACTAATATTACAATATAACTATATGTAAGTTTACCATATGGTAAAATCATAGTTACATGAGAACACTAACTGGATATTCCTAACATTCCCCCTAGTGTTAACATGGGAAGAAAGCACATCTCAAGAATTGGAAACATAATCATATGCCTCTGTATACTTTGAGTTCTGCATACTACCATCTGGATGTTATTGCACATGACCCTCCACTTCACCATAGTGAATCCCTCACTAGATGATCACACTTCCACCAATACACCTACATACAAAAACTCAATAGTTCCCACTTTCACTTCCAAAGTGTATGCTCTTTCACTGGATGATGGATGAAGAAGTATGACAGTCGAGAGAATCTTAGTAGTTAAAGGATCACTACAATCAACTTCCCTCCTATATAACTATTCTCAGCATCCACAATGCACATTCTCCTCATTTCAAACTTTAGTAGGGAATGAATACCTTATTTTATTTCTGCACACACCACTCAAAGAAAACAACTGAAATAATATAAAAATGTGCCCCTATTGCTATATGCAATCCCGTTGTTGGTGATTGACGAGAGGTGCTAATCACCCTCAATCATCTATTGTCTCTACCTCCAATTAATGTTACTTCTTCCCCTATATACTTCTTCTCTAATTACATCATTGTAAAAATATATTTTATGATCTTAGTAAACTTATCACTCTTAGTTTATTGTGTAGTCTAGTTATAAATTATCATGTTGTAAAAGAGGTATTTAATTTATAAAATGATCCTAGAAATGCTTGTACATATTTTCCATGCATCACTTCTTATTGATGGATTCCAAATCCTCTTGTACCAAAAGGCAAGTTTAACATGATGAAGGTGTATAAATCCTTCAAATATGCTATGCTAGCCTAAACCCTCACCGTGGTTTAAGGATTGTAAATCCTATTGTATAAACATGTAATATTGGCATATAAACCCCACTTAATATTAAGGGGGAGTGTTATAAAATTAATCTTAAGTAGGGTTTAAATCCCCTCTTAAGTGTTCTAATGTTATAAAATTTAGTTTATAATTAAATAAATAAAATATGTAATATTTTTATTTATTTAATATAAAATTTAGGTTATAGTTTAAATTGATTAATTAAATCAATTTATAAAGTGGAGGGGTGCTTCACGAGAAGACACACCCATAAAAACCACTTATATAGGGCTCTTGAGGCTTGGTAAAATCAATCGAATTGACAATGTTAAATGGGAAAGAAGTGGGTGAAGAATGAATTTACTGGACATTGTAAAAGTTCCTCGTTATTGGAAATCTATACTTTTTATCGTGGTTTTTTTTACCTCATATGAGGTTTTCCACGATAAATATGTGTTCACTGTGTAATGTTTATTCATTATGTTTTTATTATAGTTTAATTCATAATATCTAAATAACTTTGCAATATTTATTTAAGTGTTGAGACCTTAACACCTTACCATCACTATTTCCTTTCCTTTGCCATTATGGGTATCGAGTTTTCCATCGGTGACTAGTCTCTTGGAATTACTGGTGGACGTTGAGTTTGTCGTCATCTTTGAAAAGGTAAGGTGGTTAGATTTCAAGCTTAAATATGAAGAATTCTACTTGGATATGATAATAGTGTTTGTTAGGAACCTTGGAGATGACTATTCACTAATAACAGTACAAAAATTCCATTTAATGCTTCAATTATTAGTGAAATTTTAGGAATTCCCGAGGTAGGGAAATTGGTAAATTTTAGAGCTCCATATTCTAAAATCATAAAATGATTTTCAGTAGGAAAGAAAGAAAAGTTAGAATTGGTCTTTAACCATCTTTGGAAAAGAAAAGGGCATTAAATGTCTAGTTTTTTTGAGCTATGGGGCTTTGTTTCCAAATGAGTAATAAATTACTTTACTTGTGATTATTAGTATGAAATTATTCTCGAGAACAATTGTCAAAATTATTATACATTTATGCCATGGAGAGGCTAAGGAATAAAATAAAATTGACCAGACCCTAACTTCTTGCATACCTCTGTTTCCACTACTATAGAGAAATTCATTTGGGGCACCAAAGATTTAAAATTTTAGGGTTTAATCCATTTTATCTATAACCATCATTTTATACAAAAATGAAATGGGATAAAAAAATGGGTCATGTTTAAGAGGAAATATGGTCATAATAATAAAGTACTTCCCAAGCGCAAAACCCCTAAAACAAAATCTTTGATAGAGGAAAACCCTAAAAAGAAACTAAATTCCTCTAGGAAAAACACCAAAGATTAAGTGGAGGATATCCCTTCATTCAAAGAGAATGAGGCAACAACAAAAATAAGGGCAATGATGTCCACACCTCAAACTTCCCCACTAGCATCTCCATTCACCCAAGACCCCGTTCTTGAAGAAAAAAATTATTGAGACACAACCTACTTCTAAGAGCCTCTAATTGCAAGAAAAAGGAAAAATATCCATGTTTGAAGGAGAGCCACGGCTCACCATAGGATGAGGAATACCTTACCCCTCAAGTATTGGCCCTCTTAAGGGTCAAATTTTAAATTATAACAGAGTAAATATATGTTAGAAAGTTACAAATTGTGCTCCAAGAGAAATATGAGTACATTTATCAACTTCAAAATGAAAAATAATCAGAAATGCAATAGTCTAAAATAGATTTGGAAAACAAGGATCAAGATATCTAGAAGATATAATGAACTGTCGAGAAATTATCTATAAAGCTTACTACTCTAAAATATGAAAAAAAGAAGAGATGATCATAAACACCATTGACCAAATCTTCCAAACCGGTTTTGTCTTTCCACAAATTATGGTTTTAAAAGGAATGACAACATGGATGAGCTACTACTATGATCTCGGGAAGGTAGAAGAAGAAAATAAAATCATAAGGGAAGAAAAATAAGTCTTGGAAAATAATCGGCATTAATATGCCAACCATATTAGAAACTCTTTCTTGCAAGTCACCCGTAATCTTCTATACTCTATTTTTAAAAGAAAATTTTTATAAATGGAAATTTTTAGGGTATGCTCTAACAAATCCATGGATTTTGAAAATGATTGGAAATTTAGGGTTGTATAGTCAACCTATGCTACACCTCAAAGGAATTTGCTATGTGAATTTCATGTTCATAAAATTTTCTTTCTTGAAGAAACACAAATTCCAATCAATATGTATGTTGAATAAGTTTAATTAAGTTCTTTCACCTTCACACTCGACATAAGATCATATAGAGAGAACAAAGAGACAATTTCATAAGAGAGGAGACCAATTAAGGTCTTCTCATGAGACATTTGTTTTTGGTATTAGGTAATGAAGGGTTGAGGGACCCTACTCATTACAAAGTATCATTTAGAACATGAAAATACAAACAAAGGGAAATAGTTCAACCCTCATACAACAAACTAACAACCGTAAAAACAATAAAGTTAAATCTAACAAAAATAGAAAGGCATAACCCACTAAAGGAAAAAGAGTGAAAAAACCATTACTATCCTTCCAAAACATGTAGAGCCTATGTCAATTCCTTAGCTAGCTACCTAATCAACATATTCAAATTTTTATAATTCATGGCCTTATCCTCCAAGCACTGATAAGTTTTACGACAATACAAGGCACACATTTACTCTCTTCACTAGTGGAAAAGTATAAATAAAGTAATTTTTCACGTGTGGCATAATTTAGAGCATATACGTTACCAAAATTCAATATGGAATTGTTTTACCATTTTCTTTACCTTTTAAATGACAAAATAAATAAGGGTAAGGGCCAAGGAGAAATACCTATTAAATGCTATTCGGTTGATGGTTGTTGCACATGTTCTGACTTCTTGATCCACAGATGAATGTGAGAGATTCCTTTTGGCTAGGAGGAAGTACCTGTAATAGAAAACAAGACCACAAAAATATAGTTAAATGATATATGATAGTGGACTACCTAGCGTATGCTAGTTCCGAGAAGTGTGATACTTCCTAGATGGCTATCAATCCAATATTTAAAACAAATTAATGTAAGAAACAAGTAAATTCCTACTGTAGTTGATATGATTTAGGTATCTCATTCAAGTACAATAAGAAAATCCAATCACAATAGGCTAGGTTATAGTTGGATTTGAAAGATGAGGTATCTGTCAAGGTATTGGGATTGGTCGGGGTCTAATTCTAGGCTATTTAGGTCAACTGGTAGGAGGTTTATTTGGATTGTTCTTGGGCAAGGGATAAAACATAGAGAAAAATCTTTGGTTGGGTATAACCAATGACGGTTAAAGGGAGACCGATGATGGTCTTAGATAACCGGCATCGGTAAGGTTGGGGTGAAAGGAACTTGATAAGATCTAGTTGTGGGGATTGAGTTGGGGCTAAAAAGAGATGGAAGAATAGAGGGCGAGGTAGATAAAATCCTCAGGTATGCTTAGAGGTGGGTAACAGGAAAGAATGGTGATTTGGGGGTGTGGGTAGAGGAATGGTTAACTCTACAAGTATATAAGAGACAAGAAATGGACATGCAAGGTATGAACTGATGACAAAAATGAAAAAAGACTATTATACTAAAATGGACTAAGTTGGTAGAAGGTATACTTACTATTTGATGCAGGCTTGATGGTTGAGTGGTGATGGAAGTTGATCAGAAGGATGGTGCTTAGTGCTATAGTAATGTTTCCTGGAATGATCCCGTGAGTACAAATGCTTCTGGATCTGTCCTAGTGATGGATCTGGATGTCTGGATACGTGAAAGGATGTTGGTTTTTCTTGCATGCAGATCTGATCTCATTCCTTTACTCTCAGAATATGCTAACCCAAAAATAAGGTTGTTTAGGTGAATAAATGGTAACCAACAATGGTTCTAGGTTGACCGATGTCGGTTTAGGGGTGATTGACGTTAGTTAAGGTGGGATTCCCTAGGTTTACTAAAATGGGAAAATCTTTCTAACTTCTTGGGCCCAATTAGTTTTTCTCTCCTGATTAGAAGGAAAAATTCCTTCTAATGATAAGGAATGTGGTTAGAGAGATTTTAGGGATTGATTTTAGGGTTAGACCAAATCTTAGCTCATTAAGACAAGTAAGACTTAGTTATTGTTAGTTATGGAAACATTTCAAGAATAGGTCTAGGGTGAGGTGGTGAGTGAGGTGTCTAGGTGAGGTGGTGGGGTGGGAATTAAGATAAATAGATAATAAATATTGTGAGGATATATATTAATTTAATTTAATTAATTAAATTAATAGTGATGTGGGGTGGAAGGGGCCATGGTTAGATGAGTATGCTTGAGTGGTTATTTGAAAAGGGACCAAGGGAGTGTGACCCAATTTTGGTGTCTACTATTTCACCTGATTTCTTAGTTTTCTGAGAAGTACTTGATGAAATAGATAAGGTAAAGGTGGTAAGAGGAATACCTATTTTAGGATGGTTGAAGGTTATATGCGCGCATATCTGAATTCTAAATCAAAGTGATTGTGAGACCTTCCTTTTGGCTAGGAGGAACTACTTGTATAAGAACCAAAACAAGACCACCAAAGAGAGTTAAACAATATATGCAGTGGACTGCCTAGCATATGCTAGATCCCGGAAGTGCGATACTTCCTAGATGGTTGTCAATCCATTGTTTAAGACAATTCAATGCTGAAATAAAGTAAATATTTTCCTATTGTAGTTTAATACAATTTAGGCATCTCATACAAAACACAGTAGGCTAGATCTAATCTAACAGGCTAGGCTAGAAGGAGATCCAGAGGTCAAGTAGGTTGGTTATAGGTGAATTTGAGCTAATAGGCTAGGTTAGATACATATCTGAAGGTCAAATAGGTGTTCAAGTAGGTATATGTCAAAAAAAATGAGGTTAAGTTAGATGTGGGTCACAAACAAGTTGTTATTCTGGCAGAGATCAGGTGACACAGAGATCGACCACAGCTTTATAGAACCGATGACAATTTTACTGTGGCGGAGATGGTTAGAGAGAACCAACGCCATTTAAGTCGGAAGTCAGTGGAATCACACAGATGTATCGGTTTTTGGAGTTTTGGGGCAAAATTGGAGTGGATAGAAGATGGGGATTGGTCACAGAGGGGGTGTAGATATGTTGTGAAGGTCTGAGACTACTGAGGAGGTCAAATAGGAAATTACGCCAAGTATTAAGATGATTAGGTATGTAAGGTGGCTGCAACTGGAGAGAGGGAATATACCAAGGGTAAAAGACTAGGTTCCTTTACCAAAAATACTATAGATGATGATAAGAAAATGAAATAGATGGAAGGAAGATACTTACTCTTTACGTGAGGTACAGGTCGAAGAATAATGAAGAAGTTCTTTGCGTTGGAGGATCTTTGGGAAGAAAGTTTCCTTTGTTGTGCCGGTGTCTTTGGTTATCTTTGTTGATCACAAATCAATCTTCATTCTACTATCACATCTAAAGAGATCGAATTCAAGATCAGAAGTTTTTAAACCCCTTTTACAAAGCTGTAGATGGGTCTAAATAGACCTTTTGGTCCATTCGGTATAACCGAGCATCGGTTTAGGGTGAACCGACGTTGGTTTAGGGTGAACCGACATCGGTTTAGGTGAGATATCTTGGGTTGTTCCAAAAATGCCTAGGAAGTTGCTCCACTATTTGATAAGGGTCTCCTCTTTTTCTCGGGGTGAAAACCGACCTTAGGAGGATTTTAAATGTGAGGTGAGGGGATGGGTCTAATGTTAGGTTTTATTTAGGACATTGGTTTAGGGTTTAGGTTAATGGGTCAAATGATGGGGGTGGTTAGGTGAGGTGCATTTAATAAAGACAATTTTATTAAATAGGTGTGTGAGGGTAGTGAATTAATTTAATGTAAATAATTAAATTAATGTGTGTGTGGGTAAAAGGTCATTAACTTAATTAAAATAATTAAATTAATATGTATGGAGATAAATGGCATTAATTTAATTAAAGTAATTAAATTAAAATGTGTGGGGTGCAGGAGGTAGGTGATAAGGTGTTGAGGATGAGGAAGTGATTATAGGGCTACGTTAGGGGACCAAGGTGATTACGACATGATTTCGGTGTCTACATTTTTCCCTTTTTATTGCGTAGCTTGTACTGGTAAGCGACATTAACAAAAATAAGATGTGGTTGCCCCATGTGAAGGTGAAGGTGATCCCCCTCAAACCAGGAACTGATGAGGTGACAGGGCGAATCGGTGAGTGGTTTGATAAAATTAGATGCGAAGAAGAATGGTGAAAAAATGGGGAAAATGGGGTAAAGGGAAAATCAGGCATATAGGTAAACGGGCCAAGGTCAAAGGTAGGGGGTAGTTGAATGCACACACATGTATAAACTGTGACATGGTACCAGGTGGAAGAGCTTGCAAACTCTACATCATCTAAGGTCGATAGGTTTATCCAAACAAGGTTGAAGTGATTCCGGTATCCAGGTATAGGATAGGGTCAGGAAACACAACATAGGTTAGGTGCAGGAATGTTTAGGTATGTTCCGGTACACCAAAGGTAGGGTCGGGATAACATCACGGCAATAGGCTAGGTAAGGTCATGGGTGAATCAACAAAAGTAACAGTGCCACAAGGTATAGCGAACACATGAGGTCAAAGGTCACAAATAGTTTTCGGGTCCAGGTAGATAGGTCACAGACACGGGTAAGGCTGAGGTAGGGGTAAAATAATGAGGCTTCAATAGCTAATGAGGTAAGGTTGAAGAAGGTGGAGGGCTAGAGGGGAAGGTAAAGTGGTCCAGGTAGGTGTAGGGGAGGCAAAAGAAAGGGGAGGTAAGGAAAATTAGGTAAATGTGAGGGCAATGACTATGTAGGGTAACCGACATCGGTTAGTATGAACTGATGATGGTGTAGGGGAACCGACGGTGGTTATCTAGGGCAACAGACTGACATCGGTCAAGGGTTAACCGATGTCGGTTGAGTCGGGTAGGTTATAAAAAGTGAAAAACCCACATTTTTAAAATTCATTTGTGCATTGTGAAAAGGAGAAAAGGACAAGAAGAGAGAAAAGAGGAAGAGGACAAAAGAGAATGTCAGAGAGCTTGGTTGGCAAGCCACATAGGCGAGATTGATTGGGCGAGAGGTGGGGTTGCGAGATTGGATTGAGCGAGGCAATTGGTTGGGAGAGTGAGAGGTCATTTGAGGATGGTGGAGGCTAGAGAGGGAGTAGGAGGAGCGGCGCGAGCCTGGAGGTTCCACCATGACGGTGACATCGAGATGTGGTAATTCTTGAACCTTGGTTATTGATCATTTAGTGAAATTGGGTAAAATATAAAAAATGTTAAAAATGGGGGTTGGGGGAAGAAATTTGAGAATAAGGAAAAAAAGGGGGAAATGAGAATGGGGAAGGGTAGGGTGTAGAGTAAAGGGTAGTATAGGAATAATTATGGGTGTAAGGAGGGGTTTAAGTGGGTAGAAGGAGTAGGAAGGGAAAAATTAGGGTTGGGAAAGTCATGGCGGTGGCGGCAGCACAAATGAGCGACATCGGTGGGTAGTAGGACCTGGTATCGGTCACAAGAATAGTGTTGATGCCATGCCACTCAAGGGGAGACCGTGGTTGGGCAAGGGATAACAGGGGTTGGTCAACCTAAGGTTAAGTTGGGACAAAAAAGGGAATAGAGAAAGGGTAGGGTGGGAAAGAATTAGGTGAGAGGGAAAAGGGTTAAGGAGACGGGAAGGGTTTAGGGTGGTTATTGGGTGAGAGGTAGGATAGATAGTTTTGGGTGGATGGGTTTGGGTATGTTATGGTGAGAGTTAGGGTAGATAGTGTCGGGTGGATGGGTGTGGGTAGGTTTGGGTGAGAGTTAGGGTATATAGGTAGGGTAGATGGGTTTGGTTAGGTGTGGGTGAGGGTTAGGGAAGAGAGGTAGGGTAGATGGGTGTGGGTAGGTTGGATTAGCGACAAGGCCAATGGGATGGGGGTAGGGAAAGAGATTAGGTTGGGATGTGGGGTAAAATAGGTAAGTTGGGAAGGTGTACTAATACATTGTTGTTATGGGATGTAGGCCCTGAGACGAGTGTGGATGGATGAGGGCTGGGTGCCACCCTTATTATTGATGATCAGACAGAGAGCATGGCGTAGGAGGAGGAGTGGTAGCATGTTGTAGAGGTGGGGTTGATAGGGGTGAGGCACTACTGGCATGTAGTCTGGGAGGTGAGTCTGATGGTCGCCCTCATCGATAGATGGGACTCGGTGACCAACACCTTCCATATGCCAACGGGTGAGATGACGATCACCCTGGAGGACATCTACAAGATCCTGCGGTTGCCCATATTGGGGGCCCAAGTTTATTCTATCTCTTCAGAGGCATCTGAGGAGCTACTAGCACCATTTTTGGTGAGGGTGTAGCAGACTTGACATTCCATAGCGCTAGCATGAGCTATGGAGTGATGTATAGAGCTCATCCAGAGGAGATGAGGTTAGTGGTACTTTTGATGGAGGCAGTGTGTTGCTTCGCATTCTTTGGATGTAGAGGGTGGGAGATTCCCGAGGTCACTGATGGGAGTCCTTCATGACATGGTGATATAGTGGACACAGTTCGCATGGGCACCTACATTGCTGACGTAGGTATATAGAGAGCTATGGGCCTATGGGTGACTGCGGAGGTTCAACATCTGCTGCTGCGCCATACTACTGCATTGTTGGGCTTACGAGCACATTGTTTGTGTTCGACCAGTGGGGATGCCCCGGGTAGATGCATTCCCATGGAGAGTTTTGAGAGTTGGGTACAGGCGGTGGGTACCGGCCATTGGAGAGGCCCGAGGTGCCAGAGCTACTCATGATGTAGCTTACTATAGGAGGTTGTTGGAGGGGTTGTCAGGGGTGGACATCATTTGGAGGCCGTATGTGGGCTTCCCCGCATATAGAAAAATGGCCACGCAGAGCTAGATGGGCTATAACTATATCTATGGATAGAGGGGAGGAGAGCGGGAGAGCATGAGTGGATACCCGTAGAGTGGGTTAGGCGCCAGTTCGGGTTAGTCTAGGATGTACCGCCTCCGTTCCCGTAGTACAGGAGAGATGACATGGAGAGACCTATGTCTCCTTTGTGACCTTGTACCGACCGGACAAGAGGAGTAGCTAGTGGATTCACGATTGATGATGCTAGAGTGGTAGATAGATACGAGTAGTGGTGGATAAAGACAACTAAGAGCCACCATTAAGGCCAAGGAAACTAGATTTAGCCACCATCATAGTGTAGAGGGATGCCCTACAGGGGTAGGTAACTACCTTGGTGATGCAGCTCGAGATTATGCGAGGGGGCGAGATGATAGTACAAAGGCACGAGTTGCCATATTATAGGCCCAGAATAGCAATGCTACGAGCTCGGGAAGGGCGAGGACAGGTACCTACATAGGCGGAGGCAAGGGGAGATGGAGATGGAGAGGAGGTAGGAGGAGGGTGAGAGCAGATAGCCGCCCTATAGGTGCAGTACAGGATTTACGAGGCTAATTGGCCATAGCGCAGGAGAGATTACGGGTCTCAGAGCAGAGCTAACCGTCAGAACGCAGTGCAGATTACTACTCTTCGAGCCTAGATTCGAGGCACAAGCATAACTCCGGGGCCGAGTCGAGGCCATGGTAATGACACGGGAGAGTACAGGCAGATTCAGGATAGGGTCCCGTGGCACAGGCTTCCACATAGGCAGGGAGACCCATGATACCCACATAGATAGTGACCATGGTCAGATTCAGGGATGCCCTAGTAGAGGCATGATATTATTAGGATCATTTATTAGTTGCCAGGCTAGATGTGCCCACCTAGTGAGAGGACTAGATCCTGCACTCAGTGGGGGCCACTAAGCCCGGTGGTCATGGTGAGGCCACTAGTGTGCAGAGGCTAGCCCTAGGTGAGGGTCCATTAACATGAGGTGAGGCAGGTACCGAGAACTAGATAGGTGTTGCGAGAGGGGTTGGGAGAGACAGAGTCATAGGGAGCATTCCCCGACATCAGATGGGGAGATGATTGATTGGATAGCATGGACCAGCCTTCGTGCTTTGAGTCATTTTTGTATGGATTATATATGAGACTGGCCTGCGTGCCAAAGATATTTTGTATTTATTATTTTTTTGTACATGATACCGGCTTGTGAGCCAAAGATATTTTTGTATTTGATACCTGCATGCGGCGACGATGTATGAGAGACACATGTATTTTTGAGATGAGTGTACATTATTGTGATACAGGTATTTTTATGATGAGATATATGAGGTTCAAATGAGTATGTGTTGTGATGTGTATTTGATTTTACTTTCGTTATGATATGAATGGATTAGGTGAGTTAGGCATGACAGGATTCAGGTTGGTTTAGGCATGGATCGAGTCAGGTCAGTCGATTTAGGCATGGATCGAGTCAGGTTAATTTTAGGCATGGATCAAGTCAAGTTGGTTTAGGCATGGATCGAGTCAGGTCGGTTTAGGCATGGATCGAGTCAGGTTAATTTTAGGCATGGATTGAGTCAGGTCGGTTTAGGCATGGATTGAGTTAGGTTAATTTTAGGCATGGATCGAGTCAGTCGGTTTAGGCATGGATCGAGTCAGGTTAATTTTAGGCATGGATCGAGTTAGGTCGGTTTAGGCATGGATCAAGTCAAGTTAATTTTAGGCATGGATCGAGTCAGGTCGGTTTAGGCATGGATCGAGTTAGGTTAGTTTAGGCATGGATGTGTATTTCGGTATTTTGGTAATACATGTTAATGCAAATGAATGTAATGGTGTACAATGTTTAAATATGGGTTATAGATGAATATGGGAAATAATGGTAGTGGTAAAAGAGTATGTGAAACATGAGGAGTGTATGTAGGTCGAATGATGTGGATATGGGATAGATTTCTAGGTTTTTGATATGAACAGGAAATCAAGTAAAGGTGGGGAAAATGGTTAGGGTAAAGAGTGGCTGAGCTAACCTTCCAGGGCCCCATGCCCTAGAAGTGCTACCTACATAGTCTGGCGAAAAGGGACCTCAGACCGATGTAGTTCTCCCATAGGCTAGGGAAGAATATGAGAAGATAGAAGAAGAGGTAGGTAGGTTGATAGGTAGGGTTGAGTCCAGGTCATAGGGATGATTAGGTCAAGGTCAATTAAGTTTGGGTAGAGTATAGGTAGATAGGTAAAGGTGATTTTAGGTCGATTGAGGTGGGAGAAGAAAATCCCAAAAGATAGGCGTCGAGGGTCTAGTCCTATATAGGAGGATCAAAAGGTAATGAAGAAGAGAAAAGATAAGAGGGGGCAAGAAAGCCACCCGATTGGCAAGGATCAAAATGTATGAAACACATCTATAGATAGGCTAGTGAACGTAAGACCCTAAAGACATTGTATGATTGATAATTCTAAGAGTGATGACTAGTCACATGATCACCAAATGTCATTGGTTCAGTAGGTCCCTTGAGGTATGAAGTGAAAAGACAATGGGTAAGGAGGTGAAGGTAATCAGGTCATATGTTATGAAGCAAAATTCCTTGGGAAAGGAATCCAAGATCACAATAGACAAGTCCATGATGAAAAAGTTTACTTTTATTTTCTTTTTGACTTTGTTAGATAGACTAATCAATGTGGGAAGTCTATATGGGATTAATATATGTCTCCTTGAGGTCTTCGCGAAGCTGATCGATGCGGGAAGCTTTGGAATTTTGATTTTTGAGAAAATAGTCCTCTTTTTGGAAAGACTATGTAGAGAGTTGCAAGCTTTTTATAGCTGTCCTTCGAGGGAGTAGTCTACTTATAGCGACAATTGAAGGCGAGAAGATGTCCTTTTGAGGGATTCATCTTTTATATTGGAAGTTTGACTCAAGGAGTTAATCCCTTATTTTTGGAAATATATTTTTTTGGCTTTTAAGTCATGGACTAGACTATAACAAAGCATTTGGTTCTTGTTGAGAAGGCAAGGGTGAATGACCATGGGATCTCATCTAAAAGAAGATGAAAAGTATCCATGAGAATCATGCCATGTGTAGAGCCGTGGTGCACATATTTAAGAGAAGGCAAAAGGGTGACGGGTAATCACATGATTCTTGTTTAGTCATTGAAGTGGAGGGTGGAAAAGAGAAAGGTGAATGGCACTCAAGGGACGAGCATGAAATAGAGAAGTAGTGATGTAGGACTAGAAGTCAATAGTAGAATGGTCAAAGATGCAAGGCATTGAGGGGCTCAGGTTTGGGCTTACCATCAAGTGAAGACAAGCGATAAGCACCTGATCCATAGTCATGGGTCATGATGTATGGTCCAAGCCAATTAGGAGAAAATTTTCCCCGTTTGCTTTTTTCTGCTTTGGTTACGTGTTGATTTTCCTTGAGGATGAGATCACCAACCTTGAAGGTGCGTTCATGGACATGTTTTTCGTAGGCACGCTTGATGTATTTTTGGTAGACTTGGAGATGGTTAAGAGCATGAAGATGACGTTTGTCTAATAACTCAAGTTGTGCTAAATGGTCTTAGCGAAAGTCATCATCAGTGAGCATATCTTGAAGGGAGATACAAAGAGATGGGATTTGGAATTTGAGAGGTAAAACAACCTTGGTACCGTAGACCAGAGAAAATGGAGTAGTAGTAGTGGAAGTGTAAATACTAGTATGGTATGCCCAAAGAGCAAAAGGAATGTGCATATGCCAATCCTTCCCAGTATCATTAACCACTTTCATGAGAATTTTGTTTAGGGTTTTGTTGGTGGATTTGGCTTGGCCATTGGTTTGTGGATAATATGGCGAGGAGAAGCTTAGTTGGATGCCGAAGGCATCGCAAAGTTTCTGTAGAGTTTTGTTTTTGAATTGTTTTCCATTATCAGTGATAAGGCAATGTGGAACACCATAAGCGAAAAATAATGTGATGATTGATGTCTTAGGGAAGAGTGGGATTGATCTCTCCAACAAGATCCAAACCCCATTGAGAGAAGGGAAAAAGGTCACGAGAGACTGTAAGACATGACTAGGTATGTGATGAAGATTGGCATGTTGTTGGCATTTTACACAATGTTTAATGTTGGCAACAATCATGATTGAGGGTTAGCCAATAATAGCCTAGGTGAAGAATGTGTTTAGCAATAGCAAGGCCACTGAAGTGACCTCCACAAATTCCATCGTGAACTTATTTAATGGTATAGGGGATTTCAGAGTGGAGAGACATCCTAAGAGAATACCGTCAAAGCCTCATTTATAGAGAAGGCAACCCATGACGACATAATGAGAGGCCTTCTTGAGAAAGGCAGGTTGTCTACGTGTGAGATCAGGAGGCAATATAGAAAGGGAAAGGTAGTCCGCAAGCTGCTTATACCAAAGGTCTTATGTGTTTAGTGAGGCAGTTTAGATAAGGTTAACACAACAAGATTTATAAGAAGGTCTTGGTATGCATTTTACGGTAACAAAGATGTCTGAATCGGTAGGCGAAGTGGGTATTTGGGAAGTGAGGTAGGCCATGGTATCTATGAATTTATTGGTGGATCGCGGAATGGTTTGAATTTTATAGCGGTCAAAGGTAGTCAACATGATGCCGACGTAATGTTTGTACTCTTGAAGTATTTCATTATGACACTGATAAACACCATTGACTTGGTTTACTACCAGTTGAGAATCACCAAAGATATTAATGGATCTAACATCTAAGGCATAGGCAGTCATGAGACCCAATACGAGTGCTTCGTATTCGGCAATATTGTTAGTGCACTTGAAGTTGAGTTTAAATGATAAAGGCATGGGTTCACCATCAAGAGGAATGAGGATAATGCTTGCACCACCCCCACGCTAACATTTGGAACCGTCTAAGAATAAGTTTATTTGGTAAGGGTCATCATCCAAAGAGAGGTTAGCAATGGATTCATCAGGGAAATCGAAATTCGAAGATTGATTCCTAGAAAGAGGCGCATCATCGATTTGGTCAAGCAATGGCACGGCATTTGATATATTTTGGTGGATGAATTCAAGGTCTAGGTTAACAAGAAGCATAAGCCAACATATGTCACTTTGATTTTGGAAAGGTTTAGCATACACATGAAGTGTAAGGGGTCAGTGTTGGTCACAACATAGGTTTTGTGGTTGAGTAGGTAATGGTGAAGTTTGGTGGCGACAAAAACTAAGGCTAAGCAAAGTTTTTTAGGGTGAGTGTATTGGGTTTCACAATCTAGAATGGTATGGATTATGTAATAAACCTGCATGCTCCCTATGTTGTTCATCACGATGAGCGAGCATAGCCCCTAGAGAGTGATCGGTGGTGAGATGTATAGGTAGAAGGGTTGGTCATCTTTAGGTGGAACAAGTACGGGTGGTTGGAGAAGGTATTGTTTTAAGGCCTCAAAATATTTGTGGCAGTCGTCATCCCATTTGAAAGAGACATCCTTTTTGAGAAGGTGATGAAATGGTTGACAATGGTTAGAGAGTTGGGAAATAAATTGACGAATAGATTGCAACTTGCCCTGCAAACTACGAAGTTGGTGAAGGTTAGTGGGTGGAGGCATATCGAGAATGGCCTTGAATTTAGTAGGGTCAACCTCTATACCACGTAAGGAAATGATAAATCCTAGGAGATTTCCTGAGAGAACCGTGAAGACACATTTCTTGGGTTGAAGGCAAACACAATACTTGATAAGGTGATCAAAGATGGTTTTCAAGACAGTAAGATGTTTGGCCCGATGTTTGGATTTGGCGAGAAGATCATCTACATAATATTCTAATATATGGTGCATAATGTCATGGAAAATGTAGGTCATAGCCCACTGATAGGTGGCACCAAAGATTTTTAAGGCCAAAAGGCATGACTCGATAGCAGAAGGTCCCCAAGGGGTAATGAATGCAGTTTTGTGTTGATCCTCTGGAGCGAGCAAGATTTGGTTATAACCCGAGAAACCATCCATAAGTGATAGCATCTCATGGCCAGCGGTAAGGTCAACCAACTGGTCAATACCAGGTAGAGGAAAATCATCTTTTGGGTAGGCAAGGTTGAGATCATGGAAATCGGTGCAAATGTGAAGTCCCCTATCGCCTTAGTGACAGGGACGATGTTAGAAATCCATTGGGGGTAATTGATGGGTAAGATGAAGGAAACTGAGAGAAGGCATTGAAGTTCTTCTTTGACAAGAAGAGCAATGCGAGGGTGCATTTTCCTCAACTTTTGTTTTACGGGTTTGGCATCAGGAATGGTTACAATATTGTGGACCATGATAGTGGGATCAATGCCTAGGCATGTTAGCATAGGACCAAGTGAAAGCATGGCTATGATTTTTAAGAAAATAAGTGAGGGCTTCCTATTCAGCAACATCCAGAGATTGGCCAATCTTGAGAATGTGGGGGTCATCCTGAGTGTGGATATTGACTTCGATAGTTAATTCATTCAACATTGTTTGCATCTCAGAAGGTAACGACCGGTGAATATAATAGTCTTCAGCACTAAGGTAGGTGAGTATGGACTCATCATCCTAACAATGAATGACATTAATAGGAGTATTGTCTGCTATCATGTCAGGATACAAGAAAGGAAGAGAGGAAGGAGCCTCGCCATCATAGTGATAATTTAGAGGCCCCAAGGAAATGGTATTTATGAAAAAAGGTAGGAGGGATAGATTCAGGATCCATCAACTCTGTTGGTGAAGGTGGGGTAGGTGAAGAAGGTGGAGAGGGGTCAATGTCTTCAATGAGTTCAATACAGGATTTTTGGCAGGTAGTTTGGTAAAATCGATTCCACTACGATCATTGTGTTTACGTGTGGTACATGAAATAATGGTGTGATGACCTTGCTCATAAAGGCCAAAGCCAAAACCCTTCCAGGCACAGTGGTGTAGGAAAGTGTGAGTGAAGCGGTAGTTGGTAAGTGACTGAAGGTCAGCTGAAAAAGGTCGGGTTTGTGATGGTGGTTTGGGTGTGTAAGTGGAAATATCAAGTCCCCCATAGGTAAGATGGGTACGGAGGTGGGGAGGACCATAAAGGAGACACTTGCCTATGCGGTGATCATAGTGAGGATGCTGGTGAAGGTTTCCATACTCTTGTGGAGTAAGGAATGTATTGACATTATACAGGTGATACTCCCCCATAGTGAGGCATTGAAAAACACCTTCCAAGGGATCAATGGTTGATATATTGGTGGCTGGAATGGAGGAAGTGTTAGAAGTTAGATCGGTAAGAGGTTTTGGTTAGTTGGGAAGCTGATGTGTGACTGGTAGAAGCGATAACAATGGTGGGAATAGAATATTTGGGTGAAGGTGAGGTTGCAGCAGTTCATTGGTGGATGGGGTTGTGTGTGAAGAAGATGTAGGTAGGGAGGTAGATGCCTTAACAGGTACAAGGACATCATTGGGCGGTAAAGCATGTTACAGGTTTTGAAAGGTGATGGGTCAGTTGGAATGGTATAGGAACATCCTTCATGTTCGAACTTTACACATCGGTGTAATGTAGAAGGACACAACCAAGGCACGAATCCGGGGTTTACGAGCAAAAATTGTATTAAAACTCCCCTTCCAAAATGTAGAACAGCTCGAGAATAGTACGGGGACCCACACGAATGTGGAGGATGATAGTGCTGAGTGTAGAGGTGATAACATCATTGAATGAACACAACATGACTGGATGTTTATGCATGCAGTTGTTGGGTATGTGCATTTGTTCAAATGTGTGAGAGGAGATGATGTTAATGCTAGCACCCCCATCAATCATAACATGTCATATGCGTATATTATCAATATGGATGGAGATGAAAAGTGCAAGATCTGGGTCATTGATTTGATGGGGGACAATTTCGTCATCCGAGAAACTAAGGATAACAACTTGGTGAACAGGTGGAGGTGATGAGGTAGATGGAAATTTGGTGAGAGAAGTGACATGATGAGGTGTGATAATAGATGCTACAGGTGTGGGGTCATTAGGTAAAACCTCAATAGATTGAAGGACCTCCATGAGGGCTTGATGATGTGACTTCGAGGTTTGGATGAGATCGTATAAGGACATTTTGAGAGGAGATTGGTGTAATTGTTTGAGCATCGCGCGGTGTGTAACCCCATCAAAAATAGGATATGCTAGACCACAGATAGTGACTTTAGGTGCAGTGCAATTGGTATGTTGGGTACATGGTTGGGTGATGGATCAGCTATTTTGTCTTTCCCTTTGTCTCGCTGACCTCGGGTAATGACGTGAACCATATTAATTTGAGGCAGAGAGGTGGATGGGGTGGGGTTATCATGAAAGGTATACCAGCAGGAGGGAAATTTACCAAGAGGTGGATAAGATCCTTCTAGTGACGAGTGTCCAACATCGAATTTAGGAGAAGGTTGAGAAATCTCTTGGATGTGGACCATGTTGATTTCAAATTTTGGAGATGGAAAGAAAGGTCGTGGCGGTGAAGATGGAGGTTGTGGTATAGGTGTAGGAGGAAGATGTGAAGAAGGTGGCGAGGGTGAAATAGGTTCATCATCCAGGAGGTCATCATCATCAAAATTGGGGTCAGAAGGACATAATTGAATGAGGGAAACCTTTAGACCCTTACAGTTCTCAACATCATGTCCTGGCACATGATGGTAAGTGCAAATTTTAGTATCATCAAACCCTTTTGGTTTAGGTTTAAGAGGGTCATAAGGTCTAAGAGGAGGGAGGGTGATAGCAGAGCTTTCAGGAGGTTAGCCAAGATGGTGGTGTATGATCCCACTAGTGGATCACAATGCAAAGTGAAAGTAGGTTTGGTTGGAAGATTGGGTAGTTGTGGTGGTAGTTGAGGTGATGTAGTCTTGGATTTGGGTTGTACTTTCTTTGGTGTAGGTGCAACAATAGAAAGAGGGGTAAGTTTAACCACCTCTTTGGAAATTAACGGTTTTTTCAATTTTTGGTGCTTTTTCTTAGGTAGAGGTGTAGGGGGAGCACGTGATGTAGATGGAAAGGCAGATGGTGGGAGAGGACGAGTGACCCAAGGGGACAACTGAGGTGCAGCGGTAGGTGTTGGTCGAGGTTGAGAGGGAGGTACAGGTGAGGTGGAAGAAAATGTCATAGGTAGTGAAGGAGGTATAGAAGGTAATGGTGGTATAGGAGGCAAAGAAGTTATAGATGGTGATGAAGGATGCAAGGTTTACCTAGGTAGAGCTGTAGGCTATGGTGAAGGGGTCAAGGGAATTTTAGGTTTACCCCTGGAGAGAGTAGATTTTGTTAAGGTAGAGGGGTGAGGTCCCAAGATGGATGGTAGGGGTGAAGGTGATAAAGGTGTAGTTGGTGAGGTCGGTGCATGCGGATTAGAAGGTTGGGTTTTTCGTTTAGGTTGAGGGATTGGTTCAATAGGTATATGGGAAGATGTGGTCAAGTGTATCCTGACAGGAGGATGTGTAAGGTTTGATGTGGGTGTGACCCCTAGAACACTAGTGGGTTTAGATACAAGAGATGATGTTGGAACACGTCGGCTAGCAAGTAGAGGGGTGGGTATAGATGAGGATGATGCAATAGAAGATGTATCAAGAGTTATGTTCATGTGTGGTTTGGGTTGTTGAAACATATTTGGATAAATGGTAGAAGTGTCAGTGGAAGATGATTGCATTTGGGTTGAGACCGGGAGTAAGAGACACCCCCAAAGTGAAGACCTATCAACATAGTCCAGGCGGTTGGCCAAACGTGAGAACGACACTGTGGTAGATGAGGTAGATGTGGAGCGAGTGGTGATTCCCATAAAATGTGTCTGAGAAATAGGGAATTCACTAGCTTTGGCCTCTGTAGGTAAGAGAGCCAAAAGTAGGTCCGCAGGATCTTGGGTAGCTGATGGAGAATGGTCACCGAGCAGTAACGAAAAATCTATTAGATCCGAATAGGTGGAGAAGATGATGGGTACTCCTCTATGGGTGGAGGAGGTACAATTGGTAGTGGCTCACTGGGTAGGGAAGATGAAGGGGAAATGATATCGGTGCTAATGAGAGACTCCTCTATACATGTACGAGGAGGTGAAGGGATTTCTTCTATGGGTAGAGGAATGGATAAATTAGGTCCCTGTGTGGGTAGAGGATTTCGGGCTAGGATTTCCTCGATATAGGGGATATGAGATATTTGGGAAACAAGTGGTAAGTTGGTAAAGATAACATGTACCTCACGTGTATTACTTTCGTTGTGTGAGGCATCACCAATTTGACCATTAGATGAGGATCGGTTAGGGAATGGTTTCTTGAATATATGAAGGTCTTGATTGGCAGGTGCATTACGGTTATCCAGGACTAACTTGCTGCTCTCAAGCATTCCGTGAACAATGTTTTTAAAGGTGATACAATTGCTATCACTGTGACCATTTACACGGTGATAGTTACAGTAGTCATTTTCCTTATACCAACCTGGTATGGTGAAAGAGGGTCAAAACTAGTATGTGGTTTGATAGGAGGAAGGGTGATGGCATTAGCTTTAATAAGCTTTTCTAAAACAGATGAATATGGTTCCCCAATTGAGGTGTATTTCTTTTGTTCTCGTTTGAATTGGAAGGTTTGGACCGGTGATAGATTGGATGAAGGTTTAGCATGATTAGATGGATGGGTGGGCCAGCCTTAAGTACCATTGTGTTGGCAGTTCCCTTGGCTTTGGAATAAATCATCTGAGGTTTCAAGGAAGAGGAAGTATCATGTGATTTAAACGAGGAGTTCTTGTTTCAGTAATTGTATCTTCTTCTCTTCAATGGCACAAATTTCAAGCTTACGTGCCATGGTGAAAGCCTCATCGAATATTTGGAAGGTTTGCACCTATAAGGTAGGTGAGATATGTCTAGCACAAGATCATGTGAAGAGCTCTATGAGTTCAGTTTACGGTAATTGGAAAGTGAGTTGGTTGATTAGGCTATGCCAACGAGTGACAAAATTTGTGATAGATTCATTGTCATATTAATGCATAGAATAAAGATCGGTCATGGTAACCTTCTTGATGACGTTAATCAAAAAATGATCCAAGAAGGCTTGGGCTATTTGGTTGAATGAGAAGATGGAATGTCTAGGTAATCCACTATACCAGTCCAATGCTGGACCAATTAGGGACATGGGAAAGGTTTGCAAAAGCAAAGCATCATCATGGGCAATTAAGTAACACCCATGTTTGAAAGATCGTAAATTGTTATGGGTCTTCCTTACTGTTAAAGTGGTTAAACTTAGGCATCTCCCAGTGTACGGGATATGGGAAAATGGGAATGGATGGGTGAATAGGCTCATTACAAATCTCGTCATAGGTGAGAGAATTGCGGGAGCGAAACAGATGCTTCTAATGTCTGCATCTTTTCTATCATTAACTTGATAAATTCATTGTTAGGTTGTGAATATTGGGTACCCCAGAGTGAAAGGAGGTTGTTGTTGGACATATGAAGAATACGACATTCCAGAGTATGGTGGTGTTGAATAAGGTGGTAGGAATTGAGAGACAAACATAGAGGGTATATACCTGATGAATGACCGATGAAACAAGAGGTGACTGGTAGTAGGTATGTGAGGGTGGGACACTTGTAGTGACCCTGGTAGAGATGAGAGGTAGAGATTAGGGAATAGAAAGGACAATGTTTTGAAATGGGTTAGAGGTTACCAACACCAAGGGTGGTAGTGTTATGACTGGTATATATGAGACAACAGGTGTGGATGATGCTATGTTTTGGGTGGTGGATGAAGGTATGTTGGAGACTGCGGGTGCAATAGAGGTGGCAGATGTGGTGGTCAAAGCTGGAGTGGGACCTAGCTGCAACACAACGGGGATAAAACAGGTGAGGTCACCATGGTAGGAGGTGGAGCTGAGGCAAAAGTGATCATTAGGGATGGAGATAAGGATACATGCATGCCATAGATCAATTGACCTGAGGCATCTCAAGTGGAGGCATGGGTGAGGTAGTGGCTCAAACCAGCGGGATTCTGATCAAGGAGTCGTGTGAAATCCATGTCGCTTTTAGGAATGGTGATAGGTTGATTGGGATCTTTGGATGATGAGATGGAAGGTGGTGAAGGACTAGGTGGTGGAGGGATAGGTGGGAGCGTGTTCGATCCTCATGTGTGGATTTCACCAATGCCTCAAGGTTTTGGTGTAATGGTTTGTTACATTTGGTATCAAAGTGACCACCCAGGTTCGAGTCCCGATATAGGTAGCTACGTAGGCATTACGGTGTTCGCCTGGGGCTCGTATAGGGAAGGGTGTGGTCCCGCTATACGGGTGCAAATCTAGACCGGGGTTTGGGCTACAAAAGCGTGGTGGGATGTTATTATCCTCATGTGTGGATTTCACTAATGCCTCGAGGTTTTGGTGTAACGGTTTTGTTATCACCGAATCACAAACCCCTGTGTTTATACAAGTGCATATAATTGAACTCACGGTGTGATTGGATAACATGGGTACTATCTCCAAGTTGTGGGACTTGCTACTTGAGATAGACCTCCAGAGAAAGCTGGTTCTTGCTCCTAAACTACCCGCCACAATCTACTCTATGCATAGGGAAACTAACTATCCTAATCTAAATTTCTAAGGGACCAGAGAGAGAGAATGCATAAAATGAAATCCTACACTAAAGCGGTGATACACCAGAAAAGGAGGGTGTGAGAGTAGTCCCCAAATGTGTGAAATATAGAGGCAAAGTGCACACTAGAAGAGGTGATGACAGTTCTCCATAATATAGCAAAATGCATTCACAACAATATTCTAAGCATACACAATGATAATGAATCCTGTAAGAACATAAGAATAGACACAATATTCTTGTAGAAAGATTAAAGGGGCAAGAAGAATGCAAGAAAACACAAAGCAGGGAAGATACATCCACAACCGATATTTTATTGCTTCATGATATGCACATTCAATCTATTACAAGATAAGGGCCGGATCACCATGCAAGGAGTCCACTACAAGGGCTGCAACACATTGGCTTCATAAAGCAATTTTGATAGAGCTTTGCTATTTGAAACTCTCTCCTTACAATGAGCCCAACACTCCAATTTATAGAAAAAATGAGAAGGGAAAGAGAAGGGAAAATGGAAATCTCGAAATCTGTCCTTCAACCACCTGTAAGAGGCATTAAATGGAGTAAAATGATTATATATTACTTGTAAAAGGCTCCCCATCTTGTCCCATGTGCTGCAAAGAGAGAAAGAATGATGACCATGCCTCTTAATTACACTCCCAACCACCAAATGAAACACTTGTAGAACCCACCACGTTTTCTAAAAAAATCTCAACCAATTTCTAATCAAATCTAGAATTTCTTGATTCTTTGTGCATTGGGCTTGGAGCCACGATTCTAACGGTACCAATTTTGTGTGATTTCGTTGATCTAAAATTTGAAAACTTGTGTCCTTGCGCCATTGAAACATTCGTTGAGCTGGTTTTCCTATGGCTGTAATTATTTTCCAAGAGCTTGATGAACTGCAAACATGCACATACTAGAAGCAATAGGACATGTGCACAAGCACTTAGGGAAATAAATACTACTCTAACAATGTACAATGTGCATAAGCACTTAGAGGAGTGGAAATTCTAAATTAATATTTACAAGGGTGAAAATCTATCTTTCTAGTAGCAATGTTTGAGATAGATCCCATTGACCGGAATCTGCAATTCTTCACCATCCAACTTAGCCAGTCGGAAAGCATTGCTACCTTTACATTCAATGATCATGTATGGGCCACTCCAGATGGCATCGAACTTGGAGTGCTTTCTGGTTTTGCATGATCAAGCATCCCACTTCGCATACCAAATCTTGATTTGCAATATCCTGGCCTTAGCTTTCTTGTCAAAAATCTTTTTGACCAATGCTTTATCCTTTTCTATGGTCTGCATTGCGTGCTCTCTTGTCTCTTCTAATTCCATCAGCTCTGCATACCTGATTTCCATAGGTTCAAACTCAGCTAGTTCTAATTGTTTCATGAGCTCCAATGCTGGCAACTCAAGTGATATAGGTAGAACTACTTCTTTCCCGTACACAAGCTTGTATGGAGAGCTTCCTGTAGACCTCTTGGGTGTGATCCTATCAGCCCATAGGGCTGATTTGAGCTTTGCATGCCAAGTCCTTTGGTTTTCATCCAGAGTCCTTCTGATGATTCTTAGTAGGTTCTTGTTTGTAGACTCGGCTTGGCCATTACCTTGAGGGTAATAGTTCGATGAAGTGTTGAGATACACACAATTCTTGACAGCCCATTCAGTGATCTTTGTGCCAAGGAATGCCAATGCATTGTCTGATATGATAGTGGCAGGGGCACCAAACCTCGTGACTATCCCTTCATAGAAATCTAAGATATTGGATTCATTTGCCTCCTTTAGTGCCACTGCTTCAGTCCACTTGGTGAAATAGTCTATTGCTGCAAGTATCCACTTGTGACCTTGACTTGAATTGGGATTGATAACCCCAATGAAGTCCAATCCCCATTGCATGAATGGCTGATTTACTGAAATTGGACGAAGGGGCAGTGCTGCTAACCTTTCTTTCCCGTGAAGAATGCACATTTCCTGCATTTCTTGACCCATTAGTAGCAATCATTGAACATAGTAGGCCAATGGTAACCAACTTTCATGATTTTGAGAGCTATCACTCGCGGAGCAAAGTGGCCTCCTGCTTCCCCATCATGGAACTCGTGTAAAATTTTCTCAACTTGACCTGTTCCAATGCATCTTAATAGAACACCATTGATGTCCTTCTTGAACAAGATACCATTAATGAGTACATACGAGATAGCTTGTAATATAAAGTATCTCCTCTTTGCCTTGCTCACTTTTGGAGGGCACAAGCCTATCTGGAGGTAATGCACAAGGTCTTGAGTCCAACATGGAATGGGTGCATCATCAGCTACTTGGTCTTGATCGTTCTGTAGTAGTAGGATGACATCCTCTTCACTTTTGACCCATTTGGTTGTTTGGAAGGGAGCTGCTCACACAAGCCTTTGCCACGAACTAGCTTGGTCACTTTGATTTCAATATCATATTCCATCACCCGAGTGATCCAACCTGCTCTCTTCTCATTTAAATCCTTGTTTAGGAGGAAGTCCTGACACCAAGCAGTTGAATCTTATTGTTTGAGATCAAGTGTGTAAACTTCTTCAAACTTCTGATGACCAAGAAGGACATGCTTTTCGATGAAAGAATACTTTATTTCGTAATCTTCCAAGGTTTGACTGAAGAATGCTATGGGCTATTCTGAACCTTCTCTATTCAGCTGTGTCAAGATAGCTGAGATTGTATCTGATCCTCCAAACGCATACAACATGAAGTCCTTTGAAAAGTCTAGGTTGATAAGAGTTGGAGCTTGTGATATTGCATGCTTGATGTTTTCAAAACTCTCTTTGCCTTCTGCTGTCCATTTGAATGCCAGACTCTTCTTCAACATCATTGTTAGAGGCTTCACAAGAGTGGCAAAATTAGGCACAAATCTGCGAACAAAGTTTATCCTTCCTAAGAAGCTTTGGAGAGATTTCTTGTGGTGTGGCAATGGAAGCGTTCAGATGGCTTCAACCCTTTCAGGATCAATTGTTAGCCCTTCCCTAGAGACAATGTGGCCCAACAATTTGCCTTCGTGTGCCAAGAATATACACTTCTTTGGATTCAATGACACTCGAACCTTCTACACCTCTGAAATACTTGTCTGAGGTGAAAGAGATGGTCTGCTGCATTCTTTGAGAAGACAGTGATATCATCTAGGTATACCAGCACTATCTTGTTGATCAAGCCTTTGAACGCCATATCCATAGCTCGCTGAAATGTTGCTCTGGCATTTGACAGTCCAAATGGCATCTTCTTGTAAGCATATGTGCCCCATTTTGTAGTGAAGGCCGTCTTGAATTGATCTTCTTCTTTCACCATTATCTGATTATAGCCTGAATATCCATCTAGCAATGAAAACCTTTCTGAACCAGCTACAACCTGCAATATTTGTTCCATTGATGGAAGCGGATAATGATCTTTGAGTGATGCTCTATTTAGATCGTGAAAGTCCACACACAATCTTATTTCTCCATTTCTCTTTCTTACTGGCACCAAGTTCGCAACCCAACTTGAGTGTTTGATGGGGAAGATGATACTGGCCTCAATGAGCTTACTAAACTCCTTTCTCATGAGAGGTTCGATATGAGGATTTACTGGCCTTTGTTTTTGCCTAACAGGCTTGGATTCCAGATCTAGCTCAATAGTATGTTGTGCAAAATTTGGGTTGAAACCTCTTAAATCTTTGTAAGTCCAAGCGAAGACATCTGGGAATTATTGAAAAAGCTGAATAAAATCAGATTTCTCTTGTGGAGTACTTACTTTGCCAATTTGCAATGTCTTGCCTTCATCTACTAAGATAGGTTCTGAATCTTCACCCTTTACTTGAATGTTCACCTTCTCCTTCCGGAATTGATCATTTGGGTTGAAGATTGACTCTAAGGTTATGAGGCCTTTTGGTAATTTGTTAGTTCTCAGCTGCACCACTTGGTCACCATACTGCTGCTCCAGCTTGTCTTGATTCCTGGCGGAGAACTCAGCTTCTTCTTGTAGGAAATTAACAATCTGCTGATCATTCTCGAAGACTTGCCAACTTGTATTGTTATCCGGAATAGCTGGTCTCACAACAAATTTGATATGAGGCTGAGTTTTCTCACTTTTGATATTTTCTACAACATCAAACGCAGCCCCAATTGCTGCTAGCCTGTCAGCGGCTTCATTCTTTTTCTTGGGATGGAATTGATGCTAAAAGCTTCAAAATCTTCAATAAGATCCCATACCCAATTTTTGTAGTTCTTCAACAGATCATTTTTGGCAGCATTTTTTCCTTTGACTTGGTTTACGATCAGCTCACTATCACCAAATACTTGTAAATTCCTGATGCCTTTCTTCTTTTCCCAGTGCAATCCATGAATTAAGGCTTCATACTCAGCTGTGTTGTTTGAGCAAGAAAACTAAAAACGGAAGGCTGAGTAATACTTTATACCTTGTGGTGAAATGAGCATAGCTCCTCCTCCTGCACCTTGTCTACTCCTTGACCCATCAAAGAACAATTGCCATACTTCATTCTTGTCCTTATGATCTGGCTTGGTGATGCTGGGGAGAGGTTGATTCTCTTCATGTAAACAATAGACTCCTAGCTCAGATTCTTCTATTTCTTGATAAGGATCAAAAGCATGCACCTTGCTTGCCCATTCATCAAGAGTCAAATCTGGGATGCTTCCAACCTTGGTGTCAGCTTCATCAGTGCTTGGATAATCTTCTTGATCAAACGCTGAACAGTTGGTATTGATTTGGCTTGGAGTGTAAGGCTCAATGTGAAAGTTCGCAATAGGTTCAGACCTGATTGTGGCTTTGGTTCCATATCTTGTTCTGAACAACATGTGTGACCAATCCGCCGAAAGATAGCCTCCAATTTTAGCAGTGAAGTCTCTTGACAAGCACAATGCAAAGAGTGGTGGCAGGTCTATGACTGACACATCTTGTAACACTATTACATTGGGACATGCGTGCAGTGTGAGGCTCAAACCTTTGATTACTCCAACCGTTGTCACTGCTGTCCCGTCTAATTGCACTACACCCTTGGAGATGACTTCATATTGAAGCCCTAGCTGATCAGCTATTTTCTTGGGCATCACTGAGCTACTTGCCCGGAATCAATCATGCAATTGTGAACCAATTGGTTTCCAATGATTAATGAGACATAAAAAGGAGGGGGATTCAACATTTTACCTTGTTGTCCTCCATGATTTCCTTCAGGCTGGGCAGAATTTGTGAGTACCTTCTCTTGCATTTGGACCTGTTGATTTGAAGTTGACCAGTCCTTCATGGCAGCTTGTAGCAAATCTCTTTGTCCTGGGATAGATAGTGATTCCCACATTGATATGTTTACATTTGTCTTCTTCATCTGATCAATGATGTTGAATGGGGATGAAGCATCCTTCTGTTGTCCCTTGGCCTGCACATTCATTCCTTGCACATGGGTAGCAACAACTGATATTTGAGTTGGTTTAAGAGCTGGTTTAGGTGCCCCTTGCGTGTTTGGAACTACATTTTGTTTGTCAATAGTTTTGGAGTGACAGAAGGTCATGAATTACTTGGGGCTAGGCTAATGTTTTCTTCACCCAAATTTCTCCTCTTTGACCTTGTGTTGGCTACAACACTTTGAGAGGGTATTTGATTCATACCACAAAAATCTTCAGCCTGCCAATTGACAAGAGTAGTTTCGTTTGGAGATGTTCCTTGCTGAGGTGCTTCTTGCTGCTGATCCTCTTCATGGCTAGACTCTTGCAACCCACCAATGGTTTGCACCATAAGAGCCTGATTTAATGCACCGTTAAAGCACATTGATTGGTTATGTGGCTGACTACACGAGAAACACCAATCATATTCTTGGGCCATGTTATTTTGGACTGGCACTAATGCTTTAGAAGCAGATACGACATTAGGGTTATAGGGTTGAAATGGTCTATTAGCGAGAGGCCTTACTTGGCTTTGATTTTGATTTTTGCCTAATTTGGTGACCTATTTTGTTGGTATGGGGCCTAGCCTGGCAGTCGTGCTTGAGGCGATACGGTCTAGCACTTTGAACTTCTGTTTCTTTTGATAGTAACCAGCTCATTTCCCAAATTTTGCAGCTATTTCATGACCTCTTGGAGTTCATTTGAAGCACTAGAGGATGAAGTAGAAGTTTCATTTGAACTTTGGTTTCTAGGAGTGGGAAAAGGAGCCAAAGTGGGTGCTTGACTAGTGCTTGGATTTTCTAGGTTTGGATACAAGGGCATGGGAGTCCTAGGAGCCGCTTTACCACTTGAATAACATAGTTTTCATCTCTAATGGCAATGCTATAAGTGGTGGTAAGTTGTGCCTCCCATAGATTGAATTAACATAGAAATATCAGAATTCAAAGCTTTAAGGTAATATAGAAAAGCACCTTCTGCTGTTGGCCTGACTGCCACTGGAATCCTATCCCAAGACCTTTGAAATCTGAAGTTGAAGTCAGTCAGCTGCTCGTTGGGGGCTCTCTTGATAGTTGTCAATTGTTCTAGCAGAGACAAATTGTCTCCCTTTTCCCCAAACTGCTCATGGAGAACTATGCATAACTGATTCCAATTTGTGATAGAACTAGCTCCAAGGCTCCTAAACCATTGCAATGCCTTCCCTTTGAATGAAGATGCCAAGCAATTTGATAGCCACATCCATTTCATTTATCTCATGGATTGCACAGACGTTAGCAATGTCTTTGACATGATCACCAGGAGTGGTATGATTTTCTCCAGTGAAAAATGGAATGTTCTTCAATGCTGCAATTGGAACTGGATTTTGTGCATTGAGGGCAAGTGGGCTGCTGCCAGTGAAATTGACAAAGGGATTTAGTGGTTGCGCCATTCTGATTGGCCTAAGAACCCTTGTTGATGTGAGAAAAGGTCTACCAGGTGGAGGTGTAGACAAAGTTCTATTAGGTGGAGACGCAGATCTTTGAGCTCTTCTTCCCCTTCTTTCTCTACCTGGAGATAGGTGTAGATAAACAAACAATCCTTCCTCCCTAGTTCTTGACCTGGTCTGTATTCTTCTCATAAATTTTCCAGGCTTGGACTGCAGAAACCAGCGGATTATGCCTCTTTTGGAGTCGCCAGATGTGCGATTTTAAAGCTCCTTCAAAGTTGGAACTTACAACAAGTGCACATCAATCTTGTTGCAATGAAAGTAAAGACCTCTAAGGTCCCACCGGGCGTGCCAGAACTGTTATCACCGAATCACAGCACCCCTGTGTTTATACAAGTGCATATACTTGAACTCACGGTGTGATTGGATAACATGGGTACTATCTCCAAGTTGTGGGACTTGCTACTTGAGATAGACCTCCAGAGAAAGCTGGTTCTTGCTCCTAAACTACTTGCCACAATATACTCTACCATAGGGAAACTAACTATCCTAATCTAAATTTCCAAGGGACCAGAGAGAGAGAATGCATAAAATGAAATCCTACACTAAAGCGGTGATACACCAGAAAAGGAGGGTGTGAGAGTAGTCCCCAAATGTGTGAAATACAGAGGCAAAGTGCACACTAGAAGAGGTGATGACAGTTCTCCATAATCTAGCAAAATGCATTCACAACAATATTCTAAGCATACACAATGATAATGAATCCCTGTAAGAACATAATAATAGACACAATATTCTTGTAGAAAGATTAAAGGGGTAAGAAGAATGCAAGAAAACACAGCAGGGGGAAGATACATCCACAAACGGATATTTTATTGCTTCATGATATGCACGTTTCAATCTATTACAAGATAAGGGCCGGATCACCATGCAAGGAGTCCACTACAAGGTCCTGCAACACATTGGCTTCATAAAGCAATTTTGATAGAGCTTTGCTATTTGAAACTCTCTCCCTTACAATGAGCCCAACACTCCAATTTATAGAAAAAATGAGAAGGGAAAGAGAAGGGAAAATGGAAATCCCGAAATCTATCCTTCAACCACTTGTAAGAGGCATTAAATGGAGTAAAATGATTATATATTACTTGCAAAAGGCTCCCCATACTGTCCCATGTGCTGCAACAGAAAGAATGATGACCATGCCTCTTAATTGCACTCCCAACCACCAAATGAAACACTGTTGTGAACCCAGCCACGTTTTCTAAAAAATATCAACCAATTTCTAATCAAATATAGAATTTATTTATTTTTGTGCATTGGGATCAGAGCCATGATTCCAACGGTACCAATTTTGTGTGATTTCATTGAGAAATGCAAAAGTTATGGCCTTCTGAGTGCGGGCAGCTATTTTGGGTCTGGCAGGCGTTTTCTGTCATTTGACGGGAATGAGCATTAACTGACTGGAGCCGAATATATTTATCTTAATTAAATATATCTACCCTCATCAAAAATAAGAAATCTAGTTTTTGTGGCGTAGAGGACATCGTGCTCATTCTAGAAAGTCCAATTTTGTGAAAATCGGAGCTCGGAGTCAAAAGTTATGGCCGTTTGAAGTTTCACGGGTCAAACGTTGACTTTTGTTCTTTGCCTTCGGCCGCTTCAGCTTTTCACATCCCTCACGTCCCTGTGCGTACCTTTGTCTTGGCTGTCCTAGACAAAAATCTCCTGCTTCGGCCGATTCGGGCTCCCTTGTTCCTATTTGCGGCAAAGACACGTGGCGAGATTCCATTCGCTCTCGGCTCTTTCGGCTTTTCGCGTCCTCCGCGTACTTTTGGCCCAGATGTCCCAGTACGAAAGTCCTCTGTTTCAGCTGAACTGGCTGGTTCGCATCCTCCACGCACTTTTGTCCCAACTATCCCGACTGCCTGGGACAAATTTCTCTGAACCGCCCGAAATGGACTGACTTGCGCCAAACCGGCCGATCCGCGTCTTTCGCGTACCTTTGTCCCAACTGTCCCAACTGCGCGAAAACAACACTTAGTCAATTTTTTCCACTTTTCAGCCAGTTCACCTTTTCACGTCCCACACATCTCGACATCCCAGATGTCCCTTTGCTCTGTAGACTGCTTGGCGGCCTTTCGGCTGATTCGCGCCCAGATGTCCCTCATGTCCCGACTTTTGTGAGGACTAGGACTTAGCCATTTTTCATCATTTTTCTCGACCCAAGCTTGTTTTCTGCAACTTTTCACATTTTTAAAACTTTCTGGGTTTTCCTCTTGGACAGGAGAGTTAGAAAGAAGCCAAGGGGACCCCAGAAACACGATTTTTTGCCTTGAATCAATATAATTGCTTGGGACTAAAGAATGATGCATGTTATCAAAATTACCTTGAGGGGTGAATTTTGGATAACAGGTTTGTTACATTATGATCCTCATGTGCAGATTTCAATAATGCCTTGAGGTTTTGGTGTAATGGTTTGTTACAGAGCGGTAGTCGACTAGCGTGAAATATGAGGTTACTTACCCGACTACGGGTCAACACTATGTGGGTAGGAACTAATTTGGTGAGACTGTAATATGTCTGAATGGCACATAACACAATAGAACTAGGAAAACAGTCAATGGTGAATGAATTAAGTCACCTGGTGGGCTATAAAATAGCAGAGGGTGACCGATGCCGGTTTGGGTAAACCGATGCCAGTTAGGCTTAACCGGTGCTGGTTACTGTGAAAAACCAACAGTCTGTTAAATGATGGTCCCAGATTGACAATTTTCACATAGGATGAGACGTAAGGTGACTGTGATTGAAGTAACGATAATATGAAAGGTGATAGGAGCCTTTTATAGCTCAGAAAGTGAAATAGGTGTCTTTTGGATAGGTATCTAAAAAGACTTCAGACCGACGTGGGTTGAGTTAAACCGATGCTGGTTGGAATGTAACCGGTGACGGTTAAAGATAACCGTAGCCGGTTACTGTGAAATTAAAACAAAGAATAAGAAAGATGGTTGTGATTTAAAAATATGGTGTTAAATCAAACCCAAAAGTCTTAGAATGATGTAGATGTGGTCCAGGCACACTCAGATGAAGTTAGAATACACCGAATATGATTGGGAGTGTGTAAGGAAAGACAAAAATAATGATCGAAAGATCTCACCTCAAAACAAAAATCAAGCAGAACACTAAGAAAGAACATTCATAGAGTGCCTATTCTATTACGTTTTTTCAACTTATGCTATTTGTATGGATTGACTGTTATGAATAGAACAATATAATTTCTTGGTGAGGAAGGCTTCCTACGAAGAAAGAATTCTAAAGGGTGAGGTTTCAGGAATGTTATGGTGGGGGCAGGCTTCACTCTGAAGTATGACTCGACAGAGCAGTGAGTTGGGTGCCCACTGTACCGTGATCGTGTGATCACCTACAACTTCTTCCAGTTAGGATGTTGTTTAAGAATGTATGTATGTATTTTGAATTTTTGTGTGATTTGGTAAGACTCAGAGAAAGAGAAAAGGATAGAAGTGCTTTTCTACGATTCATTTGTCAACCATCAGTTGGTCATGACTTCCAGTGTATAGGTTGCCCTCAATTAATGTGAGCTAATGAGCTAAATCAGAATGTAGTGCACTTGTTTTAAACCCAAATCAAAAGTATGATATTCAATGACAAAAATAGATGAACAAGAAGAGGGATGCTCTTTCACTAAAATGCGAAAACAAGAATAAGAAGGTTCTTTTTAAATACACCAAAATAAATGTGTCTTTCGGAGCAAGTAGAAAGAAGAGAATGTTACCAAGGAGAAAGTTTTAATGTGAATGCTACTAGAAGGGAAACAAACACACACAATTTTTCACCTAGGAATGAAGAAAGATGCAAGGAACCCCGAATGGGTCCCACCGGGCATGCCAAAATGTTTCACCTGATTTCTTAGTTTTCTGAGAAGTACTTGATGAAACAGATAAGGTAAAGGTGGTAAGAGGAATACCTGTTTTGGGATGGTTGAAGGTTATATGCGCACGTATCTGAATTCTGAATCAAAGTGATTGTGAGACCTTCCTTTTGGCTAGGAGGAACTACCTGTATAAGAACCAAAACAAGACCACCAAAGAGAGTTAAACAATATATGCAGTGGACTGCTTAGCATATGTTAGATCTTGGAAGTGCGATACTTCCTAGATGGCTGTCAATCCACGGTTTAAGACAATTCAATGATGAAATAAAGTAAATATTTTCCTACTGTAGTTTAATACGATTTAGGCATCTCATACAAAACACAGTAGGCTAGATCTAATCTAACATGCTAGGCTAGAAGGAGATCCAGAGGTCAAGTAGGTTGGTTATAGGTGAATTTGAGCTAACAGGCTAGGTTAGATATAGATCTGAAGGTCAAATAGGTGTTCAAGTAGGTATATGTTAGAAAAAATGAGGTTAAGTTAGATGTGGGTCACAAACAGGTTGTTATTCTAGCAGAGATTAGGTGACACAGAGACCAACCATAGTTTTATAAAACTAATGACGATTTTACTATAACCGGTGATGGTTAGAGAGAACCAACGACGGTTAAGTGGGGCTGGTGGAATCACACAGTCTGGGTTTTTGGAGTTTTGGGGAAAAAGTGGAGTGGATAGAAGATGGGGATTGATCACAGAGGGGGTGTAGATATGTTGCGAAGGTCTGAGACTACTGAGGAGGTCAAATAGGAAATTAGGCCAAGTATTAAGATGATTAGGTATGGAAGGTGGCTGCAACTGGAGAGAGGGAATGGACCGAGGGTAAAAGACTAGGTTCCTTTACCACAAATACTACAGATGATGATAAGAAAATGAAATAGATGGAAGGAAGATACTTACTCTTCTGTGAGGTACAGGTCTGAAGAATAATGAAGAAGTTACTTTGCATTGGAGGATGTTGGGAAGAAAGTTTCACTGTTGTGCTAGTGTATTTGGTTACCTTTGTTGATCACAAATCAATCTTCATTCTATTGTCGCATCTAAAGAGATCGAACTCGAGATCAGAAGTTTTTCAACCCATATTACAAAGTTGTAGATGGGTCTAAATAGGCCATTTGGTCCATTCCGGTATAACCGGCATCGGTTTAGGGTGAACCGGCATCGGTTTAGGGTGAACTGACATCGGTTTAGGTGAGATATCTCGAGTTGTTCAAAAAATGCCTGGGAAGTTGCTCTACTATTTGATAAGGGTCTCCTCTTTTTCTCGGGGTGAAAACCGACCTTAGGAGGCTTTTAAATGTGAGGTGAGGGGATGGGTCTAATGTTAGGTTTTATTTAGGACATTGGTTTAGGGTTTAGGTTAATGGGTCAAATGATGGGGGTGGTTAGGTGAGGTGCATTTAATAAAGGCAATTGTATTAAATAGGTGTGTGAGGGTAGTGAATTAATTTAATATAAATAATTAAATTAATGTGTGTGTGGGTAAAATGTCATTAACTTAATTAAAATAATTAAATTAATATGTATGGAGATAAATGGCATTAATTTAATTAAAGTAATTAAATTAAAATGTGTGGGGTGCAGGAGGTAGGTGATAAGGTGTTGAGGATGAGGAAGTGATTATAGGGCTACACTAGGGGACCAAGGTGATTACGACACAATTTTGGTGTCTACATCTAAATTTTTCCCTTTTTTGTTACGTAGCTTGTATTGGTAAGTGATCTTTGACAAAAATAAGATGTAGTTGCCCCATGTGTGGGTGAAGGTGATCCCCCTTAAACTAGGAACGATGAGGTAAATGATAGAATCAATGAGTGGTTTGATAAAAGGTGGATGTGATGAAGAGGAAGGTGGACAATGGGGGTAATTGGGTGAATGTCCAATCGGAGTAAATCAAGGTAATGGGCGAGTGGTCAAAAGTAACAAATCAAACATACACACATGTATAAATTATGACATGGTACCGGGTTGAAGATCATGCAAACTCTACATCGTCTATGGTCGATAGGTTTATCCAAACAAGGTGAGGTGATTCGGTATCCAGTGGTATAGGATATGGTGCGGAAGCACTTAGAAGGTCGCACAGGAACGTTTAGGTATGTTCGTACACCAATGGTCGGGTCAGGATAAATGGCATGACAAGAGGCAAGGTAAGGTCATTAGGTCAAACAACACGGGTAACAATGTCATAAGGTATAACGAGCACATGAGTTCACATGTCACTAACAATGTTCCAGGTCCAAGTAGCTAGGTCATGACATGGGTAGGGCCAAGGTATGGGTAAAATAACAAGTCCCAAAACATAATTAAGGATAGGTATAGGGAAGGTAGGCATGGAGGTTGGTTGCAATAAGGGTGGGTGAGGTCAAATGGTGGCTGGTTTGGTTAAGTGTTGGTCAGAAATGGGGAAAGGGTATGGGCAAGAGTATGATAGGTAATCGATGCTGGTCATACGTAATCAGTGATGGTCTAGGTAAGCCGACCATAGTTTATTAGGGTAGATGACCGATGTTGGTTTGGGTATAACCGACCATGATGTGCTAGGGCACATGACTGATGTCGGTTTAGGTATAACCGTTACCAGTCAGTCGACATGGGTATATAAAAAGGAAAAATTCGTATAATATGGATTCATTTGTATGTTTTGGATTTTTTGAAAATGACAAAGCACTATATGAGGGATGATATCCTACTGAGGTGGAGAGATCTGGTTGGTTAGAGGAGTCAAATAGATGAGTCCACAAGAGTGGGCAGAGTGAGGTAATTAGTAGAGGGTTTTGAGGTTGATTTGCACATGGAAGAGGTAGGAGAGGGTTCGGGTGGACCACCAGCATAGTGGCTAGACGTGCCACCATGGAGGTGAGATTGAGATGAGGTGAGATTGAGATGAGGTAAGATTTGATCCATTCATTGTTATTTGATATAAAAAGAAGGGAATGGGTAGGTCAGTTTGGGCAGGGTAGAGAATTTGAATTGTGTGGTTAAAATGTTGAGGGACGATGGGGTGGAAAGGTCATAGGTAGAGGAAAAATGGTTGGGGAGTGATTTGGGGTAGGTTTGGGTAGGTGTGTAGGGGAAATGGGAAATAAATGGGGGGAGAAAATGGGGTTTTAGGCTTGGGACACAAGAACAGTGGATCGACGCTACCAAGGTATGGTGACATTGGTCTTATCACACCAACATCGGTTAGAGATGAGTGGAACCGGTGTTGGTGATATCGATCTCAGTGATAGTCGGGAGAATCGGGTTCCAGTTAGGGAAAAAGGGGCTAGAGGTCTAGGAGGGGTAAGGGGAAAGGTTAGGTAAAGTGGGTAAAATCAAGTGTGTAATAATTTGTATGATTGGTTGAATGCAGGACAGGGACCAACTACGAGATGAGAGATAAGGTACCTCCCTTACTCTTGGAGGTATGGGGTGGTGTGATAGTTGATGACTGGTGCCATGTAGTAGAGGTTGGCGTGATTGGGGTTAGACACTATCAACACGTATTTTGAGAGCTGAGCTTGATGGTTGCTCTCATCGACAGATGGGACCTAGTGACCAATACCTTCCATTTTCCGACGGGTGAGATCACAGTCACCCTGGAGGGTGTGTACAGGATCTTGTGTCTACCGATAGTGGGGACGTAGGTGTATTCTATCTCCTCAGAGGCTTCTGAGGAGTTGATGATGGCCATTTTGGTGAGGGAATGACTGAGATGAGGTTCCATAGTTTTCTTGAGGAGATGAGGCTAGTAGTTTTGCTAATGGAGGCAGTCTGCTACTTTGCACTACCAGATGCGGAGGGTGGGAGATTCCCATGATCATTGATGGGGTTCTGCATGACATGGTGGAGGACAGGACCCGTTTTACATGGGTGCCCGCATTCCTGGTATAGTTGTACAGAGAGCTATGGGATTATGGGTGGCTATAGAGGTTTAGCTGTGTTTTACTTTCCTACTTCATTATTGGGTGTATGAGCACATTGTATGTGTGCGTCCAATTGGTATGCCTCGAGTGATGCATTCAAGATGGGTTTTATTCGAGTGGGCTTCAAGAAATGGATTCCTACGATTGGGGAGCATTGAGAACGTAGAGCTACACACAATGTAGCCTATTACAGTGATTTCTAGAGGGGTTATTCGGCGTGGAAATCATTTGGAGGCCCTATGTGGGTTTTCCATCATATGGGAAGATGACAAAGGAACTACAAGAGCTACATCTGCTCCAGTGGATAGAGGGGTGACGTGTAGGAGAGCATGAGATGATACTGTGGACAAGGTTAGATGAAAGTTTGGGATGCTTCAGATATACCGCCACCTTTCCCATAGTACAGGAGGGATGACGTGGAGAGGCCTTTGCCTCTACCACATCCGACAGTGCCTACAGGAAGGAGGATCAGTGAGAGATTGACTTGATTGATGATGCCAGGGTTATAGATAGATACAGAAAGTGGTGGGCTACACATTTACAAGCGAGATCGCCGAGGTGGGGTAGCAGATTTAGCCATCATCACAAGTCTGAGAGGGATGCCCTACAGGGGTAGGTGACGACCTTGATTACAGTTGGGTATAGTGCAGGGGCAATTGACAGGCTCAGAGGCACATGTTTCTATTTTACAAGCACAAGTGGCCACTCTACAGGCCCAGGTAGCGTAGGGATAGGTACCCACACAGGGTGGAGATGGAGATGGGGTACAGGTGGCCACCCTACAGTGTAGATTATAGGTTTGTAGGGCCAGTTGGCCACTACACATGTGTAGGTTACGGCCCTTTAGGCCCAGATATAGGTAGGAGCGGGATAGGGTCCCTCAAGATAGGCATAGGCATAGGGACATGGTCCTCTTTATAGGTACCAATGGGATAGGGTCCCAAGAGACAGTATAGGGGCCGAGGCTAATGGCACCACCACAAATAGTACTGATAGGTAGGTTAAGAGATGCTTTAGGTGAGGTCCGGTATTATCAAGATATTTTGATGGCCACAGGGATAGATTTTCTATCCTATGGGGAGTATAGAGCACAATAGGCCTCGAGTGAGAGGACCAGGTCACGTACCCATAATGTAGAGAGCACAGGGGCCATCGAGCCCCAAGATAGGGTTAGGGTGAGGCCACCGGTCCATAGAGGCCTGAGACATGGTGAGGGACCATCAGAGGACAGATCGGGGTGAGGTGGAGAGAGATTGGCAAGGCACCCCACTAGAGGGGAGACGAAGGAGACTGATGAGACATGGATGGATATCAGGTGGGGTGATGATTAGTCATCATTGATGATCAGTGTATCCATGTTTTTGACATATTTTTGATATGTATACTAGCTCTGTGTGTCTCGAAGATGATGAGGATGTAGATGAGAGTTTTTTAATTTTTGATCATATATCAGTCTGTGTGCCAAAGATGGTGAGGCTGTATATGAGAGATTTTGAGAGATTGTGATTATTATTTGTATCTATGTTCACATGTATGTTTACATAAACTTTCTGATTTATAGATGATGGTATTTATAGTATGGATGGTGTACATGTTTTAATTTTCATTGTATATATATATATATATATATATACACACACACACACACACGGAAATCAAGTGGATTAGGCATGATAGAGTCAAGGTCATGTAGGCATGGTGGAGTCAGGTTGGTTTAGGCATGATGGAGTCAAGTCATAGGCATGGATTGAGTCAAGTTGACTTAGGCATGATTGAGTAAGGTTGAGTTAGGCATGGTGGAGTTAGGTTGGTTTAGGCATGGATTGAGTCAGGTTGACTTAGGCATGGTGGAGTTAGGTTGGTTTAGGCATGGATTGAGTTAGGTTGACTTAGGCAGGGTTGAGTCAAGTTGGTTAGGTATGGTTGAGTTTCTAATTCATTAATTTGTGCAATCAATGATGGTGTGGATTGTGTTAAGATGATTTGTAGGAAAATGTATGATTATGGGAAAGAAATTGTAGAGAAGATGAAATGAATGTATGAGTGATGGTAAAGATGTCAAGTAATTGTTGTTTGTTTGGTTTAATTTCCAATTATTGATATAAAAGGAAACTAACTAGGGTAGAATGTGAAATAGGAAAGCGGGAAGAGGGAATTGGTTAGGGTAGAGAGTGGCCAAGATAACCTCCAAGGGCCCCATTCCCTGGAGTGCTGCCTACATAGTCCCAAAAAAAGGGACATCAGGCCAATGTAGTTCTCCCATAAGCTAGGGAAAATTAGGGTGAAATAGTGGAATGGGTTGATAGGTGCTAGGCATGATTGAGTTTAGATCTTAGTTGTGGTTGAGTGGTTTTAAATAGAGGTGTCGAAGATATGGTCCCGTATAAGATAATCAATAAGTAATGAGGAAGGTGAATGGTAATAGGTGGTAAATGAGCTGCTTAATTTGATAAGAACCCTAATGAGTAAATCCATATCTAAGAGGGGCTTATAAACATAAGACCCTTAAGGCGTTACATAATGGACTATTATAAGGGTGAAGAAAAGTCACATGATCACGAAATGTCACGGTTGCAGAAAGTCCCTTGAGTAGAGAGTGAATTAGGATAAGAAGGAAAACAAGGTGAGAATGGGTGGTTTAGCGTAACTTAGTGTACGACATGATGTGTTTTTGAACAAGAAACCCATAATCCAAAATAGGAAATTCCATGATGAAAATTTCATATTTTTCTTTATTTGTTTATTTTTAATAGACTGATCGATGAGGGAAGTCTATATGGGATGGGTATATTATCTCCTTGAGGTATTCATGAAGTTGATCGATGCAAGAAGCTTCTAAATAGTTATTATATTTATATAATGACTGTATATAGCTATCCTTCAAGGGAGCAGTCTATTGATAATGGTAGAATATAAAGAAGATATGTCCCTTTTGAGGAAGTCATCTTTTCTGGAAGTTTGACTCAAGGAGTGGTATCCCTTTTGGTTTTAGACATTTAAGTCATGGACAAGACTATAGAGGATGATTAGATTCTTGTTTAGAAGACAAGACTGTAGCACATAAAGATTAAATGTGAAGAGGAGGTTTTGAGTGATGAATAACCATGGGATTCCATCTTGAAGAAGATGAAAAGTATCCATGAGAATCATGCTATGAGTAGAGCCATGGTACTCATATTAAAGACAAGGCTAAAAGGTGATGGGTAATCACATGATTCTTGTTTAGTTGTGGATCCTCAAAATGGGTAATATGGAAGGTGAACAATGCTCAAGGGATGAGTGATAAATTGATAAAAAGTGATATAGGACTTGATATCAACAATAGAATGGTCAAAGATGCAAGGCATTAAGGGGCTCAGGTTCAGGTTTACCTTTGAGTGAAGAAAAATGATAAGCACCTTATCGAAAAGCATGGGTAACGATATAGGATCTAAGAAAATTAGGAGTGAATTTTCCCCGTTTAATTTTCTCCTCTTTGGTTACATGTTGATTTTCCTTCAAGATGAGGTCACTGAACTAAAAGGTTCATTCGTAAACAAGTTTTTCATAGGCACATTTGATACGTTTTTGGTAGATTTTGAGATGGTCAAGAACGTTGAGACAACATTCATCTAATAATTCAAGTTTGGCCAAACGATCAAGGCAAAAGTCATCGTCGTTAAGCATGTCTTGTAGTGAGATGCAAAGGGATGGAATCTGAAATTTGAGAGGTAAGACAACCTCAGTACCGTAGACCATAGAAAAGGGGGTGGAAGCAGTCGAAGTGCGAATACTAGTGTGATAATCCCATAAGGTGAAAGGAATGTGCATATGCCAATCTTTCCCAGTATCGTTGACTACCTTCATAAGAATTTTGTTCAAGGTTTTATTGGTTGATTCAGCTTGACCATTAGTTTACGGGTAATAAGGTGATGAGAAACTGAGTTGGATGCCAAAAGCATCACATAGTTTGCGTAGGGTTTTGTTTTTGAATTGTTTTCCATTATCAGTGATAATGTGGTGAGGAACGCCAAAACGACAAATGATGTGATGGTTGATGAATTCACATATTTTCTCGGCTTTGGTGGAAATGAGGGGAATGACTTCTACCCATTTAGTGTAATATTTAGTAGTGGTTATGATCCATTGGTGGCATTGTGAAGAATGGGGGTTGATCTCACCAAAAATATCCAAACCCCATTGAGAAAAAGGCCAAAGGTCTCGCGTGACCTGTAAGGCATGATTAGGGGTGTGATGGAGATTAGCATGTTGCTGGAATTTCACGTAGTGTTTGACATAATCACAACAATCATGGTTTAGGGTTGGCCAATAATAGCCTAGGCGAAGAATGCATTTTGCGATAGCGAGACCACTAAAGTGACCTCCACAAATTCCATCATGGAATTCCTTAATGGTGTAGGGAATTTCAAAACTTGTAAGGCATCACAAGAGAATCTGTCAAAACTGTATTTGTAAATAAGTCCACCCATGATGAAATAATGGGAGACACTTTTAAGAAAGGCACGTTGTCCATTACGAGTGAGATCGGTGGGTAAAATGGAAAGGGAAAGATAGTCTACATATTGCTTATACTAAAGGTCATGTGGGTCAGGGGTAGCGGTTCCGATAGAGTAAACTTCACAAGGAAAATAAGAGGGTGATTGTAGTATCTATATGGTGATTAATATTTTAGAGTCAGTAGGCGAAGTAGGTATCTGAGAAGCCAAGCAAGCCATGGTATCCACAAATTTATTGGTAGAACGTGGGGTGGTTTGAAGTGCATAACGGTCAAAGGTGGTCAAAAGTATGTCCACATGATGCTTATAATTTTGAAGTATCTCGTTACAACACCGGTATATATCATTGACTTGGTTTATGACCAATTGATAACTACCAAAGATGCGATTGACTTAACATCTAAGGCATAAGCAACTTGGAGACCCAATACGAGTGCTTCATATTTAGCAATATTGTTTGTATAATCAAAATTGAGTTTGAAAGACAAAGGCATAGGTTCACCATCAAGTGGAATGAGGATAACACCAGCCCCATCCCCACGCTGACACTTAGAGCCATTAAAGAAGAGTGTCATTTGGTAAGCGGGTTCATCTAGGGAAAGGGTAGCTATAGACTTGTCTGGAAAGTTGAAGTTAGAGGGTTGATTCCCAGAAATAGGTGCGTCAACCAATTGGTCGGTGATAGTCTGGCCCTTGATGGAATTTTTATGGATGAATTCGAGGTCAAGGTCAGCCAAAAGCATAAGCCAATGTGTGGCATGTTGTCTTTGATAGGGTTTGGCATACATGTAGTGTAATGGGCCAAGTATTAGTAATGATGAAGGTTTTGTGGTTGCATAGGTAATAGTGGATTTTGGTGGTGATGAAAACTAAGGTTAGGAAAAGTTTTTGGCATGGGTATATCTAGTTTCGTAGTCAAGAAGGGTACGGATTATGTAATAAACCACTTACTCTCGATGTTGGTCATCACGATGAGCGAGCATTGCACCTAGAGAATGGTCAGTGGTGGAAATATATAGGTAGAAGGGCTGGTCATCCTTAGGAGGAATGAGCACTAGTGGTTGAAGGAGGTATTGTTTCAAGGCTTTGAAGGCTTTATGGCATTCATCATCCCATTTGAATGAAACATCCTTGTTGAGAAGATGGAATAGTTTGAGTGGTCGAAAAGTTGTGAAATAAAATGACGAATTAATTGCAACTTTCCCGTAGGCTGCAAAGTTGAAAGAGATTAGTGGGTGGCAGCATTTCAAGGATATCCTTGACTTTAGCAGGATCGAATTCTATGCCATGTAAAGAAATGATGAAACCTAGGAGTTTCTGGAAAGTACCATAAAGACACACTTTTTGGTTGAAGACGAACACAATACTTGATGAGGCAGTCAAAGATGAATTTAAGAATGGGTAGGTGTTTGGTTTGATGCTTGGATTTGGAAAGTAGATCATCTATGTAATCCTCCAATATGTGATGCATGATGTCATGGAAGATGTAAGTCATGGCTCGCTGATATGTAACACCGACATTTTTGAGGCCAAAGGGCATGACTCAATAGCAGAAAGTCCCCTAAGGGGTGATGAAGGTAGTCTTGTGCTGATCCTCGGGAGCTAGTAATATTTGATTGTAGCCCGAGAAACCATCCATGAGCGATAACATTTCATGGCCAGTAGTGAGATCAACTAATTGGTCAATGCTTGGTAGTGGGAAATCGTATTTGGGACAGGCGAGGTTGAGGTCACAGAAATCTGTGCAAATGCGGAGTCCCCTTGTTACTTTCGTGACAACAACAATGTTAGAAATCATTTTGGGATAATCAATGGGTAGAATGAAGGAAACCAAGAGAAGAGTCTTTGAAGCTCTTCTTTGACCGTAAGAGCAATGCGAGGATGTATTTTCGTAACTTTTTTTGATGGGTTTGGCATCGGGAATGGTTACGATATTGTGAACCATGATTTTGGGTCAATACCAGTCATTTCCGCATAGGAAAAGGCAAATACGTTGCTATTATCCCTGTAAGAAAGAGGTGAAGGCTTCCTATTCAAGTAGCATCTAAGGATTAGATGATCTTTAGAATGTGCGGGTCATCCTGAGTATTAATGTTGAATTTGATGGTTGATTAGTTCAACATGGTTTACATCTCAGAGGGTAATGACTGATGAATATAAGAGTCTTCTACACCAAGGTAGGTGAGGATGGACTCATTTTCGACATTGAATGACATTAATTGAAGGTGTATCATCATTGATCATGTCGTCAGATACATGAATTGGAGAGAAGAGGGAGCCTTGCCATCGCGTTGATAGGTCAACGGTCCTAGGGAAATGGTGTTTACAAAAAAAAGTTAGGAGGAATAGATTCAGGATCTATGGACTCGTGGGTGAAGATGGTAATGTGGGTGAATGAGAGGGGGAATATTTCTTGTCCTGGATAAGGTCGACACGAACCTTCTTAGAGGATGGAGTGTCAAAACCAATGCCACTACTAGTCATTGTGTTTACGAGAGGTACAAGAAATGACAGTATGGTGGCCTTGTTCATAAAAACTAAAGCCAAATCCTTTCCACGTGCACCGGTGGAGGAAAGTGTGAGCGAAGTGGCGGTTAGTGAGGGAGTGTAGGTTGAATGAAAATGGTTGGGTTTGGGATGGAGGTTTAGGTTTATAGGTGGCCATATCAAGTCCCCCATACGTTAGGTTGGTGCGAAGGTGGGGAGGGCCATAAGGGAAAACGTCACTAATGTGGATGTCATAGCTGGGGTGTTGACACAGATTCCCATACTCTTGTGGGGTGAGGAAGGTATCAATATTGTATAAGCGGTATTCCCTAGAGTGAGGTGTTGAAAAAAACCTTCTAAGGGATCAGTAGTTGGTATGTGGGTAGCGGGTATAGATGGCTCACTAGATGAAGGGGAAACAAGGGTGCCAATGGTAGAGGCTATAATTGTAGTGGGGATAACAAGGTTAGATGTAGCAAAAGTAGTGGCAATTTTGGTGGATGGGCTCGTGGGTGAAGGTGAAGTGGTGACAATGGCAGATGCCTTGATTGACACAAGAAAATCATTGGGCCGATACATCATGTTACATGTCTTGAAAGGTGAGGGGTTGACAGGGATGGTGTAATTATGTCCTTTGTTTTCAAATTTGAGGCATCAATGTAAATTCAAAGGGACACAACCCATATTATGGATCCAAGGTCAGCCAATCAACAAGTTATACTAGAACTCCCCTTCTAGGACATATAAAAGTTCTAGGACAGTGTGGGGACCTATGCAGACATGGAGAAAAATTGTACCTAGGGTAGAGGTCATGGTGTCATTGAAGGAATGTAGCATAACAGGGTTACCATGCATGCAATTTGTAGGTATTTACATTTGATTCTACACATGGGAGGAGATGATGCTAATACTAGCACCACCATCAATAATAATGTGTCATATGTGTATATTATCGATAAAGACCGAGATTAAAAGAGTGGTGTCGGGGTCATCGACTGACTAGAAGGGAGTGATCTCTTCATCCGAAAAGGCGAGGCGACCACTTGGCGAGTGGGTGTAGGTGTAGAGGAAGGTAAAGACGTAGTGAGAGAGGCTACATGGTGAGGGGTAATGATGGAGGCTATGGGTCCTGGGGTCATTTGGTAAGTATTAGATAGATTGAAGGATCTCCATGAGGGTTTTTCGATGTGACTTTGAGGTTTGGATGAGGTCGTATAAAGACATTTTGAGGTGGGATTGGTGTAGTTCTTTTGGAATTGTGCGATGTGTGACCCATCAGAAATAGGATATACAGGACCTTGAATGATGACTTTGGGTATGGGTGTAGATGGTATGTTGGGTATAGGGTTAGTTGATGGGCCGTTTCTTTTTCCTTTCCATTTTCTTTCTAAGAATGTGTGAAATGTTGATCATGTTCATTTGAGGGAGGTGGATGAAGAGGGTGTGTCATGGAAGGTATAGTAGCATGAGGTACAAAACCCTAGAGGGGGATATGATCCTTATGAATTGAGTAGGGCGCATTGACATTTGGGTGGTGGTATGGCCAACTCTCTTATACGAACCATGTTAATCTTGAATCTTAGGGATGGATCAAAGAGTTGTGGGGGTGGAGATCTTTGTCATTGAGTAGGTAACGGAGAAGATCTATGGAAATTAGTGAAGGTGAAATGGGGTCCTCATCAATGAAGATCATCATCGTCAAAATTTTCTTCAAGAGGACATAATTGGACTAGGGTAGTTTTTAAGGCCTTATAGTTCTCTACATCGTGTCCTAGCACATGATGGTAGGTGTAAATTTTGGTTTCATTAAATCCCTTTGGTTTGGGTTTGAGTGGGTCATAAGGTCAAAAAGGTGATAATGTGATGAAAGAAGTTTTGGGGAGATTGGTTAGGATTTTAGCGTAGGACCCCTGCTAATGGATCAAAATGGGAGGTGAATATGGGTTTGGGTACAGTGCGGGTGATTGTGAAGGAAGAGTATTTACGAGAGAGGGGAGTAGGCGGGTCTATTAGTTTGGTGTGTGGTGAGGTCTTAGGTGTTGGTTGTATCTGCTGTTTGGGTAGGGGCATGGTAGATGAACTGAAATGGAAGGTTTGGTTGGTTTAACTACCTTATTGGAGGGCAACAGATTCTTAGCTTTAGGTTACATATTTTTGGGTAAAGGTGATATGGGCGTATGAGATGTGGAGGGAAAAGTTGATGGTTGAAGAGGGTGGGTTACCCACGGGGGTAACCGAGGTGCTATGGAGGTAGGTGGTGTGGGTTGGGCGGGAGGCTTGAGTGAAAGGGAAGACAATGTGATGGGTAATTAGGAAGTTATTGATGGTAGTGGAGGTATGGGTGGTAATAAGGTTACAGGTGAGGGCGGTAGTTGTGTGAGTCACTTGGGTGTATTAGAGGTCGGTGATGGGGAAATGGGTTGCTGCATTCTTGCATCTTTGGTGGATGGGGGTTTCTTTGCAGTGGTCAAGGGATGAGGTCCTAGGATGGATGGAAGGGGTCAAGGTGATAAAGGTGTGGTAGGAAAAGTTGGTGTATGAGCTCTAGGAGATTGCATCTTCTTGTTAGGATCAGTGTAAGTTTAGTGTTAGTTTTGGAAGATGTGGCTAAATCTAATTTAATGGGGGGGTGAGTAAGGCTAGCTGTCGGTATGACCGCTAAGGTAGTGATGGGTTTAGGTAAGGGAGACAATATAGGTGTGGGTTTGGGTGTAGATGCATGTTGGGCTATGGGAAGAGGTGTGAGTTGGGCCATGAGTGGTGTCATGGAAGGTATTGCAATAGTTGTGGTTGTGTTTGGTTTGGTTGCTTGAAACACTTTTGGATAGATAGTGGAGGTGTCAACAAGTGACAACTACATTTGTGTTGAAACATGAAGTAGAAGGTGTCCCCAAAGTAAGGCTCTATCGACATAGTCTAGGCGATTGGCCAAGCATGAAAATGGTGCTTGTAAGTGGGGATGACATGGATCAAGTGCAAATCCCCATAAAATGTGTTTGAGATATAGGGAAATGGCTAGCCTCGGACTGTGGTCAATGAGGCTCTTGAAGGTCAATAAGATCTTGAAGGTCTGATGGTGAAGGGACATCAAAAGACCTGTGGTAGTTGTTATCTAAAATTTACCCCTGAGGTTAATTTGATAACATGCATCGAAATTCTCAAATCCCGAGTGCAAATGGATTGATTCGGGAAAAAATCATGTTTCTAAGGTTCCCTCAGATATATTTTTAACTCCCCTGGCCGAAGAAGGAAGGAGCAAGCTCTAAGAAAATGCGAGAAAAAGTTGCAGAAGGCAAGTAGATTGATCCAGGAAAAATCACAAAAATGGCTAAGTCCTTGTCCTAGGATAGTCGGGACATTTGGGACGTCAAGGCGCGGATCGGCCGAAAAGCCTCTAGGCGTCCCGGAAGCAAGGACATCGGGGGAATGCACGCGCGGGGCAGGAGAAGCGATCCAGCCAAAAGAGGAGAAAAAATGACTAAGCCTGAGCGGACGATGCCTGGGGACGCGCGCGGCCCAAAAGCGCGAATCGCCGGGTTCGGCGAAATGGGCACAAACAATTCAAACAATTGGGACATCCGGGGCGCGAGGACGTGAATCGGCCGAATCGGGCGACCGGAAGAATTTGTCCGATGAAGCATAGGAACAAATGGGACAAATGGACGTGAACCTGGCCGTTTCGGTAAAACAGAAATTTTAGCACTTGTACAAATGGGACAAAGGGCGCGGGGCTGGATCGCCGAAGGAGCCGAAAGCCAATCAAGCAGCGCCACGTGTCATCGGCCGAATGAGGGACAAGGAAGCCCATTTCGGGTGGATTGGAGGTTTATGTCCCAAACGGTTTGGGACATCCGGGACAAAAAGACGTGAAGGGCGCGAAAGAGCCGGCAGGGCCGAGGACCAATGAGATCATGACACGTGTCACAGGGAAAAGGTCAAAAAGTCAAAGGGCGAGTTTTGAGCACTGATCCGAACCAATGAAATAGCGCCACGTGTCCCAGCTAGGGCCCACAAGGAAATTTCAAAAGATAGCCCACCGAGAGGTGGAGGAGAGAGAGTTGCTCAGTGAATCAGAGCCTGCCACGTGTCATCCAGGTGGCGAAGCGCGGGAAAATATTTCAAAATCCGTCTTGGTCTGTTCCGTGCCCTAAATCTTCAGATCGTCATATCTTTTGATCCAGAGCTCAGATTTGCACGTTCTTTATATCAACGGAAAGCTTGTGAGATTCTCTACATGATTCTAAGGTCAATCTTACATTTTGGTTTAGTTTGGAGAGAGAAAATCAAGAAACGCCTTTGGCATGAAAGAACAAGCAGAAGTAATGCTTCAACAAACAACTTTAATGCAGCAGATAGTTCGCCGCTTCATTGGCAGACGACCTGCCGTTTTGCCAGGATCCACCACTTCTGCCATGATGAGATGAATTGAATGCAACCTAGAGGTGGTTGGGGTAGTTTTGGCTTTCCCCCTCTTTTCCCATTCTCATTCTTTCTATATATTGTAAAGAAGAGCTTCTTTTCAAGGGTCGAACATTTTTCTGTTTTGCCTCTCCCTTCTTCTGCTCAGGAGAATTTGTGGAGTTTGAACCTCTCATTTGAACTGTAATAATATTCTACCTCATGGCATTCTGTAGTGTATTGTATCAATCTTGGGAGCAAGTAATGCACGTCTATGGACAATTCTCAGCCCTCTCTGTGTTCATTTTGCATCCTCCTGGTCTTTCACTGCAGTTTTGTCATCTGTGCATGATCTTATATCACATTCAAATGGTCTGTGTTTACTGGAAAAATAGGTGTTCTTCATTCCTCGGTGCATCACCTCTATTAGCTTAGATTTATTTTATGCATTTTCTTACCTTGTCTCCTTGGCAGATTAGATTAGGTTTTGAGAAAACCCTCTGCATATTTTGTGTGCATCTGAACAGAGGAATAGGAACCAACCTTCTCTAGAGAATCCTTTCTCATTTTTCAAGTCCCACACTTGGAGAAAGGATTCAATGTTATGAAATCACACTGGATGTCAAAGTGATCAACCTAGAAACCTGATCTGCATCCAGGGGTGCTGTGATTTTGCACTAATAGTTTTGGCACGCCGGTGGGACCTAGAGGTCTCATTTTTATTGCAGCAAAGTTGATGTGCATCTACTGCAATTTTCTTGCTTGAAAAGAGCTATTATTTACATATCGATGACTCAAGAGGAAGATCAACTAGTTTCAGCAGAGACATGACCTGAAAGCTTATGAGAAGAATCACAAGGTCAAGAGTTGGAGAAGAGGAAGTCTTTGTTTGAATACCTGCAATTATCTCTCAAGACAAAGGCAAAGAGGAAGGAGGATTCAAAGGTCTCCATCTCCACCAAACAGAACTCTCTCAACTCCTCCACCTGATCGGCCTTTCATTCAGTATTCAAGAGTTCTTCGACCAATCAGAATGGCGCAACCACTGAACCCCTATGTCAACTTCACAGGCAGCAACCCACTTGCTCTCAATGCACAAAATCCAATCCCAGTTGCAGCATTGAAGAACATTCCGTACTTCACTGGAGAAAATCAGACCACTCCTGGTGATCATGTCAAGGACATTGCTAACATTTGTGCAATCCATGAGATTGATGAGATGCAAGTAGCTGTCAAATTGCTGGCGTCTTCATTCAAGGGGAAAGCATTGCAATGGTTTAGGAGCCTTGAAGCTGGCTCTATCACAAAGCGGAATTTTGTGTATTGCACTTCATGATCAATTTGGAGAGAAGGGAGACAACTTGTCTCTTTTGGAGCAGCTAAAAACCATCAAGAGAGCTTCCAATGAGCAGCTAGTGACTTCAACTTCAGATTTCAAAGGTCTTGGGATAGAATTCCAGTAGAAGCTTGATCAAGCCAATGAGAAGGTGCTTTTCTATATTACCTTAAAGCTTTAAATTCTGATATTTCTATGTTGGTTCAATCTATGGGAGGCACAACTATCCCTGCTGCTTATAGTATTGCCATTAGAGCTGAAAATTTATCTGATTCAAGCTGGCAAGCTAGCTCCTAGGCCTCAATGCCATTATATCCAAGTTTAGAGAGCCCAAGTACTAGTCAAGCACCTGTCCTAGCTCCTTCTCCCACTCCTAGAAATCAGAGTTCAAATGAAGCTTCCACTTCATCTCCAAGTGCCCCAAATGAGCTTCAAGAAGTCATGAAGCAACTGCAAAATTTAGGTAATGAGCTGGTCACACTCAAGAGGCAGCAAGCTCAAGGTTTTAGACCTTCGTATCAGCCTCAAGCTCAACCTAATAGGCAGCTATATCAGCCTCAAAGACCACCCAATCTAGCTGCAAATCGAGAATCAAGCAAGGCCTCTGCCAATAGACCATTCCCGGCCCTATAATCCAAATGCCATATCGCCTCTAAGGCATTAGTACCAAAGCACAAAACAACATTGCCCGGGAGTATGATTGGTGTTTTCCATGTAATGAGCCTCATAATCAATCCATGTGCTCTGATGGTGCTTTGAATCAAGCTTTAATGGTAACAACTCTGGTGTGGAGGGTGAGAGAAGTCAAGAAAACAGCCAACAATAAGAAACATTCCAACAAGCAATCAGCCCCAAATGACACCACATTGGTAAATTCGCAAGCAGAGGATTTCTGTGGCATGAATCAGGTAGTTTCTCAAGGTGTTGCAGCCAACACAAGGTCAAAAAGGAGAAATTTGGGTGAAGAACAGCCATTAGCACCAGCCAATCCACAACCTTCCACAACTCCACAAATGATTGGCAAGCAAAACCCAGTTTCAAATGCACAAGGGCAGCCAAGAACAGCCCCTAGGCCAACTCAAATGCCAGCTGTTGCTGCCCACATACAAGGAATAAATGTGCAAACCAAAGGACAGCAGAGAGATCCTTCATCACCATTCAGTATCATTGATCAGATGAAGAAGACAAACATCAATATATCTATGTGGGAATCCCTATCCATCCCAAGCCAAAGAAATCTGCTGCAAGCTGCCATGAAGGATTGGCCAACTTCGAATCAGCAGGTACAAATGCAAGAGAAGGTACTCACAAATGCTGCCCATCTGAAGGAAATCATGGAGCACAACAAGGTAAAATGTTGAAGCCTCCCCCTTTTTATGTTTCGTTAATCATTGGAAATCAGCTAGTGCATAATTACATGATAGATTCCAGGCAAGTAGCTCAATAATGCCTAAACAGATAGCTGATCAGTTAGGGCTCCAGTATGAAATAACATCTAAGGGAGTAGTGCAGCTAGATGGGACAACAATAGCAACAGTTGGAGTGATTAGAAATTTGAGTATTTGTCTTGCATATATCATGTCATAGACCTTCCACCACTCTTTGCCCTATGTTTATCAAGGGACTTCACTGCCAAAATTGGGGGATATTTGTCCGCTGATTGGTCTCACATGCTATTCAGAACAAGGTATGGAACTAAGGCTACAATTAGGTCAGAACCTATTGCAAACTTCCACATTGAGCCCTATACTCCAAGTCAGATTAATGCCAATTGCTCAGCATTTGATCAAGAAGATCACCCAAACATAGATGAAACTGACACTAAAGTTGGAAACATCCCAGATCTAACTCTTGATGAATGGGAAAACAAGGTACATGCTTTTGATCCTTATCAAGGAATAGAAGAATCTGAGCTGGGAGTCTATTGTATACATGAAGAAAGTCAACCTATTCCTAGCATCACCAAGCCAAACCACAAGGATGACAATGAGGTATGGCAGCTGTTTTTTGATGGATCAAGGAGTAGACAAGGCACAGGAGGTGGAGCCATGCTTATTTCACCTCAAGGAGTAAAGTATTATTCAGCTTTTAGATTTCAATTTGCATGCTCCAATAACACTGCTGAATATGAAGCCTTGGTGCAAGGGATGCATTGGGCAATCAAGAGAAAAATAAAGAACTTGCAAGTTTTTGGGGACAGTGGCTGATTGTAAATCAAGTCAAGGGGACAGACATCTTTGCCAAAAATGATCTTCTCAAATGCTACAAGAACAGGGTGTGGGACCTCATGGAAGATTTTGAGGGTTTCGGCATCAAAGCCATCCCTAGAAAGAGAATTAAGTGGCAGACGGCTTGCTTGCAGTAGGGGCAGCCTTTGACATTGTAGAAAACATTCAACAAGACAAGGTACAGCCAAAAATCCACGTGATTGTGAGGCCTTGATCTTTGGATAACGATGTCGGTTGGAAAGTATTTGAGAATGACCAGCAAATCATCCATTTCTTGACAAGAAGAAGCTGAGTTCTCAGCTAAGAATCAAGAAAAGTTGGAACAACAATATGGTGACTAGGTGATACAGCTGAGAACTGACAAGCTGCCCAAGGGACTTATCACTTTGGAGTCCATTTTCAACCCCAATGATCAGTTTAGAAAGGAGAAAGAAAACATTCAGGTCAAGAGAGAAGATTCGGTATCCATCTTGGTAGAAGAGAACAAGCCATTGCAAATTGGAAAGATGACAACTGAGCAAGAAAGGTGTGAATTCATACAGCTATGTCAAGAATTCCCTGACATGTTTGCTTGGAGCTATGAAGACTTGAAAGGTTTCAATCCCAACTTAGCTCAGCATACCATCGAATTGGATCCAAATACTAAGCCTGTCAGGCAGAAACAGAGACCAGTCAATCCACACATGGAGCCTCTCATGAGGAAAGAATTGGACAAGCTGATTGAGTCAAGAATCATATTCCCAATCAAGCATTCTAGTTGGGTTGCCAACTTAGTTCCAGTCAGAAAGAAGAGTGGAGAGATCAGGCTGTGTGTTGACTTCAGAGATTTGAATAGAGCCTCTCTCAAAGACCATTATCCACTCCCTTCCATGGAGCAAATATTGCAGGTCGTAGCTGGTTCAGAAAGGTTTTCACTACTTGATGGTTACTCAGGCTTCAATCAGATTATGGTAAAGGAGGAAGACCAGTTCAAGACAGCCTTCACAACCAAATGGGGCACATATGCTTACAAGAAGATGCCATTTGGACTATCAAACGCCGGAGCAACATTCCAGTGAGCTATGGATATGGCATTCAAAGGCTTGATCAACAAGATAGTGCTGGTATACCTAGATGATATTATTGTCTTCTCAAAGAATGCAGCAGACCATTTCTTTCACCTCAGGCAAGTGTTTCAGAGGTGTAGAAAATTTGAGTATCCTTAAATCCTAAGAAGTGCATCTTTCTTGCACATGAAGGGAAGCTCCTTGGCCATATTGTCTCCAAGGAAGGATTAGCAATTGATCCAGAGAGGGTTGAAGCCATAAGAGCTATACCATTGCCTAGCCACAAGAAAGCCCTTCAGAGTTTCCTGGGAAGGATAAACTTTGTTCGGAGGTTTGTCCCAGATTTTGCAGCCCTTGTCAAGCCCATCACCAAAATGTTAAAGAAAAGCATGGCTTTCAAATGGACGGCAGAAGGAAAGGAAAGTTTTGAAGCAATCAAAGAAGCCATATCCCAGGCACCCACTCTCATCAACCCAGACTTTTCCAAGGATTTCATCCTCTATGCATTTGGAGGTGATGACACTATTTCTGCCATTCTGGTACAGCAGAACAAAGATAATGATGAACAACCGATTGCCTTCTTCAGCCAGAGCCTTGATGACTGTGAAGTAAGGTACTCTTTTATAGAAAAGCATGTGCTTGCAGTAATCAGAAGCTTGAAGAAATTCAAGCATTTAGTCTCAAACAACAAGGTCCAGTTATTGGTCTCACATGCTGGGGTTAAGGACTTCCTCCTCAACAAGGATTTGAATGAGAAAAGGGCAGGTTGGATCACCCGTGTCATGGAGTATGACATTGAGATCAAGATCACCAAGCTGGTAAGAGGGAAAGGATTGTGTGAGCAGCTGGTTTTGGGGAAGCAAAAAGAAGTATGCAATGAAGAAGAGGCTGTTTTGACAGTTCAAGACAGCCATGAACCGAGTGTCAGGCAAGAAGAAGACAATGCTGCCCCGACTCCTTGCTGGACCCAAGGCATTATGCACTTCCTACAAACAGGCCTATGCCCTCCAGAAATGAGCAAAGCGAAGAGAAGATACTTCAGGTTGCAGGCTGTTCCATATACCATCATTGATGGAGTTTTGTTCAAGAAGGATGTGAATGGAGTGCTGCTGAGATGCATTAACACAAGAGTTAGATCAAAGGGTATTAAAAGAGTTTCATGATGGACCAGCTGGTGGCCATTTTGCACCAAGAGTGACAGCTCTAAAAATCATGAAGGCTGGTTATTATTGGCCTAAAATCTTTAGTGATTGCTATGCATGGATCAAGAGATGTAAGAATTGTGCATTCTTCACAGGAAAAGAGAGACTCGCTGCCCTTCCATTACATCCAATCTCAGTTGACCAGCCATTCATGCAATGGGGTTTAGACTTCATTAGAGCCATCAATCCCAATTCAAGCCAAGGGCACAAATGGATTTTGACAGCCACGGACTACTTCACCAGATGGATAGAAGCAGTAGCACTCAAAGAGGCGAATGAGTCTAGCATCTTGGACTTTACGAGGGATAACTACAGATTTGGTGTACTGCTACAATAATCTCTCGATAATGCATTGGCATTCATTGGATCTAAGGTGTGAATGGGCTATCAAGAGCGGGATCTACTGAGCACTTCATCAAACTATTACCCTCGAGGTAATGGCGGATGAGTCTACAAACAAGAACTTTTGAGGATCTTTAGGAGGACTCTTGATGAGAATTAGAGGGCTTGGCATACCAAACTGAAATCAGCCTTATGGGCTGATAGGATCACTCCCAAAAGATCCACGGGTAATTCTCCATTTAAGCATACATGGAAGAGAGGCAATCTTGCCCATGTCACTTGAGTTGCCAACATTGGAACTCATGAAGCAGCTGGAGTTGCTTGAATTTGAGCCTATGGAGGTGAGATATGCAGAGCTGATGGAGCTGCAAGAGATCAGAAATCAGGCATCCCAAGCAATGGAAAAGGATCAAGCTTTGATCAAGAAGACCTTTGACTGAAAGGCCAAGGATAGATCTTTTCAAGTTGGAGATCTAGTGTTGAAATGGGATGCAGATCGGGCAAAACCAGGAAGGCATTTCAAATTTGATGCCATTTGGAGTGGCCCATACATGGTCACGAAGCGCAAGAGTAGCAATGCTTTCCAATTGGCCTCATTGGATGGTGAAGAAGCGTAGATTCGATCAATGGAATCTATCTCAAGTGTTGCCTCTAGAGGGAAGTTCACTACCTTGTAAATATTAATTAGATTTTCATTCCTCCAAGTGCTTGTGCACATTGTCCTGTTGTAGTTAGGTTTCAGTTTTCCTAAGTGCTTGGCTGAGTTTCTTTGCTCTCGGTTTGTTTTCTGATTCGAGTGTTGTTGAAGAAGAAGTTGCAGTATCAGGCTCATTTCAGGTCATTGCTTATGACTCTATGCCCAATGGATTGCTTCAGGCAACTGGTCTTTTCATCTAGTAGGTAGATGACCCCACTGAGTCACCAAATTGTTATCTAAAATTTACCCCCCAGGGTTAATTTGATAACATGCATCAGAATTCTCAAATCCCAGGCAAATGGATTGATTCGGGGAAAAAATCATGTTTCTAAGGTTCCCTCAGATATTTTTAACTCCCCTGGCCGAAGAAGGAAGGAGCAAGCTCTGAGAAAATGCGGAAAAAGTTGCAGAAGGCAAGTAGATTGATCCAGGAAAAATCACGAAAAATGGCTAAGTCCTTGTCCTAGGACAGTCGGGACATTTGGGACGTCAAGGCGCGGATCGGCCGAAAAGCCTCTAGGCAGTCCGGAAGCAACAGGGACATCTGGGACAGAAGTACGCGGCGGGCGCGAGAAGCCGATCCGGCCGAAAGAGGAGAAAAAATGACTAAGCTGCCGAGCGGGACAGATGCTGGGACGCACGCGGGCCCAAAGGTGCGAACGGCCAGTTTCGGCCGAAATGGGCACAAACAGTCAAACAATTGGGACATCGGGCCGCGAGGGCGTGAATTGGCGAATCGGGTGAGCGGAAGAATTTGTCCCATGAAGCACAGGAACAAATGGGACAAATGGATGCAAACCAGCCGGTTCGGCCCGAAACAGAAATTTCAGCACCTTTGTGCCAAATGGGACAAAGGGACGCGCAGACGCGGATCGAAGAAGGAGCCGAAAGCTAATCAGCGGCGCCACGTGTCATCGGCCGAATGAGGGATAAGGAAGCCCATTTTAGGCGGATCGGAGGTTTATGTCCCAAATGGTTTGGGACATCCAGGACAAAAAGATGCGAAGGCGCGAAAAGAGTGGCGGGGCGAGGACCAATCGAGATCATGACACGTGTCACGGGGAAAAGGTCAAAAAGTCAAAGGGTGAGTTTTCGAGCACCGATCCGAACAATGAAATAGCACCATGTGTCCCAGCTAGGGCCCTGAGGAAATTTCAAAAGATAGCCCGCCAAGAGGTGGAGGAGAGAGAGTTGCTCAGCGAATCAGAGCCTGCCACGTGTCGTCCAGGTGGCGAAGTGCGGGAAAATATTTCAAAATCTGTCTTGTCTACATTAGTGCCCTAAATCTTGGATCGTCATATCTTTTGATCCGAGCTCAGATTTGCACGTTCCTTATATCAATGGAAAGCTTGTGAGATTCTCTACACGATTCCAGGGTCAATCTTACATCTTGGTTCAGTTTGAGAGAGAAAATCAAGAAACACCTCGCGCGCGAAAAACAAGTAGAAGTAATGCTTCAACAAACAACTTTAATGCAGCAGACAGTTCACCGCTTCTGTTAGATAGCCCGCCGTTTTGCCAGGATCCGCCGCTTCTGCCATGATGAGATGAATTTAATGCAACCTGGAGGTGGTTGGGGTAGTTTTGGCTTTCCCCCTCTTTTCCCATTCTCATTCTTTCTATATATTGTAAAGAGGAGCTTCTTTTCAAGGGTCGAACATTTTTTCTGTTTTGCCTCTCCCTTCTTCTCCTCAGGCGAATTTGTGGAGTTCGAACCTCTCATTTGAACTGTAATACTATTCTGCCTCGTGGCATTCTGTAGTGTATTGTATCAATCTTGGGAGCAAGTAATGCACGTCTGTGGACGATTCTCAGCCCTCTCTGTGTTCATTTTTGCATCCTCCCTGGTCTTTCACTGCGAGTTTTGTCATCATGTGCATGATCTTATATCACATTCAAATGAGTGCGTGTTTCTTGGAAAAATAGATGTTCTTCATTCCTCGGTGCATCACCTTTATTAGCTTAGATTTATTCTATGCATTTTCTTACCTTGTCTCCTTGGCAGATTAGATTAGGTTTTGAGAAACCCTCTGCATATTTTGTGTGCATCGAGCAGGAGGAATAGGAACCAACCTTCTCTCGGAGAATCCTTTCTCATTTTTTCAAGTCCCACACTTGGAGAAAGGATTCAATGTTATGCAATCACTTTGGATGTCAAAGTGATCAACCTAGAAACCCGATCTCGCATCCGTAAGTGCTGTGATTTTACACTAATGTAGTTTGATAGGATCCTCTATGGGTAGAGGAGATGATGGGCCAATCGAAGTGGAATCTCCTTGTGTTTGTGTAGGTGGTGGATCTACATCTTCTATGGGTAGGAGAGGTTCCATAGACAACTGCTTGGAATTTTGAGGGGTCAAAGGTGGCATGTTGATTATAGGCTCTTCCATGGGTGAAGGGAAAATGAAGGGGGTTCCTTTGTGGGTAGAGGAGTAGATGAAATAGATTCTGGTGTAGGTAGGGGAGTGTGGGCTAAGATTTCATCTATGGAAGGAACATGAGGAAATTGGGAAGCAACTGGTATGTCATCGAAAATAGCATGGACCTCGCAGACATTACTATCATTATTTGAGGTATCACCAACTTGGTTGAAAGATGGGACATGATTAGGGAATGGCTTCTTGAAGATATGTAGGTTTTGGTTAGTAGGTGCATTCGGGCTATCCAAGACTAGATCTCCATTGTCTAACATTTCTTGGACGATATTCTTGAAGGTGATGCAATTATTATCGCTGTGACCTTTGACACGATGATAGTTGCAAAATTCATGTTCCTTATACCATGCGGGCATGGGTCACTCAAGATCAAAACCAGTATGTGGTTTTATAGGTGGAAGGGTAATGGCACCAACCTTAACAAGATTTTCCAAAATGGAAGAATAAGATTCTCCTATGGAAGTGTACTTTTTTGTTCTCATCTAAAATGGAAAGCTTAGGGGGGAGAGATTAGAAGGAGGTTTGGTTGGGTTTGATTGATGAGGTGGGCCAGCCTTGAGAATTACGGCATTAACAAACCCTTTGGGTTTTGAATAGTTATTTTGGGGTTTCAAAGATGAAGAAGAATCATTTGATTTGAATGCGATGTTCTTGTTATGAAGTTGAATCTTCTTTTCTTCGATAACATGAATTTCCAACTTCGAGCCATGGTGAATTCCTCGTCAAAAGTGTGATAGGTTTTCACTTGTAGGGTTGGTGAGATGTGTCTAGCACAAGCCTGAGTAAATAGATCTATGAGTTCATTTTAAGGTAATTGAAATGTGAGTGGTTAATTTGTTAGGAAATAAGAGATAAAATATGCGGAATAATCCCTTACAGAATCACAATAGTAGAAACTAATATGTAGAAAATATTACAGATCTCAAATAAAAGTGCAGAATAAATAACACAACATAGAGAGACAAGATTTAACATGGTTCACCCAATTTGGGCTACATCCACCAAGAATCACTTGCTTAGATTTTATTACAAGCCTCCACTCTCTCAATACAATACCCAGATCCATTTGGAGCTATGCTCAACAAACTCTATAGAATTCACACCCGAATTCAAAACACATCTGCAATACATTTTCTTGTCTATGTATCATATGCATAAGACCATATAAATAGACAATTTCTTAAGTAGTTTGATACAAAACCATGGGTATCAAAACCATGGGCAAAAACCGTGGGTATCAAAACCATGGGCAAAAAACCATGGGTATCAAAACAATGGGTACCAAAAACCATGGGCCCAAAAACAACCCATAATGGTTACCCATTACCCATGGGTTAATAAACCACCCATGAAAATTTTCTTTGGGGGCTTCACCCCCGAACCCCCCTGACTTGCTCACCAGCAGCGGGACCGCCGTAAAAATACCCAAGTGTAACACATAGAAGGTGTACCACACTCTAACATAAAAATAGGCTCCACAAACATAACATAATTAGGCTACGCTGATGAGCGATGAAGTCAGTGATAAAATCATAATCATACTTGTCATGTGGAATAAAGATATGTCATGGTAACCTTCTTAACAATGTTGATGGAGAAGTGATCTAGGAAGGCTTGAGCTACTTGATTAAATGAGTATATGAAGTGTCTTGGTAGTCCACTATACAGTCCAAATACAGAGTCTGTCGGGGACATTGGAAAAGTCCTCGAAGTAAAGTGTCATCATGGGAAATCGGGTAACATCAATGTTTAAAGGACCGCAAATGTTGTTGCGGATATTCTTTGCTATTAAAGTGGTTGAATTTTGGCATTTCTAATGTACGGTGGTATGGTCGAATAGGAAAGGATGGGTGAATAGGCTCATTAAAAATTTCATCATAAGTGAGGGAATTACGTGAGCCGGAAACCAATGCTTCTAGTGTCTACATCTTTTCCATCATCAAATTGATGAAGTCATTGGTAGGTTGTGATGGAGGGACACCTCTTGTGGCATAAGGGGGCAGGTATTGAACCCGATAGGGAGGTTGAGAATAGTGAATCGAAATAGAAAGCACATATCCAAAATGGGTGACAGATGAGATAGGGGGTTGTTGATAGTATGTGTATGTAGGTGGGATGGTCATCGTGACTCATGGTAGCAATTGGGGGTAGTGTTTGTGGGATGGAGAGGATGAGATTTTGGAATGGAGTAGGGGTCATTGACACCATGGGCGATTGTGTTGTAATGGGTATTTGTGAGACAATGGGTGCGAGACTAGGCTATGGCCTAGGTGGTCGATGAGGGGACAACAGATACGATAGGCATGAGTGATACTGCAGATGTAGTGGTCATGGTGGGTATGGGGCCTAGCTACAAAAATACCAAATGGTGAAGCAGGTGAGGGTAATGCCGCATTATTAGGGGATGATGCAGAAGAAGAAATGAGGGTAGGATAGATGGATATAGGCATGCCATATATCAATTGACATGAGGAGTCTCAAGTGGAAGAGTGGGAAAGGTAGAACTATAAGTCGTGGGATTCTGATCAAGGAGTCGTGTAAACTCTTCGTTGCATAAAAAAATGGTGGTAGGTAAGGTTAGATCCATGGGTGACAGGATGGAAGGTAGTGAGGGAATAGGTGGGAGTGGTTGATGACTAGCATGGAATATGAGGGCATTAGTCTGGTTGCGAGTCAGCACCATGTGAACAAGTGCTAACTTGGTAAGATTGTATTCTGTAGATGACACAGAAAATAGTAGAAACAAAGAATAATGGGGTCCGAGAGGTGAATCTGGTCAATGTATAGATTTTGAAAATCAAACATAGGTAACCGACGATGGTTAGGTTGGACCGGTGATGTTGAGGGTGGATGATGATGGTTACCGAAACCGATACTACCAATGTGGAAGAAAACCAGTCTCAAAGAATGAAACATAAATGTTGGATGTGTACTGGGAAACTGTGTATGACAATAGGTATCAACAATGGAGAAATATAATGATTCCCGAGGGCTAGAAAGTAATGAGGAGTGATGAAGGCTATTCTAGGTAAAACAACTAGAAAGATAGAAGCCGACTTTAATCGGTTAGGGTTTAACCGATGATGGTCGATGTGAATCGGAAACGGTCGTTGGAACGACATCGGTGGATGTGAAATTAGAAAGAAATGAAGAAATTGGGTTTTGTGAATTTAATTAAGTGAAGAATTAGACTCGAAACTTGAGAATGAGGAGATGGGGTCTGACACACTCGTAAAAGTTAGATTACTCCAAATACGATGGTGAAGTGTGTAAGGAAGAATAAAAATGGAGAGTCCTAGTCTCACACCTCAAAACACAAGTCAAGAAGAATGCTAAGAAAAGAACGATCCTAACAGTTATTTTCTTATGTTTTTTTAGCTTATGCTATTTAGAACTGACTGTGTGTATTTAGAACATAATTTTTTGGTTAGGAAGGTGTCTTATGAAGAAGGATATCTAAAAGGAGAGGTTTTAGGTATGTTATGGTGGGGGCGGGCCGTCCTCTAAGATGATGACTCAACAGAGGCAATGAGATGGGGAGTACCTACCAATCTGATCATGTGATTGTGGAAAAATGTTCCTAGGTAAGATGTTGTTTAAGAAAGATGTGTATATTTCAAATTTTGTGCAAGTTTGGTAAGACACAAAGAGAGAGAAAATGTGCTTTCTATGATTCTTTGTGTCAACCATCAGCTGGGCATGACTTCTAGCATATAGGTTGCCCTCATTTTAATGTGATCTAAATGCAACAAATTAGAATGTAATGCAACCAATTTTAATCCCAAATCAAAAGATTATGTTCGATGACAAAAATGGTGAATAGGAGAGGGTATGCTCTTTTACTAAATGAAAAAAGCAAGAAGAATGGTTCATTTTAAATGCACCAAAATAAAATATATCCTTTAGAGAAATTAGAAAGAAGAGAAGATTACCAAGAAAAATATTAATGCGTGATATTTTTGAAGGAAAAAAACACACAAATTTTACCTAGGAATGAAGAAAATGCAACAAGAATCCTTGATGGGTCCCACCAGGTGTGCCAAAATGTTTCACCATTTTCTTTACCTTTTAAATGACGAAACAGATAAGGGTAAGGGCCAAGGAGAAATACCTGTTAAATGCTGGCCGATTGATGGTTGTTGTGCACGTTCAATTCTTGATCCACAAGTAAATGTGAGAGATTCCTTTTGGCTAGGAGGAACTACTTGTAATAGAAAACAAGACCACAAAAGTATAGTTAAATGATATATGATAGTGGACTACCTAGCGTATGCTAGTTTTGAGAAGTGTGATACTTCCTAGATGGCTGTCAATCCACTATTTAAAAAAATTAATGCGAGAAACAAGTAAATTCCTATTGTAGTTGATATGATTTAGGTATCTCATTCAAGTACAATAAGAAAATCCAATCATAACAGGATAGGCTATAGTTGGATTTGAAAGATGAGGTATCTGTCAAGGTACTGGGACTGGTCAGGGTCTGATTCTGGTATTTAGGTCAACTAGTAGGAGGTTTATTTGGCTTGTTCTTGGGTAGGGTATAAAACATAGAGACCAATGTTGGTTGGGTATAAATAACGACGGTTAAAGGGAGGCGACGATGGTCTTAGATAACCGGCGTCGGTAAGGTCAGGGTGAAAGGAACTTGATAAGATCTGGTTGTGGGGATTGAGTTGGGGCTAAACAGAGATGGAAGGATAGAGGGGAAGGTAGATAAAAGCCTCAAGTATGCTCAGAGGTGGGTAACAGGTGAGAATGGTGATTTGGGGGTGTGGGTAGAGGAATGGTTAACTCTACAAGCAGATAAGAGATGGGAAATGGACATGCAAGGTATGAACTGATGATAGAAATGACAAAAGACTATTATACTGAAATGGACTAGGCTGGTAGAAGGTATACTTACTATTTGATGTAGGCTTGATGGTTGAGTGGTGATGGCATTTGATCAGAAGGATGGTGTTTGGTGCCACAGTAATGTTTCTTGGAATACTCTTGTGAGTGCAAATACTTCTGGATCTATCCCGTGATGGCTGGATGTCCGGATATGTGAAAGGATGCTGATTTTTATTACATACGGCTATGATCTCGTTCCCTTTCTCTTAGAATGTGCCAACCCAAAAATAAGGTTATTTAGGTGAATAAATGGTAACCGACGATGGTTTTGGGTTGACCGGCATTGGTTTAGGGGTGACCAACATCGGTTAAGGTGGGATTCCCTAGGTTTACTAAAATGGGTAGATCTTTCTAATTTCTTGGGCCCAATTAGTTTTGTTCTCGGATTAGAATGGAAACTTCCCTTCTAATGAGTGGGAATGTGGTTAGAGAGATTTTAGGGATTGATTTTAGGGTTAGACCAAATCTTAGCTCATTAAGGCAAGTAAGACTTAGTTATTGTTAGTTATGGAAACATGCCAAGAATAGGTCTAGGGTGAGGTGGTTGGGTGAGGTGTCTAGGTGAGGTGGTGGGGTAGGAATTAAGATAATTAGATAATAAATATTGTGAGGATATATATTAATTTAATTAAATTAATAGTGATGTGGGGTGGAAGGGGCCATGGTTAGATGAGTATGTTTGAGTGGTTATTTGACAAGGGACCAAGGGGAGTGTGACCCAATTTTGGTGTCTACAAGAATTATTTGCATGTCATTAGAGGTGGGATTTTCTCATTGACATCTATAAGAAAAGGAGTTAATTTCTCCTAAAACCTTCATTGGTCACTAAAGAAGGCTAAGGAGGTAGGAAAAATTATGTTATATTTAGAACATGAATGGGTTGGAAAGCGATTCATACCACCATTCATCTTGGCGCCGGTTCCTCAATGGTATCTTGATTAAGACAATACGGTTGAAAGTTATAAAAATAACGGAAATCACTAATAGAATTCTAAGGATACCACAACACGGAAGTAAAGACATAGGCTACTTTTTCCAATGAATACAACTTTAGTAAAATTGTGGAATCCCTAAACAATACTTGGATAAATTTGTAGCATGAGGACCTACTAATCCTTAAGTATGGGAGAGTGAAGAGCCTTTAGAAATCCATATTCCAAGCCCCATTTTGTCACTATCTATCTTACCTTATATTGAACTACTATTAGTTTTATTATAAATAACGCTTTTGTTTGACTTAAAGATATGTTTTGAGCATGTGTCTTGGTTATTTTATATCATTTATATGCGTTCTTGAATCATTGATATAAATTAATTTTTGGTGCTAATATACGTGCATGGAAAGACTCACTCAACCAAGCACATGACTCACTTAGCTAAGCACATGACTTAACGGTCAACACAAGATTCACACAATTTTTGGAATTTCCTAGTCAACAAGTCCTTCATGGAACTTGATATACCTAGGTGTACACCGCTTCTTCCGACATAAATATCATTCAAGTTGGCATGGTTCAGTCATTGCATTAAAAATATAATAGGAGGTAACTAGTCCTTATTTCATGGAATCCTCCACCTTATGAGGAATGTGATTACTCGAGTCGTATAAACTTCCAAAGATATCCATATCCAAAGAAAGTATTGTTTACATATTTAGATCAAGAAGAAAAGTTCTACCAGAAATATTCTTGCACATCTATACATCAAATTGAAAATTTCTAGTTATAGGATTATTTTGTTACAAACCTACTTAGTTAATTTATGCATCTAATCCAAAATAGTAAATTCTATTAAAAATAGAACTAGAATTTTCTTAGTATATAAGGCATGATCGAGTATAGAATAAAGGGTGATTTTGAAGAAATATAGTAAGTGCATCGTAAGAAAAACTATTGATAAATAAGAGCATGCTTATGGAATTAACTATGTTTTCTTAAGTAGACATTTGAACCAGATCGAGAGAGGAGCAAGGGCCACTCCTCCCTAATGTGAAGGAAAGTTTTGTTCATTTCTTGTTCAACTATTTTAAATTGTTTACTTGCAACATTATTTTGTTTCAATCATTTTAAATTGTAATTTAATTTTTGTATGTTTCTATTCTTCATATAATTAGAATTATTTCCCTATTTTTATCGAGTTATAATAAGTTCATGTTAAATCCTTTAGTTATAATAGTTATGTAATTTCTAGTTTGATTCATTTACATGCTCAATACATTCCAAACTATTTCTTTATTGCAAATAGCCTTGGAAACTGCCTTGGTATTGAAAAAATATTTAAGTGTTAAAGTGTGAGTCTTAATAAATATCATCAGGGACCATTAACACAATCTCTTGAGATCATTTCTTGACTCTATTAGGGGCATCAAGTAATGTTTCTGGAAACTATAAAGCAAATAAAATATATTTATTTGATGAATTTATTAGTCAAGTCTCGTACTACAAAAACTCCCTTCACATGTTTGAACTCCATATAAATATTTAATAAAATAATCTCCATCCTCCAAATCATAAATAGGGAAGCTAGGTCTATAAAATGAATAGAGAAATGAATTTTGTAATGCATATAATGTCCCCACTTATTTTAATCCATTTTCTTCTAATTTGATTGATGAATTGATAATTATTTTGTTAGTAGGGATTAAATGATTGTGTTATTGGCTTAAGTTAGATACACTTAGTTTAAGTGTATTGGGATTGTTCCTACAACTCTAAAATCCCCTTATTGTGATAGATTAATTTGTAAGTGCTTTTTAAATTTTTTTTTTTTAGTATATCTTAAGTAGAGTTAGTTATTTAATGTATATGCTAGGCAACCTATTTGCTTAGTGGTAGAATTTCGGGAAAGTTAATATTTTTTTAAATTTTATTATATATATAATTAATTAATACAAATATCTTAAATACATTTATATGAAAAATAATGGTCGATAATAATATCAAGGCACTGCTTTAGATTTTTCATTTACTATATTGATTAGCAATTTAATAGGTTTTTCGAAGAAGAAAAAACACTTATGAAAAATGACATCAATGTAGTTGCAAATATGTGTAAGGATTGAAAAATATTTCTAGAAAAGGGGATCTAAATTCCCCCTCCTCCTCTTCCTTCTTCTTCTTCTTCTTCTCCTCCTCCTCCTCCTCCTCCTCTTTGCTTTTTTTTTTCTTCTTCTTCTCTCCTTCATATTCTTCTTCTCCTTCACCTTCTCCTTCTCACTCCCCTTCTCCTCCTCCTACTCTTATCCTTATTATCTTTATCCTTCGCTTCTCCTACTTCTTATTCTTCCCCTTCTCTTTCTCTTTCCCCTCCTCATTCTCCTCCACCCCTCCCCCTCCCCCTCTCCCACCTATCCTCCTCCTCCTCCACCACCCCTTCCTCCTCCATCTATGTGCTCTCTTTCTCTCTCCCCCTCCTCCTCTTCCCCCACCCCCATGTTTCGGAGGTTTCGTATTGACCCTTACATAATCATTATCATCCTCTTATAGGGAGTATGATTCCCACTATTTTTTGACATGAAGAGATGCTTTTAGTAGTGTAAACATTATTTTTCACCATTAGAAAAATCATTGACAAAAATATCATTCTAGTTGGTTGATCCATTTATCCAGTTCATTAGCATCAATCTTTCCTTCACATTATAGAATGTCAAAATTTACTTGTAATTTGAATTGTAATGGACCCCCAAAGTGCCCGATCAATGTGAGTGTAGTTACAGAGGTGGGGCTGATTGCAGGACAACCCAAGAGATAACATCAACGAATTGTGCCATCATATCCCTCCTTTACTTCTCAAGGGTTTCATCGAGCATTTCTATGAGGGGATATCCCATTTACTCTTACATTTCTTGAGGTCATTTGAATTGGAAAAGAAGATAACTGAAGGATCATGAGTCTAGACATCGTGATTATGGTATTCTTACATCGTGTATTTTGACATGCAAGAGTGGAAAGAACCTAGCTCCAATACCACCGATCTAGTTTTAAGTGAAACCTAGTGGAAAATAAACTAATAATGTTTTAATGTGCCATGACAATCAATTCAAAATGAAAGAGATGTAAACAAAAATAAATTTAATTGAAATTCTAAATGAGTAAAAATTGGAGAAATCCACAAGAGAGATGTATTCATGAAGATCTATCTCTTTATTCAAAACAAGTTGTTTTATAGCTATATAATGGAGAATATGAAAATATGCTAAAAATAGAATATGAAATATTTTGGAGGGGAACCAAAAGGTCATCCTATACGAAGACCATTCATATCCACCTTAGGGACATATTCAAAAATATATAGAAGTTGAAAATTTTAAAATCTATCCTATTATTACTATTATTTTATTTATTGATACTTGTTAGGGTCATATCTCCTATAGCGTTAACCCATTTTATGAACAACAAGATCCAATGGAAACATGATGGAACAAACTTTAAAAAATCATATGACCATAGAACTTTAGCTATCATCATACAATCTGAAGCCCAAAAATGTAAAACACTAAAAGCTGTTGAAACCTGCTAAAAATAGATATTTAGGACATTCCAAAAATAGATTTTTAGAAATCTGTTCTAGATCATTCATCCTTCCTTAAGAATCAATGGGTCCCATTGCTCCTATATTTTTGACCAGGTGCGGTAATTATTTTTCAATTTGAATCTTGCTGTAACATTTCCCTTGACGTGTCATTTTCCTCGCTTTCACTACACAATAGAGTGTGATTTTTTGATTCTTCATGTCCTTAACCACCTTGTAATTGACTTGATAAATGTTCACCGGGGTTGTATAATTTGGGTTCATATCTATACTCTACAATTGTTCACCAATGTTTGATTTATCCAAGAGTGGAGGAAAGTATGTGCAGAACAACTCCACATTGAATATTGGATGTAACTCAATGTAGGATGAAATATTGAGCTCAAATGCATTCTCGCCATTTTTAATTATTGTGTATGACCCATATCATAAAGGTTTGAGTTTCCTGTATGGAACCTATAGCCTCTCTTTCTAGAGATGTATCCATACCTTATCCCCCACTTGGAATTGATGAGGAACCCAATGAGCATCATTATGCTACTTGTACTTCTAGTTATTTTATTCTAGGATCTCATCAACTTGTTGAATGTGTCAAATTCATTCTAAAAATTTGGTTTCCTTATCTAATTATTTTTCCGTATGGGTAGATTATTATTCAAACATGAAGGTAAATTCTACATCTATAGGTGCCAACGGGTGGAATTAAAGACATACCTGAAATGGGCTATGTCTTGTGGAAATATGAAGAGCTCGACTATAGCTATGTTTGACATAAACAAGAATTTCATCGATGTGTATCGATGTTAGGAGTGTGTTAGTGTAATAAGTTTTTATAAGGGAAAATTAGGGATTTCACTAACACTGGGACTAGGTCCCTCTTCTTAGGAATGGGGAAACTCCATTTATTGAAAACAAGGAAATATGTACACTACTCTAACCATCGGGGTGGCCTTTTGAATGGGGATCACATGGGAATACTTCACTAAACTTGTAACAAAGTGCATGTAAAAAGTATAAGGGATGAATTTTGAGTGTATGGAGAGAGGGAGAAAGTGAGAAGGGGGTTTACGAAATAAATAACACATTTTTATTGACATAAGACCAACATATTTCCAAGTTATCAAAGAGAAGAAAACAATATGCAAAGCAAGACAAATAACACAATTAAAACAAAGTTTAACTACATTATATTCTTCAAACGATACAATCTTTCCCTGGTTATGTAGGATTATAATGCTCTATTGGAGTAGTAGTTGAGATGGAGAGGAATAAATTAAGTAAGAAATAGAAAAACATAGTTTTCTAGAGAGGAGAAAAAACTGATCGTAGGAATAGAGAGAACATTACAATATATAGCTTTACAATGTGCCTCTTCACATTCCCATGTGAATTTTCAACTTAAAGTGAAATCCTCAATGAAGAATGACTTAAGTCACTTTTTAACACCTTTCTTCTCAATGAAGAAATATAATTATAGAGAGATAAAGAGAGAATAAAGAGAGGAGGGAAGAGAGAGAAGATCCAAACTTGAATGAAGAAGGATGAAGAATCTCCGATCATGAAGAAGATCCACTCCTAATTCTGATGACCTTTGCAGTGATGCTCTAGTGATGAAGAACTTTGACCCTTTTGCATTGAAAGAAGTCTCCTCTTGAATGATCAACAATTGTAGCTCATCAGATACATTAAGAGAAGAAGTGAGAAGCACTTGATCAAAAGAACACTAAGACAAAGGAAGAATTCCCTCATTCACTTGAAACAATCTTCCCAATCCATGAAACACTTTCATGCCTCTTTGAGCAACCATCCACATGAAATGAAATTGATGCACTTGTTGTGTAAAATGAGACAATTGCCCACACAATGCAACCATGATGATCCTTTCACCTTGAGCATATTGATAACCAATGAGATAAAATCTGGATCCTTCCAACACCGCGGTGGGGTAAGGAGAGAGAGATTTATTGAAATTTCATCCACTTTAAGATCAAACACCCCATATGAGATGAAACAAAATACACTTTCGGACCAAAATAAACTTTGAGACCAAAATTGGGAACCAAGAGGGATTCCCTTCCTCCTAAGTCACAAATCAACTTTTAAACCTCTTGCAATCATGAATTTTTCCTCATCAATCCAACAAGAAAAATCCTTGGGATATGATCACCACATAGTGACAGGAGGATATTTTCAAATGTTGAGAAAAAAATCTCAGAATGAGGGTAGTAAAAAATAGAATATTTTTTTCCCGAAGTGTTCCTAAAACTTGGCCACAATATGATGCACAGGTTAAAAATAGCTTTGTGATTTGAAACAAGTGACCATTTGTTTTGGATGACACACTTTAAGAGAATCCTAAGAGGAGACATGAAAATTATCACAATCATGGTTCCCATTATGAAATCCTATGAAAAATCCAATTCAATTTATTGTGATAAAAATCCTCCGTGTATGCCGACTCGGAGCTCACAAATGAGTTTCCCTTTTTCCACCTTTTGCTTCAAATAATCAAAATTCACGCTCTTCACCGAAACGAAATGGGCCCATATCTAGAGTCATGTAGCTTCATCTTACATTTTTATGATCCTACTAGCCTTAGAAATTGATAACAATGATATGGTGCAAAGGAAAGTGGATTCCACAACCTATTCAAAAAACCCATAAATTTGAGTGTAATTTGGTGTTACGGGATGCTAATTCCATAATCTAGGAAAATTTTGAGCAAATAAAATTCAAATTATATGTAACTCAATTATTTGTAAAACTAATCCTGAGACAAACAAGTGCTCAAAATTCACCGATATTCCTCATCGAATCAACAAGAAATTAGAAAACAGGATATGGTCGTGGGAAATGCTTGATAAATTACGAGAAGAGGGAAAATGGGAAAGACTTCAAATGATCATTCCATGATAAATCCTTGTCCATTTGAGCTTATCTTGGGATATGTTTTAATCTTATGGAGAGAGGAACAAATTCTCCAAATTTGACAAGGTTTTCTCATGGAATTTGGGAAAAAACAGTCGATCAAAATTTCAAGGGCATGTGGTTTTACAAGGATTTTGGAGTTCAAAAAGAGTTTTTCTTATATATTTTTATTTTATTAACTTTAGATCATGAAAAATTCTTCAAAACAAGGCATATGATACTTGGAGCATTTTCCCAAACACAAACACTTTTTCACGTTTTTAAGTTGTCTTGGCATGCATGCACATCAAAATTATGAGCCAATAGGATAATAACACACTTTTGGGGTGAAATAGAACTTAAAAAATTCACCTAATGTGAAAATATAGTTTGAATGTGTGCTTAGGGGGAAAACATGGGACTCGTCATAACTTAAAACACACACCTTATCATAAAGTGCACTTTTCTTGCTTCCACCTTATGTTTTTGAGTTGGGAATTTAGAAAAATGGGAGTGATTCACAATTATGAGGTGAAATTTCACCTCAAAATTCCACCAAGGGTGAAAGGATACACCACAAGTATGCCCAAGCACCCAAGTGTTGCTCCGGAGCATGACTAGAACTCTTGACTTGTCTCCGGATTGTTTTCTTTGCATGAGAATCAAAACTTAATGAATTTTGGCAGTCCAATATATAAATTTGCATGGAAAATATCCAATTAATCCATTGAGAATATTTTAGAGTATTTAAAATGAGTTATTCATAAAATTTTACATATACCCTCCTTTTTCTTAGAGTGGTACGTTGATGAGTCAAGTTGCAAAAATGGTTTCCAACAAGTGCGGGATAAAAGAACATATGGGTATTGAAGGGAATAAAAATAACCTCATTAGAGAGTGTTTTATGATCACAAATACTCCTAAGGCTATCAAAATATTTTGTGTAAAAACCAAAGTGCAAAGAGGCCACCTTGTGATAATGTCTAAAGGGTTTCTCTTTTTTATGTTCTCAAAACTTTGTCACACTTAGGCCATCATGAAGTATGATCAATTATATTTCCAATGCCTAGGATGTAATATCCCAACACTTCATGAGGCTCCTGAAACCTTCTCGTGAAATTTGAATTTTGATAAATTCTCGCACACTCCTTTTTTTTCTCAAAAAGTGCTCATGGTGAAATGATTCCCAACACTATCCAAAAGTTTATAAGATGCTTCCTAAGTCATATCACTAGGAAGAAGACTATGATACCTTTCTGATGACTATAACCATTAATTTTGAATTACTCAAAGGTTTCTGAAACCTTTCCCAAAAGGTTATCTTTAAAAAAGAGAAATTTTGGCAATTTTGATAACTTGGGCTATTTTGACCAATTTGACCAAAAAGGGGAGAAACTTTCAATGGGTTTTTCATATAGAATACAATGAAACATATTCCAATAGAGTGATGCATATAAATGAGATACAAAATCATATGATTGACTACCTATGCTTGGCCATCAATATGAGGGTGGAATGTAATGGATTTGTTTAGTTTTGTGTTCATCATGGACCATAATGTAGACTAGAATACCCACAAAACCAAGAATACCAATCTAACACAATAATTTTTCGAAGAAAAAATGAAGCCAAATGTGCTCAAAGAACAAATTTAAAGTATCCTCTATTGATATTGTCTTCTTTCGAGGTACTAATATTTCTATTTTGAGACCCTGTCAACTACCACAAAAACACGGTGATGGTCACACCTAGTGGAAGGAAACCTAACATGAAATCCATCAAAATAGACCCCCATGGTTTTCTGGAATTGATAAATGGGTATAAAGGCCTTGCTTTTGATTGGATGGCTTGGCATTATACAAACTATGTAGGAACTAATGCATCTGGTAGCTTCATGAAAAAGATTTGGTCAGTGGAAATACTTCTACAAAACAGCTACTATTTTTTCTACTCTTAAGTGACTGAAACCCAACTATAGTGAGCCTCCTAGATCAATTTGTGATGCTCCCCTATAGAAATGTAGAGGTGTCCCATGTGGCATAGAACCCCTTCTTATAGATGATAATATGGATCATTTTTCCATCCCTTAGTCTTTGATAGATGCCATAAAACTCAAGGTCATGTGTATACGATTGAGGCCACTTTGATGTCTCATGCTCACATGAATCAAGGATTGTTGTTAGAGAGGTGATCAAGGGAAAACTCAAACAATTATCAACTTGGTTGACACTCCCCTTTTTTGTAGGATGTTGAGATAGAATTGTTGTAGATAAGTGGGTCACCTTTAATGACAATCATTCCAGTAACTTACCTTGGGTATGTATGAATTGCAAAGGCTTTTTATCTATGTGTATAATAGTTTCTTTTCCCAGAATGTAGTACTTCTACCATTTGTAGGATTACGCAATGGTGTATAACTCATTTTCATACGTCAAGTAACTACATAATATGTTAGAGAAGGTATCACAATGGTATGCCATTGGATGCCCATGTTGGGTGCGGACTACTCCAAGTGCATATTTTGAAGCATTTGTTTCTATCTCAAATGATTGTTATAGATATGAAAATACCAAAAATAGTGCACAATATAATATATCCTTCATTTGTGAAAATGCCTCCTATTATGCCTCTTTCCATATGAACTTACCTTTCAGTCCTCCATATGTCATTTGATTTAAAGGTCATGTAATGTTAGAAAAACCAAGTAAAAAATTTGATAGAAGTTGGTTAGTACCAAAAAATTTTGGAGTTCAGTGATGGTATTTGGTGTCGGCCAATCTTTAAAGGTTTGGATCTTATCTAGGTCCACATTCACACCATCCTTTTTAATGATGTGTCCCAAGTACCATATACTCTTCATGCTAAAGGAACACTTATCTATGTTGGAATAGAAATTGTGCTGACACAAGGTCTAAAGAACCTGATGGACATGTTGAACACATTCCTCCCATGTATTACTAAATAAAATGATTTCATCCAAGTACATGACCATGAATGAATCAATGAATGATCAAATGATATATTTCATCATCACCACAAATATTTTAAGTGCATTTGTGAGACCAAAATGCATGACCAACCATTTGAACAAGCCCTCATTGGATTTGAATGCAATTTTCTAAACATCTACATGAGATCTATGGGAACTTGGTGGTACCCTAACTTCAAATCAATCTTCATGAAGAACTTATCTCCCATGAGTTGGTCCAGGAGGCCATCCATTCATGAAAGTGGGTATCAATTCTTCACTATGATTTTTTTCAAGGCTCGATAGTCAATGCAAATCTACCATGTCCCATATTTCTTTTAGGTAAGAATAATCATAATGTGACACAATTGGTTAAATGTGCCCCTTATGAATAAGATCTTGAATCGATGCTTAATCTCCTCTTTCTTAAGTACCGAGCACATATATAGGGGTCTATTTAGGAGTGGTGTTCAAGAGACAAAGTCAATCATATGTTTCACCTTAAAATGTAGAGGCACACATGTTGGTGGTACAAATATGTTTGTGTATTCATATATCATATGATCTATATGATTTTACTGTAGAGTTTAGCTTTGTGGGACCACTCTTGTGGTTGCTACAAATTTTTTATCATCCTCATTTCAGATCGTGAGTAAGAAAAAGGTCTTGGTTTGAGAAATAAACCTCGAAATTTATTTTCACCGATAGAGGCCTCTAATTTGGTAGGGTTTACCTTTGGGTTGCGGTAACATTTATGGCCTAGAGTAATGATGACACTACTAGGCATTTCCTTGTAGACACCATGATGATCCCACATGTATAATTGTCTCAAGAAGTATGTCACATACAACCAATGGTGTGACATCACATACCACCACATCTTTAAATGGTTTGATTAAATAGTGAAGGTGACATCATCGATTCAAATAGACGTCTCTTCATTGAATGAACCAACCAACATAGTATCATTATGGGTGAGACATTGTTAGAAGATTTAGACTCTTTATTGTTTCTACAAATACCGGATTATTTTGACTATCACTATCTAGAATGAAGTTAAGAGATATACTATTTACCCATATCTATAAACATAATAGACATCCCGCTTCCTATTTTAGAGGAGATACTATTTGTGTAGTGGAAACAATGGTATATGGATATGCAACTATAATCAACTCCTCTTCTTCATGTGTACCTTGGTTCTCTATGGATGTGTCTCCGCATCTAGTTATTATGAATATGTTAGTAGAGTTTTGTTGATGACTTGATAATCCTTCATGTCAAGGTACCTACTCTTTTTCTTCTCACACCGCATCCTCATGTCTTTTTATGGCTTTTATTTACATGCCTTTTTCTTTCCTATTTATGTGGTTGTGCATCCCTTCCTTACTACTTATGTAAACTTTCCCATTATTGAAAAATGAAGTATATTTATTTCCCCTAAGTTTGGACCTGTATTCAATCGTTATTGCATATCGATAGGAATTCTTGAGAGTATTGATATTTTCAAACTCCATCTCTTCCTGAATGTAATATTGAAACACACTTTGTAGTATTTATGAATTTTATGCTTCTTAGTGTCTCATGCACCCAATATTGATGACAAGGTATGAATTTTTTTAGTGTATTCATACACTATCTAGTCATGAACCTGATGTAACTAGTGTATTTTATTAAATTGGTCATCGTAGGTCTTCAATGGATAGTATTCTTATATGATGTCCCCTAAAAAACCACCCCATGTTTCTAGATGTTTCGTATCAACCATTACATAATCATTATCATCTTATTATAGGAAGTATGATTCCCACCATTTTTGACATGAAGAGATGATTTTATAAAGTGTGAACATTATCTTTTTATCATAAAAAAATGATTAAAAATATGATTCTAGTTGGTTGAGCCATTTATCCAATTAATCATCACCAATTTTCCCTTCAAAATGTGGAGTGTCAAATTTTACTTGTACCTTAAATGGTTTTGGGCCCCCAAAGGGCCTGCTCAGCGTGGATGTAATTATAGAGGTGGGGCTAGTTGTAGGGATGAATTGAGAGAGAACATTAACAAACTATGCCATCATTTCTCTCCTCTTATTCTTAAAGGATTCATCAAGAATTTCCTTAAAGGGATATCCCATTTCCTCTTGTGTTTCTTGAGGTCATTTAAAGAAACATGGAAGATAATTGAAAGGACCACAATTTTGGACATTGTTCTTCTAGTATTCTCGACCTTTTATATTTTTACATGTAAGAGTGGAAATAACCTAGCTTTGATACCATTGATCCAGATTGAAGTGCAACTCGATGACCAACACACTAACAATGGTGCTTAATGTGCTATAAAAATCAACTCACAACAAAAGAGATATAAACATAAAAATGTTTATTGTAATTTTAAATGAGTACAAATTGGTAAAATCTATAAAAATACATACATGCCCAAATATCTATCCCTTTATTCAAAACAAGTTATTTTATAGCTATACAACGGAGAATATGAAAAACTAGTAAAAATAGAATATGAAATGTTTTGGAGGGGAGCCAAAAGGTCATCCTACATGGAGAGCATTTGTATCCACCATAGGGATGGATTAAAATATAAAAAATTATGTTTTTTTGGAATCATGTCCTATTATTACTATTATTTTATTTATTACTACTTGTTAGGGTTATATCTCCCACCGATTGACCCATTTGATGAACCACAAGACATGTTAGAAAAGGTGACAGAAAGAAATTGAAAAACATTACTATAACCATAACAATTTGGCTACCATTGTATAGTCCAAAGCCCAAAAATTCTCCAAAGACCCGCCAAAATGTAAAATATTAAAACTTGCTTAGAATAAATTTTAAGGACTTTCAAAAATGGATTTTTAAATCCTATTTTGGATCAATAAAACACCAAATAAAACCAAATATCACAATATGCACACAAAATAAAATCAAAGATCACAATATGCACACAAAATAACTTATCCACTTCAAGGGTCAACATCCAAACCATATAATAAGACTCAAGTGCTCAATATAATGATCAACTACCGATATCGCCTCATATATATGACTTATTTATGTTATGTACACCACCCATGTTGACCTACTCAACATAAATAAATGTGATATGACATAATAAGATTATATTAGCCACATGCCAACTATACTAGGATTAAGGGCGTAACAATAAATTACAATGTAATGGGTAACATAATTAGAAAATTTAAATTGATTAAGTTTATAATAATTACTCTTACAAATTTCTAATATTACAAGTTATTAAATTAGATATAAGTATGTTACGTTTTCTTTGTCCTAACCCTCTTTTTAGTACTAGGTGTTATTATTATTGTTTTTAATTCATTTTATTGTTAAATTATCATATCCCATATGTATGGAAAATTAGTTGTTTTGATGAATAGAGTAATATAGATAGAGTGACGATTAAAAGGAAAAATATATCTATTGAATATTTTATGATGAAATTGTTCAAATGAGGTTGTCCCTTCAAAGAGGCCCATGATATTTTGCATTATAATTATGTCATTTCAATATTACATTGTTTATTTTTCCCACTATAATACAATTTTGATATATTTATTTTTTTGGATTAATCTATTTGCAAGAAGGATCATTACATATCGTATCATAGCTCTTTCTAGGGACATGTCTCACTAATACTTAGTTGTTTAGGAATTTCTAGGCTGTTCCACCGTATGCTCTCATATCACCCCTTATGAATCTCGGTGACCAAAAAGTGGCTACACTAAGAATTTTTCGTAAATATGTCATGTTTTCCTACAAGTATTTTTTTCATTTTAAGCTAGAAACCATGTACCAAGGGTTCTAAAAAACCATAGAAATTTGTTTTTACCGGATAAGAACATAAGATCCATGTGTGAAGCAGGTGTGATCCTAAACAAAATTTATGCATAGACTCAAGGTTCCATGTATCGTTGGGTATATCAAAATACCTATAGTTATTTTTAAAACCTAGACATAAGAAGCCTTTGATTGATAATTTGTGGTGTATGGTAAGTAGTTAGTCATGGAATTTACTCACATCATACCTCAAAACCATATAGTGAGTAATCCTCTGTAGTTAGAGTTATGAAATATTGAGCTAACATTATTTATAAATGGGATAATTATATCTACAAACACATAGACCACACATACCTTGTTGGATATAACCTTCACTATGATAAACATTTTCACCCTTAGATTTAGAGGAATCTGCTACAAGTTAAAATTTCTAAAAATGATTACAAAAGACATAAATAGAGGTAGTTTTTGCCCACAATATAGAGAATAAAGATGTCACTTTTTTCTAGGTTTTCTAAGTAAATTTGAGTAATTAGTTCAATTTCTAAATAATAATAAATTTTTATTTTATTTTTTTCACATATCCCAAAGAAATTTTCTCTTCATCCTAATCAATTTGGTGTAGATTTATAAAATAGAAACCCCTCTATATGATGGTAGTGACCCGATCGAAAGAAATAGATCAAATTATACAATAGTGTTGGTGAGAAACCACTAATTTTCCCACTCGACAAATTATTTTTCCAACTCGTTCTACACACTATTGGTGATAACCCACTAATTTTCCCACTCGACAAATAATTTTTCCAACAAATAGTTATAGGCTATACAAACCAAAAACAAGGTGAAATAAATATCCTTACCAATAAAAAACACAAATGATGTATACTATCAAAACCCTAAACAACTATAATTATTGGATTAGTCTAAATAATACAAGAAAATGAGGCTAATTTGAGCTAGGAATGAACACAATTATGAAAACAATATGTGATTTATGATTTAATTAATTCAAGAAAAGGGAATTAGTCCTGCACACTATTGGTGATAACCCACTAATTTTCCCACTCGACAAATTATTTCACCAACAAATAGTTAAATGATATATAGACCAAAAAACAAGGCCAAATCAAGAGCCTCACCAATCAACAAACACAAATGATGTATACTATCACAACCCTAAGAAATTATAATTCTTAGATTGACATAAATAATACAAGGAAATGAGGATAATTTGATCTAAGAATGAACACAATTATGACAACAAGATGTGATTTATGGGAATTATTATCCCTTATTTCATGATATATTGACTGATTAATTAATCATTGTATTGAGTTACATGATTTGGGAAAAATTGATCTATGTGAACCAAATTCTAGTTGTATAGGATGCGATTTAAGGTTCCTTTAATCCTAATTTCATAGAATAATGAACCAAAGGGTCAAATTGTTCATTAATGTTGAAAAATAGATCAATTCAAGCTTAAGTAAGATACATGATAGGTGATTTGATTAAATCTGGATTAAATCTAATTCTAGAGTAACTACATGTAATAAATTATGTATAAATGCTAACATAGAGTATTGACACAAGAAGAGAAGCATGTAAAATATGAAACCCTAAGCAAGAGATAGAGAAAATATGACTTAGTTGATATCCGCACAATTTGGAACTGATATGGGTAGGGAGAAGTGATGAACAATATGTAAACAATGTCGTAATTGACCTCTATAAATTTTGGAGCTCACAAACAATATTGGGAAGGGATACCCATAACAAGGAAGGGATGGCTAAGCATTGATGACTGGATTGAGGCACCTGTAACTACACAAAATATCTAGATTTGGTTTTTTCTGTGTCATAAAGGTTTCACAGTTTCTCTTTGTTGATCACCTGATGTTCACACTATGATCACCGAAGGTACCTGTAACATGTAAAAGAGAATTTCACCTACACAAAACCACAAAATGTATCAAACTGAAAATGAAAATGGGGAGTCGATTGACACCATCGGTCACCCTGAGAGTGAACTTATGACCGAACACTACACTACATCTCAGACTCCATGTAGTTCTTGTGAGTGTGTGTAGAAATTGTGCCCTAGGATGCTCTTGTGAAAGTTACACTTGATAGCAGGATGTAGCTATAATGTAGCAATGTAGTCAAATGTGTGAATGGAATAGAATGAAATTCCCCTTCCTATGTAGTGTATGTAGAATTGATGCAACCATTGTCCCTTGAATGTATGCTAGATATATGTTTTGGAGTGCTTTAGGTGCCTTTTGAATGCAAGCTTAGGTGGTAATAATAATGTTTAGTGCTTGGTCCTTTATTTTGAAAACATAACTATGTATTTATATGATTCCCTTGTTTGAATTTTGTAATTAACAACTAGAAGGCTAAACCATAAGTGAAAAATATTCCCAAAAGATAAAAGAGACCCAAAAGAAGTGAGTAAGGTGAGAAAGGGTCAAGGGTGCCTAGAGGGGATAGGGGTGTCTGGGTGCTTCGTCTGGCTAGGAACTAATGTCCGAAGCCATGAATGATAAATAAGTGAAATTTTACTTTGTGTTGTAGGGTGTGTAGACCAAATAAAAAATAAGAGACAAAGAAAAGATGCCAAAGATAGTTGTCAACCACTAGTTTTCTTGCTTAGGAATCATGTAAATACTAGCATTCTTTTAGGACCTAGAAATGTACCCAAGTTCTTGATTTTTATCTACATTTTTCCCCACTTTATGTTTTTGAGTGAATACTCGATAACATAAAGTAGTTAGAAGAGACATACCTTATGATCCATGTAGAGATTGCGGTGAATAGCGTGTCGAGTGGACAAGTGAGGCTTGGAGTGATTGCAAGATGATGCGTGGAGAATAGGAAAGGAAAGTGACCTTAGGGGTGAAGCATATGCATAATGTTGTACCTATTGTTGTACTTGTATTTGTTTTTGTAGGATGATTTTATTGCATATTAAATATGAACATGCAAAAGAAGAGAGAAAGAGTAGTCAAAGACATGTATATGAAAAATGTGAATAAAGTATGCAAAAATATGTAAATGTGTGTAAAATTAGTAGTAAAGGAAAGTGTGTACCTAATGTAAAAGAGTGCAAAGGATAGAAATGTTTCTTGAAATGTTGTGAAGAGTGAGTTTTTGGGGTATCTCATGCCAAAGAGTAAGTATTGGGGAGAGAGGTCTAGTGTTACTATCCATCCACGACTCGCCCAATAAGCACCACTACTGAGATGGTATGCCCCCGATTTGTTCAGGATGTCACGATTTTCCGAATTAGTTCCAAGTTGTGATGATTGAAGTAGATGGAATGAATTTTATAACTGGATAATTTTTCCGTAAATGTAGAATTAATCAAGGATTATGTAGGTTTTTTCAATCGATAAGATGACCAGATATCCGCCCTCGGAAATTAGTGCGTATAAGAGGTCGGGAGTGCCTGTGCACTATTATTTGAGTCAAGGAGTTGGTGTCTTTGTTGTGCTTAGGGCCCAAGTTGAATTTAGGGTCATTATGTGACTGTGTGTCTGTGCTTTGATTATGTGATGTTCTTATGTTATATTGTAGCTATGAGATGATGTAGGGGTTTTTGTTCACCCAATGTATGCCCCCTCATTTGGGGTGCATGCAATGACTATAGGAGTGTACGAACCAAAAGAGAGGACCTGATGTTGTGTTGTACTATATCCATGTAGGGGAGGGGATGTGCATGGTTGAAACCAAGGTACTTGCAAATAAAGTGGCTAGTAACATGTTTTCGTAAAAAAATTAATAAACATGCAATATAATATAATGTAATAAGCAAGTGTGAAAACAAAATGGAATGCAAAAAAGTGTTTCTAACATGGCACATTATTCACAATGTCACAAGACAATCACGGCCAAAGTGGCTAAAAACATACAATAAGCATACAAGAAATAAGACATATCCCACAAAAATAGCATACAATGGCATACAAGATCAAGAAAAATATGTCAAATAACCATGGTGGCATATAATCTTGCAAAGTGAATGCTACACATGAAGCACTTGTTAGCATGTTAGAAAGATAAAATTTATGTCAAGACATCTATGTATCAATGGAAAATAATGTCTAGAAATTACAAAAAGTAAATGATGAAACAATAACACCTACAATGTGTGAGAGTAAGAAAGGTATATACCTCGGGATCCTCTCGTGGGACTAGTAAAGGATATAGTGCCAAACATCATTGCAACATGTAATAACCTGTAAGATATTTGCATTCACAACTAGAGACCAAGTGAATGCACATGTGTATATGATAAAGGTAATGACATACTAAGAATCCGTTTAGCATGGAAGATAAAGTGCAACATGTAAATAGAATAAGCTAGCAAGAGTGGATGCAACCAAGATATGAAGATGTAATGTATGGGTCTGATGGAATGGTATGTAAAGTGAAAAGATGATAGGAGTAGTGTACTCCCAAGTGGATGTGTGTGAGATGAGGTTCATTTATAGAAACCCTCAACAATAAAGAATGAACCATAGAACAAGAGTGTGTCATTGGGTAATGTGTGTGTTAAGAATAGATGCTAGAAATATGTATCATGAAGCAAAGAGTATGAATTGTGTAATAGATGTGAGGTTCATTTCAGAATTATACCCTCAACAGTCGAGTATGAACCATGGAACTAGAGTGTGTCATAGGGTAATGATGATACAATGCATGTATCAAAGGGTATGAAAGTGTGTAAAAGGATTAGTTTTGATTCATGGAGCACAACGTGTGGCAAGAGATGCTAAAGACAATTGATAGTGTGAGAAGGGGGAAAAGTGTAATGCCCCCCAAGTGTGCTAGTGATGGAGATTTATGTGATAACGTGAGAGATATCATGCCAGTGTGGGAGAGTGTTAGATGTGTTATGAGAATAGAGAGAGTCATCACAATGGTAGGCAGGAGCAAGAGTAGAACTAGGGTTAGATTTTGGGTTAATAGCAGGAAGTTTAAAGAGGTTATCTAGAGTTTGTTGGTCTTGCTTAGAGAGTGGTTTTGATTTGGAATTGGTAATGTTGTAGAGGACCTGATAGGAGGAGAGGATGGAGGATGAATTTTGAGAGGTGGTTGTTAGTTGGGATAGTTAACTTCGTAGAATAATTGATAAGAGGAGGGGATGGACTTATTTTTAGAGGAGGTTGCTTAGTTGGAATGGGTTGGATAGGTGGCTCTTGATCGACTAGAGAAGAACCACTTGTAACTATGGAATAATGATCGTAATAGACATAGAGGGATTAGATTTGGGAGCCCATTGGCATTTATAAATTGAATACGAGTAAGTAGAAGAATTGTTTGAAGAAAATGAAATAAAATCCTGATGCGCAAGGTGCTTAATTATTCATTTTTAAAGCATACCAATCATTGTCATGATGTCCATTAAGTTTTTGATAGTTGTAAAATGGGAAAACTTGGTATTTAGAAATTTGATAAGGAGGGTAGAAATGAGTAGTTGGTAAATTAATCAATTGATGATTGGGGAGCTCAGGAATAATATCATATTACTTAGCATTTAGATAAAATTTGAGAGGTGCTGGTAGTGGTAAGGGTTTGAGTTCATTGATATGAGCACATGTAGAGGATATAGAAGTAGGATGATATGTAGAAGAAGAAATACCATGGGATTTAGAAGAATCCTTGAGATGTTGGATTTGAACTTAAAGATATGTAATCATTATTTCCATAGCTTTAATTTTATCTTAGAATAAACAATGTAAATATTGAATTAAATCTAAGATGGGTTGATTGGATGGAGGATTAGGACTGATAGAGTTGTTAGATAGATGATCGAAGATGGCACTTACTTGAGTGTGTGGCATATTGTGAGGGATATGTAGTGTCTAGGGATTTTTGGAGAAAAAAATTGTAAGGTAGATGCATTTGAAGTAAGTCATGCAAAGGGATTTAAGGGATTTTAGGAGTCATGAAATAAGATTGGATAAAATAGGAATAATGAGGATCCAAGTGTATGATCATGAGTGGGGTTCACCAAGTGATTTAATTGAATCTAGATTAAATCTAATTTTAGAGTAACTCTGTAATAAATGATGTATACATGCTGACATAAAATATTAACACAAGTAAATAAGCATGTAAATTATGAAAATCTAAGCAAGAGATAGAGAAAAATGACTTAGGTGATATCAACACAATTTGGAGCTGATTTGGGCAAAGAGAAGTGATGAAAAGGATGAAAAAAACCTTGTAATAGACCTCTGTAAATTCTAGAGCTCACGAACAAGGATGGGCAGGGGCACCCATAGTAGGATAGGGGTGCCTAGGCATTGATGACTTGATTTGGGTGCCAATGATTACGTAAAAGCTCTTGATATGGTTTTTATTGTATTGCTAGGGTTTTGAGTTACTCGTTGTTGATCATATGATGTTTGTACTATGATCTTTGAAGGTACTTGTAACTTGTAAAAGAGAAGTTCACCTGTAAAATCCCAAAAACACATCAAACCTAAAAAGGAAAATCTAGAATGGGGAGTCGGAGTGACCCCGATGGTCACCCCAAGAGTGAACTTATGAGTGAACAATTTACTACATCTCAAACTCCATTTAGTTATTATGAGTGTGTGTATAAATTGTGCGCTAGGATGCCCTTATGCAAGTTACACTTGATAGCGAGCTATATCTAGAATGTAGAAATGTAGTAGAATTTGTGGATGAAATAGAATGAACTTCCCCTTCCTATGTATTTTATGTAGATTTGATGCAACCCTTGTCCCTTGAATGGATGCTAGATGGATGTTTTGGATTGCTTTAGGTTCCTTTTGAAGGTAAGATTAGGTGATAATTGTTGAACCTTTGTCATGTGTCATATGTGTTTTCATTGATGTCAAGCTAGATCAGTTGATGTCAAGTTACATTGATGGCAAAAGGAGTAATTTGGTAAAGTGAGCATGTTAAAAAGATGAAGGTTGATTGGTAGCGTCAACTCAAAGAGAAAGCATCTTAGGAAAATAAGTGGAGAAGGTTAAAGATAAAGATCCATGATGACCGAGGATAAGTTCTAAGGGACTTAATCAATGTTTGTGTGCACCGTGGAGATGAGGAGATATTCATTGAAGACATGAGATATGCACATAATACTAGATATTATCATAGAGGACAAAATATAGCTGTCGAAATCTAGAAGATGTCAAGGAGAAGAGTTGAACACCACAAGTAAAGAGGTAAGCCGTGAGCATGAGGACTTAGCCACAAAACTCAAAGAAGAACTAAAGACTTGAAGTAGCCACCAATGACTTGTAGAAGGATGCAAAACTCTAGAAGAAGCTGCGGAAGGTATGTGAAGGCCATGAGAAAAGGAATGAAGCCACCAAAGAAAAAGGAGAAAAAAGATAAGTGCAAAAAGGAGAAGTCTGCGTAAGACCGAGAAACCGCGGGTGTGAGGGAAGATTTATGGACATGAAGATAGATTCACATGAGTAAGTGGGACATAAAGGATGAGCCGTGAAAGAAAGGATATGAAAATGAAAATCCATGGAGTAAGGACGACAAAAGAAATATGGAGGTAAAGGCAAAGTTGCAGTAAGGAGGAAAAAAAAACCGCTAAGGGAAGAAGCTGCCGGATAAAGGGAAGCCGGGAGGAAGCCATGCATAAGGGAAATGCTGCATAGAATAAGAAAAGTCACTAGAAGGCAACAAAATCTACGTACAAGGAACAAGACACGAAAGGATAAAGACAACGAGGATAAGCTGCGAGACATTGTGAATGCCGCGAGAAGCATATAAAAGCTGCAGATAACCAAATAACCACCGAGTAGGAAGAAATGCCACGAGAATAAAGAAAAGAGCTGTGATACAAGGGAAAATATCCAACAAGTCAAGAGAAGTCATGGATCAAACAAATATGCGGAGATGAATCAAGGACAATCAGATAGAGTTTAAATTGGAAGAAGTAAGAGTTTGCATGTAAATCAATGGTGATTCAATTGTTTGAAGATTGCGGCTGTGTGTACAATTGGAACTCCACATTGAATGATGAAGTCCACTATTCCAGCTACCAGAATTTAATGCTTGTTGACTTCAAAGTATTTCAGTTACACTCTCCATGAAGATTCCTAATTTCAAGGTAAAATAAAATATTGGAGAAGAAAGGAGCTCGTCTATTCCAGATCACGAGGAAATCCTAAAAATATAAGAAATCTATTTTTAGGAGTTTGTAGACACCTAAAATATGCTTATACTTAGCATTTCATCCAATCCATTTAATTAACAACACTTCGTTAATTCCCTATTCTTCACTCCATTCTCGAATGCCCATTCACGACACCTTCTTAGTTGTATTCCTCCTATAATCAACTTGTTTGGCTAATATGTCTCTTATTAGCTAAACATTCCTCCTTTTGACCCTTCAAAACCTCCCTAGTTCTCTCTAGACCACTTCTATTGGCTTTGTAGGCTATCTATCAGTCAAAATTGATTATCTAGACCCCTCCCAACTCTCAATGAGTCTCTAATCACTTGCTAATCAAGTTTAACTAGCCTAAACCAAGCTTAACTAAGCCTAAAGCATGTTTATCCTAATCTAATCCTAAAGTGATTTTTAGACTTTAGTCCCACATGCACCCAAGTTCAAACTCTTCCATTTGGAAAACTATAAATAGAAGGCTAGGCCTACCCATTCAACTTACACCTTCACACCTAAGATATCTTATTAACACTAAGAACACCTATATTTGGGATTCCATTTGTATTATCTTTAAGCTATAAGACATTTGATCTTAAACTTACTCCCTTCATTGATCTTGAGCTAATAACCTCCATTTGCATCCATAATCCAAGTTTTGAGTAAATAGAGAGAACCATTGGCCTTGAAGCCATTAATGGTGAGACTCCATTCTTGAAAGCTTGAAAACCATAAACAACTAATCACCCCTTTGATTGCTAAGTTGATCTTATTAGGTTCAATTTCTTAATTAAGTAATCTAAAGAGTAGAGAGTAGTATATATGCTAGGTTTTGATGTTTTTGTCAAAGTTATGATGCATGTATAGGATTAACTCTTGTTTATCTCTTATCTCATGGTGCATAGATGAGTTAGAAAATATTTGAGGTTATTTAACCTCATTCCATAGCTTTTAAAACTTTCCATTGCATACATTTGGCATGCCCGGTGGGACACTTATGTCCACCCTCCATTAATGGAGGTCTTTTAGGTTTTTCAAAGTTCATTTTCAAGTTTTTTTCTCAAATCACTTGTTATTTCCTCATTTTTATTTCTAACCCTAGATAAATGACCTTCATTTATATACATTTTATGGGTTTGATATAGAAATAGGACACTTTGACTAACAACTAACCTATTTTCTCTTAAAAATTTGAAAATCTGTGTTTTTTTATAGGTTTTTATAGGGTGTGTGTAGGTGTTTATAAGGGGCACACACACATTGAAACCCTAGCATATCCATTGGTTTTGGCATGTACCTATTTGAAAGTAATTATCCTTTGAAAATTTCACCTCTACAAGGACGCGCACGCATCTCTGTCATCTAGCATGCGTATCCGCCTCTCTGGCCGCACACGTGTCGGGACTCATTTGTGTAAAAATTTGTAAATTTTCACCTCTACAGGTCACACATGTGTCTCTGTCATATGATGCACATATCCATCTCTCTGGACGTGTATGCATAAATAGGGTTGACTGTGTAAAACTTGAAAATTCTATTTTTTGTTACGGCGCGTATCCATTGGATAGGGCGCGTATGCGTCACTCTGGGTGCATAGGTTTTCTGTTCCACTCTGTTGACTTTACATTTTATCCTTTCCCATGTACCTGTCTACTTGGGTGTGTATCCATTGGCTGGGGCATGTATGTGTCATTCTGGGTGCGCAGGTGTCTCTGTGTAGTCCGGATTCATACATTTTATTTTTAGTGCTACTTGTTTTGATCATATCTTTTGACTCGTTAACCCATTTTTAGAGTTTGAATAGGCGTCAGAAAGATAACAAAGCATAATTTATGAGAGAAATTCCAAAATTTAGATACCTTTGGTATATTATCTTCTATCACAAAACTCCCAAAGTGCTCCAGGAGACCTCCAAAATGTAAATTACTAAAAATTGTTAAAAAGTGCAAAAATTGGATTTCTAGAATTTTTCAATTTTCTTGGTTTTCTAACTCTTACAGGATTCTAACAGTGGTTTAGAGGTTTCCTTTGCATTAAGTTTTTTTAGACTAACTTAATCAAAAACATTTGCATCTTTATTTGTGAGCGCGTATGCTCTTCCCTCACACCTTTCTAGGTGATCTTGGGAATCAAAAACGCTTCACTACTTTCTTCATATTTACAAAATGGTTTATTTAGCTTTCAAAGTTAGTTAAAAGGAACTCATTTTCACATTGTACTTAGGAATTTTCCATTTATTACAAATTTGAGTGAGATACCTTGTTGTGTATGCTCTTTCCTTGCGTCTTAGGACGATCTGGGAAATCAAAAACAACATCTTATCTCCTTTGTATGACATTTTGGAAAATTACTAACCTTGGTATGTAGGACCAAAATCACTTGTCAAAGAAAGACGTCAAAACAAAACAAGACACAAACCTTCTAATATGTGTTTTCATACAGGTTTCCAAATGGTGTGCTACTTAAAACCACATTAAGTTAAAAAGATAAAAAACACCACATTCAAAACATTGTATTGCAGGTTTCGGAAAAGGGTACGTCCCTATCCACTCAACTAGAACATAACCCCTTTGGCATAATGCCTTAAGCTATAACAATGGGGGTGGTTCCAGAACCCTAAAGTAATCCACTTTGCTGAGTAACCTCGTGGATGAAACAGGAAGTGCTCCGCTTACCCACTTGATTAGTTTTCCTTTGTGAGATAACATTACAAGTTGTCCCTATGCAACCCTTTTAAGTACATGATGGATGCATTTATGCCCCTTTGTGCATGAAGGGGGAAAAGCTAAGATACTCCCAAAATAGTCATTGTGACTTTTTGGGTAAATCACCCCGCTTGTGGATAAAATTTTTGACACCTAGTTGAGAGAACTTCTTAGGGAAGCCATTTTTTCAAGGGGCCCACTTTAATAGTCCTTTGTCACGTCTTGGCCATCACGAAGTGATAACTTGTTTGGATTCAGAACCTTATTTTTTGAACAAGGAAAAGAATCCGCTTAAGTTGTGTCTAAGTGCCTTTCATCACAAAAATTAGACGATGTTTCACTTAGCTTAGATTTTTTCTCACCTTCGGACGAGGTGAAGCTCTACCCAAGTGGTGCTTAGTTTATTTTTCATATTTTTGATCTACACCTTTGCATTCTTGTTGCCCATTTGGGGCAATAGAAGGCATCTTTCGGGAGTGTTGTCATAGATAGTGTTCACCACTTTTTTGTCTGTTTACGCTCATCCATGTTTGCGTCGAGTTGTTAAATGTCTAAAGTGCATGGATGCGTCCTTATATCTTTGATGGCCACTTGATCTTGATTTCAAGATCATCATCATAGTTCAGATTGATTCATCATTTGATCTCCCTTTATTAATATTTACGCCTTGTTCATTTCGAGCTTGATGTAATTATTGACATTGTGTTGATCATCTTTGCATTGAACTATAACTTTGCACACACATTTGCATAGGGTGTATTTCTTTGTTGATTGGATTTGTGTTTCAAACTTGCATGATTATTCATCCGAAAAAAATGTTTTCCACGACAATAATTTTCGATCTCATCGAGATTGCATCATCACGATATCTATTTTCCTTAGACCTTCTTCAGAAAATCACACACACATCTCCATAATTATGAAATGTCTAGTTGGTTGCCATTATGTTCCCCGAATCGACATGTCAATTCCTTCCCTTTGAAGGAGTTTCATCCCACTATCTAGGTCTAGGCATTCACACCTAAACAATGCCAACAATGACTAAATATCATGTGGTTTCTCACATTTACAACAATATGGAACCTAGATTTAGAAATTCAAATCAAAAGATTCCCATTACAACAAAACCTTGTTTGGTTCTTTGGTTTAGAGGACCCATTCGGGTACCCTGTTCCCCACCTTCATCTCATAGTTGGTGGTATGGTTTGGACACTTCTGATCCAAATTATTATTTAGGTTCCCCCACTCTTCTTCTTCTGATTCAGATCCAAACTACCATTCGATTCCCACTCTTCTTTTGAAGACTCGATCCCAACTATTATTCAGATACCCCTAGATCAAATATTGAATCACGGTCCTCCCTGCCTTCACAGGACCTTTATTCCAACTCACCTCAATAGTGTCTTCCTCCTATGAAGACTCATGTGACTCTAAGTTCCATCAATCAAACATCTAATTCAGGTCTTGAGTCACGGTCCTCCCTTTCTTTCAGGACCTCCTTCATCAGTCATCTTAATGACCTCTTCCTTTGTCGAAGAGTTCCATGACTTGGATTCCCTCTAGTCAATCATCTAATTTGAATCCTACGTTGCAACTTAATGGATGGCTATGTGATCCTATTTTCTCTCCTACATTACATCATCTTCTAGAAAAGCAATCTAGGTCCAGATCTAAATCATCCATTCATGAGACGCCTACCACCAATCCTACTTCCTCTCTTGAGTCATCTTCTTCTATCAATCAATATTCCCTCTTATCGGACTTGTTTCTTCTATTCAACCTTCTATGGCCAAAGAAAAACAACCTCTACTAATTTATTTCTCTCAGAATGAAGGAACAATTAGACTACACGATGATATCCCTTTAGAGGATTGCAAACAAGATTTATTTCTAGAACTCGATACACTCACGTATTGGGGAAAAGAAGTTAATCCTTTTCAACAAAACATAGATGAGGAGCCTAAGTTCATGGAACTTGATTCTTCTTATATTCCATCTTCACCTTCTTCTGATCATGATGGGATGTCAGGGTATGGCATTAAGCCATGGCCTATCTTCTTGTTACCCAATCATTCCTTATCTATCACCATTCCTCAATCAAAATCTCTCCTTGGGTCATCACTGAGTAGCCCATCGACTTCTTCTAGCTTGGGGCCACATCCTAGTATCCCTCCATTTTATACTTGTGGGTCACCTCTTGGTATCCCATTACCTTCTATTCTTGGGCCACGTCATAGTAGCCCTTCATCCTCTTCTATCTATATGGGACACCTCCGAGTAGTCCCTCCTCATCTATACTTGGGCCACACCCTAGTAGCCCTTCGTCATATTCTTCTATTCTCGGGCCATGTCCTCATAGCCCAACTTCTTCCATCTTAGGGCCATATTCTATTAGCCCTTCATTTCCTTCTATCAGTGGCTCACCTCCTCATAGCCCATCCTCTTCAATTCTTGGACTGTATCCTTTTCATTCATCACATATTTCTTCTATCAATGGTTGTGGCAAGCCTGCGGTCGTTTCTCGCATCACTTCTAAATGTCCATGTTCACTTTCTTCTCCTTCTCGGGATCAAACAAGTCACATGTTAGCTTATAAGAAACCCAAACAGGTTCATTATCAAGTTAAGATCAAAACTGCAAAGAGCTCTAAAGCTCCCAACAACTCCAACAATCTTAGGGTTCAAAATCAAACATGCTTCAAGAATGCACATCAACATAACCATCAAGTATGGCGTAAACTACATAAACCTCTAGATAGGGAACTCAAGATTCCACATACGAAATCCATGTTTCCGGATAAATCATAGTCATTTGTTGAGTACGAGCTCACCTCAATCATTGAGATCGGAGATAATATAACCCTTGATAAAAATCATGCTTAGTCTCCCTTATCAAGGAAGTCATAGACATTGTTCTTGGATCTTACCATGCAGAGTGACTTTGTTGGTCCCACCTTTCCAAAAACTATCAAAAATATAAAAATCAAAGCAATGCAAAAATATAAAAAACATGAGAAAACACAAGAAAAATCAAAGGTACAAAGATCAAACATTGCAATCAAGTATTGTGTACATATGGATGTTTCTTTCTTCTCTTTCTTATATTTTCTAGGAGATGGGTAGGTATTTGGAGTAGAAGGATGGAAACCGATACCTATAGGGGGATGCTAGATTGTGTGGGGATAGAGGTCATGATATGGATTCCACACAGAGACAATGGAGGGTGGATAGAGGATGGAGTAGAGATACGATGTATTCAATGAACTATGTGGCTAGAGGATTAGTTTCTAGGGGTGATTGAGATATTCCAGGAAGAGCATGTTTCACATCAGATTGGTATGGCCAATATGTTCCCCATATCCTTATGTATGGGTGAGGGTCATTAGGGAATAGAGGAGAGCTAGATCTAGACCAGGCCCCACAAGAGTATAGCTAGTACCTCTCGGACCAGGCACGAGGTGGATGCGCAGAGAGATAGAGCCAATAGATATGGATGATGCAGGGTGTACTGAGGCATATCATGCATAGTGGACATCATATCGTATGTATTTTTGTTTCTAGTCTTTGTGGATATGGTGGGAACCTTTGTCGAGGGGAGGAGTAGATGGGAAAGAACATGCCCCTAATAGTGTAGTAGTAGGAAAACAAAGTCGAGTATTTTTATAGTGATTTTTGTGATTGGTTATTTGGTTGTTTAATGGTTGTTGTTATCTAATGTGTTGATATATGGATGTCGGTAATGTATATTGGTTGCTGATTGTGGATACATCTATCCACACATTGACATGGAATGTTCCCACCGATGTAATCATAGGTGGTGGTCTTCTAGAGTGGGTGGATGCCATTATGGGTGAGAATGTTCATTTATTTGATCCAAAGTGGCACTAGTAGAAATGACATGTACCATGCTATTGAGTGAGAGGGATGAAGCATGAGAGGAGATGCAACAAGCTAGAAAGGTTCCGAGGTGGAGGTCCCCTAGCACATGATGTATTTGTGAGGTTCATGGAGCAGCAGGGTAATTTTTGAAGCATTTGACCAAGGTTACATTATTACATCGAAAGATAGAGAGATATAAGGGCATGTGATCGGTGACACAGATTGAGCGGTGAAGCATCTAGTTCTGGAGCTCCCGTAGTTGTAGATAGTGATAGTGATGATAAGATATGATATGTATTGATGTAATGATGTATGGGAAATTTCCTACTAAGTGATGGGATTGTTGTGACTATGGTATTGAATGATATATATATGGACTCATTAACGTATTATCATTGCATTTAATGTGTATTGATATGTGATATGATGATCATACGCGTATGTTGATGTATGATGTGTTGATTATCATCATTTTTGATTTGATTGGAAATGCATAGTTATTGATGGTGACTAATGGATAATGATGTTTAATGATGTGATCATAGATAAATAAATGACGAGGTAGTGTATGTGCTAACAAATGGTGTATATAGTGTGATTGCGCCATGTGATGATGTAGTCATTATTTTACCCTCAATACTTCTTTCTAACCCCAAGTGTGCCATCCTATCACCCAACATACGTTGGGTGCTCACCCAAGGCACATGTGGGTGCCAAGCCCCTCCTTTATGTGAGATTTGCAAGAGATTTTTGCCATTAATGGAGGATTATTTACGAAATAGAAGTACATGCATCTACTAAAAAAGGAAGAAGATATAACTAATAGATCTACACATCAATGCATCATAAAAGCTAAATAAACATTATATTAAGCACATGGAACAAGATCTGAGTCATGACAAGCCAAATAACATGAGGGTTTACACCCATAAATGAGATGTACATAATAGATCCATGTATATTGATTTAAAAGAGTTTCTAGTAGCCATAATACATTCAAAAGGGTCATCTTAGACCATATACATCAAATGATAAAGATCCAACCCCTACAGACCTATATGATTAGGGATCCTAACTATGCCTTCCCATTATAGCCCTTGTTATAGACCCCAATACCCATACATATGCTTAATGACATCCCTTACAACCCTCTAGCACTAAGAACTCTAAACCCTAGCACCATGAGCTCCAAACCCTTAACATTTCCTAACATTTCTACAACACCTTGTTACCTTCCTTCTCTCAGTTTCCCTTCTCCTATCTCTCGGTATATCTCTATCTCTGTTCTGTCCCAAACACTTCTTTATCTCTGTTCAACATCCATTGCCATGACTTATCTCTTGAGAAGATCATGTGCCAAATATAAATGTGGTCCTCCATTGGTGAATGCTTATCCTCTTCTCAAAACCTCTCACTAACTCGTAATTATGCTTCGGGAATATTCCCTACGTGGAATATCCTTTTCTTGGGCTCCAAAGTTCTAGTCTGTCACCATATCCACTTATTACTCCTAGTCGGTTCCTAAGATTTCCCCTCAAGTGAGTCCATGATGCCTAATATGGCTAAGTCCTTTAAACCCTTGTTCGCCTCTCGCACGTGCCATGGTTTCACTTAAACCCTTTTTCATGAGCGCTTTTCCTTGAGTCCCCTTCTATTTACCGATCCCACGCATGCATGCACATTTTGGTACATAGAAAATATTTAGGGTCCAACATCATGCCACACTATGCGTTTTCTCCATCCTTGGGAACATTATGATTCTTTAAAGAATAAATAGTAGTGGAACTACAATAAATAAATAATATAGGAATGGAAGAATATGCTACTTCTGCATGAGGAGTGGGAACTCATTCTTTACGGATGCCTCAATCTGGATTCTATGCATATTGGAGTAGGTCACCCATCAATGTGCTTACTTCATCAAAAATTAGTTCATTTCTCTTAGCTTTCAACATATCTACAATTCCTTCCAGCTGCTTGCTAAGATCACCTAGCACATCCATCCTATGAGTGACTTGGGGGTATAGTTCCTTTAGCTTATTATTAATCAAACCCCTGTAAGGTTTTGATTTCTTCTAACTTCTTCTTAACTTCGGCTAGGATCTTATCATGCTCCTCCCTATTTCTTGCTACTGTCTTTATTGGCACGGTTGTCATACATGAATTTGGCCATCTACATGATGATTTTTCTTGTGGAAAGGAGCTTCAAGTATTGAGTCACTGTCTCCCCAATCTTCATCTTTTCCTCCTCCATTTGGCATGCCATAACCTCCTCTTCTAAATTTAATGCGAATGACCACCTTTATATGGTGAGGATGTGGGTCAAGTCTTCCAAGCAGTGCATGGTTGACTTGTATTTATGTTTAGGTGGGGCTAGGTCCAGTGTTTCTAGATAATGGCATTTGAAATGGCCTCTATCTTCTTATGGACTTCATGTACCTTTTCCTTTTGATCCCTCAGATCATGCCTTAACTACACATTGATCAATTCCTTTTGTTTTATCTCCTTGTCCCGCTCAATGATCTCGTCATTCTTTTTCTCAAGATATTTCTCCATGACCCTTATTCTATAATTTCTATTGAAGAGTCTTTCTTCCACCTCCACTAATACTTTATTGAGCGCATTGAAAAATTGCTCATCTAGGAGTTCTTGGGAATTTACAAGAAGGTTTAATCCTTTAACATATGGTATCTTCATTAATGCATCACAATTTAACTTGAATCGGGTTCATCAACGTGGGACTCAAAAGCCCGAGGATATCATTTTCCTTGTGTGCGGTATGCACGCTCTTCATTAAAGGAATACCAAGTGGGGAGTTTGTTGGTTGTAATGATACTTTGGAAGAACCCTCACAATACCTTGTTTCGATCATTAATATAAGTCATCTCATGTTCTTGCGCCACCATTGTGCACTTTCCACTAGCGTGTGTTACTTGTAGGGAAGATTACTAATAAGATGGGGTCTCCGCACATGCTCCCATACTCCTTTTCTACACCCATACTATCCTTAGTTTCCTTCAACACTTCTTGGGTACTTTGCTCTACCTCATGATCCACCAATTGTTAGATGATACCGACCAACTTCCTCTCTATGGTGTTATCTATTTTCTCCTTGGTCGGGGTCGGGGTCTTCTAACCTTTCATGTCTACTTCCTCACTCCCCCTTTTCATGAGTGCCTTCATCATTCTCATTGTTCTCTTCATTTCCTTCTTCATCCGACTCATGTACATCATGCATAGGATGATCCCGAGCCTCACCGTGCTCTTCATCACCCTTGTCGGCCTCCATGCTTTCTATTTTTCTGAGTCCGACCCTTTTATCACCCTTTGCTTCTTCCTTATTGGTGACTCCAATTCAGGGGAATTCTCTCTTTCTTCTTTCTCAGGAGACTCTTCCTTTACCAACAAATCTTCCTTCTATAGAGAATATTTCCTAACGAGATACCTCTTTCGATGGACGTAAGTACTTGTGCCCGCACCTTTGACTCCTACGCCCAACTATTTTTGCTATCTCGCACACTTGGCACATTTTTCTCATGAGCCTCCCCTCCTCTTTTCCTTTGCACAATATTTTTCCATGTGGTGGGGTCCTCAGGAATGGAGACATCATCTTCAACATAAGAACCTTTTTCATATTTAGGCCTTATGCGTAAATACACCCTCATTGTTGTTCTCCTTACAACATGTAATGTTACTAGTTTTAACATATGCACATCATGCGAGACATAATTCTCCACATAGGTGTGATTTTTGAGGTAGATTAACTTCCTACACACGGCTCATTGTGGTAGTATTGATCTAATAAACTTAGATCAAACTTGAGTTTCTTCACCTCTTTGAATTGATTGACCATGACCTAGAAGTACTGCGCCATGAAGGAGAAAGGAAACTTACACTAAGGACTCTTGGTGCCATCTATCAAAGTAAATCTGTTGATACAAAAATTCTGGTATACGATGAACTTAGCCTCTCCTTGCACTAGTGAAGGCAACTTCTCAGGTATTCTCCATTCAGCCCCAAATAAGTCTCATATCCGCTTATACCACTTTTATAGGTGTACCTTATGAGTGGCTATCATGGTCTCACAAGTATATTGCTCAAACCTCTTGGTGGGGGAGGGGTTCTCATCTGGGAATTCACAAACAATCTTATCCAGCTCATCAGACACTCTAATATCTAAAAAGAAAATGGTGAGGAGGACATTTCCAAACATGATCTTGTCTCCATTACATGTGGCATTTATAATATCCTCTGCAATAAAATCTGAGAGGTTATAGATGGTCCCCTTCGAGATCTTGCAACATACATTCAACCATGCCTTATTGATTTGTATCCATCTCTCTTGACAATTGAGATTTGTGACCAAGCACATGGCCATCCTCATCACCGGGTCAGTAATTACAAAAAGGTCAAAGTAGCACGAACCCTTCTTGTATTCATAAGCCTCAATGGTCTTCTTAATGGATTCCTTGTCTTTAAAATCATCTTCTAATGATTCTCCTTCACAGATAAGGCTAATGAAATTAGAAACTAGTTGGGAGTTATGCACATCCTCTAACCTACAAAATAGAAATGGTCTTCATGCACATGTGACATCAACCATTGGTATAGTTGCTCAGGATTTCCAAAATAGGGAAACTCGTAGAGTTACAACAACCCAACCTTCTCCATTTTCACCTTCACTTCATCGTCATAGATAGGAATTCCATTTGGTGTCCTCTTCTCTATAGGGTGAACCAGTTCTAGGGTCATCTCATTTTTTGTGGTGCTCATTTGATGGTTGTAATCACTTACGAAAATCTTTTTGATGTGAGACACCCATTCCTTCACTTGAGTAGTACGTCATCTGGGTACTGCATTTTCATGTACCATTATTCATTGAAATTGGTAGAAATGACTTGTTTTCCCTTGCCCTTTCCCTTCTTTAGTGAAACATTTGCTACTTTCCTTAGTGTCATTCCTTCGTTGGGTCCTTAAAACTTCTTCCTCTCTCCTGGTCCTAGCTCTGCTCAACTTTTTGGCTCCACTCCTTTGCAAAAATTCCTTCAAACCCCATGCCCTAGTTATGTAAACCTAACATGGAAAACCAATTTTCCACAAGAAAACATAACACCCATGGGGTTCTTCCACACAAACTTATTTTCTTATGCCCATGTACTCCTTTCCACTGGTTCTTGATAAAACTAGCTCTACATGTAAATATTCAAAAATATTCTCAAACCTTATTTGTAAGGATGCCTAGTTCATGAGAGCTATTTGATAATTTAAAACACATGGTAGGAAATAATGCATCTCCGATATTCTATTTATAAAATTTTCCATTTTTCGTAATAAATGCCATGCTACCTACCAACATACATTCACAATAAAGGCATATTTTTCCAATGCCATTCTTGATGCTTTCCTTCGCATGATCAATCCCGAGTGAAAAATTTTGGCAAAATTCAAGCGCAAAAAAACCCCTTACCGATCATAGATCCTTACGTGCATGCGCACAATCCCAAAGGTATTCTTCCCGTGTCCTAATCTTGGGTCTTGACATTTCCTACCTCATGTTGTTCCCTGTGATTTTAGTTCTTTTTCTTGGTTTCTATAAAGCATTTTTACACCATCCTTCCCTTATGTTCACCTCTTCTACGCGTGGTCTTCCAATCCATGTGTTTTTACTTTTTCAACTTGGGCCATCAACAACCATAACTTCTAAAGCACTTGCCATATCACTCCACCTCACACAAAATGGATGCGCGGTGCTCTGGCAAATTTTTTTTTTTTGAAAGTAATAAGTTGCTACTAATGCATAAACATGCACAAAAAAGCAACAAGAAAGGGAAACACAAAGAAAGGAAATTGCATTAAAGCAAATCCTAGCCTAGTTAGAAATACTGCCTTATTTAAAAACATAAAGAAGACTTATTTATAGTAGTGCTTCAGCCTACTCCCATTGAAATGTCCTGAAAATTGTGTTCCATCAAACACTTGAATCGACAAGCACCTAAATCAAGTATATAAGATACAATGTACATGCACAACCAATGGAATTTGAATTTCCTAGGATGGCGCAGAAACTTGGAATCATACAAGATACACATCTACCCAACCTCAAACTACTTTTTCTTAATGTGTATATCATACCATGCCTTATGCCCGGAGTTTTCTATTTTCTAACTCCATCGAGCAATATCCCGCCTCTCATCTAATTACATCAACTTATCAATCCTCTCCTCAAGTGCTTTTTCATCATATAACCCTCCTACGTGCGCTATACGTAACGATGGTAACATGAATTCAATAGGTAACACAACTTCAACGTAAAATACCAATTAAAAAGGTGTTGCCTTGTTCAGAGTCTCTTATAAGTAGTCCAATATGACCATAACACAACAGAAATTTTGTCATCCCAATCCTTTCTTCCCACATCACAAATCTTGGTTAACATGTGATTCAAAAATTTTGTTAAATGCCTCAAGTAGTCCCATTAGCTTATGGGTGATAAGGGGTAATCTTATGATGGGCCAAAGCATGAATTCTTCTAGTAAGATTCTAACTATCTCATTTAATAAATGGGTACCCCTATCACTTGTTATGCTCAACAGGCATCCATATCTGCTGATTATATTTTCCCAGTAGAACCTAACTATTGTTTCCATTGTGTAATCCCTTGTAGGTACCACTTATGCCCACATTGTAAGGAAATTTGTGCATGTAATGATATAGCATGAACCTGTCCTTCACGTGGCTGGAGAAATAGGGCTTGGGAAGTCAATTTCCCACTTCTTGAATGGTTTTGCATTGATAATGAGTCTTAATAGAATTTCATCTCTTTTCCCTGGTTTACCATGTGTTGGCACTAGTCATAGGCCTTGCAATACTCGATGCAATATTTGTAAACTGTTTTCCACCAAAATATTGCTAGAAGGATCTTGTGCGTGGTTTCATTCCCTACATAGTGTCCTCCTGCAATTCCACCATGTTCTTCCTCTATGATTTCCGCATGCTCATTCTCTAACATGCATCGGTGTAAAATATCATCACAACTTAGATTATATAAGTCTCTACTAATTAATATGTATGACATGATGTGTATGGCTAACTACTTCCTTTCCAAAGTCTTCATTCCCTCCGAGCTGCCACACCTTTTTGAGAAACATTGTAATATCTTCCAGATCGGAGGGTGCACACTGCAATCTAAATATTTGTGTATCGACATTATATCCTTAATGATCTGTGTGTCCTCTCTTGATTCTATCCTTGATAAATGGTGAGGCCCCAAATTACTCTTACTCGGTTATACTATAAGCTGTAAACTCAAAATCTTGAAAGAATAGGACCGCTTTGTATAAGCGCCCTTGTAAAATGATATTTTTACCAAGTAGTTCAATGCCATGTGGTCCATGTAGAATATAAAGGGTGTTTCCAATAGATACTACATGAATTTGTGTAGTGTGTAGATCATCAATAATTCCTTGTGCTCGATAGTACTATAGTTCCGCTCTATTAGGGTTAGCTTCCTACTAGAAAAGCATAAGGGGTGGTCAACAATTCCCTCTCCAAGTTGTTCTAATATTTATCTAGTTACCATCCTGAATCATCAACATGTACATGGAATGGATTATCCCAAGAGGGAAAGTGTAATATGGGCATGGTGATAAGCCTATTCTTTAATGTGTCAAATTCCATCTATTACGCCTCTCCCCAATGAAATTTACTTTTGTGCTTCAAAATTTTTTCCAAGGATGGAGTGATATTGACATACCCCTTAATAAATTTCTAGTAATACCTCGTATTCCCAAGGAATCCACGCATCACACTCTGGATGGTAGGTTCCCCCAATCCCACAATAACAGAAACTTTGGCAGGATCCACCAAGAAGTCGTCCTTATACATGATATGTATGAACAAGGTGCAAAATGGAGTAGCAAAAACACATTTCTTAATGTTGAGGGATATAATCAACTACCGACACCTCTCAAATATTAGCCTCAGTTGTCATAATGGTCCGTCATTAGTTTAAATCGTCCAATCATCCGGAGTAGACTTATAGAAACTTGTGGATGAATTCTTGAAACACCGAACCAAAATGCATGAAAACACAATAGGTGCATTTTTCAACCCAAAAGGCATGACCATATAGGAAAAAATTCCCCATTTAGTGGCAAAGGTTTTCTTTTATTGGTCCTCCTTTACAATTCTAACCTGATGATATCCTAAGAATCCATCTGTGAAAGAATAGATCTCACACTCGAATACTCCTTCTAGGATCTCCTTAGTGAAGGGGGTTGGAAAAGGGTCAATGACACATACCACATTCAAATCCATATAATCAACGAAAATCCTTATCCTTCCATCCTTCTTAATGTTGATGACCATTGGACTTATCCATTCTGATTCTCAACAACCTCAATGATGCCTGATGTGATCATCTTGTCAATCTCCTCCTTGAATTTGACGCGTAGATTCAAATTCATTTGATAAGGTATCTTCCGAATTGGGCACACACCCTCCTTTAGTTTGATCCACATCTCTCCTAAAGAGTGGTGAACTCCCTTAAGCTCATGGTACCCACTCAAAAAAAAAAAAATCTTGAAATTTGTACAATAGATCGATGATATTTGAAACCTCATTTTCTGTCCAGTAATCTCCAATAGTAGCCTCCTTAGGTTTTACCTCCGAACCAATGTTAACCTTCTTGGTTTTTTAGGGGTTCATGGTAGGTGCATGATTTCTCATTATCACTATCCATAACCTCATGCATGCCCACAATATGGTTAACATCTAAGTTTTCCACCTCTTCACCATCTATCACATAGACTAATTTTCCTTTCTCTTTTTCCATGCATACGCGTTCAATCTATACCTCCTCCGATTGTTCCTTAACAACGTGCACTTCTAAGCCAGTTCACCCAACAAATCTAGTAATGTGTCCTCCTTTATTGCACTATCTCCCATAGTTAGGTGCTTAACAACATGCAATTACTTGTTTAACAATGGCTTAGTACTTCGATATTTGAAAGATTGAAGGAGATCAGCCATAAATTATTGCCAGTTTCTTGTTTGATGGTGTAGATCGATGAATATACCATGTGCACGCAAGCTTGTAAGGTGGAGTAAAGATTATGCACCCATAAATAAGGTGGAAAGGCTTCCGCGCCTTCCATCCAAGCCTTCTCATATGCCTGGACGTGAAACAAGGCAGGTTCCTTCACATGATAATCTTGTATAGCAAAGTAGGTGTAATACTTGAGAAAAACCTAACAAAGAATGATATTCTCACCTCATGCCACTCTATAAGGTTATCACGATGGGTCACTCACCAACGTGTTATGGTCCCAAGTAAGGTACAACTAAACACACTTCTCCTTTCAACCTCACATATCCAATGGGTCTCCATTTTCACACGGGAAAACATTAGGGTTGGCTCCCCTAGTGTAACTTGGCAATTTCTTTCCTCCTAGGCACATGACTCGGTGTGCCTTAGTTACTCTTATCACAGAGCCTCTTAACTACCTTACGAATAACTCATATCTCCTATGCACCCAATTGTCACATGCCACATCGACCGTATCACTTATATATTGAGCATCTTCCTACTTAATAACAACTTCTTTTGTTGGTTGCACAAACTCGGGGTTCTTGATAGTGTGTACATAGATTCTGTCTAGGTCTTCTTCTCCCAAGGGCTCAGTATAGAGTGTTGAATTTCCATCTATTAAAGGGATGATAACTTCGTTCCTCCTTGTTCTCAAAACTTATATACCCCTTATGGAAATGTAAGTAAACATTGTTTTTTATAGCACCGGGGTGCCCAAGTAACACCAAAAAGTTTTCCACCTCAAGCAAGCATCAAGAATTCAAAGTCTCTAGTGAATTATGCCCCTTGGATAGTGATAACAATGTTATTTAAAACATCAATGGGAATTACTTTTGTCTTATTAGCCATATACAACACATTTGAGGATAAGCTGTAATGGGGGCCTTCCCATTTCATTCCATATGTCTAAAGTGAGAACATTATCTTCCATACCCATGTCAATTAGAATATTACTTAGGATCCATCCATAAACAATGAATTTAAGGTAATCTCCTTATCATAGTTAAGGATGTGAGGAAGAAGGTTAGCGTGCAAGATCTGTTGCTTGCGCTCTCTTCCAGTGCACAATAATTTCTCTCATAGCCATTCTCATAAGAAAGGGCTGATATTTTCTTGCCTCAAAATTTTACATACCTCCTTGATTTCATCTAGATCCTTCTACAGAGTCTCACTACTTTTATTTTACTCTAATTTGCGCAATTGATCCTTTAGGAATTGGATCTCTCTTTGTAAGCTTTGAATCAAATCCATGGTTTCCAGATAGAATTCCTTTTGATGCATAGGGTCTGGATACTTCCCATGTACCACTTCTTCTCTTGTAATCAGTGGCCTTTACTTTGGTATCTCCCTGACACACACATCCTCAGCTTGCGTCGTCACCAAGTCTGAGTTATAACTCGACTCACTTTCCATTCTTGACATCCACTACGAGTCATATTTCTTCATGCTTACCATCCCAACACCTTTATCCTTCCTCTACTTCTGGCTCATGTGTTCAAATAATTCCGGGCACTCCTCATACTTGTGCTTATTTCCACACCAAGAGCATTGTAATGATTAGGGCATTTACACTTATAGTCTTCCATAAACCCACAATTGTAATAAGTTCCACGTGGGAACTCACTTCTTCCACCTCTGCTATTGCGAAACCTCTAAATCCTCGGGAACACCTCTTCCGTGACTCCCTCCATCCATGTTCCCTTCATAATAAAGATCCTCATCCTTGGAAGTACTTGCAATACTATTATGGTGCACACCAACATCAATGACATCATGTATTTAGTCAATCAATCTATAATATTTGGTGTCATGAGTAGTATAGGTGCAAATTTTACAATAGTAAGAGACATTATTATGGATCGTGCACTTCGCAAAGATCGGACATCTACTTACATCATGATCTTCATGGAAAAGCTCATAGTCTACCATCATTGCACATAGTTATATTCGAGGATAACTTTCCTTTGTATGCCCTTCTACATCAAAATTAGTACACCGTAACCCACAATGAGTCTCATGAGCCGAGTTTGTAGACAATTTCTCCAGCTTGTTTTGCCATTGTAGAAATTTAGGATTTTAGGAATGAACTAACTCCTGTATCAATGCTTCCTACTACCTCGGTGTATAAAGCATACTCCAAGGCCTCACACAGATTTGGGAATTTTTTTAGTGAAAGTTCCCTCTTGAATGGTGTGATCATTCCTTTGAAGAACCACGATAATAAGATAACTTGGATACGAGAGTCTTGAAAAATGCATCATACTCCCACACACTCTCTACCATTCCATAATGGATCTCCTTCAACACACTGATAATTTTCTATTCAAACTCAGGTATGTGGAAATTCACCAAAAAAGCATTACACAACACAATGCAATCCACCACTATTTGGTATGGGTCATACTTCCTATACTAGATATACACATGTCCTTGCAGCGTAGTTACAAAATTACTTTCCTTCCAATACGATACAATGATTCCCTTTACATGCCATAGTAAATCACACTTGTGTACATGTTCCACGGCATCCTCAATGCCCTTATAATTAGGTAAGTGGAGTGACATCTCATAAAACACATGTTGATGGTGTTGTGGACCTTGTCCACTAGATCCAAGACCTTGATTCCCTACGATGTTACCTCCACCACCAGAACCACTAGATCCAATAGTGCCAACTCCTATATATCCACCAAATCCTCCTCCTATTGTAGGTAAGGAGACTAACGTAGTTGCGCCCTACGGGCCCACCTTCATGCTAAACTAAGCACTGATAGTCTGCGATACCAAACCAATCCCATATGTGTTTCCCGCACCAATCCCAGAAGTGATACTAAAACCTTGTGATCCCACACTTTTCCCATTTGTTGTGCCAAAAAAATAACCCCAAATATAGGAAATGAATTTGTAGCCATAGATTTACCAAATGAAAAATTATACCTCCTTGGTGTTTCTCAAATATGAATACTGATACCAATTGGATTATCAAAACTTATCTCAGGAACTATAAAACTAAGCGTAAGGGTTTGGTCACCATATGGGTTAAGATGAGTGCCTACGAATCTTCTCCTTTCTTCATATGATGAGATCTCTCCAGAAGCCAAGGGGGTTTATCTTCTGTTCTTGCCAAGAAGGGGTAGCTTAGGCTGCTCGGAGTTCCACATCCTTTGTGTGAACCTCAAATCCTTCCCACAATGTTTTCCTCCAAAAATCCATCACTCCTACTGACTTCACACTATCTTGCCAACTCCCTCTCCTGAGATTCATTATACTTGATCCGCCTCTCCTCTCTCTCCATTTCTACTACAAGGTACACCATCCTTCTACCACACCACTTCCATGCCCTATGCCTAGCAGAAGTTTATCCACCATGGGAATGAATTCCAAACTCAAAGTAATGACCATGATCTTGATAGACAATAGAAAAAAATTATCCTATAGGATTTTGTAAGAACTCAAGCTCAACAATCTCTAGGTAATAATACATTTAAATAGCATATTCAGGTATAACTAGTCAACACTCTACTCTACCAGTTATCAACAACATTGGTGCATGTCAAATCAACATCATATAACCACCGAGATTCCTTATGGGTCCAAACATGAGGTATGTAGTACCAAATTTTCCTTGATGCATATACTGATAGCCATTCATACAAATCTACTGGGAAACAATAGAATAATGTCTCATAGAGTTCATGATATAGGTTCTCCTCCACCCATTTTCATGCATCAAACTCAGATCTAGTACTAAACCTCTGAGAAAACTCATCCTCCATGATTTTAAGCCAGGTCTTGATGTTGTCCAAGGTCAAGCGCTCCGCCAGTACACATTTCTCTCACAATAGCTTCAAAATAGGTCTCGGTAACATAACAAGATGTAGCCATTATTTTCATCAATACTTATTTCTAACCCCAAACGCGTTGACCTATCACCTAGCATATGCTGGGAACTCACCGAGGTACGCACGAGAGCCGAGCCCCTCCTTTATGTGAGCTTTACAAGAGAGTTCTGCCATTAATGGAGGATTATTTGCAAAAATAGAAGTACATGCATCTACACAAAAAGGAAGAATATATAACTAATAGATCTACACATCAATGCATCATAAAATCTAAATAAACATTGTATTAAGCACATGGAACAAGATCTGAGTCATGACAAACCAAATAACATGAGGGTTTACACCCATAAATCAGATGTACATAATAGATCCATGTATATTGATTTGAAAAGAGTTTCTGGTAGGATTACTACATTCAGAAGGGTCATCTTAGACCAAATACACCAAATGATAAAGATCCAACCCCTTTAGACCTATATGATTAGGAATCCTAACTATGCCTTTGCATTATAGCCCTTGTTATAGACCTCGATGCCCATACATATGCTTAATGGCATCCCTTATAACCCTCTAGCACTAAGAACTCTAAACCATAGCACCATGAGCTCCAAACCCTTAGCATTTACTAACATTTCTAAAACACCTTGTTACCTTCCTTCCCATAATTTCCCTCTCTCTGTCTCTACCGTATATCTCTATCTTTGTTCTTGTCCCAAACACTTCTTCAAATAGAATTAGTGTCCACCACCATGACTTCTCTCCTAAGAAGATCACATGCCAAGTGTCAATGTGGTCCTCCATTGGTGAATGCTTATCCTCTTTACAAAACCTTCCACTAACTGTAATGATGCCTCTAGGAATATTCCCTACATGGAATATCCTTTTCTTGGCCTCCAAGGTTCCAGGATAGTACCTTATCCACTTATCGTGCCTATTCGGGTCCTCACATTTTTCCTCAAGTGAATCCATGATACCAAATATGGCTAAGTCCTTTAAACCATTGTTCTGCCTCCCATGTGCACCTTGGTTTAACTTAAACCCTTTTTCCTCAGCACTTTTCCCTTAACACCCTTCTATTTACGGGTCTTATGCACGTTCACCTTTTGGTACTCAACCAATATTTAGGGTCCAAATGATGATGAAAAATTGTATTGTATGTATGAATAGAGATGTGATGAATGGTAAAGTATGTATAAAATGAATGATGTAAAAGAGTATGTGATTGAGATGGTCGTAAAAGTGGTAAGTCATGCTCTTGTGTCCTAAGTAAGGGAATCTCAGATGGCTCGAATGATATGGATGTGGATGCTTTAAGGGCCCCTACAAAATTTGTGAAAGAATAAGGGTCATTTACTAATACTGTTATTGATTGGAGTGCTTCGATCATGGCTTGTTTATGAGAAAGTGTTGTCTATAGCAGCTCATAAAGTGACATTTAGACAGGAGCTTAGTGTAATTTTTTAATAAAGACATTTTGTATTGAGTGGATGATGAGGGTGGTGCGGTGAGTATTGAAACCTTGGATTTAGGTGATGTTGTTTGATTAAATGCTTCGGGAGCTATGAAGATAGATAATTTAGGCTTATAAGATGAAGCGAATAACTCAGGAGGTGGAGGTATGGATATGAAAGTTTTTTCTTTCTTTGGTTCGAGATAAATATGTGTTGTAGCTATGTGAGTGGGTAGTTATGTGCACAATGTCAACTTAATGGGAAGATATTTTAGACATGGGATATTTATATTTAGATGGGGTTGAGGATGATGTTACATATGGATAGGAAGGAAGGAAGTCTATATTGCTTGAGTTTTTGAGAAATCGGGTGAAAGGCCTTATAGTCCTCTATGGAATGACCTCATGTCCTATGATAATCACAAGAGACATTGAAGTCATACCAAGCGGGTTTCCATCTCAAGGGTCGAGATAGTTTCGGAGGTGGTAACATTATAAGTGATTGTTGGAGGAGGTCATCTAGAATAGTTGTATAACACCCCCTAGGTGCAGATGTGGATGGTAATGAAGTTTTGGGTATCTTATCCTTTGGAGGAAGTAAGACTTTGATTGTGGGTTGTTGGGTTGTTTTTCACTAAGGAGTCTTATATGGTGTGATAGATGAAGGATGAGGGCCCAATGTGGAGGCTTGGTAGGTAGGCCTTGGTCTTGACATGATAGGGTGATTACTAGGAGTGGAAATGACCTTTCTAGGAGGAGGTGGAAGAAAATGTCAAGGGCCACGAAATGGTATGATTCAGGGAAGGTATAGTAAGGGATTTTAAAAACTTGAACAACACCTTGTTTATGAGGTCCTTTTTGTGGTTTTGGATGAGCTAGGTGTGGATGTAGAGGTAGGTGTTGATGAAGGAAGAGGGTTTTGGATGAGCTAGGTGTGGATGTAGAGGTAGGTGTTGATGAAGGAAGAGGGTTTTGAATGATGTGGTTGATGAGATCTAAATGAGTTTTGGATTTTTAGGTTTTAGATTGGTTGGTGTAGAGATAATTGGTTTTGTAGATGGGGGATGAATATGGTTTGTGGTTTCCTTAGGTGGAGGTGTTTGTGTCATAAATGTTTTGAGAGGTATCATAGTTATATTTAAAAATTGAGGCATAGATGTAGGTGTGGTTATGATAGAAGATGTGATTGGTGTGGAAGTGGATTCAGTAATAACATGTGACAAGGATGGGAGAATGGTTTCAGTAGTATTCTTAATGGATGAGGACTTGGTGGATGTCGATGTAGGTTCAGTAGATGTTGATGTTGGTTTTGTGAATGTAAATTTGGATTCAATAGGTGTTGATATGGACTTAGGAATGGGTAATGTTTTAGTGATGGTGTTGATAGTATGGTGAGCATGAATGAAGTTTGTTTGTGGTTTATCGATAGATGGGGGATGAATAGGAAAGGGTTATTTGAATATATCAAGATTTTGATTTGGGGGTGCATTTGGATTGTCTATGTGAAGTTCACATTTTTCAATCGAATATTAAAGGACGTTACGAGAATGTGTGACACCTTTAAATTTCATGTCCGTTAACCCCATGGTATTTATAATAATCATTATCTTGATACCAAGAGGGTTTGCACATAGATGTATCGATAGGTTGGATGGGTGGGAGAGATACCACGTTTGCAGCAAGAAACTTATCGAATAATCCATTATAAGTATCTCTTATGGGTGTGTAAATATGTTGTTGATGGGAATGTTCAGTAATGGGTTGTTCCTTAGGAGAAGATTTAACTACTATGGCATTGGCGAGATGATTCAGATTTTTAGGATTGGAAGATGATTTAGATGGGAATTCAATTTGTGGTTCATTAGGGCAAAGTTTAACTTGATTGTATTCTAGAGCTTGCAATTCCAACTTACGGGCCATGGTAAAATATTCATCAAATGTATGGAAAGATTGGATTTGTAGTGTTGTTGAAATGTGTTTAGCACATGAGCGACAAAATAGTTCAATCAGTTCGGTTTGTGGTAATGGGAAGGATAGTTGATTGATTATACCCCTCCGGATGACAAAAAAGTCAAAAATGGAATCATCCTCAAATTGTTTGATAGCATAAAGGTCATTAATAATGATTTTACGGGATATATTTATGGAGAAATGTTCTAAGAAAATTTGTATGAATGAGAACAAGGAGTATTGAGGGATGCTATTATACCAATCCAAGGTAGGACTAGTGAGAAATATAAGGAAATTCCTCAGCATGAGATCTTGGTCATGGGCTATTAAATAACAAGTGTGATGGAAAGCATAGATGTATTCTTTGGGGATCTTCCTTGCTATAAAATTTGATACATTTTGGAAGTTCCCAATGGGGTGGATATGTTTTATATGACACTTCGAGGCATGAATGGATCATTATAAATTTATTCGTAAGAGAGAACATTCTTGCGTCATGATGAGGTAGCTTCGAGATTGGATATGTGGTTCATGAGGGATTGAAGAGGATCAGATTGTGGTGGTTCTTTGTGAGGATGGGCCGGGTTGAAATGAGAAATGGCTAGGTTGTGGATATTTTTGATACCGGCCCGAGGGATGTTTTCTTGGTAGGGAATGTTTTGTTGTGGAATATTTTGTTGATACAAAATGTTTTTTTGAGGATATTCTGTTGATAAGGAATGTTTGTAGGGATATTTTGTTGATATGAGATGTTTTTTCGAGGAATATTTTGTTGATATGGGATGTTTGTAGGGATGTTATAAGTAGGTTAGGATACTAATGGTTGTGACGGTTGAATATATTGATAAGGATGTGGGATAGATGTGGTGGTAAAAGGTTGTGAATAAGGAGGTGGTTATTGAAAGTGTATTGCATAGATAGGAGAAGATGGTTCTTGTTGCGAGAATGTTATGAATATGAATAGATTGTGTTATGGAAATTAATGGCCATGATGGTTGTGGAATATGTTGTGAGATAAGGGGTACCAGAGGATTGGAATGAAACATGATGAGTGGTGGTGGTGATAAAATTAGTATTAATTAAGGGAATAGACGAAGGAATAGACAAAGTGATGTTTTAAATGGGAATACTAAGCTGGTTGAGAATGTGTTGGATGAGATACAATGATGGAAGTAACAATATAACTTGCTGGTGATGTCTGGATGACTAAAGATCTTTGGAGGGATGGATTTAAGCACCTTGGTATTGTTTTTAGAAGTTTTAGAACCAATAGAAGGATTGGGTGAAGATGTGGGTTTTGAATATGTGTTTTGAGAGGAGATTGTATAGAGATTAAAAATAGGAATGAAAGACATAACACTAGATGTTTTAGGTTGAATGATAGGAATGAAAGAATCAACATTTGATTTTTCAGATTGAATTATGGGTTGATATGAATATATTTGTTGGACAACGGGTTATTGGTTTGAATCAATAAGATGTGCAATAACAAATGAAGATTCAGGGATGTGAAGTTCACATACAAATGGTTGGAGTTGGACACCCCTAGTTGTAAGATAAGTGTTAAGGGAAACAAGGTTTGAATCTAACATGTCTTCAAAAACAAGGTCTCCTTTATCAAAGAAAGGAGGTTTAAATGATTCTGATTGAGAATTGGGAGAATATGGTTGTTCAATTTCTTATTTCTCAGTTTTATGGAAGATTTGAATATGAAATTGGCAAGTAGAATCTAAGAGATGTTGTCGTATTTCTTCATTATATTGTTCCTCTATTTCATTCTAGGATTGTTGATGTTCAAATAGAGGAGTAGATGTGATTGGTTGAGAAAATGTGATTTGATGTTGTAATGGTGTAGATAATGGGGTAGGTAATGGTTTAGATAATGGGATATGTTGTTGTAATTTTGTAGACAATGAAGTGGATATTGGGATATGATGTTGTAAAAGTGTATATAATGGTGTAGACATGTTTTTGAAGTCGATTATGAGCTTTTTTTTCTAATAAGCACCATATTAAACAAACACACAAGTACCTACAAATGAAAAATAACTAAGTGGGTTGATTAAAAACAAAAACAAAATCAAGAAAAATATTTTTTCAAGATTATCTTGATTTAATTAAGAAAAGTGAAATGTGAAAAATGGTTGATGGGTCCTAGGAAATGGTAGTCTATGGCTAGTTTTAGGAATATTTATGGCTGGAATCCTCGATATACCCAAAGTTACGTGAGACCCAAATTTGTGCTATTTTTGGTACGGGGCTTGGTATTGGGGCCCACCCCCTCACTTCATGGTCCTGAAATGATAAGGGAGTCAAGTGGTTGGCCAATATACCGAAATATAATTGTTTATACTCAACAAGAACACCAAGTTAGTTTCCCTATTAGGTGATGAAATACCAATAGTTATCACATTGGAAGAATTGTTTAAATGTGTGTTTGATGTTTTGAGTGATTTGGTTTTGTGTGGGAGAAAGTTAAAGTGAATGTAGTTAATTAAATTTCTTAATTAAAACTATGTCAGCAAGAAGGATGTGATGGTTCATTTTAAGACCCAAAATGAAATGTTATTTTGATGAGAAAAACAAGAAAATAATAATGTGACACTTTGAAAGAAAAATAAGGTGTTAGGACTCACCGTGATAAAAAATTCCTTTAATTTTTTTGTAATTTTTAAGCAATAAGAAATCCAACAATCCAACAAGCAAAACCTCCAGAAATAGTAACCTACAAAACATGTTAGTAGAAATAGAGAAGAAAGGACAAAAAAATGGAGATTAGAAGGCTTACTATGAAGTAATCAAAAGGACTAAGAGGAATTGTAGGGGATTACAATAATCATTGGTGATTCCCCAAAGAACTAAAAATTACAAAACAAAAAACCTAATGTGGTAATTATGATATGTAGGATGAATAAAATATTTTTTTGTTTTTATTTTAAACAGTAAATCTGAGAAATATGAAAATATGAAGACTTAAGCTAATAGAAAATGGAAAAACAACAGAAAATAGAAACCATAAGGCAAACTGAAAGCTAATCAAAATTATTCAGAAAAATTATCGGCAATTGTTGAATCACCGATGATTCACTGGATCATAGGTGATTAACTAAATTTCTAATGATTACTAAGCGAGAGAACTAGAAAATAAAAAGATGATATTTTTAATGAAATAAACCAATGAAATAAGGGACAAAGGAGTGGTTCCACAGGGGTTCAAATTTTTTAGAAATATTCCCACCTCTTCAATTTGAATTAACAAAGCAAGAAAATAGAAATATACCAACCTCAGAAGATGTGGGGTTTAGTGATACCCATAGATGTTCATTGACGATGCTCGATGTTGCGCTTTGTAAAAGATGTTTACAAGCTCCTTTCCTGTGAAGAAAACCTGCAATCAAATACACTACACAAGATATGATTAATAATATGGATAAGAGAGCTTCTCTGAAAAGGCCTATTATAGGAATCCAAAGGGATTCCTCAAAGGATGTCATCTCTCTCTTTAAATAATCAATCGATACAAGATATAGATATGACAAATGATATACGGCTGATAAAAATTTGATAGAAGACAAATAAGAGATAGACCGAAGTAGAATATGGCTCGAACTCAAGCTCGAAAGGGATATCATGTTCAACCTCATATGTAGCCCAAGAAAATTCAGCTTTGATGAGTATGTAGTCAAAGTATGCTCGCCAGTAGTCTTCTACTGCTTGACGAGTTTGTGAGTAAACTCAAAAATGTTGTCCAATTCATCTAAAGGAGTGTTATGGATGGTGCACAAAGTCGATCATGCAAGATATCATATTGTTCCCAATAGAAAGGGTGTTGAATTATCGACAAGGAATGGATACTAGTGATTTCATGAGAAGGGCCACCAATTTCCATCTAAAAGTAATCCATGCTCAAGAATATGTTAGAAGAAAACAATTTAATATGATTGATAAAAGGTACTGAATGAAAACTGATAAAAATTATAGGAAGGTAAAAGTGATAGGAATCATTGGCAATTGATCTAATTGCTGGTGATTAAGTAGTTTTTAATAGTTTAATAAAATCAAATGTCGATGATTTAAACTTGATATTTCAGATTAACAGAAGCTTAGAAATGATGTGAATAGATAGATTAACAGATAAAAATACCTGGAAAATGATATGGGGGTGAGAAGTAGTCTTTGACCTTGATAAAATATGATGCAGGAAGCTGGTGAATCCACAACTAGATTGATGAGATGTTGATCTACATGGACTTTGAAATGGCTTGAGAATGATTGATGATTGTGAGTAATGATGTTGGTGATAACTCAAGTGACTTGATACTCAGTGGTGACCTACAAGAAAATATTGACTCAAAAGGAAAGCTAAGACTCATGAATGTAAGTTGAGGATCCTGGAGAGAGGCTATAAAACTGGTTTAAATAATCGCTGGTGATTACTTGAATCATTGAGGATTTTAGGTTGTTTGAGTTTTATTAGGAAAAAAATGTTGAAACAAATTTCAAATAAAGACTATTTGATTTGGATTTCAAGGTGTGAATTTGTTAGGTTGTTGGGGACATGTTGTAATTGTTTTGGAGGGTGACAAAATAGGTTGGATTATACTTGATTTTGTTTATGTTTGGATTTGTCTAATTTAGGTTTGTAGATGATTTTGATAGGTGTGTAGATGATAATGATTTGTTTATTGAGATAAGGGAGTTAGAAATAGGTTAAACATAGTATTAAATGGATTTTAGGAAATAGATTTAGGTTGATTTAGGTGGTTTAGAAAATGATTAAGTTTATCTAAGTGGTTAGGTCTTATTTAGGATGGGAAAGATAGGATTTTATGTGTAAAAATAACGTGATATTAAGGTAAAATGTCATGGAATATTAGACTTAGGATAAATGATTTAATTATATAGTATGATTAAATGGTGAGTATGAAATATCATGTTTGATTAATTGATTGAATAAATATGTGGGGTTTTTAATTTCTACATTTTCCTCTCTTGTTTAGTGGTTTAATGGAAAAGCAACAGATAAAAATGATGATAAGTTATTTTAATGGGTGATCCCCCCTAAAAATAGGGTGACAAAGAATGAATTACAGGGAACACCAGTTTGACAATTGTAATAGGATAAGAGTGTCATGTGTTTCCTTCAAAAAGTTTCCCCAATTCCAAGGGTACTGAAATAGGATGTCCTACAGAGGAATCAAATGATAGGGGAACCAATGTTATGTTTTTGGAGCCTATTTTCATGTTAGAGTGTGGTACACCTTCTATGTGTTACACTCGGGTATTTTTATGGCGGTCCCGCTCATTGGTGAGTGGGTCAGGGGGGTTTCGGGGTGAAGCCCCGAAGAAAATTTTCATGGGTGGTTTATTAACCCATGGGTAAGGGGTAACCATTATGGGCTGTTTTTGGGCCCATGGTTTTTCGGTACCCATTGTTTCGATACCCACGGTTTTTTTTGCCCATTGTTTTGATACCCACGGTTTTTGCCCATGGTTTTGATACCCACGGTTTTGTATCAAAATGCTTAAGCAATTGTCTATTTATATGGTCTTATGCATATGATACATAGACAAGCAAATGTATTGCAGATGTGTTTTGAATTCGGGTGTGAATTCTGTAGAGTTTGTTGAGCATATCTCCAAACAGATCTGGGTATTGTATTGAGAGAGTGGAGGCTTGTAATAAAATTTGAGCAAGTGATTCTTGGTGGATGTAGCCCAAATTGGGTGAACCACGTTAAATATTGTCTTTTTGTGTTGTGTTATTTATTTTGCACTTTTATTTGAGATCTGTAATATTTTTTGCACATTAGTTCTCTTGTTGAAGGGATTATTTTGAATATTTTATCTCTTATTTCCTAACAATTGGTATCAGAGCCTCGTTTGGTTTCTAAAGTGTTGAATCACAGGGAAAGTTTTATCTTGAGTGGGAGCTATGATAGATGATGGAAGATCAAGGGTTGATAAATTCAACGGAAAAAATTTTAGTCTTTGGAAGATGCAGATGGAAGATTACCTTTATCAGAAGGATCTTTATACTCCATTGTCGAGAAGGTGAAAAAACCCTCGAGTATGACAGATGCGAGAATGGGATTTTTTGGATCGTAAGGCACTTGGAATGATCCAACCGTGTCTTACATCTTGAGTATTATTTAATGTTTCAAAGGAAAAGACTACAAAAGAATCGATGGATGTATTAGAGAAGTTGTATGAAAAACCCTCGCCTCTAATAAGATATTTTTAATGAAAAAGTTGTTTAATATGAAGATGTTTTGAGAATAGTTCAAGAGAGCAGATAATTTAAATGATTTCAATATGGTTGTGAATATGCTAGCTCAAGTTACAATAAAATTTGATGAAGAAGTTAGAGCTTTATTAATTCTCGTGTTCTTTACCGAAAGTTGGAATAACCCGGTAATGGCGGTAAGCAACTCGATTCCAGCCTAACTCAAAGTTGAAGTTTGAGTATGTTGTAGGGGTGATTCTAAGTGAGGAAATGCGAAGAAAAAGCTCTGGGTAATCTTCTACTTCAGGGAATGCTTTGATAGTGGAAACTAGAAGGAGACAAAAGAATAGAGGAACCGTGGAAAATTGAAAGATCGGGCAAGGTCAAAATCCAAGAGCAAGATTGTATGTTGGAACTGTGGAAAGTCTGGGCATGCAAAGAAGGATTGTTGGGAGCTTCGGGACAAGAAGAAACAACAGGAAGAAAACAATGAGGCAAATGTGGCATTGGGTAATGTATGCCAGGATGCTTTGATTCTTTCTTTACATAATATTACTGAATCTTGGGTTTTAGATTCAGTGGCTTCTTTTCATGCTACTCCACATAGGCATTATTTTGTTGATTATGTTCAAGGGGATTTTGGGTATGTTTTTCTTGGTGATGATGAGCCTTACAATATAGTTAGAAAAGGTTTTGTTCAGGTTAAGATGTAAAATGGGAATACATGGCTATTGAAGGATGTCGACATATGCCTACATTAAGAGAAATTTGATATTAGTGGGGCAATTGGGAAGTGATGGTTGATCTTGTGATATTTACACTAATTCTTATAAGGTTACCAAGGGTGCTCTTGTGGTGGCAAGAGGTAAGAAGGTTGGAACCTTGTATTTATCCACTGATAGTACTAATGATTGTAATCTTGTGGCTTTAGATGCAGATACAACATTATGGAACTATAGGTTTGGTCATATGAGCCATAAGGGCATGGACATCATAAAGAAGAATTTTTCTAGATATACAAAAATAGGTTTGGAGTTCTGTGAGGAATACATATATGGGAAACAGAAGCGAGTAAGGTTTCTCAAGGTTGGACCTACAAAGAAAGAGAGTAAGTTAGAGCTGGTGCATTCGATGTGTGGGGCCAGCTGTATCATCTCTTGGGGTTCAAGTTATTATGTTACTTTTATTGATGATGCAACAAGGAAAGTTTGGGTTTATTGTATTAGAAAAAATATGATGTATTTGACACTTTTGTTAAATGGAAAGCCTTGGTAGAGAATGAAACAGGTCTTAAGCTAAAATGTCTCAGTCAGATAATGGAGGGGAGTATTGTAGTAATGAATTTAATGATTAATGTTCTAAGAATGGAATCCACAGCAAAAAAGACAATTCCAGGAACTCGCAGCAGAATGGGGTATCAGAAAGGATGAACAAAACAATAATGGAACGTGTTAGGAGCATGAGGTTACATGCAGGACTACCTCTTTCTTTTTGGGCAGAAGCGGTGAGCATAACTATGTACTTGATAAACAAAGGACCCTCAAGTGCCTTGGATGGAGGCATACTTGAGGAGGCTTAGTATGGTAAGAAATTTGATTATTCATTTCTTAGAGTCTTTGGATGTGAGGTGTTTGTTCATATAGACAAGGATGATAGGACCAAGCTAGAGGCTAAATAAAAAAATGTACTTTCATTGGTTATGGTGGTAATGACTTTGGATTTAAATGTTGGAGTATTAAGGAAAAGAAAATCATTTGGTCTAGGGATGTGGTATTTAATGAGAAAGTCATGTATAAGCAACAGTTGCAGGAAAAAAAGGAAGAATCCAAGAAAGAATATGCAGTGGTAGAGGATCTTCCAGATGGGACAGTGACCCATGAATCAGTTCAGGAACCGACTCAACAAGAACCCCAAACTCCTACAGTGAGGAGGTCTTCTAGGGTAAGAAAAGAACCTGAACATTTTTCTCCTTCTCTTTATTATTTATTACTCATTGATAGTGGAGAGCCAGAGAGATTTGATGAAGCAATGTAGGTAGATGCCAGTAAGAAGTGGGAGTAAGCCATGGATGAGGAGCATAAGTCTCTCATGGAGAACTAGACTTGGGATTTGGTGAAGCTATTGGAAGGAAAAAGAGCATTGCAGAACAAGTGGGTGTATAGAGTTAAAGATGAAGGAGGAAAGAAAATATATAAGGCCCGGTTGGTGGTCAAGGGGTTTGCATAGAAACAAGGTATAGATTTTGATGAGATCTTTTCTTCTTTAGTAAAAATGACTTCTATTAGAATTGTTCTTGGAATAGTGGCAGTAGAAGACTTGCACTTAGAATAGTTAGATGTAACGACTGCATTTCTCCATGGTGATTAGGAGGAGGAACTATATATGCAGCAACCAGAGGGCTATGAGGTCAAAGGTAAAGAGGAGATGGTGTGTAAATTGAAGAAGAGCTTGTATGGCTTGAAACAAGCTCCACGTCAATGGTATAAGAAGTTTGATAGCTTCATGATGGAGTAAGGTTATATTAGATGTCATTTTGACCATTGCGTGTATACAAAGAAATTTGAGGATGGAATTTATATTATCCTGTGTTTGTATGTTGATGACATGTTGGTTGCAGGTAAAAACATGTAGGAAATAAAAGTACTCAAGAAATAGCTAAGTGAATCCCTTGATATGAAGGATTTGGGGGCAGCCAGACAAATCCTTGGTATGAGGATAACTCGGGATAGGAAGAAACGGAAGCTGAATTTATCTCAGGAAGAGTACATTAAGAAGGTATTGGATAGGTTTAACATGTAGGATGATAAACCGGTTGGGACTCCTTTTGATGTGACCATTTTAAGTTATCAAAGGAGCAGTGTCCCAAGATAGAGCAGGAAAGAAACAAGATGTCCAAGGTACCTTACTCATCAGTAGTTTGTAGTTTGATGTATGTTATGGTGTGCACTAGGCTTGATTGTGCCTATGGAGTGGGATATGTGAGTAGATTTATGAGTGATCCGAGTTAAAGAGCATCGCAAAGTAGTAAAGTGGATCCTTCGGTATTTGAGAGGGACCATGGGGATAGTTTTGTACTACAGTGGATTAGACACCACTTTATGTGGTTATGTAGATTTAGACATGGTGGAGATGTAGACAACGAGGAGGAGCACGACAAGTTATATTTACACTGTAGGTGGGACAAGTAGTGAGCTAGATTTCAGGACTACAGAAGCTGGTGGCTTTTCAACCATGAAGGCTGAGTATGTTGCTACCACAGAGGTAAGCAAAGAGATGATTTGGTTACAAAAATTTCTTGAGGAGTTGGGGCATAAGCATGAGGAATGTGAGCTGTATAGTGATAGTCAGAGTACTATACACCTAGCTAAGGACTCTTCTTTCCAATCCAGGACGAAGCATATACAGTTGAGATATCACTTCATCAGGACAACTTTGGAGGAAGATAAGTTGAAGTTGGAGAAGATTCATACAGTCAGAATCCTCCAGACATGATGACCAAGGTGGTCACAAGGGATAAACTAAAGCTATGTTCAACTTTGGTTGGCCTTCGCGGATGATAGTGAAGGGTTGAGAAGCTTGCTCGGTGGAAATCGGTCTCAAGTGGGAGATTGTTATGTTTCATGGAGCCTATTTTCATGTTAGAGTGTGGTACACCTTATATGTTTTACACTCGGGTATTTTTACAGTTGTCCCGCTCGGCGATGATGAGCAGTCGAGGGATTCGGGGTGAAGCCCTCAAGCAAATTTTCATGGGTGGTTTATTAACCTATGGGTAATGGGTAACCGTTATGGGCTATTTTTGGGCCCATGGTTTTTCAAAGTACCCATTGTTTTAATACCCATGGTTTTTTGCCCATAGTTTTGATACCCATGGTTTTGTATCAAATTGCTTAAGCAATTGTCTATTTATATGGTCTTATGCATATGATACATAGACAAGCAAATGTATTACAGATGTGTTTTGAATTCGGGTGTGAATTTCAGAGATTTTGTTGAGCATAGCTCCAAACAGATTTGGGTATTGTATTGAGAGAGTGGAGGCTTGTAATAAAATCCGAGCAAGTGATTCTTGGTGGAAGTAGCCCAAATTTGGTGAACCATGTTAAATCTTGTCTCTCTGTGTTGTGTTATTTATTCTACACTTTTATTTGAGATCTGTAATATTTTCGCACATTAGTTTCTCTTATTACGATTCCATAAGGGATTATTCCACATATTTTATCTCTTATTTCCTAACAACCAAAGGGTTTGGTACCTATAGACATATGATCCACAAAGGTAGGCTAAATAGATGGGGAAGTCAAGTGATGGAGAGCCAAAGGGAACGCATCCCATCATCATATGACGAATCCCAATGTTGATTTCATTTATCTCGATTTTTAATGTTTCAAGGACTAGGGTCCTTTGAAAATAACAATTTTGTGGAAAAAAGTGGTGATTTGATAAAAATGGGCATGGATTCCAAAATCGAATGAATCTTAGTGATTTGACCAATCGCTAGCGATTATAAAGAAATTGTCGACGATTGCGGAAATCATCGACGATTGCGTTGAGGTAAAATTTGGGGCTATAATAGGTGAGGCCAATGTAATATGATCATTTTAATTGAGAAAAATACATGTTTGGAGTAAAAATGTGATTTTGAGTATAATGGCTTCATCCAGCAGGCATCACAAGCCTACTATGGCAGAGGTAGGTTGTTTTAACTTGTTTTAAGTTGTTTTGTGTGTATTTTTGTTGATTTTTGGTAGTTTTTAGGATTTTTGTCATTTTAGGGGCGTATGGATGCCCTAATTTAGAAACACATGAATAATTGATGATTCATACAATCTCTCTAGTGATTGAATTTAATCATCATTTGAGTCACCTAATGACATAGGTAGTTTGTATTTTTGATTGATAAAGTATGGTTTTTAGGGAATATTTTTAATGTTTTAGATGTTGTTGGTATTTTTGGTGATGATGTTGATGTTGATGTTTTAATGTAAAGATGTTTTGATATGTTGTGGATGATATTTTTGATATTTTGGTGACGATATTAATGTTTTTTATATGTGTTTGTATTTCACAGGTAGATGCACGATTGACTATCCACGATCGTATTCCATTGATTTTGGATGAGGTGAGAGCTGATATGACAGATGATGACTGGGAGCATGTAGAGGCTATTGGTTTTGGTGGTATGAGGGATTACTAATGGATCCATAGGTGCAGAGTTTGTTATTGGCCTTACTAGAGTAGTGGAATCCTTCCAACCTGTACTTTTGGATGTCTCTCTGGAGAGATGAACCTCACTTTGGAGGATGTCCATTAGATTATGAGGTTACCTATCCATGGAGAGGGGATTTATATCATTAGTGAGGCTGAGAGATTAGATGTGATGTAGAGGTTGTATGGTGATGAGGTATAATATGTGAGATAAATGTTAGGGGCATCGAGTATCGGGAATTGTATGAGCCTGGGAGGGATGGTTGTACCTGGATGACATTGATGATGATAACCATATCATGTTTTGCTTTGCCAAATTTAGGAGGTGGAAGATTTCCTTGGGTAATGATTAGGGTTGTAGCAGAGATGATGGAGCATCATACAATGTTTGAGTGGGGGCCCACATTACTTACACAAATATTTAGAGAGTTGTGGGATAAGAAGGCCCACAAGTGGTATGGGATTGATGTTGGATTTCTATTGTAGTGTTGGGGATACATGCATATTGTTATTTCTCATCCATTGGGCCTGACATGGGGTATTATGAGAGGCATGCTTTGGGTTTATGAGATGGTGAAAGGATAAGTGATGGGGGTAGAAGAAGAAGAGAGCTATATTTTATAGAGATTTTCTATTTGGGTTATAGGAAGGTGATGTTATTTTGAGGAATGACTTATATTTTCATGATTGACCTAGTTGTGAGCATGATTTGGAGGGAATGCAAAATGATATATGTGTATAGGATCATAGAGTAGGGGAACATGAGCTATTGCATTTTTATCAGGTGAGGAGAAATTTTGGACTTGTACAGGGGTGTGCCTAAGGAGCCCATACATTATAGATGGGGGATGGAGACACAAAGACTCGAGGGAAGTTGTAGTGAGGGCCATGATCATTTTTATGAGTAGGGGGTTATGGGCCCTAATGATGATAGTGGTATTGTTCCATTTTATGATGCGGGGTCACCCTGCAGTATACTACATGGCGAGACACGAGTGCGAGAGCCTTTGATAGAACCCGATTTGTACATCGGGTAAGACGGGTAAGTCCTCGATTAGAGGGAGGAGCACATGCACAAGATGTTATCTAGGTTTTTGATGATGAGGATGAGGAAGAGGAGAAGGGTGATGATGATATTGTAACAACTATTGCAGAGGTGCCGAATGAGAAGGCCATGATGGAGGGAGAGAGGGATGTAACTTGGAGAGATAAAGATGATCTTATGGGATTTAGGGATGCTTTGATTGCTGAGTGAGATAGTGTGGTGATTGAGAGATATAGTCTCAAGATACAATTGGATGAGGCTAATGTAGATAAGGATAGATATCTTGTTAGTAGCGGGATGTCTTTCAAGAGGGCTTTAGGGATTTCATGGTATTATATTTCTGGTGTCGAGTTGACAGTGATGGCCTAGGCTAGTGGACAGAGAGAACAAGATAGTTGGAAGAGAGCATAGGCTAGTGGAAAGAGGGAAACATCTGCAGCTTATGGGATGATTTCTATGGTCCATTATTAGACACTACGGGGTAGAGATGTAGTATTATGTTGACATGGTGAACTAGGATTATCCAGATGCTATATTATATGCCGATCATTTGGGTGTGAAGGTGGCGGGACCTAGTGCGGTGCAAGGAGTGTGGGTTACCCAACTCGAGAGATCGGGAGAGGAGGCGATAGTTAGAGAGGAGATAGTGGGAATGCTGGAGCTATTGGTGATATAGGTGTTTAGGGAGGAGAGGGCAACACTGTCCCTACTAGTAAGTTTCTTGGAGATTTCAGTTTACTTGACTCATGATATGTATTGATGATAGATTTGATGTAAGGCTCTTGGAAGCCTTGGATATATATGACATTGATATTTTGGTGTGTTCATGTTGTTATATGACATTGATGATGATGTATGACTTTGTTATATGATGTATTTTAGACTTTATTTTTATACATGATGGTGATGTGGTTTATGACCTATATCTCTTTTATTTTTCATGTGCTGATGTTGTAGTATATGTTTTAATTTAAATGAGTCAGAGTATGATAGATTTTGATATGTGCAAATAGATAAATGTGATGATAACAACTATGGTGTGTTAGTGAAATGTTGTGGAATGTATGATATGACTTAAAGTGTGATCTTGGAATGGATTTTTATCAAAATGTGACTAATAAGATAAGGTAAAAATGGAATGATTACCTCATTATGGATTTGAGACATACGTGATGGGTTTTGAAAATTTTAAAGTTCTTGCACTTGTAGCTTTAATAAAAGTTAAATGAGATTATCAATAAGTAGTCACACAAAGTCCTTTGGTAAAAAAATGGGATGAGATAAATGCATGCTCCTAGGAAAAAAAAAGGGGTTTGTATATGTGTAGATTAATATGAGAAAAAGGGTTCTCCTTTTCAAATGGTCTATACGGAAATGACCCAACTTTACATATTAAATTTTGATGCAAACCGATCAATGTGGGAATTTTTCTATAATGAGAATGCTAATAGATGCATGAAGCTTTCCTGGGTGTTTTGATATTGATATTTTTGAAGGTTGATCAATGCGGGAAGCCTTTTACATGGGTAGCCATCCTTTAAGGGTATGGTCTACATTTTTATTTTTGACATTTACAAGATAACCATCCTTCGAGGGATTGGTCTATTATTTTGATTGGTAGCTGTACTTCAAGAGGATCAGTCTAATTTAATAATGATTTTATATTTTGAATAGTTGTCCTTCAAGGGATCAGTTTATTGTATTTTTATTTTGATAAGAAGCATCCAATGACTTTACATACATTTTTGAGGTGAGGAAAGACCCTAATATACAGTTTCGAGGAGGGGAGTAGATGCGTGTATGTCCTAAAAACATGCCCCATGTCATGTTTTTGGTTAGTAAAGGGTAGGTGAGTGTAATGATTAAGGGGTTCCTACAAAGGAGGAACTTTTCCAAAGTGAAAGATGCAATGAACAGAGTTGTGGTGCTCATATTTAAGGTGTATTTAGGATAATGACGTATAACCAAATGCTTTCAAATCATTACTGTGATAAGGTGGATGGTTTGAGGGATTGATAAGGTGATGATCAATCATTTAACAGTAGAAAGGTCGCAAGTGCAAGGCATTCAAAGGTTCCTTTTCAAGTTCACCATCAAGGGAAGTGAGATGATATGCTCCCGACCCATACTTGTGAGTGATGACGTATGGACCGATCTAATTAGGGGAAAAATTTCCATGTTTACTCCATTATAATGTAGTAACATTTTGATTTTCTTTAAGCACAAGATCACCATGTTATAAGCTTGTTTGATACATTATTGATAAACTTGATGATGTTCGAGGGCCATTAGACGTTTTTCATATAATAGTTAAAGTTATGCTAAGTGGTCTTGGTGATATTATTCATCTGGGATAAAGTCTTTAAGTGATAAAAAAGTGATGGGATTTGGAATTCAAGAGGTAGGACAAGTTTAGAGTCGTAGAAAACTGAATAAGGTGTAGCTCTGTAGGAGTATGAATTCTAGTTTGATAATCCTAGAGAGCAAACAATATTTGGAGATGCCAATTCCTTCCTGCATCGTCTACTATTTTCATAAGGATTTTGACAAGTGTTTTGTTAGAGGCTTCAACCTATCCATTTTCTTAAGGATAATAGGGTGATGAAAAGATGAGTTTAATATTGAAGGTGTCACAAATCTTTTTAAGTTATTTATTTTAAAAATATTTTCAATTGTTTGCGACAAGTTTATGGGGAACAACGAAATGACATATGATATATTGTTATATGAAATTGGTGATAGGTCATGATTTAGTTAAGGTTAAATGGATAGATTTAACCCATTTAGTGGAATATTCGGTAGCTGTGATAATGGAGTGATGTTGTTGAGATGATTTAGGATTCATAGCACCAATGAAGTCTAATCCCCATTGAGAGAAGGGACATAGGTCCCGAGATGGTTTTAACACTTGAATGGGGACATGGATGAGGTCTAAATGGAGTTGGCATTTGACACATTTCTTAACATATGCATGATAGTCTTTAGTGATAGTAGGCCAGTAGTACCCTAGGCGTATGACACATTTAGCGATAGAATTTACACTGAAATGTCCACCAAAAATACCATCATTAACTTCTTTGATTAATTTAATTTATTCATGTGATTTAAAGAACCTTAGAGATACCATCAAAATACCATCATTTTTGAGCTTGCACCACACGTGCTTTGAAACATTTTTCCTAAGCTAACTTGTTGTTTTGCCCCAATTTGAAAGAAATCTACATGTGTGCCCTATTTTGTGCCCTAATTTTTCCAAAATATGGGCTCTGCCATTTTTCCTTTTTCCCGATCATGGAAGTTTAAAATTGATCGATTTGCACTTGTATGCCATTGAAAATCCAATTCCATGATAAAAATGCTTTGAAAACATGTTTTAGTTGGTTCAATTTTGAGAAATTTGTCGTCCTTAGTGAAAAAAATCAAATTCTAAGGCATCCCTGGCATTTTTCTGTGTTTTGATGGTCAGACGGGCATCATTTTCCCATCAATTTCTTCTTCAGCATTCATCGGCAATGTGGCTTGTTCTAATTGGCCGAGGGATGGTGGAAAATTTTTTTAACTTATCACTTTTTTCTTTTTTGGAAAAAGGGTGAATTTGGTCCCATGGCTCCACTTTACTCTGATTGGTTCTAATGTTGCTTACGTGGCGTGTTTTGATTGGAGGAGGAGTGGCGGGTCGTTTTGAGAACTTGTTCTTTTTAGCTACTTTGGCTAAAAGTTTCAAATTGCCCATGCAAGTGCTAATCTACTTGAATTCAAGTGGTGGAGAAAATTTCTAAATTTTTCCCGAAAATGATGATGTGTCCTCTTTTGATTGGATGAGAAGCAGTTGGGTCTTTTTGTGCCTTAAGGAATTTTGGAAAAAGAGTTAAAGTGAAAAGAAAATGCCTAGGGCCCATGAATCAAGAGAGTGGACACGTGGCAGGATCGGAGCGAGAACTTTGGGCCTCGGGGAAAATTGAGAATTTTTCCCATTTTTGGCATAAAGGCATAAAATTAAAAGGAGGAATGCAAGCCCACAGTGAATCAGCAATCGCCATGTGTCAGGGACAGAATCGGAGGTGCGGGTCCATAGGGATAATTTGGAAAATTTTCCTTTTTCCAAAAAAGGTGGAAATGTGTAGAATCGGTCCGTGATTCCAATGGGGCCCACTTTGGGACACGTGTTAGGCCCATTTTCATGAGGTGGAGGTGTGGGAAAAATATCAAAATTTTCCAATTTTTCCCGAAAAGTTTAAAAGGTAAAATGAAGCTCCTAGGTCCGCATCCAATGGAATGGTGCCACATGGCCACTCAGAATAAAAGGTCAAAAAATTTAAAAATGTGAAACCCGTGCCCATGCCGAATCAAATCTCACCACATGGTCATTTCTTTTTAAAAATGCAAAATGGAAAAAAGGTGCCTCCAAAGCCCATCTCCAATGGTTTTTCTCCACGTGGAGGGTATAGATTAAAAGTTGAATGTCAAATCAATGGTAGTTGTGTGTCATTTTTTCTCTACCACCATTTTTCCCTAGAATGCTCCAGGAAGTTTGGAGATGTGTTTTTGCATCAATTTTCATCAATTTTTGACAAATTGTGTTTTTTGTGCTGTAAGGACCAATGCAATTGGTTTTGAGGATCAATTTGAAGATCAGAGATGTTTTTGAAATGAATTTTTCCCTAACCCATCTAAAAATGTGAAATATCAGATCCAAAAGTTACAGAGTCAAATTTTGGAGGGATAAGGATGAAATAATGAAAGGAAGGGGGTCTGCATGCTTTGAAGATGAAAAATGTGCCTCCATAATGGATAATGATGCAAATTTTGCAATGATTCATCTCTTTTTGAGACAACTGGAAACTTTTTGGACGTGTTCTATTAAACGTCCCTGTCTGCATGAATCATGAGGAATTTTTGTAACAAATTTGATCCTTTGGCATATTATTTTCTTGGGAAAGAAGGCTCGAAGGAGATTGAAAGCTATATATTGCATGAATTTTTCATGCAAAGGGTTGGAAGAGTTTAAAAAATCCTGGAAAACTAAAAATTTCATGGGAAAATCTGGGAAGAAGCCCATTCTTTGAGTGACCACTTGAGAAACTCATGTAACTCTCTTTGTATCAGATTTCAAATCATGTTAAGTTGGTTGCACATGTATAGCCATTAAAAAGCTCTGAGATTTTTTTCAAAACATTCCCCTGCTGATAAATCTGATCATTTTTGAGTTATTTTGTGTTGTCTTTGGGAAAAATTTTGAATGCTTACATTTTAGAATGCATTTCAAATTTGTGTTTCTTGTTTCCTATTGTAGTCTTGTGTTTAAAATCTCTCTTGATCATACATGGTCTCATTTCTTGTGATAGTTTAGTGGCATTTGCAATCTCACATTCAGAAGAGCTTTCATCTGATAAAGAGATAAACAAATTTAAAATCACTTTACCTTCCTTGATTTAGAGATTGTTTGTAAACCTTTGGGTGCACCTTAGGTCATGATTAAATAGTGATTGCTAAATGCTTCATTGGTTCATTCTAACTCAATATTTTGTGATAGATGATCAAATATTGTGTGGAAAAGTGTAGATCTGGGCCTCCATTTGATGCACATATCCTGGTTGAAGGGATGATTAACCATTTTGATACTTTTTGTTGTTAAGTTTCTCCATATTTTGCTGAAATCCTCAAAGAGTTTGGGACCTTGGTTTGTCTTATCTAAACTCCCACAAAAAAATCATTCAAAACAACTAATCCTACCCTGTTTTACCCCTGTTTTGACCTTGTATACCCATAGAAGATCAAAATCCATTTGCTAAAGTATGTAGAACAGATCAAGATTTCAAAATGTCTTCAGTAACCCTTGTCTTGCATTGAAAGTATCTCCATAATCTGGAAGTGACAACTTGTGAAAGTCAGATTTGGAGTGTTGATCATATTTTCCCAAGGCCCTTTTCATACTATTTGCACAAATTGAGGGATATCTTCATCTCCTTCACCATTTGAGGGTTACAAAATAGGTTCTCTTACCTTGGTTGAAAGGCACAACCTAAAATAGTTAGGACAAGATCAAGTCCTATTTGAGTGTTATCCATCTCTCCACAAATCTGAGTGCCAGTTAGATCATATCCCAACTACAAAATGACACACACCATGATCCATCTATCTTCAAGCTTCATGCCATATCTTTGATGTTGCTCAGACTAAAAAGGAGAACAAATTTGGGTACCAACACAGTGGCGCCATTGCGGGGACATTCTTAGTTCAATTTGATCCATGTGCATACATATTTGAGATATTTGAATGCATATCAAACCCTAGTAATGTCTCTTGCAAGTTTTGTCTACAAATATATTGTTAAAGCATCATTCTATACTCAGATTTGCAAGGTGTATGCAAAGGTTTCAAACTTTGTCTGTAATTTTATCAGTTTCTAGCAGTAGTTGCACTTCATTTGCATTTGTGGTTGATAGATTCAAGAAAAGGAAGATCTGATCTATAAAGTTTGGCAAGATTTTAGTGTTGATAGGTATTTGATAGAGTATTTTAGTGCATTTTCACAACTAGGGTGAAAGTCCTTAGTGGCGACTCCATGTTGTTTTGATCTTGATAAATACCAGTGTCTTAGCTTTTTATCATTTTTTTTGGTGTTGCTAATCTTTGAAAACTGGAAGGAAGAAGATCTCTCTTCATTAGAGACTCTGCTAAGAAGTTGTTTTCAGATTCAAGGAACTCAGAGTTAGAAGGGAGAAGAGTTTGGAAGGTGGTTGGAGAGCAGAGCTCAAGGAAGGAAGTTCCCTTTGTTGAACTTGAGATTAATCAGCCTGTCATTGAGGACTATAGTTCTTCTTCAGGTAAATCTGAATCAGATAGTCCTCTCTGAAAATTTGCATTCTCCATCTGGAGAGGGACCTTCATTTGTCTTTGAAAATATTGCTCCTCATTCTACCCCTATTTTTTCCAAATCTACTAGAGTTTATCAAGAAGTTGATCCTATAGGGGATATCCATTTTGAAGATTACATTTCTATTCCCCAAAGACCTCTCACTCCTCATCATTTGTTTCTCCTCCAAGATCACCACCTCAAAATAATATGGCTCAGCCTCCCCTAGACCTCCATTTTTGTTAACACCTTTGGTCCTATAAATTTTAGAGGAATGAATGGTTATCCAAATGTTGTCCCTCAAGATGTCAGAAATAGATTGCCAAAATTCCAAGGTAACAATGCAATAACTGGTGATCAGCACATCTAAAACTTTTTGTTAACATGATGGAGGACTTTGAGATTGAGCATGAAGATGTGTATGTTAAATTGTTCATTCATACACTAGAAGAGGATGCAAGGGATTGGTACAAGGCTCTTCTTGATAATTCTATTGACTCTTGGACTGAAATGAACAATGCATTTAGGTTGCAATATGGTGACAAGACTGATCCTAGGTTTCTCTTGTCTTGAGTTTGAAAATATCAAGAAGAACCCCAATGAATCAAGTTCATGACTTTAACACAAGGTTTAACAAAATTTGAGAAGGCTTCCTGTTAATTTGAGGCCATGTGATGAGTCTTGTTTAATCAAATATGTAGATGCATTTGATAAGAAAAACCTATTACTTAAGAGACAAAACCCTACTAATTTAAGGCAGGCCTTTACCATGGCACTGCAGATTGAAAATAACATTAAGGCCATTGGGAAACCTCTCAAGAGAGATGGTGTAAAGTTGATAAACCCTGAAAAACCTCAAGCTAGCAAGGGTGCTGATTTGGAGGAGGTTGTGAAAACTTTGGTAGGGGTTGTCAAAGAAATCTCATACAAGTTAGCTCAGGAAGAGAAGGGAATTGGGTAGACTTCACAAGGTCAACAAAAAACACAAAACCATGACAGATTTTCCAATCATCCTAGAGGTGATCAAAGATAGATGATAGAGGGAAAGGACCCATGGGGTCTGTAAATAGACATCCTCAAGCACGTGAAGGAAGAGTGTTACCTGATCCCCTAACTGCTAGGGTTTTTGTTGTTGAGGAAGTTGTTGATATTGATTGGTGTGATAGGTGTTTTCTACCCCATCCTCCATGTGAAGTGGACCAGCAAGATGGTGAAGCTAATAATGATGATGGTATTGATGATGATATCTGCATGGTGGGTTGTTCTTCAAGCTCACAAGAAGGAGCAACATCAACTGAGGTAATAAGTGCAAGGACAGCTGCAACCTTTTGGGATTGCATCAAATGGGTACAAGTCCTTCTTCCCTCTCATACTCTTGAGGTAGATGTAGTGCAAGATTTTGAGATTCCTAACAATGACTTTGAATACTTAAGAGCTTTGATGATTAAGAAGTATGATGGTGGTATCCCTTCGGAGGAAGATAGACAATTGTTAATGAATGTTGTTGTGGCTCAAGAGAAAGAGTATAACACTAGGAGAAAGGTTGTTAAGGGAGTTGGGCCTCAAGCCAAACCTAAAACACCCTTTCTTACAAGTATTCCCAAAGAAGCTCCTAGAAGAGAAACACCTACCAAAAGCTCTGTTGTCCCAAGAAAAAATTTTAGTCCTCCTCATGCCCAAGCTGCCAAGAATCCCATGCCATCTAATGAATCTGCTTGTTTCCCTTCCAATGTTGCCTTGCCAAAGAGTGTTCCATATGACATAGCCCAAGTATTGAGCCAAATCAAAGTGAGTGTTCCAATCATTGAGTTGCTTAGGATTCTGAGCACAAGAAGAGAGCATTTGAGTACTTGGGATTGAAAGAGGAGAAGAGTACCCCAAGCAAGAAATGTAAACGTTGTTGAAACTCCTCCTCAAATCATTACAGACCTTGAAACACCACCAACATTAGAGGATCTTGGAGAAACACCTGAGGTATACTTGGGGACATCCTTGGTTGATTCCCAATTGAATGTTGATCCATTCTTTACAACTTTGATCATAAAGGATAGACTACTTCACAATTGTATGTTTGATTCTGGTGCATCATGCAATGTCATGCCTCTAGAAGTCATGAATGAGTTGGATATCAAAGTGACAATAGCCTATGGAAAGTGTACTACCATGGACTCAAGAGAAGTGTTGGTAGTTGGTTGTGTGAAGGGTTTGGTGGTACAACTTGCAGCCTATCCGGGTAAGAATTTGAAACTTGATGTTGTGATTGTTGATTGCCCTGCCAAATGGGGTATGATTTTGTCAAGAAAGTGGGCTGCAAGTGTTGGTGGGACTGTTCAAATGGACATGTATTTTTCCACTATTCCCATTGAAGGCAGCCTTGTCAAGCTCTATGGAGAAAAGAAGATGTTACACCTTATTGAAGATCCCAACAATGCTTCCTATGAGGTGTTGTTTGTTGATGTAGATGTTGATAACTTTGTTGGGTTTTTTGATGGAAAAGAACACAAGATGGATCAGTCAAAGTGCCTTGAATAGGTAGGTTCTCCTTGGACCTTGCTATTTGATGGAGCTTGCTCCAAATTTGGAAATGGTGCTGGTATAATTCTGATTTCTCCTAGCTTGGAAGAGTTTGTTTTTTCCTTCAAGCTTAATTTTGAATGTACTAACAACATTGTTGAGTATGAAGCCTTGTTGTTGGGTTTGAGAATTACATGGAAGTATGGTGTCAAGGACATCATTGCAAAAGGAGATTCAGAGCTAGTTGTCAAACAAATAAGAAAACTATATGCTACAAAAAATCAGTGGATGAAATAGTACAAACATGTAGTTTGGGATCTAATTGAGATGTTTGATTCCTTCAACATTGTGCATCATGATAGAAGTTTCAATGTTGTTGTTGAAAAGTTGGTAGTGTTGGGGTCAAGATTTGGAAATTGCACCATTTCACCTTATTGTGAGTACAATATTGAAGTGTTAACTAGGCCAGTTGTCCCTGACAACATCAAGCATTGGCAAGTGTTTAATGATGATGCTCAAGTGCAAAGGTTCTTACAAAATCAAGGTGAGTTTGTAGATCAGAATATTGATTGGGAACCAATGGTGTGTGTGATTGAAGGAAGAGAGACTTTTTTGGAAAGGATATTATCCAATTGAAAACTAACACCATTCCTAGAGGTCTTGTTGCACTTGAGTCAAATTTTGACAATGTTGATTGCATCATCAATAGAAACATGTCTACCTCAAGGGATGTGGAAGAGCATAACTTGGGCACTAATGATAAACCAAGAAAATTTTGGTTGGGCAGCAATCTAAACAAAGAAGAAAAATAGTCCTATGTTCAACTATTGAAGAAATATCAGGACTATCTGGCTTGGTCTTATTCAGAGCTGAAAGCATATAGAGAGGACTTGTTTCAGCATGAGATTCCTCTTGAAACAAATGCCAAGCCCTTCAGAAAAAAGAAGAGGCCAATTAATCCACTCCTCTCAATGAAGATGCAAGATGAATTGAAGAAACTGAAGGAGGGAGGGATCATTCAGCCCACAAGGTATTCATCTTGGGTTGCAAACCTTGTGCCAGTCAGAAAGAAAAATGGAGATATCAGACTTTGTGTAGACTTCAGAAATCTAAATAGAGCTTCATTGAAAGACAATTATCCTTTTCCAAACATGGAAAACATGCTGCAGTTAGTGACTGGATCTGAATTGTTGTCCACCTTGGATGGTTTCTCTGGCTACAATCAAGTTGTTGTCAAGGAGTTAGAAAGATTTAAAACTACCTTTACCACTCCTTGGGGAACATATGTCTATGTAAGAATGCCTTTTGGTCTCATGAATGTTGGAGCTACCTTCCAAAGAGAAATGGATGTTGCTTTTTTTGGTTACATAAATGACTTCATTGTAGTTTATTAGGATGATGTGACTGTGTTTTCAAGGAGCAGAAAAGATCACTTGCAACACTTGGAAAGAATGTTGATCAGATGTAGAGAATATGGCATTTCTCTCAATCCAAAGAAGTGTCATTTTGGAGTGAAAAAGGCCAAGTTGCTTGGTCATATTGTTTCAAAGGCTGGTGTCATGATTGACCCTGAGAGGGTAGAAGCAATCAACAAGGTTCCAATTCCAAGAACAAAGAAGGGCATCCAATCCTTCTTTGGGAAGATCAATTTCATTAGAAGGTTTGTGTCTAATTTTTCTGAATTGACTCTTCCTATTACATGCATGTTAAAGAAAGACCAAGTTATCAAATGGGAGGAGGCTTGTTATTCAAGGATTTTGAAGGAATCAAAGAAGCATTGAAACATGCACCTGTCTTGGCAGCTCGAATTACAAGAAGCCTTTCCAAATCTTCTCCTTTGCTTCTGAAAATACCATTGCATCTATTTTGCTGCAGAAGGATGAAGATGGGGCTGAGAGGCCTATTGCCTTCTTTAGCAAGGCTTTACAAGTGCTTGAGTTAAATACACAATCATGGAAAAACAAGCATTTTCCTTGGTGAAAGCAAACAAAGGTTTTAGGCCTTATATCTTAAGTTCAAAAGTTGTTGCTTATGTTCCCCACACCATGGTAAAAGACATCTTATCAGAGATGGAGATCTCAAGAAAAATATGTAGATGGGTGAACAAACTGTAGGAATATGACATGGATATCCAAACCACAAAGTTGGTGAGAGGTTTGGGTCTTGCTAAGCTCATGGCTGAGAGCAACTTGTAGACTGTGGAAGTGAATGAAGTAGAGGAAGAAAGGGTAGATGTTCTTGAGAAGTTGGTAAGTTTTGAGTGGTACAAGGATGTAATATTTTACCTCAGACACCTATGCTTGCCCTGATCATTTGAATAAAAATAGAAAAGAGCCCTCAAGCTGGCTTCTCAAAAATACATCATCATTGACTTTGGGCTGGCTTGGAAGAACCCTGAAGGTGTCCTCTTGAAATGTATAACTGAAGATGAAGCTCCCAAAATAGTTGCTGATTTCCATGGGGGAGTTTGTGGAGGACACTTTGCTGGAAGGGTTACAACACACAAAATTTTGAGAGCTGGTTATTGGTGGCCTACTCTCTTCAAAGATGTAACCCTGTTGGTTAGAAAATGTGAAAGTTGTCAGCATTTCTCTGGAAGAATGAAAGCTTCAGGCTCCCTTCCTTTGCAGCCTGTATCAATTGAAGCTCCTTTCAAACAATGGGGAATGGACTTCATTGGTGAGATTTTAGACCCTTCTAGTTCTTTGGACATAAGTGGATTCTTGTAGCCACAGATTACTTCACCAAGTGGGTAGAAGCAATCCCCACCAAGAAAGCAACACACCAAGTTGTTATGGACTTCTTGTTGAATCATATCATATGTAGATTTGGTGTGCCAGTAAAGATTGTTGTTGATAATGCCATGTGTTTAGAGCTAAGCCCTTGATGGCAATGTGCAAGGAGTATGGAACCAATCTGACTTATGCTTCAAACTATAACCCTCAAGGAATGGACAAGTTGAGTCCAACAATAAGAACTTGTTGAAGATCATTAGGAGAACCTTGGAGTTGAACAAGAGAAAATGGGGTGAACAACTGAAATTTGTAGTTTGGGCTGATAGAATCACTGCCAAAAGAGCTATTGGTAAGAGCCCATTTGAGTTGGTGTATGGAACTCAAGCTCTTTGCTGCCCTTACATCTGCAATTATCTTCATTTCAGTTTTTTCAACAACTTGAAGATCAAGAGGTCAGTCCATATGAAGCAAGGATTAATCAGATTGTTGAGTTGGATGAAGAAAGAAGAGCATCCCACCAAAGGCATGTCAGATTTAGAGAGAAGTTGAAGAGGTTGTTTGACAAGAAGGTCACTCCTAGGGCTTTCAATGTTGGAGATCTGGTTTTGTTGTGGGATAGCAGGCATGAAGATAAGGGAAAACATGGTAAATTTGATGCATTGTGGATGGGCCCTTACTCCATTGATATCAAAATTGGTGAAAATACCTTTTTTCTCAAGGACTTAGATGGGGAATTTCTTGAACTACCTATTAATGGTAGGCATCTGAAGCATTTCTTGGATTAATCCCCAAATTTGAGGTATGCACCACTTGTATAGTGTATAGTCTTTGTTTTTTTGGCTTTTTTTTTTTTTTGTCGGTTTGTGGTTTGCCCTATTCTTGGCAGCCATTTTTGTCGATTGGGTCTAGTTTTTCTGCCCTACATTTTTGACTCCATTTCCCAATGGTTGTTTTTTGGCACTTGGTCTACTTCTTTTGTTCTTGTGGCACTCGTTGGGAGTGCCCATCCCGAGCAAGAGCCGATGTTGGTGCCATTTTTGAGCTTGCACCATTTTCCCTAAATTTTTCCTTCATTCTGCGTGCTCTGAAACATTTTTCTCTCAAATTGGTGGTCTGTAACTTTTCCCTCTAGTTGAATGCCTTGAAATGCTCACAAACTTGTTGTTTTGCCCCAATTTGAAAGAAATCTGCATGTGTGCCCTATTTTGTGCCCTAATTTTTCCAAAATCTGTGGGCTTTGCCATTTTCCTTTTTGCCGATCGTGGAAGTTTAAAATTGATCGATTTGCACTTGTATGCCATTGAAAATCCAATTCCATGATAAAAAATGCTTTGAAAACATGTTTCAGTTGGTTCAATTTGAGAAATTTGTCATCCTTAGTGAAAAAATTGAATTCTAAGGCATCCCTGGCATTTTTTTGTGTTTTGATGGTCAAGCGGGTCATTTTCCTGTCAATTTCTTCTTCAACATTCATGGCAATGTGGCTTGTTCTAATTGGCCGAGGGATGGAAAATTTTTTAACTTATCACTTTTTGCTTTTTTGGAAAAAGGGTGAATTTGGTCCCATGGCTCCACTTTACTCTGATTGGTTCTAATGTTGCTTACGTGGCATGTTTTGATTGGAGGAGGAGTGGCGGGTCTTTTTTGAGAACTTTTTCTTTTTAAGCTACTTTGGATAAAAGTTTCAAATTGCCTAAGTGGCCCAATGAATGCTAAATGTGAATTCAAAGTGGGAGAAAATTTCTAATTTTTACTTTTTGGCCTTTGGAAAATGATGATGTGTCCTCTTTTGATTGGATGAGAAGCAATGGGTCTTTTTGTGCCTTTATTTTGGAAAAAGAGTTAAAGTCAAAAAAAAAAGGGCCAGGGTCCAATGAATGAATCAGAGTGGACACATGAAAGACGGGGGAGAGGAGGAACTTTGGGCCTCGGGGGGGAAAAATTGAGATTTTTTCCCATTTTTTGGCATAAAGGCATAAAATTAAAAGGAGGACACAAGCCCATGGCAAAAATCAAGCAATCGCCACGTGTCAGGGGAATCGGAGGTGTGGGTCCATGGGGATAATTTGGAAAATTTTCCTTTTTCCAAAAAAGGTGGAAATGTGTAGAATTAAATCAGTCCGCGATTCCAATGGGGCCCACTTTGGGACACGTGTCAAGCCCATTTTCATGAGGTGGAGTGTGGGGAAAAATATCAAAATTTTCCAATTTTTCCGAAAAGTTTAAAAGGTAAAATGAAGCTCCTAGGTCCGCATCCAATGGAATGGTGCCACGTGGGACTCGAATAAAAAGGTCAAAAAGGGTAAAAATGTGAAACCCATGCCCATGCCGAATCAAATCTTGCCACATGGTCATTTCTTTTTTAAAAATGCAAAATGGAAAAAGGTGCCTCCAAAGCCCATCTCCAATGGTTTTTCTCCATGTGGAGGGCGTAGATTAAAAGTTGAATGTCAAATCAATGGTAGTTGTGCATCATTTTTTCTCTGCCGCCATTTTTTCCCTAGAACGCTCTAGGAAGTTTGGAGATGCATTTTTGCATCAATTTTCATCAAATTTTTGACAAATTCATGTTGTTTGTGCCTGCAAGGACCAATGCAATTGGTTTTGAGGATCAATTTGAAGATCAGAGATGTTTTTGAAATGAATTTTTCCCTAACCCATCCAAAAATGTGAAATATCAGATCCAAAAGTTGTAGAGTCAAATTTTGGAGGGATAAGGATGAAATAATGAAAGGAAGGGGGTCTGCATGCTTTGAAGATGAAAAATGTGCCTCCATAATGGATAATGATGTGAATTTTGCAATGATTCATCTCTTTTTGAGACAACTGGAAACTTTTTGGACGTGTTTTATTAAACGTCCCTATCTGCGAATCATGAGGAATTTTTGTAACAAATTTGATCCTTTGGCATATTATTTTCTTGGGAAAGAAGGCTCGAAGGAGATTGAAAGCTATATATTGCATGAATTTGTCATGCAAAGGGTTGGAAGAGTTTAAAAAATCCTGGAAAACTAAAAATTTCATGGGAAAATCTGGGAAGAAGCCCATTCTCTGAGTGACCACTTGAGAAACTCATGTAACTCTCTCTGTATCAGATTTCAAATCATGTTAAGTTGGTTGCACATGTATAGCCATTAACAAGCTCTGAGATTTTTTTCAAAACATTCCCCTACTGATAAATTTGATCATTTTTGAGTTATTATGTGTTGTCTTTGGGAAAAATATGAATGCTTACATTTTAGAATGCATTTCAAATTTGTGTTTCTTGTTTCTGTTGTAGTCTTGTGTTTAAAATCTCTCTTGATCATACATGGTCTCATTTCTTGTGATAGTTTAGTGGCATTTGCAATCTCACATTCAAAAGAGCTTTCATCTGATAAAGAGATAAACAAATTTAAAATCACTTTACCTTCCTTGACTTCAGAGATTGTTTGTAAACCTTTGGGTGCACCTTAGGTCATGATTAAATAGTGATTGCTAAATGCTTCATTGGTTCATTCTAACTCAATATTTTGTGATAGATGATCAAAGATTGTGTGGAAAAGTGTAGATCTGGGCCTCCATTTGATGCACATATCCTGGTTGAAGGGATGATTAACCATTTTGATACTTTTTGTTGTTAAGTTTCTCCATATTTTTTTGAAATCCTCAAAGAGTCTGGCGGACCTTGGTTTGTCTTATCTAAACTCCCACCCAAAAAATCATTCAAAACAACTAATCCTACCCTGTTTTACCCCTTTTTGACTGTATACCCATCAGAAGATCAAAATCCATTTGCTAAAGTATGCAGAACAGATCAGGATTTCAAAATGTCTTCAGTAACCCTTGCCTTGCATTGAAAGTATCTCCATAATCTGGAAGTGACAACTTGTGAAAGTCAGATTTGGAGTGTTGATCATATTTTCCCAAGGCCCTTTTCATACTATTTGCACAAATTGAGGGATATCTTCATCTCCTTCACCATTTGAGGGTTACAAAATAGGTTCTCTTACCTTGGTTGAAAGGCACAACCTAAAACAGTTAGGACAAGATCAAGTCCTATTTGAGTGTTATCCATCTCTCCACAAATCGAGTGCCATAATTAGATCATATCCCATAGACTACAGATTGAAAAAAATGACACACCATGATCCATTTGTCTTCAATAAAGGAATAGGAATATCCTAGAGTGTTATGAAAACAACACTAGCCCCTCCCCTTCCTGGCATTTAGATCCATCAAAGAAGAGGGTCATTTTGTTAGGGATGAATTTGTATTCATCGATATTGTTAATGGATTCATCTACAAATTATTCATGAGGAGATGATATTAGGGAAGGGGGTGCATCAGTGAGCTGGTCTACAATATCTTGGCCCTTAATATATTTCTGTGATATGAACTTGAGGTCAAATTTAGTAATAAACATTAGTCCATCGAGTTATACGGTTTCTATGATATGGTTTAGAGTATATGGTTTTAAGTGGATTAAATATAGTGATGACATAAGTCTTGTGATGAAGAAGATAATGACAAAGCTTGGAAGTGGCAAATTATAAGGAAAAAAATAGTTTTTCAACCTTGGTGTAACGAGTTTCATAATCATGAAGTGTGAAATTGATATAGTATATGACATGTTCACCCTGATTATCATGGTGAGTGAGCATGGCTCCTAGAGTGTGTTCTAAAGTAGATATGTATAGATAAAATGGCTCCCCCTCATGAGGAGGTGTGAGCATAGGTGGTGATAGGAGATATTGTTTAATTTCATCAAAATATTTTTACAGTTAGAATCCCAACAAAAATCTATGTCCTTACGAGAGAAGATGATGAAATGGTTGACAACAATCAGAAATTTGTGATATAAAATGTTGGATGGACTATAGTTTACCTTGAAGGCTACATAAATTGTTTAATATTAGTTGGAGGAGGAATTTTAATTATGGCTTTAACCTTTGTTGGGTCAACTTTAATACCTTGAATAGATATGATGAATCCTAAAAGTTTTCTGGTGAGAACACCAAAAACACATTTTGTAGGATTGAGATGAAGGAAATACTAAATGAGATGAGTAAAGATGGATTCAAGGATATTGAGGTGATCTTTGTGTGATTTTTATTTTCCTAAGAGATCATTGACATAGTCTTTGATTGTTTTGTGGATGAGGTCATGAATTCATATTGATAAGTAGTTACTACATGTTTAAGACCAAATGGCATAATGCAATAGTAGAAAGTTCCCAAGGAGTGATGAAAGAGGTTTTATGTTGATCATTGGTGGTGATAAGAATTTGATTATAACTAGAAAATCCATCCATAAGGGAGAGAATTTCATGGCTAGTTATTAGGTCAACGAGCTGATCTATGTTTGGAAGAGGGAAATCATCTTTAGGAAAAGAAATATTGAGATCCCTAAAGTCTATGTAGATGCGTAATTGCCCAGAGGCTTTAGTTACAAGAATAATATTAGAGACCCATTGTGGATAATCAATAGGTATAATGAAATTATTGAATAAAAGATGTTGTAACTCTTCTTGATAAGGAGAGCTATGCGAGGATGCATCTTACAAAGTTTTTGTTTAACGAGCTTAACATTGGGATATGTGATGATGTATGTATACAAAATTTTAGATCAATTCCAGGCACATCACTATATGACCAAGTGAAGGCCTTATAATAATTTTCTAACAATGATGTAAAGTCATCTATTTATAGTGAATAAAGTGATTGACCAACCTTAACTATATGAGGATCCTGAGGGGTTCCTAAGTTTACATCGATAGTGGATTCATTAAGGAGAGTTGGTGTATCAGATGGTAGGGATTTTTGAAGGAAGTGATCCTCAGCTCCCATATGGGAAAGGATTTCTGGTCATCATGACATTGAAGGATATCTATAGTGGGTAAATCTTCTTCAACCATTTCTAGCTAAATGAGAGATAATGATTTGAAGAAGTGATTGGATTGATAAGTAATTGGTCCTAAGGATATAGTATTGACTAAAAAAAGTTAGTCGGGATGGATACAATGTGATCTATGTCTATGGGATCTTAGGGTTCGTAGGTGATGATGATGGTTAAAGTTCAATAATATATACAGATGTAGTAGGTTTAGATGGGTCTAAATTGGGTTTCTCATAACCTAGCCCATATTTCTCATAATCTTTAAGGGAGAATTAGAAAATCAAATCATGTATTCCTCATTTATAATGGCCAAGACCAAAACCCTTCCATGCACAATGGTGAACATAAATATAACAAAAATGCATTATTTAAGGATTTGAAATCTAATGTGAAGGGCATGACATGGTGTGGATTGATAGAATGGGATGAAGGATGATCCCATCCCCTGTATAAAAGGTTTGTTTTAAGATAAGTGGGACTATAAGAGATAAAATCCCTACGTTAGGCTCATATGTGGGTTTGTTTTGTCAGGGTGACCATAAGTCTTAGGTGAAGGGATGTAGTTGAGCATGAGAAGACAATACTCCCCATCGTAGGGCGTTGTGAAACACCACTAAGGGAGGAATCATCTGGTAGTTTAGATGAAGGGATGGTTGTGCTAGTAGATGCTTCATCAAATGATTCTAATTTTAATTTAGTCTCAAGGATGTTGTTTGGGTGATATGTCATATAACAATCGATGAAGGGATTTGTATATGCAAGGACTATGAATGTTTGACCTTCGTATTCATATTTAAGACAACAATAGAGTGTATAAGGAACACACTGCATAATGCGTGTACTAGGGGCATAATAACAACATGTTGTATTGGAAATATCCTTATAAATGTATAAGAGTTCATGTAAGGTTTTAGCGCTAACTTTAAGTGGTATGATAACAATACCTAATGTGGTTCCGATAGTGTCATAGAAGGATCATAGTAAAACTAGAGTTTCACTAATGATGGAAGGAGATAATTTAAGTTGATTGAAATCAATGGATGATATAATGTCGATAGTTGTACCCCCATCAACCATGACCCTTCTGATGAGGAAATCATTGATTTGAGTGGTGATAAAAGTAGTAATTTATACTCTTCGACCTAAGTGAGGAATATCGGATGGCTCAAATGACATATGTTGATGCTTTAAGGCCCCTATAAATTTTCTGAAAGATGAAGGGTCATATTTTGGTATTGTTCTTGATTAAAGGGCTTCGATCATGGATTTTTATGAGAAGGTGATGTTTGTAGCAGTTCGTAAAGTGAAATTTTGATAGGAGCTTGGTGTAACTATTTAATAACGACCTTTTTGTATTAAGGTAGATGAAGAGGGTGGTGTGGTGAGTATTGAAACCTTGGATTTGGGTGATGGTATTTGATTAAATGCTTTGGGAGCTATGGAGATAGGTACTTTAGGCTTATCAGATGAAGCAAATAACTCAAGAGGTGGAGGTTTATATATGAAAATTTTAGATTTCTTTAGTTCGGATAAATGTGTTGTAGTTACGTGAATGGGTAGTTATGTGCAAAACGTTAACCAGATGGGAATATATTTTAGACATGGGATCTTTAGATTTATATGGATTTGAGGATGATGTTATATATGGTTTGGAATGAAGGAAGTCCGGATTTCGAGTTTCGAGAAATCAAGTGAAAGTCCTTACAATTCTCTATGGATTGACCTTGTGTCCGATGATAATCACAAGAGACGTTGAAGTCATACCAAGAAAGTTTCCATCCTCGAGGGTAAAATAGTTTGGGAGGTGGTAACTTTATAAGTGATTTTCAGAGAAGGTAATCTAGAATAGTTTCATAATGCAACCTAGGTGTAGATGTGGATGGTAACAACGTTTTGGTTATCTTCTCTTCGGGAGGAAGTAAGACTTTGATTGCGGGTTTTGGATTGTTTGTCCCCGAGGAGTCTTAGATGCTATGATGGATGAATGATAAGGGTCCAATATGGAGGCTTGGTAAGTAGGCCTTAATCTTGACATGACATGGTGATTACTAGGAGTGGAAATGAGCTTTCTAGGAGGAGGTGGAAGAAAAGGCCAAGGAACATGGAAACGGTATGATTCAGGGAAGGTATAGTAAGGATTTTAAAAACTTGAACAACACCTTGTTTATGAGGTCCTTTTGTGGTTTGGATGAGCTAGGTGTGGATGTAGAGGTAGGTGTTGATGAAGGAAGAGGATTTGAATGATGTGGTTGATGAGATCTAAATGAGTTATGGATTTTGTAGGTTTCAGATTCGTTGGTGTAGAGATAATTGGTTTTGTAGATGGGGACAAATAAGGTTTGTGGTTGCCTTAGTGAATGTGTTTGTGTCATAATTTTTGAGAGGTATCATAGTTATATTTGTAAATTGAGGCTTAAACATAGGTTTGGTGATGATAGAAGATGTGATTGGTATGGAAGGGGATTCAATGATAACATGTGATAAGGATGGGATAATGGTTTCATTAGTATTATTAATGGATAAGGACTTTAAGGATGTCGATGTAGGTTGGAGTAGATGTTGATGTTGGTTTTGTGAATGTGGATTTAGATTCAACAGGTGTTGATGTGGACTCAAGAATTGGTAACATTTTAGTGATGGTGTGAATAGTACGGTGAACATGAATGAAATTTGTTTGTGGTTGATCTAGTAGATGGTGGATGATAAGGAAAGGGTTGTTTGAATATATCAAGATTTTGATTTGGGGGTGCATTTGGATTTTCTAAGTGAAGTTCACCATTGTCAATCACATATTGAAGGATGTTACGGAACATGTGAAATGTTTCAATGTCATGTCCCTTAACCCTATGGTATTTACAATAATAATTTTCTCAATACTAAGAGGGTTTGGATACCAATGTATTGATAGGTTAGATGGGTGGGAGAGATATCATGTTTGTAGTGACCAACTTTTCAAAGACCACACTATAAGTCTCTCCTTTGGGTGTGTAACTACATTGTTGATGGGAACATTCAATAATGAGCTATTTTTAGGAGCATATTTAACTACTACGAAATTGGTGAATGATTTGGATTTGTCAGATTGGAAGATGATTTAGATGGGAATTCAGTTTGTGGTTTCTTAGGACGAATTTTAACTCGACCGTCTTCTAGAGCTCATAATTCTAACTTATAGGCCATGGTAAAAGCTCCATAAAATGTTTGAAAAGATTGGTTTTGTAGTGTTGTCGAAATGTGTATAGAATATGAGCGACAAAAAAGTTCAATCAGTTTGGTGTGTGGTAATGGGAAGGATAGTTGATTGAATATACCCCTCTAGTGGGAAACAAATTTGGAAATGGACTTGTTTTTAAATTTTTGATAGGATAAAGGTCTTGAATAGTGATTTTATGGGCTATGTTAATGGAGAAGTGTTCGAGAAAAGTTGTGTAGGTTGTGTGAATGAGAATAGGGATACTGAGGGATGCTATTATACCAATCCAAGGTAGGACCAAAAAGAGACATAGGGAAAGTCCTCAACATGAGATCTTGGTCATAGATATTAAATATCAAGTGTGACATAAAGCACATATGTGTTTCTAGGGATATTCCTTGCTATAAAATTTGATAAAATTTGGAAGTTCCCAATGGGGTGGATATGCTTTATATGGCACTGAGGAGTGAATGGGCTCATTATAAATTTTTTCGTAAGAGAGCACATTCTTGGGTCCTGATGAGGTAACTTCAAGATTGGATATGTGGTTCATGAGGGATTGAAGAGGATCAGGTTGTGTTGGTTGCTGTAAGGATGAACTAGGTTGAAATGAGAAATGGCTTGGTTGTGTATATTTCGACGTTTCCAAGGGATGTTTTGTTATACGAAATTTTTGACGAGGAATATTTTTTGATATGTGATGTTTTTCCGAGGGATATTCTATTGATACATGATTTTTGTAGGGATATTTTATTGATACATGATGTTTTGTTGAGGAATATTTTGTTGATATGGGATGTTAGTAGGGATGTTATAAGTAGGTTGGGACACTAATGGTTGTGATAGTTGAATATATTGATAAGGATGTGGGATATATGTGGTGGTAAGAGGTTGTGAATAAGGAGGTGGTTACTAAAATTCTATTGCAAAGGTAATGAAGATGGTCCTTATTACATGATGTTCGAATAGGAATAGATTGTGGTATGGAAATTAATGGCTATGATGGTTGTGGAATATGTTGTGAGACAAGGGGTACAAAGGATTGGACTAAAAAAAGATGAGTGGTGGTGATGACATGAGTATTGATTAAGGTAATGGATGAAGGAATAGACATAGTGATGTTTTAAATGAGAGTGCTAATCGGTTGAGAATGTAGTGGCCAAGATATAACGATGGATGCAGAAATATAACTTGCTCATGATGTCTAAACAACTAAAGATGTGGGAGGGGTAAAGTAGGAAGCACTAGTATTTTTATAGGAGGTGTGGAACCAATAGAAGGCTTGGGTGAAGATGTGGGTTGTTGAGTAGATGTGTCTTGAGAGGAGATCATATGGAGACTAAAAATAGGAATGGAAGACACAACACTAGATGTTTCACATTGACTGATAGGAATGGAAGACTCAAAATTTTATGTTTCAGATTGAACTATAGGTTGATATGAATATATTCATTGGACAACAGGTTTTTGGTTTGAATCAACAAGATGTGCAATAAAAATGAAGGGTCAATGATGTGCGATTGAGATAAAAATGGTTGGAGTTGGACACCCCTAACTATAAGATAAGAGTTAAGGGAAAAAGGTTTGAATCTAACATGTCTTCAAAAATAGGGTCTTCTTTATCAAAGAAAGGAGGTTCAGATGATTCTGATTGAGAATTGGGAGAATATGGTTGTTAGTTTCTTCTCGCTCGGAGTTTATGGAATATTTGACTACAAAATTGGCATGCACAATATAAGATATCTTTGTCATATTTATTCATTATATTGTTCCTCTATTTCATTCTAGACTTGTTGATGTTTAGATAGATGAGTAGATGTGATTGGTTAAGAAAATGGGATTTGATGTTGTAATGGTGTTGATAACGGGATTTTTTTGTAATGGTGTAGACAATGAAGTGGATATTGGGATATGATGTTGTAATGGTGTAGACATGTTTTCTAAAGTTTGATTACGAGATTTTCTTGCCTATTAAGCACCGTAGTAAAACAATACAAAAGCACCTACAACTGAAAAATAACTAAGTGGGTTGATTACAAACAACAAGAAAAAAAAAAAAAAATATATATTTTAGATTATCTTAATTTAATTAAGAAAAGTGAAATGTGAAAAATGGTGACGAGTCATAAGAAATGGTAGTCTATGGATGGTTTTAGGAATGTTTATGACTAGCATCCTCGATATACTGAGCCCAAATATTTGTTTTTATCAAGTATGGGGTTTGGTATTGGGGCTTACCCCCTCACTCCATGGTCCCACAACTATATGGGAGTCAAAGTGCTTAATAATACACACTGCAAATTTTTTTATACTAAGCCGTAACACCGAGTTTGTTTTCCTATTGGGTAATGAAATACCAATAGTTATCACCTAGGAAGAATTATTTAAATGTGTGTTTTATGTTTTGAGTGATTTTTTTGTTTGTGGGGAAAGATAAAGTGAATGCAGTTAATTAACTTTCTTAATTAAAACTATGTTAGTAAGAAGGATGTGATGGTTCACTTTAAGACCCAAAACAAAATTTTATTTTCGATGAGACAAAACAAGCAAATAATGCAATACTAAAAGAAAAGGAAGGCTTTAGGACTCTTTGTGATAAATGCTTCCTTAAAAAAAAATTTGCAATTTTTATAAGAATAAGCAATCTAACAATCAAGCAAGAAAAACCTCCAAAAATAGTAACTTGCAAAACATGTTAGTAGAAACAAAGAAGAAAGGACAAAAAAAATAGAAATTAGAAGGCTTACTATAAAGTAATAAAAAGGACTCATAGGAATCATCGGTGATTACAATAATCATTGGTGATTGCCCAAATCACTAATGATTACAAAACAAAAAACCAGATGTGATAATTATGATATTTTGGATGAATGAAAGACTTTTTCAATTTTTATTTTAAACAGTAAATCTGTAAATATACAAATATGAAGACTTAAACTAAGTAAAGTGGAAAAAACATAAAACATAAACTTGAAGGAAAACTACAAGGTAATAAAAAGTATTGAGAAAAATTATCGGTGATTGATGAATCACTCACTGCGATTCATCCGATCACCGATGATTAACTAAATCGCTAACGATTACTAAGCATAGAAATAGAAAATAAAAAATATGATATTTTTAATGAAATAAAACAATGAAATGAGAGACAAAGGAGTGGTCCCATCGGGCGTGCTATAATGTTCATAAATATTCCTACCTCTTCAAATTGAATTAACAAAGTAAGAAAATAGAAATATACCAAGCATAAGATACGGGGTTTAGTGATACCCATAGAAGTTGATTGAAAATGCTCGATGTTACACTTTGTGTAAAATATGTGTGAAATCTCCTTTCATGTGAAGAAAACCTGCGATCAAATACACTACACAAGATATGATTAATAAGATGGATAAGTGAGCTTCTTGGCAAAGGATGATTCTAGGAATCCAAAGGGCTTCCTTGAAGGATGTCATCTCATTATTTAAACAATCAAGTGGATTGAAATGGATAAACAATACATGATAAATCGATATAAGATATAGATATGATAAATGATAAGATGATACAAATGTTGATAGAAGATAGATAAGAGATAGATCAGAAATAGATTATGATTCGAACTCAATCTCGAAAGGGATGTCCTATTCAGCCTCATATGCAACCCAAACAAGTTCATCTTTGATGAGTATGTAGTCAAATTATTCTCATCGATTACTCTTCTACTTGTTTGATGGAGTTCGTGAGTAAACTAATTTTTTTGTCCAATTCATCTAAAGGAGCGTTATGGATAGCGCACAAAGTCAGATCACGCAAGATATCATATTGTTCCCAAAAGAAAGGATGTCTAATTATCGACAAGGAATGGATGTTGCTGATTTCATGAGAAGGACCACCAATTTCCATCTAAAAGTAATCCATGCTCAAGAATATGTTAGAAGAAAACAATTTAATATGATTGATAAAAGATCTTTGAATGAAAAATTATAAAAATTGTAGGAAGGTAAAGTGATATGAATCACTGGTGATTGGGCCAATCATTGGTGATTATGGTAGTTTTGAATAGTTTAATAAAATCAAGTGTCTCGCTGATTTAAAATTGATATTTGAGATTAATAAAAGCTTAGAAATGATGTGAATAGATAAATTAATGATAAAAATACCTTGAAAATGATATGGGGTGAGAATTAGTCGCTGATATTGATAAAAGATGATGTAGGAAGTTGGTAAAGCCGCAACCTAGATTGATGAGATGCTGATCTCCAAGGACTCTAAAATGGCCTAAGAACACTTGATGAGTGTGAGTAATAATATTGATTTGATAACTTAAGTGACTTGATACTCAATGGTGACCTGCGGGAAAATATTTACTAAGAAGAAAATGTTAGACTCATGAATGCAAGTTGAGGATCCTAGAGAGAGGCTAGAAAATTGGTTTAAATAATCATGGTGATTACCGCATGCATTCTTGACGATTTCAGGTTGTTTGATTTTTCTTTGGAAAAAATGTTGAAAAACTTCCACATCAAGACTATTTGATTTGGATTTCAAGGTGTGAAATTTTTAGGTGGTTGGGGACGTGTTATAATTGTTTTGGAGGGTGACAAAATAGGTTGGATTTTATTTGATTTTATTTATGTTTGGATTTGTCTAATTTAGGTTTATAGATGATTTTGATAGGTGTGTAGATGGTTTTGATTTGTTTATCGAGATAAGGGAGTTATAAATAGGTTAAACATCATATTAAATGGATTTTAGGAAATAGAGTTAGGTTGATTTGGGTGGTTTAGAAAGTGATTAAGTTTATATAAGTGGTTAGGTCTTATTTAGGATGGGGAAAATAGGATTTTATATGTGTAAAAGTGATGTGATATGAAGGTAAAATGTCATGGAATATTATAGTTAGGATAAATGATTTAATAATGTAGTGTGATTAAATGGTGAGTATGAAATATCATTTTTGATTAATTGATTGAATAAATATGAGGGTTCAAATTTTTGGTGTCTACATGGTGGAGGAGATGAAGTATGCTCATGTAATGGAGAAGACTAAATTTTTTTCTAGGTCAAGGAGATGGAGGCCGTGGAGGACACTCAATTGATGGAAACAGAGAAGAAGTATATGGTGCAACAATAAAAATGGTAGAAGGAAGATCTATAACATGTGTAACAATGAGATCTTATTCTAGATCAATGAAATTATAGCATAAGAGTATGAATGATTCACATGTATCATATTGCAAGTGTTATTTTAAAGTAGGAATCAAGATATGAAAAATATGAATTCATCGTGATTGGGTCAATCGCTAGTGATTCTAGTAGTTTTGAATAGATTAATAAAATCAAACTTATGATGATTTAAAATTGATATTTGAGATTAATAAAAGCTTAGAAATTATGTGAATAGATAAATTAATAGATAAAAATACCCGAAAATGATATGGGGGTGAGAATTAGTCGCTGATCTTGATAAAAGATGATACAGAAGCTGGTAAAGCATGCAAATGGACTGATGAGATGCTAATATCCAAGGACTCTAAAATGGTCTCGAGAACTCTTGATGAGTGTGGGTAATAATATAGAATGATAACTTAAGTGACTTGTTACTCGGTGGTTGCAGGAAAATATTTACTAAGAAGAAAATCTTAGACTCGTGAATGCAAGTTGAAGATCCAGAGAGAGGATAGAAAATTGGTTTAGACAATTGTTGGTGATTACCTACATTCACGGCGATTTTAGGTTGTTTGATTTTTATTTGGAATTTTTTTGAAATAAATTCCACATCAAGACTATTTGATTTGGATTTCAAGGTGTGAATGTTTAGGTGGTTGGGGACGTGTTATAATTGTTCGGAGGGTGACAAAATAGATTGGATTTTCTTTGATTTTATTTATGTTTGGATTTGTCTAATTTAGGTTTATAGATGATTTTGATAGGTGTGTAGATGATTTTTATTTGTTTGTCAAGATAAGGGAGTTAGAAATATGTTAAACATAGTATTAAATGGATTTTAGGAAATAGATTTAGGTTGATTTGGGTGGTTTAGAAAATGATTAAGTTTATCTAAGTGGTTAGGTATTATTTAGGATGGGAAAAATAGGATTTTACATGTGTAAAAGTGATGTGATATGAAGGTAAAATGTCATGGAATATTAGACTTAGGATAAATGATTTTAATAATGTAGTGTGATTAAATGGTGGGTATGAAATATTGATGTTTTTGATTAATTGATTGAATACATATGAGAAGTCAAAATTTTCGGTGTCTACGGTGGAGGAGATGAAGGATGCTCATGTAATGGAGAAGAATAAACTTGCTTGCTAGGTCAAGGAGATGGAGGCCATGGAGGAAAATCAATCAATGGAAATGGAGAAGTATATGGTGCACCAATAATAGTGGTAGGAGGAAGATCTATAACATGTGTAACAATGAGATATTATTCTAGATCAATGCCCTTATAGAATAAGAGTGTGAATGATTCACATGTATCATATTGCAAGTGCTATTTTAAAGTAGGAATCAAGCCACAAAAAATATGAATTACTTTTCTAAGTCAATGGGATGAAAGATTAAATGATGCATGCAAGCATTGTAACACAAAATATAATCAAGGATAAGTTTTTCTTTCCTTGATCTAAGCTAGGTAAGTGGTCATGCGTGACTCTAGGGCTATTGTTAAGTATGACGTGATGAAGAAATACCTCTTCCATCTCATAATAGGTACTAATAGATCTGAAAGGTAAATGTGTGTACCATTAGAGAACATTAGCAGAAGATTACGACTTAAAGGATTTAATTAATAATCGATTATTGGAGTAAGAAGCCATAACTTGGCGATAGTGTTTGAGATGTAAATATGGGTTGTCAGTACCATTAAAGCATGAAATGTAGGCATAATTAAATCCTTGGGAATTATGAATTTTGAATCTTCTTTGGAATGCGATTTCCATTTAAATAATTATTATCAATGAAAGGATAATATGCCTTGCTTTCAAGAGTGAGAGATTGGACCTGAGATTGTAATTTATCAACAACATGCCCGAGCGATAAGATATCCTATGATTGAATAGTAGGAGATGTAGATGGTGTATTGAGTGGTTGTATCTTTCCATTATGAGAGATCATAGGAATATCCAAAGAAGTGGAGGATGCCAATGCTATAAGAATAATAGGTGTAGGTGTGGAAGAAGTAATGGGTAGTGAAGAACATGGAATATCGATAGCATCATTAGGAATATCATTGGAAGAATTGTTAGGGGATGAAGTAATTAAAGGAAATGATTCAACATCCATGTTACTAGAAATAATCTCAGAAGAAGATGAAAGTGGAGTAGGGATTCACATTCAACAATATGTAAAGAGGTGGAATTGTTACTTTATGTGCCTCATCAATATCGAGACAAATATTCAGAGATAAGGATTTCATCAAGCATGTCATCAATGTATAATGAAGAAGAGATAGTATGATATGTAGCCTTAGAATCAATAGAAACATTTTTAGAAATGTAGGGGGTATGAGATGTAGTTATACAATTGTGCTTTGACTAGTATTAGAAACAAGATCATTCACATTTACATTGCAATTAGGTTTTTATTTGTAATACCACTATCAAGGTGAAGAAAATAATCATAAATAGCCTCATCCAAAGTTGTAGCAAAAATAAAAGGAGGTGGAGGAGTTCTATTTTTATGGGATAATAAGGATTACAACTAGAAAATATTGTTGGATCCAAAACAATACTAACATTAGAATGGTCAAAGATAGTAGGAACATTGCATTCATTGGAAAAAAGATGTGCTTTAATCTCATATGAGAGAGTAAGATTATGATAGAGAGTTCATATTTAAGCGATAGCCGTTTCATCATAGATAGGGTTTAAAATCATAGGAGGCATAACTTGGGTAGGAGGAGAAGAACTACTCTTAGCCATTAGGGTTTTAGTGGATCCTAAGGAAATGATTTTTAAGCAAGGGGTTCACCAAAATGCTTTAATAAAATATGAATTTTTTTTATTAAAATTTGAAAGCAATGTTTTTTATAAATGACATACAATGAAATATATATGTGATAAGTAATTTATCCAATTTTAATTATGAAAGAAAATTGAAGGAATATGGAACTTACCTTGATTTCTCTTGTCCCGAAGTGTGCCTAGGCTGAAGAATGTGATGAAACAGAAATACAGACCATCGTAATGAATCTTAGAAAAATGCAGAGGAGGTGGAAATTCCTAGACACGGGTGCCTCGGAAAGAACAAGGGTGCCTGTGGGTGCCCAAGACCTCTATAGGGGCATTGAAGTCTATGGAAAATGTTAGAACCTAGTTCCGATACTATCGCTAGGGTTTATTACTTGTTCTCCTTTGGTTTCTTGTATGTTATACTTAGATCGTTGGAGTACCTATAAACTTTCACACAAATATCTTCCTACAAAACCCTCACAAAACACATCAAATCCTAAAAAAGAAATATCCAAAATGAGGGGTTAGACTTTCCTTAACTGTCAACTAGCGAACTTATGACTAAGGGATGCACTACATCTCAGACCTAATGTAGTTCTATGTGCTTATGTGTGCAATAGTGCTCCTAGGAAGCCCTCATGCCAATGACACTAAGATAGTGGATGGTATCTAGATAAAATGCAAATGTGTGGATGGGATAGAATGAATCCCCTTACTATGCAAAGTGTGTATGCGAAATAAATCATCCAAATGTAGTCCCTTGAGATATGTAGATAGATATCCCTTGATAATAATTTCCCACCCTTATTATGGTATGTATGTTGTGTTTATATAGGGATATCTTGCTTGAATTTTGACACTAATGACCCGACATGCTGATTAGTACCTTGGGATATGAGTGGAAAAACTGAAAATATTGACCTCAAGTATCAAAAATAAGATCAAAAATAAAGTGGGCATGGGCACACAAGATGGAAAGGATAGCCTAGGTGCTAGTGTCCAATCATAAGTGCTAGTGTCTAGAGATAAATGATGAAAAATGAGTGGAGAATTACTAAAAGTGATCCTTATGACTTGACAAAAACTAGGTGTATGAGCAACAAGTGTGAATGATAAAATCAATAGAAACCAATAAGACAAGTAGATGGACTAGGGAATGGGTCACCAGTGAATAATTTTCTTACACAAGATCCATACATAAAACAACATACTAGGCGGTATAGTAAATAGTAGTAAGTGTGTGATTTTGTGTCTACAAATATCAAGTTCACATGACCTTGACCTTTAACCATACTTTCATTTTTCTTCACAATTATTTCTTATTATTAAAACACCTAGATTTTGTATTTTAATTTTGCCAAATTCTTGATCCATTTGAATTGGCATGTTCATAACTCTTCATGTATTTAGAATTTGGATTTAGATTCCAAAAAATTGTATGAGATCTGTCTAATTCATGAATTTGGTGAACATACTTTTAAATCAGCCCTAAGATACCACTTTGGTGAGATCTTACTATAAACTTGTATATAACTCAATCTCATGTAGGATTTATCTACAAGCTCTAGATAATATTTTTACATGGATTTATTGCTTGTATTTTGGCTATGAAAATTCTATCTCATCTTCTTAGATATTAGGATTACATAGTCTTCATGCATAGAATTACATGAAACTTTATCCATATAATTTCCCAATTATATCCACTATTTACCTTCCATATTGTCTTCCTTATGGATCTTGGTCTTCATTTTTATTCTCCATTCACTTCACTCTACACTTCTAAGAGCTTGTCTCGGACCTTTAACAGGAATATTAATTATTTAGGTATCAATATATACATAGAATCACATTAATTAATGTTCATAGTTATTACTATAAAATAATTCACACACAAAGTGGGAAATAATGGGGTGTTTTCCAATTGTGCTATGTTGGATAATATATTCTTTGTTCATGTACATTTCATAAATAACCATAAGATAACTTTGCAAATGTACTATGAGATAAAATTTTAGAAATATTAATACTCTACCAAGTCATGATGTAATAGTATAACACCAATTTTTTTAAATATTAATCAATGATGTCATACATGAACACCATAACATCTTGAATGTCATATAAAATGTAAATAACATAGACTACCAAGTCAATTCCATATATGTGTATAATGCCAAAAGGCGTATATTTCCATCTAGGGACATAAAAATGTTATAAGACATATCATAATCAACAAAAATCCTCCCTCTATTTTCCTTTCTCATAGAAGTCTCTCCCTTGGATACCTTACTAATAGATGAATATTAGTGAGACAACTCATGATCCTCCAAGATTTGATTTTGGGTCCTCTTATGCTTAAATATCACACATAGACAGATCATGTCTGAGACATAAATATTGTCAAAAATTTACATACTTGGCATATAATCATGATAATGCAACTATTTACATGTAATTACTTACCACAAGATCATGGTCACACTCAATTTTCCTCTCACACTCAACAGGGTCAATGGTAGGTTATGGATAAAAAAATGATTGTCAAAGTGAGAAATGTGAGGAATCCATGACCTTCCCATGATAATGGAAGGGGTCGAGACCCTACACATATAATTATACAAAATCAAGATTCAAAATTAGCTCATGGAACCATTGATAATAAAATTTTTAAATGCATATAAAAACTTACACCAACTGATTACATAATAGGAATATAATAACTAAAGTTATAAACAAAATATTTTTCACCACGTCATCCCTACTAATCATTTGTAAAGAGCTACCAGTCATCACATGAAACTCCTACTTATATAATACATTCACATAATCTATTTTCATTGTGCACAATGAGTAAAATTATTAAACTAATACCTTTATATTACTAATAAAACTTATACATTATACAAATCATCACACCTTAATGAATTTATTTATAGATAAAATCACAATAATAACACCTATATCTACTCCTATCCATAGATATGGAGTAGTGTCCTTTATCATCATCAACTTTACAACCAAAATATAATTGTTAGTTGAACATATATAGTTTCAAGTACACACATACATACACGGACCATATAAAATTTATAAGAAATAAAAAAGTTCAAAAAAATTCAAAATTACCTCTATGTATGTAAACATCAACATTTAGTAGAAAAATCTAGTTGGGAGTATGATGAGACTATCTAGTGCTACAATATCTTTTTCATGTAAATTAATTATGGCCAAGTTCAAATACATTTTTTTGGAATTTAACATACATATCTTACTAATTTTTTTGTAACATGTAAAAACTAGAAAATACTTGTAAATTTGTAGGTGAGGTGTTCAATACAAATGTATCACTCAAATAGTCATCAAACATAACCACATTATGCAACCTACCAAAAACTACCCTAGAACCAATATGCATGAAACCCTTATCCTCATAAGTCTAGTGCATATGGAACCATAAGATTTGGAATAGTACAATCTCATACTAGTGCTACCTAGAGAAATCCACTCTCTACCTTCACTAGTAATAGTATGAGAAAGATATCTCAAATTCTCAACAAGGGTATCAAACAACTCATTAAGTACATGTAATGAATTAATTTCTATGGCCTCCTTCACTATAATGGGGACCATCTCAGGATAAAGTGGATTTTGGATAAGGACTCTAGTAGGATGATTAGGCACATGACGTGCACTCATTATAACTATATAAATACTTTTCATTATACTTAAAACTCGAGTAATAAAAATGATTTAGAATCTCATTGATGATAAAGTCGCAATCGAGTTTCCTATCCAATTACAAAGGAACTCATTGTTGTTAGAAAGTGGTTGATAAAAATCCATCCACCATTGGCCCCAAAAATTGTTTCTTATCAAATCATAGTGGAATTAGCGGATTGTGAACCATTCACATGCCAAAAAATAGGTGCATTAATTCTAGGATCAAAGGAAATGTAAAAACTAGGTCTTTTGTGATTGTTTTTATCTTTCGTTGGAGTTGCTAACAATTTTTTGGCATATTAAGTCTTATAAGATTATCTATAATATGTTCATCTATCAGTTTGACCTATTACCAAGTCAACCTCACCTACTGAATTTAATGTGTTTTCTAAAGAAGAAAGGTGGGGGTTGCTTAATAGGAATCCTTTATTACCATAATCAACTCCTGAAACTATAGTTTATTCTCCACTATATGTTTCATCGAATCCTCCCGACTACCTTGGGGTCTAGTGTAACTATAAAAGGGTTAAGAGGGTTATGAGGATTTGGAGGGGTTTCCTCTTCAATGTCAATAGTAATGTTTTATTTTTTTCATGTGGAGGGTATTAAGGGGTTGTATAGACAAAAATTTAATGTTTTATAAAAAACAATAATGAAAATATCATAAAATTACCAATTTTTTTGCCAATTGGATAACAAATAGTTTTCTTACCTCTTTTTGGCATGAAATTATCAAATTTAATCCTCAAAAACCTTCCCCATGATATATAAATGATTTTTGGTGCCAAAATGGTATTTTACAAAGCATAAATAGAAGCTTTGGAGAGTAAATTGAGTTATTCGTTGAGAAAAATGAGGAACCCTTTGAATATTTTGTTAATAGTGTGAACTTAGGAACATGTACACGGTTTGGTTTGATAATTACAAAATCAAAATCTAAGGACCACATATGCACTTTTGACCTACAAATTTTTAATATCACATACTTGATGGCATTTAAAGCACATTTTTGGACACTTTTTGGCCTCAATACTACATGCATGCACCCAAATTCAAATATATACTTCTAGGTAGCACTCAACCAACAAAACATGTCCCAATATTTTTTCAACACCCCCATGAAGAGTTCCATTACCTAGATAATTACACAACACCTCAAACCATTAAAAATTCCCTTTTTAGGAAAAAAGCAATAAGTTCACAAAATTCAGATAAAATATCTCCATTGATTCATGATTCATGCTTCAATTGTCTTATATAGGAAGAAGAATAAATTATTAAAAAATAATAACTATTAAGAAAAAAATCACCAAAACATCTCCATTGATTCATGCTTCAATTGTCTTATATGGATTTCTCTTCTTTGAGGATCAATGACCACCATTCACTCGAGACCACTATTAATAATAATACATAGGTAAAATGAAAGAAAAACCAATTTTTAATAAGAATGCACAAGTAAAATAAAATATAACTACTGATTCAAATCCCATTAATATTGATGTATGGGATTAAACTATTTGTAAACCATCTAATTAATCCTCTAAATATTTAGTGCTAAATACTATGAAAGTGGTTGAATCACATGAGAAGAATGCCCCTTACTAAGATAACATAGTAATACAATAACTTACCCTTACATAAATAAACCACTTGGATATAATTCCAAATCCCTTGGTCACTCACATAGTTTATAATATTGTAGGGAACATGATCGACACCATAGACTCTAATATAAGAGAAGGGGGATAATAAGATAAACCAATTGTTCCAATTCACAATTGTAGCTCTTTCTTGGATGATATTTACTTTTTGAAGTTTTTATTAACATTTTGATGATGTGAAATAGGAAGTTTTCATTGATGCACTTAAAATTTTTGTAGCTTGCATCAATCTCTATTAAAATTAACATTGTGTACACATTATATTTTCTAGTAGCCATGGTTCCTTTAATTTCCTATCTTGAAAAGATTTTGTAGCTTGTAATTTTATACACAAAATATGATGCCACATATAAATTAATTACATCCACCACTTCAATAAGGTACATCCATGTATAGAATCATTTATGAATGAGAACCAACCAACAAATTTATTTCCCTCAAGGATGATACAAATTGATACAGAGCACCTAAGTTCCAAGGGAATCCCTGCACAAATTTTGGTGAAGGATGGTTACACGTAAGGTGGGAGAGTGTGTAAGGAAGGGAAGGAAGTATAAAGGAATCAAATGTAAATTACGAGAGGTGCAAAATTTCTTTACATAGTAGTTTTCAATGATGAGCACAATGCTTAGAGGATGAGAGAGTGAAAGTAGTACGCATAAGGTCTTGTAGAGTAGAAAAAATAGGGATGAATAATGTGCAAGTGACACACATAGAATCTTGATAATAGTAGAATTTTTCTTGATTTGATAGACTAGAGGTGCATAGATATTGCTAGGGAGTAATGCATAATGGTAGAGAGTGCACAGAGGAAAAAAAGGATATAAGAAGGATTTCATAATAGAAAAAGTTACATAAGAAGCATGTATATGTTTTGGATAAGGGCCATAAACCCAAAGACAATGCAAGATAAAATATGAAGATGAAACTCAAGAATCTTATTACACAATGTGAGAAGAAGACAAATGCGTGGCGAGATGAGTGTGCAATAGAATGAGTAGTTGGAAAAAGTGAAAAATGATGTTAAAAGGTATTTGATAGAGGATTATGACAAGAATAGAATGGTCAGAATATCCAATGATAATATTTATGTGGGACAAGCACCTATTTCTAGGAGGCACGGTTTATCAAAGTGTTAATGGAGTTCATATTTAAATTTTAATTTAAGTAGGAGAATATGGAAGTGTCTAGAAGAAGATATCCCTCCTAAAGATAAATTCAAATGAGGAGAGAGAAGAGAGAACACACATAGATGAAAGGATGGTCAAGTATACAATTTGGTGGTTGTTGGAAAAGGGGTTGAACCCAGATTTTGGGTGGCCAAGTTTTAGAAATAAGCAAAATAACCAAGAGTTGAGGTTGTTGAATGTGCATGTGAGCACATAGCCTAGTCTAGGATAGGTATTAGGGAGACACAATAGAAGTATGTAATACTCAATTGGTAAGTTGTAATCTCTTAGAGATTATTTGCATGTAGATTCCATTAAGGAAATTGATGAAATAGATGAAACATTAACAATTCTCATCTCATTGTGTGACTCGTAGGTCAGTGAGAAAGGCTCTTTGCTATTAAGTGATATTAAAGAAAGTTACTTTCCTGTGAGTGGAGCTGATAGAATTCAAAATACAAGGAAAATAATGTGAATATATTGTGTTCTCCACTATGAGAAAAGGTGGGTAGAGGGTGCAAGAATATTTAAGAGTGCAACGATTAGAGGAGAGAGATGAGATATCACCAAAAAAAGGTGAAGTGGATTTGAAAATGATGATGATGATGATAGAGGAGATCATGAATAAAATTAAGGGTGTAGGGACTAGGTTAGACAAGGAATACCATCAAAGAGGTATTGAAGCTCAAGGTATAGGTGAAGATGTAGATATGACATGTAATGAATATGCACAAGGAGGCCATGAAGTTCTTAGAGAAGAGTCAGCGATGAGAGAATATGGGACACACATAGAAAGAACCAAAAGTGTGTAAGAGGAGAGAAAACATAGTGGTGAGTCAACTTTGTAACAAGATAGATTGTGTATAGGTTGTAAGAGTGGTGCGTAGGATGAGAGAAAAGGTTTGATAGAGAATCATCTTAGAGAAGAGAGATTGACATGACATATTTAATAGATAATAATATGTATGGAGATAGAGGGAACCATGTAGCTGAATGTCTTAGGGTGTGGAAAGGAGAATGCCAAAGTGCATTAAAAGTAAGTGTGTAAAGAATGTAAAAATGAGAAAGGTCGGGTAAAACAATGTAAGAAGTGCAAAAGAGATGGCTAGGTGTTGAAGACAACAAATGTGGAGTCACAAGAGAATAGGTGAAAAAAATTCCACATAAGGTGTACGACCTAGGGTAAATGTTTCCTAGTATTGGTTGATACTTTGGGAGAAATTATAACCTAGTGGCAAAGGAGATGGTGTAGAAGTTGGGATTGGAACATAAGAGGAATCCTACCCCATACTGAGGATCCCTAGTTGGTGTAAGGCCAAAAGGGCATTATGTTGGAGTAATGCGAGGTGGAGATGAATATAAGGAGATTCACCGATCGAGTGATGTGTGACATCCTATTAATGGATGTCATGTCTTGATAGGAAGATCATGGTAGTATTATAGAGATATTATATATGATGGAAAAAAATATGGTGAAGGTCTGCAAGGATGGGAAGACATTTCGTCTATCCCCATTGAAATAGGAAATTGCAGATCACCAAATTCACATGGTGGTACAAAGAGGAGATGATGTTAGAGAAAGTGTAGAAGAAAAATGAGTTGGTGTGAAGAGAATAACAAATATGGAAAACTCGGGTGTTGAGCTAAGGGTGAAAGGAGAAGATGGATTCACCTAGGAGTGCGTGAAAAATAAAATGTAAGAAGGAAATGTAAGTGAGTGCATTTAAGATTGATAGTAATGTGTGAAGATGTGGCACATGATGAGAAGGAATAAGCTAAGAAGAATATGGTCGGGGAAGACCATGAGCACACAAAAAGAGTGACCTAATGTCATGATTGGAGCCATTGAGAGGAAACGTAAATAAGTGTGTAAAGTCTAAGGAATGGAAAAGGATATTGTATAGCTAAATGTAGAGGAGGACATAGTAGGAAAAGTCTTAGAAAATGGACTAGAGAGTAAAACAAGTCACGTGAGAAGAATAAATCCAAATAGAGGAGTTGAGGATCGTGAAGACAAGGAAACACACAACAATAGGAATTCCATTTCTAAGGAGGAAGAAATAAGAGGAGAAGAAGTTTCCATGGAGGTAACCAAAGAAGAGTATCCCAAAAATATGTTGCTAGAGTGTACATGAAAAGAGCATACTAGAGGGGAAAGAGGCTGTAGAAGGTATCAAGGAAGTGGAGCATGTATAAGATCACATGAAGGAATACGAGTGTAACCAAAATAAGGAATTACATGAAGGAAGATAAGTTACCACAAAGGAAACCAAGGATGAGTGCTCTAAGGAGGAGACCACAAGAGTGTGTAGTAAAAGAGATGTACATGATAAAGGACATACCAAAATGGAAGGGTGTGGTAATGGTGCATGTATGCACCCAAAAATTATATGGTGAAACATTGAAACATGACACATCTCCAATGATGAGAAAACTCCTTCCAAGATAAAAATGAGATCTAGATCCTTCCCTCTCTTCCTTACATCCCCTTTTGACTCAACTCAAAATTTCACTCCAAGTTACTGAATTTATTTTCCTCGTAGACTCATTTTTTATCATTTTTCCTTGTATTTCAATGGTGGTTATGCAATTTACCTTATTTCCAGAGTGGAAGCTATGCAACCACCCCTTTGGCAACATGGGACGGTTTTCACTATCTGAAGTAAAATTAAAACACGTGTTTTGATTTCGAATTGATTTTCTCTCACATTTCTTGGTCAAATTGGCTAAAAATAGGCTTGTTGGATTAGTCTTGAGTTCCTCTTCCCTTCTTTCTAAATATAGTATGTTGAATTCTTCTCCTCAAGATGAGTCATTGTTTCTTGATCAACATGTGTTCTTGACATCTTCTCCTCTAACAACTTATAAAAATGACACTTTTATTCGTATCATGTGTTGGGAATTTTGTATTTTTGAAGTGTTATGATTCCAAATTTTTGGAGAGGATCTCATATAGATAACGAGTTCTATAATTTATTTCCCTAATGCTCATATTCCAACTACCTTCGCTGCATAAATCTAACTATATTATTTCTTTATTTTATATTGATATTATTTTCCTTGCCCATCTAGATCAATTGGATCTCATACATTGGAAATATCCTAAACTTAAGTAGACACTAGGTGCATCATCAACATCATTGGGATAATCTTTCAGAGTACTATAGTGACTGAGTTGGAGGTGTATTTTATATATTTTAATCTTTAACCATATGCATTGATTATTAGAATTAAAAGATGTTGTTTATTGAGTTGTTAGAAGTGGAAGATTCCATCACTTCCCATATGCACTTTCATTTTAGTAATGCTTTCAAAATATGTATTACATAAAAATTATTCCCTTGAAAAATTATTCCTGACTTATCCTTATGGATCTTCTCAGAAATTGGTTGGAGGAAGAAGTGAAAAAATCTCTGCATTTCTTTTATTATTCATTTCTTTCAATTAGTTTAGAGGTAATTTTTTCAGGGAAGGTTTATTTGGAAAAGAGGAAATTGATTCTGAGAAGCTTTTCCTTTCTAGAAAACTTGAGGTAGAAGATCTGTCAGAGGAAGTTATATTTTATTTAATAACATTTTGAGTACTTCCTCTTTAGAGTAGTATTGTAAAACAACCCTGCAATAGAAGAATAACCACATCTAGCTATTATTTGTTTTAGCTTCATTTTAATTTTCTTATTTTTATTTTAATTAGAAGAAGCAATATATTTAGTTTAAATTATTTCCCCATGTCTCAGAAATCAGTAGATTTAATTTCTTTTAAATATTCCAAAAACACAAAAAACAATAATTAATTAGTTTATTTTAATTCTTTTCCTTTGAAAATATTGATGAAATATAAAAAAAAATTATATTAGATAGATGCACTTGTTTTATTTAATTAATGGTAAAAATATCTAGTTAATTAAAAGGGTAAATTAATTTGTCTTTTATTTAAACTAGATTTGTTTTTCTTATTTATTTAAAATTAGAGCTCAAAGTAGTTTAGGAAATCAAACCAAAGCCACAAAATTAGTAGTTAGAGGCCCACCTTACCGGATCATAGTCCTAGACCAATCTTTGGATAGTTTTACAAATTTCATCATCCTTGCTCATGAGTTAAAACTCCCACATGACCATTCCCGGTTTGGCCCAATCTTGTAGGAGGATATTTGAGCTAATCATTCACCTACTAAGCATTGATTGATACCAAGGAGACATATATTTAGGATTATGAGTGTTATTTTTCTGATCTACTCCTTTTCCCCCACATATTGTTAGCCAACTTGATGCATTAAATAAACAACTAACCATAGCTGAGAAATTTTGGGCTAACCAAGCAAACCAAGAAAACCAAGCTAGACATCCCAATCCTTAGTTTTCTCTTTTCATCCTTTATTCACGTTCTCACATGACCCTCTTTGGAGAGGAATATTTAGATATGAATGAAAAATTACAAGATTCTATCAACGAGGTTGAAGCATATTTAGTCTAATGGACATAGATTAGGAGTTACACACAACAATCATCCTTGATTGTAGTATCTCACCTAGATAGTGTTATCACCAAAAACAACACCCTTTGATTTGATCATAAATTAGTGAATGAGAAACCAATGTTTTTGGTAACATGGGATTTTATCTAAGTGTGGGACCTTGCTACTAAGACAAACCTCCATAGAAGGCCAGATTCCTCTACCTAATCTAATGCTAAACTACTCCTAGAAAGGAAATTCTATTATCTACTTCTATCCTAAGCTTCCAAGGGACCAGAGAGAGAGATATTGCATGAAAATGGAAATCCTAAACTATAGAGGTGATTGCACCAAGAAAAAGGGATGGAAAAAATTTAGGTGAAAAAATGAGATGAAGAATGGGAAAGAGAGAGGTCAGACATAAGTGACACAATCCCTAACTACATTTATCAACATCATTTCCATGGAGCACAACAAATCTAAATCCTAAAAGAAGAACAAAGTATACACAATGCATCTACAATTGTAATGGAAGGCAAGAAACACAATGTAATACAAGATAGGGTAGAAAGAGACAAAAAACATGGATTTATTGCTTAATTATATGAAGAACAAAGTATACACAATACATCTACAATTGTAATGGAAGGCAAGAAACACAATGTAATAAAAGATAGGGCAGAAAGAGATTAAAAACATGGATTTATTTCTTAATTGGATGAACAATTCATTATAATTACAAAATAAAGGAAAATATATTCTCCTATAATACCCATATCAGATGTATGCTACTCAGAAAAAGGCTACAAAACAAAATTTACAGAGTTCCTTCTCTTTTCCAAAAAATTCCCCCAAATGTGCCTAAGCACTTACATTTATCAATTTCAGAGAGAGGAGAGAGGGAATTCATAGAGAACGTTTTTAATGGTCCTAACCATCCAAAAGATCAAAATTATTTCTCTGCATATGATGATTGACATTTGGTTGGCTTTGATATGTTAACAGAAGCTTAGAGCCCAAGAAAACATGTTGCTTTTATGATTAAATGATCCCACCTGTAATTATACATAGCCCAAACCATTTTTCTCTCTTTTTCACCCATTTAGACCCACCAAAATCTAATTCTCATGATACAAAATCAAATTTCTTGAGGAGAGCTTTGAATGAGACCAATTTTGTGCAATTTGGAGCAGGGGATTGAAAGATATCATCATTTAAATATTTTACATGCCGGGATGCACATGAATTTGACATGTGGCGGCCTTTGATTTGCTTGGGGATTGCCCTTTTCTCACATTCAAATTTATTTGTACTTTTCCATGTGTCCATCTCTCATTGGGTTGGAAATTAGGATTTTACTTCCCTATCTTCCTTTATTTTCTTTTGATTTTGCTTTGGCTTTAAAAAGATGCGCCGTATTAAAAATACAAACCAATAAGTCCTTGCCACATTGCTTCACTTGAGGAATGTCCTTAGTTTCTCTTTTACCCCTTTTGAAATGTGAACCATTGAGATCTTTCCATGTTCCTTTGGGGATTGTGAAGCATGGACCAATGAGAGGGCTCCACTCTTCTTCACACTTACATACATTGTTAGAGTTCTTAGAAATGCGAGCCAATGAGAAACAACCATGTCTCTTTAAAATTCACCCCTCAAATGACCATTGTGAATTACATGTTAATGAGAAAGCTACATGCTCCTTGTCTATTAGACTCTTCTTTGAAATATTTTTGAAAACTACAAAATGCAAGGCAATGATGGATCCATGTTGCCCCCATGTCGGGACATGTCGTCTGTCTTCTTTGTGCTTGGATCTGATTGGATGGGCCTTTGCATTTGTTAGATTGTGAAACTAGAGAAAATACGGTGGCTCCATGTAGCTCTTCACATTTGCAATTTTTAAGTCCGGAGGACTTAGAAAATTTTTGTATTTGAAGTTAGCCTCCACCTATCCCTTTGACCCCGTATGACTTTGAGACGTGGCGAAATATGAACTATTATTAAATTTGGGGACTTGGAGTTTGGATGAGAAAATCACCTAAGGAATTATGAAATGAATCCACATGTTGTCTTCTAATGCCTTTGATCTATGCCATATTACCTCTTTCTTTCTTTTGTATCACAACTTTAATCCTTTCCACACAACACTAGCACTTTTATCCTTTGTTCCATGGATTTCCAATTTTCTCGTCTGTGGATTTTCAATAAGAACACACCAATGTATTAGGAATTAATCTCCCACGTGTTTTGAATTCCAATGATCAAAGTATTAGGAAAGATAATTTGAAGGCTGTTTTACCATATGAGACTTTTAAAAATGGCTAAGTCCATTTTTAAAGCTTGTTAGAGGCAAAAATAACTGGGGGAATTTTTGGATAACACATAGATTAGATGAGCCTTTACCATCCTAGATGAGAAAGTTTCCTTCTTACATGTTGATTGACTAGGATCAAATCAGCCATGAAATATCAGTCCATTATCATCCCCACCTATTTCACATCTATCATTTATACCTATCTCATATCCATCTCATCTTCCACATTTCAGCTATCTAGGAACTACCTTGAGAAGTTGAGTGCATAGGGAATCCGTGTCATTTTTATTATGTATAAAATTTGGTGAACCCGACGTGAGGGACTAGTTTCTTATTGTTTCCATTTTTGTATCTTTTCTATTATTCCATAGTCTTCCTCTCCCATTATTATGTAGGTGTTTATACACCCCCGAATATGTCGGTGTAGACACCAAAATTGGGTCACACTCCTCGCGGTCACTCGTTAAATAACCAACTCGAACACACTCATCTTACCACGGCCCCTTACACACCACACTAATACTAATTTAATTAAATTTATCCATGTCCTCACAATATTTATTATTTAACTATCCTAATTTGGATAATTCACACACCACCACCTCACCTATCCACCTCACCCTAATTCTATTCTTAGTATGTTTTCATAACTAACTAAGACCTAACTAAATCCTAAAAATCAAGGCCTACATCCCCTCTAACCACATACCACATAAAAAATGATAACTCTCACTGTTTCCCAGAGGAATAGAAAGATATGGTAAAAATCATTGCCATGATCTTCCATTTTTAACAAACCCAGGAAATTCCACCCTAACCGACACCGATTACCCCTTAATTAATGCCGATCAACCCAAAACCATTGTCAGTCACCTTTTATTCCCCTTTGGTAACCTTATTTCGAGGTTGGCACATTTCTGAGAGAAAGAGAGAGTAATCACATCTGCATGCAATCAGAGTGAGCATCCGTTCACACCTAGACATCCACAACCATCCAAGCCAAGAGCTAATTCAGCCAAGCAAGGAGAAAATCCCAAGAAACTCAAGCAAGAGTCTCCTATCAACCGGTGGCCCTTCACAGAAGAAATCTCTCACCACCATCTCCACTCTTCATCCACATTCTACTAGTAGAAAATTCCAACTCGTTCCTCCTAGCCAAAAGGAAGCTCTCACGGTCAGTGTGGATTAAGAAGTCATACATGCACAAAAACCTTCAACCACCTTCAACAGTATTCCTTATAGCATTTTTACCCTTATATGTTTCGTCACATTACAAGAAAAGTGATAAGAATTAGGCGAAACATTTTGGCATGCTCGGTGGGACCCATTTGGGGTCCCTTGCATTTATTCATTCCTAGGTGAAATTTGCATGTTTTTTTCCCTTTGAAAGGTTCTCACATTAAATTTATCCCCTTGAATCTTATCTTCTTTCTATTGTCTTAAAGAAATCATGTTTTGGTGCTATAAAAAAACTCTTCTTCTCTTTCATTTGTACTGCATTAGTGAAAGATCATATTCTCTCCTATTCATCTTTTGTGTCATCGAATTTAATATTTCAATTTGGGCTTAAAATTAACAACATTTCATTCTTGTATGCTGCATTAGTGCACATTAAATGAGGGAAACCTATACGCTGGAAGTCATGCCCAACTGATGGTTGACAAAAGAATCATAGAAAGCACATTCTCTCTCTCTCTCTCGAGTCTTACCAAACTGCACAAATTCAAATTAACACATATTTCTTAAAAACATATTACTTGAGAACATTTGTTAGTGATCACACGGTCCAATTGGTAGGTACTCCCCAGCTCGTTCCTTCTGTTGAGTCATTATCATAGGAGATGGCCCGCCCCACCATAACATACCTAAAACCTCTCCTTTTAGATATCCTTCTTCGTAGGATGCCTTCCCAACCAAAAATTATGTTCTAAATACACACAGTCAGTCCTTAATAGCGTAAGTTGAACAAACATAATAGAAAAAGAACTTTTAGGATTGTATTTTTCTTAGTGTTTCTGTTTGGCTTGTGTTTTGAGGTGAGAGGACACGTTCTTCATCTTTTTATTTCTCCTTGCATGCTCCTCATCATAGTTGGTGTATTCCAACTTCATCTAAGTGTGCCTAGACCCCATTTTTATCATTCTCAGAGTTCTAGGTTTGATTCCACACTTGATTTTAAATCACAACCACATTTTTCTTCATCTCTATTTCAATTTCATAATAACCGATGTCGGTCCAGTGACCATCGTCGGTTACCCTCTGACTGTCACCGGTTTTATCTAACCGGCATCGGTTTACTGTTCTTTTGGTTAACCTGCCCAGAAGGACACATGTTGCATCTTCTTTACTATTCAGAGTCTCTGTAACTCTCAGTATCTTATCTGTTATGATAAAATCCATCCTACAACTTATCTACCTAGTAGATTATCAGTCTTTTTCCTTGTTTGGAAAACTATTCTTTTTTCACAGTGACCGACCGCGGTTACCTCGACCGACATTGGTTTACCCTAACTGACATTGGTTAGCCTGTGTAGTTTTCAGCTGATATTTTTACCCAATCCACCTACCACTTCCTATTTTCCTATTTTTTGTTGTATTTCTATGTCATTTATAGAAAGCAGTCCTACCAAATTAGCACTTGTTCACATGGTGCTGACTCATAGCTAAGAAAATGCCCTCATATTCCACGCTAGTTGTCAACCACTCCCACCTAGTCCTTCACCACCTTCCATTCTATCACCCATGGATCCTACCTAACCTATCACTATCGCCATAGGTGACAAGGAGTTCACATGACTTCGATTAGAACCCTGCCGCCTTATAGTTCTATCTTTCCCACTCATCCACTCGAGATGCCTTAGGTTAGTTGATATATGGCATGCCCATATTTATCCCCCGACACTTGTTCCTACTTCCTGCGTCGGCCCCCTTATAGCCCCGCACTACCTGCACCTACCTTACCCCCAGTCATTTTGCAGCTAGGCCCTATACCTGCTATGACCACCACATCTGCCACATCTATTACACCCGCAACATCCACTATACCTTTGTCAACCACCTAGAACATAACCTCATCCGTGCCTATTGTCTCACATATACCCATAATAACACAACCACCCCCGGTGTCAATGACCCCTACCCCATTTCAAAATATTGTCCTTTTTATTCTGCAATCCTTAGCCCCCATCACTACTAGGGTTACCTCAACCCTTCCACCTCCATATACGTACTATCATCAGCCTCCAATTTCATCTATCATTCATTGCAGTACGTGCCCCTATCTCACTCCCTCATTCTCAACCGACCTATTTTGGCGTCACCATATATACCGGAATTCCACCTCCATCATATGTCCAACACCAACCCTCTTATGCTATAGGAGGTACCCATCCATCACCACCTACCAATGACCTCATCAAGTTAATGGTGGACAAGATGCAGACACTTGAGGCATTGGTTTCCATCTCACGCAACTCTCTAACCTACGATGAAATTTGTAATGAGCCCATATGCCCATCCATTCCTATTCGTCCATATCCTATACATTGGGAGATTCCTAAATTTAACTGCTTCAACAGTAAAGAGGACCCGCAACAACATTTGCGGTCTTTCAAACATGTGTGTTATCTCGATTGCTCATGATGACGCTTTGCTTCGAGTACCTTTCCCATGTCTCCGATGAGGCCCGCATTAGACTAGTATAGTAGATTACCTAAACATTCTATCTATTCATTTAATCGGGTAGCCTAAACATTCTTGGATCACTTATCCATCAACATTGTTAAGAAGGTTACCATGATGACCTCTACTCTATGTGTCAATATGACGATGAGTCTATCATGATTTTGTCACTACGACGTAGCCTGATCAATCAACTCACATTCCAATTACCACAAACCGAACTCATAGATCTCTTCACATGGGCTTGTGCTAGACATATTTTTCCAACCCTACAGGTGTATACTTTCGAACCTTCGATGAGGAATTCACCATGGCACAAAAACTAGAGATTCGGGCCATCGAAGAAAAGAAAATCCAACTACGAAATAAGAATGTGACATTTAAGTCAAATGATACCTCTTCTTCTTCGAAACAACAAAATAATTATTCAAAAGACAAGGGAACCACTAATGCGGTGGTACTCAAGGCCGGCCTAGCTCATCCATCAAACCAGGCTAAGCCCTTATCTAATCTTTCCCTATCCATACTTTTCAATTCAAACAAGAACAACAGAAATACACCCCAATTAGGGAGCCTTATTCTTCTATTTTAGAAAATCTCATTAAAGCTGGGGCCATCACCCTTCCTCCTATAAAACCACACACTTGGTTTTGATTTTGTTAAAGCCCACACCGCATGGTACAAAGAGAGTTACTACTGTAACTATCATCAGGTAAAAGGTCATAATGACGGTAATTACATCACTTTCAAGAACATTATCTAGGAAATGCTCGAGAATGGTAAGTTAGTCTTGGATAATCTGAAAGCACATGCCAACAAAAACCTACACATTTTCAAGAAACCATTTCCTAATCATGCACCTTCTACTGACAAAACTGGGGAGACCTCAACTAATGATAGCAATACCCGCGAGGTCCATGCTATTTTCAGTAATGCACCAGTTGCTTCCCAATTTCCTCATATTCCTTCCATAGAGGAAATCTTAGCCCAAAGTCCTCCACCTACACATGAACCCACTTCACCTATTCCTCCACCCACAGAGGAACACCCTTCATCTCCTCCCTCACTTGTGAAGGAGCCTTCTATTAACATCGATACCACTTCACCTTTGGCTTCTCCACCTAGATAGCCATCACTAGCAGTACCTCTCTGACCCATGGGAGACACTTGTTCATCTCCTCCACCCACAGAGGAGCACCCATAATCTCCTCCACCTATCAAAGATCTAGTAGAAATTCCGTTACCTCTAGGTGACCATTCTCCATCAACTACCCAAGATCTTGCTGACATACTTTTGGCCCTCTTACCCACAGAGGTTGAAGCTAGTGATTTCCCTATTTCTAAAACACATTTTGTTAGAATCACCATTGGATCAACATTGACCTCACCCACAGTAGTGTCGTTCTCATGCTTAGCTGATTTCCTGGATTATGTTGATAGAGCCTTACTTTGGGGGTGTCTTCTACTTCCTGTCTCAACACAAATGCAAATGTCACTCGCTAACACCTCCACTATCTATCCAAAAGTGTTTTGGCCAACCAAACTAAACACAACCACAATTATCGTAAATTCCCCCATGACACCACTCATGGCTCAAATCACATCTCTACCCATAACCCAACATGCATTTACATCCAATCCCCCACCTACATCATCTTCCTTGCCTAAACCTATTACTACTTTAGGGGTCATACCAATGGCTAGCCTTACTCATCCACCCATCAAATTAGATCTAGCCACGTCTTCCAAAACTAATACCAAATTTAACCCAACCACTAAACAGAACAACCAATCTCCTTGATCTCATACCCTAACCTCGCCAATCACACCTTTATCACCTTCACCCCTTCCGTCCATCTTAGGACCTCACCCCTCGACCAAGCTAAGAAACCCGCATCCACTCGGAAACCAAGGATGTAACAACCCATTTACCCATCACAAACCCCTAATATACCCAAGCACCCGACACAACCTCCACCCACACCTGTAACATTTTTACCACCCATACCTCCAATACCATCAATAACTTCTTCACTACCCATAACACTTGTCTTCCATTTCCCTCACACCTCCTACCCAACCTATGCCATATACCTCAATAACACCTTGGTTACCCCTATGGGTAACCCACCATCTTTCATCATCTACTTTTACCTCTACATCTCGTGCGCCCATATCACCTTTACCCAAGAAGGTGCAACCTAAAGGAAAAAATCTTCTACTCTCTAATAAGGTAGTTAAACCAACCACACACTATATTGCCAATTCATCTACCATGCCCCTACCAAAGCGGGAGAACGACCAACACCTAATACAATAGCCCAACCCACCCCCTCTTGCAAAGACTCTTTCTATATAGTAAGTTGCACCTACACCCAAACCCACATATACCTCCAATTGTGATCCACTAGTGGGATTCTATGCCAAAATATTAACCAATCTCCTTGAAAATTCCATCATCACATTATTCCCTCTTAGACCTTACGACCCACTCAAACCCAAACCAAAAGGGTTTGACAAAACCAAAATTTGCACCTACCATCATGTGCTAGGACATGATGTAGAGAACTGTAAAGCTTTGAAAGCCACTCTTGTCTAGTTGTGTCCTCCTGAAGAAAACTTTGACGATGATGATCTTCTTGATGAGGACCCCATTTTGCTAGCACCAATTTCCATAGTTCTTCCCTCACTGCCTACTCAACGACCAAAATATCCACCCCCACAACTCTTAGATCCATCCCCGAGATTCAAAATTAACATGGTTCGTATCAGAGAACTTGCCAAACCTCCACCCAAATGTCGGTGTGCCCAACTCATTTCACAAGGTTCCTTCCCACCTCTTGGCTTCTTCCCTTCCTGTCATTACACCTTTCATGGCTCGATACTTCATCTACCTCCTTGCCTCAAATAAACATGATCCACATTGCTACATGCACTCAGAAGGAAAAATTCAAGGAAAGGGCAACCGACCCACCAACCAACCCTATACCCAACATACCATCTGCACCCACACCTAAAGTCACTATCTGTGGCCCCACATATCCTATTTCTAATGGGGTTACACATCACGCGATGCTCAAATAATTACACCAATCCTCCCTCAAAATTTCCTATATGACCTCATCCAAACCTCTGAATCCCATCGCCAAGCTCTCATGGAGGTTCTTTAGTCTATTGAGGTTTTACCCAATGACCCTACACCCGTAGCCTCCATTATTACACCTCATCATGTAGACTCTCTTAATGAGGGTCGTCAATCCTCACCATTAAAAATATCAATCTAGGTTGGTGTCCAAAGGTTGTATGCATTAAGAGAAGAATATCTTGGAAAAAAAATCCTTTAAACACAATCCAAACTTGCATAAAATAAATCACACATGTAGAAATTTAAAAGGCACACTTGCATAAATGTAAACACACTTACATAAAGGAAATCACACTTGCAGGAATATAAAGGCATGCTTACATAAAGGAAATCACACTTGCATAAATAAATGTTGCATGAAAGAAATGAAACTTGCATAAATGAAATTGCTGAATTAAAAATAAACATAATTGAACGAAACACCTGCAAGTTTACAACAGACTAAATTTTCACAATACAAAGATAAAAACAATACAACAGAATGAATTAAAGACAAATGAATAAACATAAACATAAAAACACATATCCATCTTCCTTGGAATGAGTGGCCAGCTCATTCCTTGGAAGAGGATTTAAATCATACTTCTGAGATCTCAAAACTACAGAATATTTGAGAGGAAAGAATATATCTTTTTTTTTTGGAGAAAAGCATTACATATCTAAGTGTGGAAGGTTACATTTATAATTTATGCATCCAACCAACAACTTATTTTAGGAAATAAAATATGATCTTATCTTTATTAAAATCCTAACAACTAAGATCTCCATCTCCACAAAATATGGAGAAAGATATATTATTGAAGTCAAATCTTATCTTGCTTATTTTACGAAGATTTGCTCTCAAATCTTCTCCTTACTTTTTTGGTAACAAGGATCATAATGATTTTATTCCTCTACATTATTAGAAGGAGGATTTTCCTCAAAATATGATTTTGACCAAAAAAATTTCTTGGATTTTCCATTTGAATTTGTTGTTTTTATTGTGGAACTATTGACGCTTGTCAAATACCTCTCATTTTTCCTATTTATAGAACTTTTAGTCGGAATGTAGTTCACTAAAAGTTATATTTATATTGATTGGTAAAACCTGTAACAAATCTGAATGAGGTTTTTGTTAAACACATTTATATGAACAAAAAAATCTCTCAAATTTTCTATTTGAATTTTCTATTTCTGTTTATGGAACTTTTAGTGCTCATATGATACACGTTTCCTCATGATTGTAGCTCACTAAAAGTTAGATCTCTCTTTATTGGTAAAACCTATAGCAAATATGAATGAGGTTTTTGTTAAAAACATTTCTATGAACAAAAAATCTCTCATATTTCCCATTGGAATATCTGAGTTTTCACAATCCCTCAAAAACTGTCATTCCATTGATGCAAGTTCCAAAACTAAAGTTGTCATTCCTTTTATGCAAGTTCGGAACTAAATCTGTAAGTTCTAGAACTAAATCTAATTTTTCCATGAATTAAAAGTTCTAGAACTAAATTTCATTCAATTGATACAAATTCTGGAACTAAATCTATGAGTTCCGGAACTAAACCTGCAAGTTCCGGAACTAACTCTGTGAGTTCGGAACTAACTCTGTGAGTTTGGAACTAACTAACTCGTGAGTTCCGTAGCTAACTTAAAACAACTATAACTTTTGCATGCGACCTCGGATTGAGATGATTTTTTTTGAACTTGCATAATTTTTTGAGAGGAATCTGAATATGAAATTAGATATTATTTTAAATGTATTATTCATGATCAATTATAATTTTTCCAATACTAGCATTATCTTTCCTTTATAGCCTGCATACACAAGACTTTGCATCTTTCCCAAATAATCAATAGGATTAGTCAACAAAATAGATAACAAAATATTTATAAAGAATGAATAAGATATATATCCTATATTCTATTTTAAGCAAACTATAAGTTCCTAGATTACATTTAAATCCACTTTCAAAGGTAACTTGGAAGGACAAAATAATGGTAATTTATGGCCAATTTATGGCCTCATCATTGCCCCACACTTAATCTTATGCATGTCCTCATGCATTACATTATTATCTCCTCTTCTTAGATTATTCTCTGTATTGAGGACATGTTCTTGTGGATCTCCTTTTATTGCTTTTGATTTCTTTCTTTTACAATAGGTTCTTGTGTGGATCTCCTTATGTTGCTTTTGATATTCTTTCTTTTACAACAAGTTCTTGTGTGGATCTCCTTCTGCTACTTTTGATTTCTTTTCTTTTAAAAAAGTTCTTGTGTGGATATTTTTATACTGCTTTTGATTTCCTTCTTCTACAAATGGTTCTTGTGTGGATCTCTTCTCTGTTGCTTTTGATATTCTTTCTTTTACAATAGGTTCTTGTGTGGATCTCCTTTTGTTGTTTTTGATCTCTTTTATTTTACAACAGGTTCTTGTGTGGATCTCCTTCTATTGTGTCTCATATTTAAAATCAAAATGCATAGCTCATGTTTCTCCTTCTCTCCCACACCTAAACTCATGCATGTGCATGTTGTTTATTTATGGCTACCCATAAATTAGACTCAAAAAGTTTGATTGCAAAGAGGTGCTCATATTTTTCATATAAGTAGGGGAGATATGAATTTTATCTTGCCTTCCTTGGAAATCTTTAAAAGTGGATCTAGATGTAGTAAAAACTTACAAGAAAGCTTAAAAATAAAATAATAGAACAAAATAACTTGATCATACCTCTAGTTGTCTTTGTCATCCTATTGTTAACATGGTCAAATAGTGCTGAGAAGAAAGCCACCAAGTAACTGTTGATTTCCTTTGAAGAAGAGCCACCTCCTTTTGCCTTTGATTGGCTAGTAAGCTGGTTTTCCAATCAAAGTTTTTTTTTTTTTCCTTTGACTGGCCAACAAGCTGGTTTTCTAATCAAAGATTTTTATTTTTTTTCCTTTGATTGGCAAAAGCTGGTTTTCCAATCAAAGCTTTTGATTTTGATTTTGATTTTGATTTTGATTTTTATTTTCTTTTATTTTATTTTATTTGCTGAAATGGTAGCATGAGAAGGATAAAAGAAAAATTTGATCCATCATCGACTATATTCATCAAAGTACAACTTGTGTAAAATAGGAAGCAATGTCGATATCTCATAAAAACCTTTTTACATACTTGGTAACTCCAAGAAGATTCCAAAATTTTGTAGATAATTTTTAGGTCTTCAAAGACCATCTTGAATTATGCAATATAATAAACACCATAGTAATCCTCAAATCCCGAATTAATGATCTCAAGAGATGGAGAGTTGTTAAAAGAGAAAGTGAAGGTATCCGTGGGTCCCTCCAAAATCTGCATGCTCCTTGGTTGATATTGTTGGTGCTCCAAAATCTGGCATGTTGATATCAAGAACAAATCTAGAAATTCCGATAGATCTAGTCCTTAGATGTTAGTACGCAAAAAGTTATTTCCTTGATATTCAACATAATTGCTTCTTAATGCTATATGAGCATATATAAAAATAAAGAAATTGAAAGACAAAAACAAATTTTTCTAATGGATATGGTTCAAGGATTGAATTTTATTATGGGATGAAAAATAATTTGGATGGGTGGATTTATGAGTGGGTTTTTATTTTGGCTCTAATGAAATCCCTGAATATGGATGGAGTTAATTAGAAATGCTACCAATTCATTATTACAAACTGGATAAGCCAATTTTTGACTAAGGTTATGTGTAATAAGATCACTGAGTTGTTAGTTGATACAAGGGGAAATGGTGGTGGTTATCAAGAATGACATATGATATTTCATCAACTGGATCTACTTCTAGATTCAATATCATATTCTACCATTTTTAGATCTGAATTCTTTGTTCATACCATTATACCTTCTTGATCAAACATCACAGTCATTTTTCTTATACACAGAGTTAGTTTGTGGGGAGATATTTACAATTTAATATTCCTAATTACTAGAAATAAAATTTTAATCTACTTGCAGAGAAATAAAATTCTAAAGAAAATACTTACCAAATTCTTCCTATCACAAAATTGCTAAAAGGTATTCTACTGTCACTAGAATATTCTTTTAGAGAACTCGAATCTCCTAATAACACCGTGTCCCGGAAACGGCGCCAAAATGATGAGGTTCGTCAATCCTCGCCATTAAAAATGTCAATCTAGGTTGGTGTCTAAAGGTTGTATACATTAAGAGAAGAATATCTTGGAAAACAAATAATTTAAACACAATCCAAACTTGCATAAAATAAATCACACATGCAGAAATTTAAAAGGCACACTTGTAGAAATGTAAACACACTTGCATAAAGGAAATCACACTTGCAGGAATACAAAGACACACTTACATAAAGGAAATCACACTTGAATAAATAAATGTTGCATGAAAGAAATGAAACTTGCATAAATGAAATTGTTGAATTAAAAATAAACATAATTGAACGAAACACCTACATGTTTACAACAGACTAAATTTTCACAATACAAAGATAAAAACAATACAACATAATGAATTAAAGACAAATGAATAAACATAAACATAAAAACACATATCCATCTTCCTTGGAATGAGTGGCCAGCCCATTCCTTGGAAGAGGATTTAAATCATACTTTGAGATCTCAAAACTACAGGAATATTTGAGAGGAAAGAATATATCTTTTTTTTTTTTTTTTTTGGAGAAAAGCATTACATATCTAAGTGTGGAAGGTTACATTTATAATTTATGCATCCAACCAACAACTTATTTTAGGAAATAAAATATGATCTTATCTTTATTAAAATCCTAACAACTAAGATCTCCATCTCCACAAAATATGGAGAAAGATATATTATTGAAGTCAAATCTTATCTTGCTTATTTTAGGAAGATTTACTCCCAAATCTTCTCCTTACTTTTTCGGTAATAAGAATCATAATGATTTTATTCCTCTACATTATTGGAAGGAGGATTTTCCTCAAAATATGATTTTGACCAAAAAAATTCTTGGATTTTCCATTTAACTTTGTTGTTTTTATTGTGGAACTTTTGACGCTTGTCAAATACGTTTTTCCTCGGAATGTAGTTCACTAAAAGTTATATTTATATTGATTGGTAAAACCTGTAACAAATCTGAATGAGGTTTTGTTAAACACATATATATGAACAAAAAATCTCTCAAATTTTCTATTTGAATTTTTGGTTTCTATTTATGGAACTTTTAGTCCTCATCTCGATACATGTTTCCTCGTGATCTTGTAAGTCACTAAAAGTTAGATATCTCTTCTTTGGTAAAACCTGTAACAAATATGAATGAGGTTTTTGTTAAACACATTTCTATGAACAAAAACCTCTCTCATATTTTCCATTTGACTTTTCTATTTCTGTTTATGGAACTTTTAGTGCTTGTCTGATACACGTTTCCTCGGACTACAACTCACTAAAAGTTAGATCTCTCTTTATTGGTAAAACCTGTAGAAAATCTAAATGATTTTTTTGTTAAAAAATTTCTATGAATAAAAACCTCTCAAATTTCCCATTGGAATCTTTGAGTTTTCACAATCCCTAAAAAATTGTCATTTCGTTGATGCAAGTTCCAAAACTAAAGCTGTCATTCCTTTTATGCAAGTTCTAGAACTAAATCTGCAAGTTTTGGAACTAAATCTGATTTGTCCATGAATTAAAAGTTCTAGAACTAACTGTCATTTAATTGATACAAGTTCTGGAACTAAATTTGTGAGTTCGAATCTAAACTCGCAAGTTTAAACTAACTCGTGAGTTCAAACTAACTCGCGAGTTTCATAACTAACTTAAAACAACTATAACTTTTGCATGCGACCTTGGATTGAGATGATTCTTTTTTTGAAATTGCATAATTTTTTGAAAGAAATCTGAATATGAAATCAGATCTAATTTTAAATTTACTATTCATGATCAATTTTACTTTTCCCAATACTAGCATTATCTTTCCTTTATGGCCTGCATACACAAGATTTTTCATATTTTCCCAAATAATCAATATGATTAGTCAAAAAAATAGATAAAAAAATATTTATAAAGAATGAACAAGATATATATCATATATTCTATCTTAGGAAAACTATAAGTTCCTAGATTACATTTAAATCCACTTTCAAAGGTAACTTGGAAGGACAAAATAATGGTAATTTATGGCCAATTTATGGCCTCATCATCTCTCACCAAATTAACACCTTCTTCTACACCTCCACCTACTCACTAGGTAGCCACCCTTAGTTTGTCGGATGAGGAGATCACACCACACCAAAAGGATGACCATGATCCAGCCCTCTTTTCATCTTTGTCCATATTGATAATTTTATGTGTACGATGTGTTATGATCGATGGGGGCTAGTATTAACATCATCTCCTCCCATGAATTTGAACAAATGCACATAATTGATAATTAAATGCATAAACATCCCATCATGTTATGTTCATTTAGTGATGCTACCACTTCTACACTTGGCACCATCATCCTCAATGTTTCGCATAGGCCCCGTACTATTCCAAAGTTATTTTATGTCTTGGAGGGGAATTTCAATATAAGATGTTGTTTAGTAGACCTTGGATTCATGTTATGGGTTGTGTTCCTTCCACTTTGCATTGTTGTTTGAAGTTTGAGCATGAAGAACACACCTATACCATTCCGATTGACCCATCACCTATCAAAACTGCAACATGCTTTATCGACCCAATGACGTGCTTGTACCCATTAAGGCATCTACCTCCATGACCAATTCCTCTTCACCTACACCTCCACTCACCATAGTGCCACTATCGCTACCTCAACCGCACCTAAATCCTCCATTCCTACTACTTCCACAACCTCCATGGCCGACCCGCCACCTCCTAATAAGCGGGCTCCACCTCCGATCCAACCTCTAACACATTATCTATCCTAGCTACCCACATATTGACCACCAATCCCTTAGAAGGAGTTTTTCAATGCCTCACTCTAGGGGAGTATCACCTATATAATGTCAACACATTCCTTACTCCACAAGAGTATGGAATCCTTTGCCAACACCCTCACTATGATCACCACATAGGAGAGCATATCCTTTATGGTCATCCCCACCTTTCAACCAATATCACCTATGGGGGACTTAATACTTCCACTTACACACCTAAACCACCATCACAAACCCACCCCTTTTCTGCCAACCTTTAGTCACTCACCAATCACCACTTCACCCACACCCTCCTGCACCGATGTGCATGGAAGTGTTTTGGTTTTGGATTTTATGAGCAAGGTCGTCACATTGTTATTCCATGTACTACCCACAAACATAACAACCGTAGTGGTATCAGCTTTGCTAAACTACCTACCAAGAAGGCTTGCATTGAACTCATTGAGGATATCGTCCCTTCTTCACCTTCTTCACCACCTTCAATACCTTCATCGAAAGGGTCAATGGATCCGGAATCCATTTCTCCTGAATTTTTTTTTGTAAACACCATTTCCTTGGGGCCTTTGACTTATCAACGCATGGGGAGGTTCCCTCTTCTCTTCCCTTCCTGTATCTTGAAATGATCGATGATGATACACCTTCTATTAATGTCATTCAATGTCAGGATGATGAATCTATACTCACCTATCTTGGTGTAGAAGACTCTTATATTCATCAGTCGTTACCATCTGAGACACAAACCATGTTGAATGAATTGACTATCGAAGTCAACATCCATACTCAGGATGACCCACACATTCTAAATATTGGCCAATCTTTAGATACTGCTGAACAGGAAGCCCTCACTTCTTCTCTCAAAAATCATAACCATTATTTTGCTTGGTCTTACATTGACATGCCCGGTATTGACTCCACCATAGTACTCCATAATATTTTAACCATTCCCGATGCCAAACCCGTAGTAAAACAAAAGATGAGGAAAAGGCACCCTCGCATTGCTCTTCTAGTTAAAGAAGAACTTCAGCACCTTCTTTCTGTTTCCTTCATCTTACCCATTGATTATCCCGATGGATTTCTAACATTGTCTCTGTCACTAAGGAAACATGGGGAATTTATATTTGTATAGATTTCGTGACCTCAACCTAGCTTTCCCAAAAGATGAATTTCCTCTACCGGTATTGACCATTTGGTTAACCTTACTTCTGGTCACTTGATGCTATCACTCATGGATGGGTTCTTAGGTTATAACCAAATATTTCTTTCCCGGAGGATCAACACAAAACCAAATTCATCACCCCTTAGGGGACCTTCTGCTATCGAGTCATGCCTTTTTGGCCTTAACAATGCTAGTGCCACATATTAGCGGGTTATGACTTACATCTTCCATGACATCATGCACAATATATTGGAAGATTATGTAGACAATCTCCTTACCAAATATAAATGCCTCTCCAAGCACCTCGCCATCCTAAAGACCATCTTTGACTGCCTTATTAAGTATTGTGTTTGCCTTCATCCCAAGAAGTGTGTCTTTGTGGGTCTCTTAGGAAAGATCCTGGGATTTATCGTTTCCTTACATGGTATAGAGGTTGACCATGCTAAAGTCAAGGCCATTCTCGAAATTCCTCTACCCACTAATATGCAGAAACTCTATAGCTTACAAGGTAAGTTACAGTCTATTCACCATTTCATTTTGCAACTTTCTGATCGATGTTAGCCATTTCATCATCTTCTCAAAAAGATGTCTCCTTTAAATGGGATGACAACTGCCATAAATATTTTAAGGCCTTAAAACTATACATTATCCAACCACTGTACTCATTCCACCTAAATATGATCAACCCTTCTACCTATACATCTCTGCTACCGATCACTCCTTAGGGGCCATGCTCACTCATCCCGATGAACAACATAGGGAGTAGGTGGTTTATTACATAAGCCATACTCTTCTAGACTAAAAAAAATCTGATACACCCACGCTGAAAAACTTTGCTTAGCCTTAGTTTTTGTTGCCACCAAACTCTTCCATTACCTACTCAACCACAAAACCTATGTTTTGACCAACAGTGACCCCTTACACTTCATGTATGCCAAACATTATCAAAACCAACGAGCTACACACTGGCTTATGCTTCTAGATGACCTTGACCTCAAATTCATCCATCAAAAGTCCATCAAGGGCCAAGCTATCACCGACCAATTGGCTGACACACCTATTTTTGAGGATCAACCCTCTAACTTTGACTTTCCAGATGAGTCTATTGCTACCCTTTCCCTGGAAAATGCCACTAACCAAATGACACTCTTCTTTGATGGTTCTAAGTGTCAACGTGGGGGTGGGGCTGGTGTTATCCTCATTTCACTTGATGGTGAACCCATGCCTTTGTATTTCAAACTCGATTTTGATGGTTTAAACAATATTGCTGAATATGAAGCGCTCGTATTGGGTCTCCAAGATGCTTATGCCTTAGATGTTAAGTTCATCAACATCTTTGGTGATTCTTAGTTGGTCATAAACTAAGTCAATGGTATATACTAGTGTCATAATGAGATACTTCAAAAGTATAAACATCATGTAGACATACTTTTGACCACCTTCATCTGTTACACCCTTCAAACCATCCCAAGGTCTACCAAAAAATTTGTAGATACCATGACATGCTTGGCTTCTCAGATACCCACTTAACCCGCTGAATCTAAAATATTTGTCACCATATAAAGACTTAAATCACCTTCTTATTTACCTTGTGAAGTTTACTCTATCGGAACCGTTGCTCGACTCGAGTGGCCTTTGGTATAAACAATACTCGAGACTATCTTTTCCTCTCCATCTTACCTCCGACCTCACTCGTAATGGACAACGGACCTTTATTAAAAGGGCCTCTCATTACATCATCATGGGTGCCCTTCTCTATAAGCGGGGCTTTGGCAGTATTCTCTTACAAATTGCCTTACTTAAGGAAGTTCATGATGGCATATGTGGAGGTCACTTGGTGGTCTCGTGGTTGCTAAGTGTATTGTTTACCTAGGCTATTATTGATCGAATCTTAACCGTGATTGTTATGACTACGTTAAATGTTGTGTAAAATTCCAACAACATGCCAACCTTCGTCATACACCCGGTCATTCATGGTCACCCATGACCTTTGGCCCTTCTCTCTTAATGGGGTTTAGATCTTATCGAGAGAGATTAATCCCCATTCTTCCTAGAGACATCAATGGATAATCACTGCTACCAAATTACACACGAAATGGGTTGAAGCCATACCTCTCATCTCCGTAAAAGCTGAGAAAATATTTGAGTTCATCAATCATGACATTATCTGTCACTTTGGCGTTCCACATCACCTCATCACTGATAACGGAAAAAAATTCAAAAATAAAACCTTGAAAAAACTTTGTGACACCTTTGGTATTCAACTAAGTTTCTCGTCACCTTATTACCCACAAACCAATGGCCAAGCTGAATCCACTAATAAAACCTTGAAAATAATTCTCATGAAAGTGGTTAATGATACTGGGAAGGATTGGCATATGCACATTCCTTTTGCCCTATGGGCGTACCATACTAGTATTCACAATTCCACTGCTACCACTCCTTTTTCTCTCGGTCTATGGTACAGTGAGTCCTGTTTCTACCTCTCGAAGTCCAAATTCCATCTCTTCTTATTTCTTTCCATGACATGCTCAATGATGATGACTTTCACTAGGATTGTTTAGCACAACTTGAGTTATTAGATGAATTCTGTCTTAATGCTCTTGACCATCTCCAATTTTACCAAAAACGTATCAAACGTGCCTATGAAAAATGTGCTCATGAACAAACCTTCCAAGTTGTTGATCTCGTCCTAAAGGAAAGTCAACATGTAACCAAAAAAAAAAAATTAAATGGGGAAAATTTTCTCCTAATTGACTTGGACCATACATCGTGACTCATGCTTATGGATCAGGTGCTTATCATTTATCTTCACTCGACGGTAAACCCAAACCTAAGCCCCTTAATGCCTTGCATCTTCGACCATTCTACTATTGAATTTTAGTCCTACCTCACCTTTTGCCTCTTTTCATGCTCGTCCCTTGAGTGCCATTCACTTCCCTCCTTTCACTATGCCATCCCCAATGATTAAACAATAATCATGTGCATACCCATCAATCTATTACCCTCTCTTCAATATGTGTATCACGACTCGTGCACATGGCATGATTCTCATGAATACTTTTCGTCTTCTTTCAGATGAGATCCCATGGTTGTTTCACCTTTCTTTCTAAACAAAAATCTGATTCTTTACCCTACTTTTGTCCATGACTTAAAATCCCTCACATAATTTCCACATGTTATCTAACTCCTTGAGTCAAACTTCCAATAAAAGAGGAATCCCTCAAAAGGGGCATATTTCTCCGTACATCACTCCTATAAATAGATTGTTCCCTTGAAGGAAAACTATGTAAAGCCTACTTCAAAAATAAAATAAAATATGAAGCTTCCCGCATCGATCAACTTCACGAAGAACTCAAGGAGATAATTTCCTCTTCCCATATAGAATTCCCACATCGATCGGTCTATCTCAAATACAAGTCAAAAAGAAAAAAATTTCATCATAGACTTGCTCATTGTGATCTTGGATATCTTATCAATAGGCATGATACCTCATATCATATAACCTAACCATTTTCACCTTCTCACCCTTTGCATCTTCATTTCCTACCACCTTAAGGGACCTTCAAAAGTGACATTTGGTGATCATATGACTACTCTTTACCTTTGGAATAATCAATCATGCAATTTCTTTAGGGTCTTACATTCACCAGCCTACCTAAGGTATGGTCAACCCGTTATGATCCTCACCAATCAAGTGGCTCTCTTACCTCCTCTTATCTTTTAAATTCTTCATTATGTATTGATCATCCTATATAGGAATAGACCCTCAATGCCTATCTCTCGGAAAATTTTCCTCTTTCACCACAATCAACCTAAAATCACCCATACCTAAAAGACCTCGACTCAATCATTCCTATAACCTACCAACCCATTGTCATACCTCCTTACATTTTTACCTAGCTTATGGGAGAACTACATCGGCCTGAGGTCCCCTTTCACTAGGACTATGTAGGCAACACTCCGAGGGCATGGGGCCCTTGGAGGTTAGCTCAACCACTCTCTACCCTCACCAATTTTCCCCTATTTTCCTACTCACATTATACCTAATTTTTCCTTTTGTATATCAACAACTGGAAGTAAGATCTCAACATACAATAACTAATACACATATCTACCATCCATGTTTCAAACATCACCATAACATTCACCAATTCATCATTTCATATTTCCACACACAACAAAAATTTGGAAATCTACATCATCATGTATATCTACATTACCATTTGTTATCTGTATCACCAACTACTTGTAATCTATACCAAAACCTGACTCAATCCATGCCTAAACCAAAAACCTGACTCAATCCATGCCTAAACCAAAAACCTGACTCAATCCATGCCTATGACCTGACTCCATCCATGCCTAAACCAAAAACCTAACTCAATCCATGCCTAAACCAAAAACCTTACTCAATCCATGCCTATGACCTGACTCCATCCATGCCTAAACCAACAACCTAACTCAATCCATGCCTATGACTTGACTTCATCCAGGCCTAACTTGACTCCATCTAGGCCTAAACCAACAACCTGACTCAATCCATGCCTATGACTGACTTCATCCAGGCCTAACCGACTCCATCCAGCCTAAACCAAAAACTCCGACTCAATCCATGCCTATGACTCGACTCCATCCATGCCTAAACCAAAAACTTGACTCAATCCATGCCTATGACCTAGCTCTATCATGCCTACACTACTTGGTTTCCATCACATATACAAATCATAATAGCAAGTTACACACAACCATATATACATCATGCCATAACCACCATCATCTCTATAAATAAATCATCCAAACATGTGTATCCATATACATGACTCTCAAATATCTTCGACACGTAGGCCGATGTATATAACAAAATCTCAAAACTCTCATGCATATCCTCACTATCTTAGGCATGCAAGCATTATATATGTCAAAAATAAACTAATAATACATGGAACTCAATCATCTCCCCATCTGATATCCAAGCCTGTCTCATCTCGTCTCCTCTAGCTCGGTCCGAGTGACCTCTCTCCACCTCAGCCTGGTCTAGCCCCTGATGGTCTTGCCTCTAAAGCTGGCCTCCATGCACTAGTGGCCTCACCCTAACTTGGCCACTAGGCTCATTGGGCCCCTATACTCTCCACACTATGTGTGTAGGATCTTCTCCTCTCACTCGAGGCTTGTTGTGCTCTGTGCTCAGTATATGATAAGACATATATCCCCGCTGCCATCAAGTGATCCTAGTAGTATCTCACCTCACCCATGGCATCTCTCAACCTGGCTATAGGTATTTTCTACAGTGGTGCCATCCGCCTCTGACCCTGCCCTACTCTTGTCTAAATAACAGGACCCTGTCCCTGCCCCTATGGTGGTGCCATCGGCCCCGGAACCTGCACCTATACCTAGGCCTGAAGGGATGCTATTTATGCCTGTGTAATGCCAGCTAGCCCTACAAACCTATAACCTATCCCTACACCGTGGCCAAATAGCCCTGTAAACCTATCACCTACGCCTGTAGGGTAGCTACCTACACCCCATCTCCATCTCCACCCTCTCCCTCTCCCCATGTGGGTACTGGTTCTTGTACTTCTTGTGCATGAAAACGGCCACCTGTGCTCGCAAAGTCATAACCTATGCCTCACCGCGAGATTTCCTTGTACTATGCCTAATTGGGTCACCAAGGTAGCCACCTACCCCTGTAGGGCATCTCTCTAAACCATGATGGTGGCTAAATATGGCTGCCCGGCCTCGGTGGTTCTACTCGTAGATGTGCACCCATCACTATCTATACTGTTTATCACCCCAACATTATCTATCTATCAATCAAATGTCTCCTCCTCCTACCTAGTCAACACTATAGGTCGTGGCTGGAGACATAGGCCTCTCCACATCATCTCTCCTATATTGTGGGAAGGGTGGGGGTATATTTTGTGGCAACCCAAACTACCATCTCGGCACGGTCTACGGGAATCATCTCATGCTCCCTTACCTACCGCCCCTATATCCATCTACGAGATATGTAACCCATCTAGCTCCACCATCATTTTCCTATATGAAGGGAAGTCCACATATGGCCTCTAAATGATTTCCATGTCAGAAAACCCCTCCAGTAATCACATATAATAGGCTACATCATGTGTAGATATCACCTCTCGGTGCTCTCCAATAAGTAGAACCCATCGCCGTAGCCCACTCAAACAAAACTCGGCTTGAATGCATCAGCCTGGGGCATACCAACCGGGCACACACACACACAATATGCTCATAGGCCCAACAATGTAATAGGAATTTGCAATACAAGCTAAATCTTTGTAGTTTCCCATAAGCCCACAACTCCCTGTGACATTTGTACAAGAATGCAGTGCCCATGCAAGCCGAGTCCTACTCTCAACCATGTCGTGTAGAACCCCATTAATGACCATGGGAACCTCCTAAAATTTGCATTTTATAGTGAAAAACAACAAATTACCTCCATCAGAAGCACTACTAGCCTCATCTCCTTGGGGTAGGCTTGGTACATCACTCCGTAGCTCATACTGGCACTGTGGAATCCTAACAATGCCATCCCCTCTCTAAACACTTCAGAATGAAGAACTCCTTGGATGCCTCTAAGGAGATCGAGTAAACCTATATACCTGCTTATAGGTAGTCATAGGATCTTGTAAACATCCTCTAGGGTGATTATGATCTCACCCATTGGAAAATGGAATGTATTGGTTGCCAAATCCCATCTATCGATGAGGGCAACCATCAAACTCACCTCCCTGACTCACGTTGGTGGCGTCGACCCCAATCAATCCCACCTCTGCAACATGGCTCTACTCCTCATGTGTCGTACTCCCCCATACCTCTATAAGTAAGGGAGGTACCCTATCCTTCATCTCGTAGATAGTACGGCCCGCATGTACCCAATCATATTAATAAAACTTGACCATACCTGCATGCAACCTTGCCACCCCCACTATACCACTTACCCTAACTAAATCAACCTTTCACCTATATCTATGCCCTAAATCAACACTACCTATCTACCCACACCTCAGACCCTCACCTATTTTCATTTTCCCCCTCTCACCAATCTTCCTTATTCACCCACCTACCCATACCCATAACTCTTCCCCTATCTAACTCTCCCTACCCCTACCTATCTATCTGTAACTCATCTATTTTAGCTCCTTGTGGGCTTGCCTCTCTAGCCTGCTAACTAGCATCGGTCATCATTGAGTGACCATGGTCCAACAATAACTAGCATCGGTCACCACATTTGTGACTGATACCAACCCTCACCCACTGACACTGGCTAAGAATGGACCAACGTCGGTCACTTTGCGCATTCTACAAACCCACGATGCCCTACCCTATTTCTACCTACACTTCTCCTTTCTACCCATTTCCCCACCAATGCCTACCCAATACCTATTCCCACCCCTCATTTACCTAAATCTACCCTCCCTTGTTCCCCTTTTCTCATTAAATTCCCGCATTCAAATTTTAATATTTTCCCCCCAAAACCCACTTTCCTCCTACCCAATTTCTCTCCTCCACCTACTCAAAACAAAAACAATAGGAATGGACTCTTACCTCATCATCTCATGTCATCTGTGTGGTGGCACCTCGGGCCACTGCACAGGTCCACCCAATCCCTCTCCTACCTCTACCATCACCGATTGCCCGCTGGCTCTCCACCTAATCAAATCGATCACACCGCACTCGTAGACCCACCTATCGACCAATGATCACTCACTCTGTGGCTCACCAACTCATCTCTCCATGTCACTTGGTCACTTTCCACCTCTTTCTCTCTCTCTTTTCATTTTCTCCTATGTGGCAAATGAAAAATGATTTTCAAAAATGTAGAAATTCTTTTTATAACCTTCCGACTTAACCGGCGATGGTTTCACCTTGACCGACATCGGTCCTATGCCCTATCCTATCGTGGTCGGTTCATGGCAACCGACATCGGTTGATTATGACCATTGTAAGTTATCCTAATCAATCTTATTACTACCCATTACCCCTAATTTTCTAGCTTGAATCCTTTCTACCTCACCCACACCTGACTTGGACACTTCACTTTACCCTCCTGACCTCATCATTTACCACCTAACCTCTTCATCATTTGGGGACTCGTTATTTTACCCATACCTCAGCCATACCTATGTCATGACCTATCTACTTAGACCTAGAAAATTTCTAGTGACATGTGACCTCATGTGCTCGCTATAACTTTCGACATTGTTACTCGTGTTGTTTGACCTAATGACCTTACCTTGCCTCTTACCGTGACTATTTATCCTGACCCAACCTTTGGTATACCGGAACATACCTAAATGTTCCTGCACCTAACCTATGTCATGTATCCTTACCATATCCTATACCTTGGATACCATAATCACCTCAACCTTATTTGGATAGACCTATCGACCTTATACAATGTAGAGTTTGCATGCTCTTCAACACGATACCATGCTACAGGTTTATATGTGTGTGTGTGTTTGATTAGTACCTTTGACCCGACCCATTACCTCGATTAACCAATTGGACCTTTACCCCTTTACCCCCGTTTTCCACCTTTCTCTTCCTCACATTCAAATTTTATCAAACCACTCATCGATTCTATCTTCTTCCTCATGAGTTCTGGTTTGAGGGTATCACCTTCACACACACATGGGGCAACCACATCTTATTTTTATGAGCATCACTTGCCAATACAAGCTATGCAAAAAAGGGGCAAAGCTGTAGACACCAAAATTGGGTCACACTCCCTCGAGTCCCTCATCAAATAACCAACTCAAACACACTCACCTAACCACGTCCCCTTACACACCACAAGTAATATTAATTTAATTAAATTTATGCATGTCCTCACAATATTTATTATTTAATTATCCTAATTAGGATAATTCCCACACCACCACCTCACTTATACACCTCACCTATCCACCTCACCCTATGTCTATTCTTAGTATGTTTCCATAACTAACTAAGACCTAAATAAATCCTAAAAATCAAATCCTACATCCCCTCTGACCACAATCCTACATAAAAATGGTAACTCCCGCTCTTTCCCGGAGGAATAGAAAGACTGGTGAAAATCATTGCCATAATATTCCATTTTTAGCAAACCCAGGAAATTCCACTCTAACCAACGCTAGTTACCCCTTAATCGATGCCGATCAACCGAAAGCTGTCATCGGTCACCTTTTATTCCCCTTTGGTAACCTTATTTCGAGGTTTGTACATTTCTGATAGCAAGAGAGAGTAATCACATTTGCATGTAATCAGAGCAAGCATCCATTCACACCCAAACATCCATAACCATCCAAGCCAAGAGTGATTCAGCCAAGTAAGGATAAAATCCTAGGTAGCTCAAGTAAGAGTCTCCTATAAACCAGTGGCCCTTCATAGAAGAAATATCTCACCACCATCTCCACTCTTCATCCATAGTCAACTGGTAGCAAAGTATAAGTAGTTCCTCCTAGCCAAAAAGAAGCTCTCATGGTCAATTATGGATCAAGAAGTCATACACATGCAACAACCTTCAACCAGCTTCAATAGGTATTCCTCCTAGCCTTTTTACCCTTGTCCGTTTTGTCACATTCTAAGAATCAAGTGAAATAGTTAGGTCAAGATTAAAACAAGCCCATTCAGGCCTTAAAGATTATTATACTCATGTGAGTGCTATACAGTCACCTTCACTATCTATGTGGGCTTATAATTATTCCTAAATCTCCCTTTACCACATGCCTCTTCCATCCAAACATCAAATCCTTCCTCCAATGTAAGAGTTGAAGAGATTGATGAACCATCAACCTATCAAGACCCACAAGTGGAAATTTATAGCTCTAAGAACATGACATGTTGGCAATATGTTGTCATTGATGTCAAAATTGTGATGTTGTCATTGTTGTCTAAAGATTAATTGATTTCAAATGAAGAAGCATGAAGGTTGATTGGTAGTGTCAAGTCAAGTTGAGTATCTTGTTGAGATTGCATGGTGTCTCATGGTGTCTTGAGTAGTGTAATGTATTGTAAGAAAGTTTTAGTGACTTTATAAGGTAGATGTATGATGTCATGAAGTATTTTGATGGCTATTACAGGTTAGTGAGAGTGGAAAAGTGATGAGGAGGTTAGTTTGGATGGTGTAAGCATGTTCAAGGTGCTTGATGTGAGGCCTAGTCAAGTAGGATGAGGTATGACATGGTGGAGTACATGTATGTAGCATATTTTTAAGCTTGGTGAGAACATAGGAAAGATGAGGATGAAGTGTTAGGACACTCACAAGTGTCTCAGAGTACAGGTATAGGGATAAGTCATGTTTTCTAGGTCTGCACTAGACCTATTCTCAAGCCCTAGTCGATGTAATGAGGCAAGTTAGACCGTTTCTAGCATGGTTATGTAAATTTGATCATTCAAGAAGGTTAAACATGTTGTTATTGAAGTGTGGTCCAAGTTTTTAGGTGTTATAATAATGATATGTGCAAGAAATTAAGTTTTCACCTCTACCAAATTTTTGAAAGTGAGAAACCAAGGTCAATTTAGATAGTTTTATGCTTGTTGGAACATGTAAAATTTGCATGGTGATTCAATATCTTCAAAATATTTGGGGTAAGGTCCTAAAATTAAATTTTAGGCATTATTTTGTGGTTTGAGTGGCAAATATTTATGAACAATCGTTAAGAAGCTAAGGAGGTCTAAAACCCTTCTTAAACCTTAGGTCAAAAGTGACGAAGAAGAACTTACTTGTAATGGACCAGAATGGATTTATTTGTATTATATGATGATTTTAGGTCATATAGGGCACTCTCATGTTTCTCTAGGTGTAATTTAGGTGTCATGGTTGTGTGTGGACCCCACTAAAAATGTAATTTTCTAAAGAAGTTTTGTTTTCTCCCAAGTTTTGCAATGGACCAGGTGACTAGATTGTTGTTTTAGGAATTTTGGAATATATTCTACATGTACATGGTGGTTTTAGATCATGGTTGAGCCCTTTGGATTTCTATTGAAGTCTATTTTGTTAGATTAGTCTTGGGTAATTTCAGGTGACCTCGGTTGCAAAGCTATTTTTAGATTCGACAGTCTAAGTGATGGTGTCCTATACACTTGGTGATGACCCCGAGGTCATGATATATCTGTTTATATATAAAAATTTCATGGTTAAGGTTATTTGATGAGAGTTTGAGCCTCATATTTGAGGACTAGTTTTGTAGGTCATAGACCTAGTGAGAAGAAGAGCTCCAAATGTGGTGTCACTACATGAGATGATGGTGTAGAGGTGTAGAATATTATTGAAGATTGATTGAAGAATTAGAAAACGTGTATAAGTGGTTCTTGAAGTTTAGTGAAGGTATTATTAGCCCAATTGGTCTAGTTTTGGTGAGTGGGAAAATTTACTCTACTAGGCCTTCTTGTGTCTTAATGAGGGATTTGAGTGTGAAGATGATATTACCGACCTATATTGTCCTTTGTATGATGTTTTCATAATGTGTTTAATATATTTTTATTTATGTTCCCCATGATGGCCAATGTAGATGAACTAATTCATGATTCATGTATATAAGCAAAGTGAAGAAGGGCTTATTTGGTTATTGGGTGAGTATGAGAAAGTGCGAGCTAGAGGGGTGTTTCTAGAGGTGAAGGAGGTATTTGTGACCATAAAGAGAGGGAAGATAAGATGATGCAGTCATTTTTACTCCCATCACAAAAGGAAGGAATCCCATGCGCACCGACCTATCACCTAATGAAAGCTGAGCACTTACTTGAGGCATGTGTGGGTACCAAGTCTCTCTTTTATGTGAGTTTAATGGGAAACATCATCTATGATTAGTGTAAGAGTTTTCATGAGGGAGGTTGAAACATACAAGAACCATAGGGCTTAGAACAACCTCTAGATCCTTGCAGTCACTTCAGACTGAGTGTTTTAACAGAATCCAGAACATGCATTATGACAGAAAGAATTATACAAGCATTCATTCATAGCATGAAAGGAAAGAGAACTTATAAGAGAGAAATATGCATTAGAACCATTGATATTCATGTATATATTATATCGGTAACCTCATTACATTCATTGATTCATTACAGAGTGTCATAGAGAGTAGACCGCAGTCATGCATATCACTGGACTTGTGTAACTAAGCTATCAAAAGAAAAATTACAACTCCATGCCCAAGACATTCTCGCTTGGATGCAATTATCCATTAATAGAGTCCTCACAACATCTCTGTAGAGCTCCACTCACTCTTTAGATCTATATATCAATTCCGCTCTCTCTAACCTATTATATCTCAAACTTGTATATATTTTACTCTACAGGCACTTGTATTTATAATTCTCCTACACTACCAACTTGCCTTCCAAGTGCCCTTAGATCTAGTGCCAAGTTTCGAATGTGGTCCTTCATGTAAGCATGCTTCTCCAGGCCTGAGCTTTCCACTTTATCTCATGATGTTCTTCTAGAAGATTCCAAGGCATGCCCCTATTAGGGCTAACTTGTCACCAGGCTGGCATCTTATCCACATGCAACCGATCATGCTTTTCACGTGTTCTGCCCTGGGTGCTCAAATTGACTAAGTCCCAAACCTCCTTTCATGCATTACGAATTATATGTGCTTCCTTAAACCTTTCTCTTGTGAACTTTTTCCCTTGTGCGCATTTCCATAACTGGGACCTTGTGTGCCTAAGCGCCTTCATACTTGGCCAATATTCTAGGGGTCCAACATCACCCCACACTATTCCTGTTCTTTGTCCTCGAAACATTTTATTTGACCAAGATTCATGATGTTTAGGAATCAACGAATAGTCTTATACCTTACAAAGAATAAGGAATGAAAGAATTGGGGAAATAATGAAGAATGGGGCGGGAGCATCAATTCAGCAGGCTAGGGAAATCTTTTCGCAAATATGCCTCTAGCTTATTCCACTCTTTGACCTTGCCACTGTGCCTTCTGGCAAAGGTCACCCACTAAGATTCTTACTTCATCAAAACTTAGGCCAATTCCCTGGGTGCCCAAAGTGTCCATGATCTGTTCCATCTCTTTGCCCAAGTCCTCGAGTTTATCCATCATCCTAGAAATTTGGGGGTATAGTTCCTTTAGCCAGGGCCTTAATTGAGCTCCTTAAAGCCTCAACTACCTCGATTTCTTCTCTACTTCGGCCAAAACCTTTTCCATCTCTACCCTATTCCCCTTGTTATTTTCTTAGAACTCTTTTAGTTCTACTTCAAGTGTGGTGACCAAGGAGCTTGCCACTTTATCCTTGTCTGCGCATGTATCATATACATCCTTCGCAGATTAGGCAACGACCTTAACCTCCATGAGTACTTGGCTATACTCGACAACGAACGCTACCACTTTTAATATGTCCTCATCTTTCAAGCACATGGCCACTTCTTCTTCAGATTCCAGCGCCAAAGGGTCATCTCTCCATAGTGAGGATATGCGTTAGATACTCTATACACTCTAGGAGGGACGAGTACTTCTTGTGTAAGTGGGGCTAAGTCATGGTGCTTTAAAAGGATGATGCCTTTGATAGTCTCAATTTTCTTGTACACTTCATGCACCTTTATCTTCTCTTCCTTTAACTCACGCCTTAACTATGCGCTGATCAGTTCTTCTTGTTTCAAGCTCTTGGCCTTTTCCACCAGTTCTTCTTCCTTCTTCCCTAACTTTCCCTCCAACACTCTGATCCTATCGTTTCATGCAAATAATCTAGCCTCGGTCTCAACCGTGACCTTGTTAAGTGCATTGCAGACTTGCTCGTCTAAGAGCTCCTGAGAATTCACTAAGGGATTGACCCCTTAGATTCTAGCAATGTGATGAGTGCTCCTTGGTAGACTTCAAAGTCTAGCTCATCAATGTGGGACTCAAATGCCCAAGAGAGAATCTTCTTGGTTTTAGGGTATGCGCCATCCTTTTCAAAATACCCCATGGCTAGGAGCCTTTCTGTGGGTACAATTCTTTAGAATTACGCGCATAACACCTTATTTGTGTCATCAACATAGCCCATTACTTGTCTGCATTTCGCATCAAGAGTTATCCTACGAAGCGCATGCCTTTCGGGAAGCTTGCATGTCAGGCAGGGGCCTCCCAGGCTGTCATGTTATTTTTTGATGTTCTCCTCCTTCCCCTCCTTCAAGCACTATGTCCGCGCTACACTCCAACTCTTGGTCTACCAGGACCTCGAGCATTCTCTGTGCTTCTCTTTCCACCACCTCAATGATTTTCTCCTTCATAAAACTTATGGCTCCCTATTTCTCCTTGGAAACCTCCTCATCCTCCTTCATGTCTTGGTGTCTTCCTCATCTTGTGCGCCCTTATTTTGCATGAATATGAACTCCTACTTCCCATCTCCACTCTCCTCTTCTAAGTCATAGACGCTAAACACATGTGGCTCCTGGTCTTTCTCTACCTCTTCTTCCTTGCCATCATCTTCCTCACTCTCATCTTCTCTTTCTCCCAAGTATTTTTCCAAGTCTGTCGGTCACCTCTCGAGTTAGCTTCCTTATCCACCCTCTAATTTTTCTTGAGAGGTGGCTCTTGATAAGGGATTCACCTTATCTTCTTCCTCAGGTGACCCTTCCTTGGTGATGGGTTGCCTAGGTTCCTCTACTCTGGCATCTTTTCCTTCACCAGAGACTTCTTTCTCCATATGTAGGTGCTTGGCTTAGCACTTGTTGTTGGCATGCTCATTGTCTAAGCAGTTGGCACACTTGGTGATTTTTCTTCTCTTCCCCTCTTCTTGGGCGTGGGGTTTCCTCTCTCTATGGGATCCTCAGGTATGGAGACTTCATTCTCCAGATACATGCCCTTATCAAACTTCGGCCTTATATAGAGGCACATGCGCGCCATGGATCCTCCAGTAATGGGTAGTGTTATCAGCCTAGTCATCTGGATATCATGCGACATGTACTTTTCCATGTATGCAAGCTTGCCACTAGGTTTATTTAGCTTTTTTCTCATCTCCCTATGTTCCCAGTCTAGAATACCTAGCTCCAACCTTAACCTCTTTGATTTCTTAAACCTATTCACTCCCGCTTGGAAGTATTGAGTAGTGAATGCGAAGGGGAGATTGCACCAAGGGCTCCATGATTTGTCTATTATCTTGAACTTGCCCAAATAGAAATTTTGATAAACCATGAATTCAGCTTCCCCCTCGGTGGTTGTTGGGATTTGTTCAAGGATTCTCCACTCTACCTCGAATGCGTTTCTCAAGCACGTGTACCATTTCTCCAGCCACGCATGTGGGGTGCCGTCATTGTATCGTAGGCATACTTTTCGAACCTCTTCATGGGTGAAGGATCCTCGGTGGGGTACTCCCATACAAATTTTTCCGGTGTGTTAGGCACCCCAATCTCCATGAATACAATGGTGAGTAAGACATTGCCGAAGAGGATCTTGTCCCCTTCCTTCATGCACTTAATAATTTCTTCTATAATGTATGCGGATAGGTTGTATATGGTGCCTTCTGTAATTTTCCTGTAGACATGTAACTAGGGTTTGTTGACCTATGTCCACCTTTCTTGGCCATTCAACTTAGTCACCAGATGCGTAGCCATTTTCATTATGAGGTCCTTGATGTCTGAAATGTCATAGTACCGTGACCCCTTCTTGTGCAGCATACTCGATGATGGTCTCTTGAATAGCCTCCTTGTCCCCGAGGTCATCCTCCAAGCTATCTCCCTCACATATGAGGCCCGTAAATTATGAAATAAGTTGGAGAGTTAGGCACATCTTGCGCCCTGCAAAGTGGAAGTAATCTTCATGTACCCACGACATCAACCATTGGTACAGGTGCTCTGGATTTCCAAAATAGGGAAACTCATAGAGTTGCAGTAGCCATGCCTTCTCCATTTTGATCTTAACATCATCATTGTATATTGGAAAACCCTTTGGTGTTTGTTTTCAGGTGGGGTGCACTAATTCCAACACCATTCCATTTTCTATTGTGTTTATATGGTGATTATAGTCACTAACAGGTACACTTCTTAGGTGGGATTCCCATTCCTTCCCCATCATCACCCCATTTGGGTATTGCATCTCTGCATACCATTATTCATTTGTGTTTACTTTAGGTTCTTGTTGTTTGGCCTTGGCCTTGCCCTTTCCTTTCTTGGGTGCCATTGTTGAGGTCCTCTTATCACTCCTACTCTCTCCTTGTTACTCTATCTTACTTCTTCCAATCCTCCGATCTCAAATCCGTGATACAACTCTTCTAAACCCGTGCCCTAGTTTGTCGAACCCTAACTGGGATAAAATATTCACAAGACAAAACCTATTCAAATCTTTCCATGCCGTGTAACCCCTTCTAGTTAGCAAACTCAAACTTGCTGCTCACGCTTCAATCTCACAGATCTTCCTTCACTTGATCGAATCTAAAAACCCTAGTTTGTAGAACTCGCTTATATCTCAAACTCCTCTATTTCGTAAAGTAAAAATGAGAGTGCCCCAACCCTTTACTTATAGTTTTTATCTTTACTAAACATTAAATGCTACTTCACCTATTATTTAATGCATCTTTTTCAAACAAATCCCATCTTCAGTGCCTTTACTCATGCACCCAACCTACGCGAAAACTCCTCCAACCTTCTGGCACACAACCAATTCAACTCCGACAAGAGACTCTTGTGCACACGTAACCCGTGCCGAAGGCACTTCTTTTTCCTGATTCTTTCTCTCACCTACCTCATGTTGCTTTAAATGTGCTTTTTCCTCCTTAGTACATGGGATCTACAAGTAGCTTTACCCTGGCACCAACCATTCTTTTATCTTTCTTTGTATACCTCTTTCAACCGGGCCATTTAACAAGGATTTTCAACACAAATTCCTTGGTACATTAATCATGCACTCCTTTACATTTCTCCACCCCACACTTAAGCGATGCGCGCTCCTCTACACACTCACAAATTCTCAAAAATAGCAAAAAAAAGGTTACTAGCGCCCAAGGCACAAAACAAATGAACAACGCGAAACAAAAATGTATACAGGAAACTTCTAAACTAACTGGAAAATTTTCCTTATTTACAAACATCCAAAAGACTTATTTATAGTAGGGCTTTATCCTACTCCCATTGAAGTGTCTAGGAAAATTCATCCCATCTAGGGCTTGTAACTAGCACGTGCCCGAATCAAGGATGTACGAGATTGTGTAAGGACCCAACCAATGGACTTTCAACTTCCTTGGATGGCGCAGAAACTTGGAATCATATAGTAACACCATCTACCCAATATCAAACTTCTTGTTTCTAGTGTGGCGATCATGTTAAGCCTTTTGCTTTGCTTTCTCTATTATTTGGCTCCATCGGGTGAGTGATCATCTCTCATCCAGTTTTATTAACTCATCAATCCTTTCTTCCAGCGCTTGTTCATCGGCTAACCCTCATACATGCACTATTCATAGAGAATGTAACATGAATTCAACTGGAAAAATAGCTTCCGCACCAAACACTAATTGAAATGGTGTGGCTTTTTTTAGCCTTTTATACATTGTCTTGTAAGCGCATAATGCCGCCGATACTTTTTCATCTCAATCTTGTCTTCGACATCACAAATTTTGGTCAAGGTATGACTTCGTATCTTGTTAAATGCTTCCACGATTCCATTTTTGTGGGTGATAGGGCATAGTATTGTGATGAGCCACCATGAACTCGATAACAGGATCCTCATGGTCTCATTCAAGAAATACGTACCCTATCACTCGGGTCAAACTCAAAGGGCATCCATACCTCGTGATAATGTTCTCCCATAAGAACCTTGCCACTATTGCTGCCATGTAGTCTTTAGTTGGGGATGCCTCTACCCACCTTGTCGTAACTCAGTGCAAGTGATGACATAACGTGACCTGGTCCCATGACCGCTAGTGCAATAGGTCCTACAAAGTATACCGCCCACTTTTCAAAATTCTCTCGCACTATGAATAGGGTGCAAAGGCATCTCATATCTCCTTCCTAGTTTTCCAATGTGTTGACAATGGTCACATGCTTTACAATAATTTATAAAATCTTTTACAAAGTTTCCCACCACAAACCTACCATTAATATCTTACGCGTGGTGGCATCACCGCATAATCGCCACCCACACTTCCTCCTTGTGCTTCCTCTATGATGGCCAGTGCTCATACTCTAAGACACATCTGCACAAAACTTCATCACGTCCCAACTTGTATAAGTCTCCATTGATTAACATGTAGGGTGCGGTGTGTATGGCCAACTGCTTATTTTCCAATGTCTTCATTCCTTTTAGCGCCACACCTTCCTTTAAAAATATTGCAATCTCTTCCAAATTTGAGGGTGTGTGCCACAACCTAAACAGTTGCACATCTGACATTGCTTCCTCAATACTTTGTGCATCCTCCCCTGAATCAATTCTTGATAGATGATCAAGCCCATAGTTGCTTTTTCCGGGCTTCACTACAACGGTGAATTCAAACTCTTGAAACAACAATACCCATCGACATATGCATCCTTGTAGAACAGGCTTGTTCACTAAATATTTTAATGCCATGTGGTCGATGTAAAACACAAAGGGTGTTGCCAAAGCAGATACTATCTAAACTTGAAGAGTGCATAGATCATTGACAATGCCTCATGCTCGGTTGTGGTATAATTTTTCTCTACTGGTGTCAGCTTCCTACTTGTAAAACAAAAAGGATGATTGACAATTCCTTCACTTGACTATGCAAGCACTACTCCAATGGTGGTCCTTGAGGCATCTACATGGACATGGAAGGGATTTTCCTAAGAGGGAAAACGTAAAATAGGCATGGTGATAAGCCTATCCTTTAATGTATTAAATGCCTCTCTCGTGCTCTCTCCCCAATGGAAGGCACTTTATGTCTAATTAGCTCCTCTAAAGGCACGTCAATCTTGGCATATCCCTTAATGAATTTTCTGTAATAGCCCGTGTGCCCAAGGAATCGCACACCGCACTCGCTAGTAGGCTCCCTTAACCCCACAATAACTGCAACCTTAGTGGGATCTACCATCAAGCCTTCCTTACATATGATATGCCCCAATAAAGTCCCAAAGGGTGTACCAAACACATTTCTTAATGTTTATGGATATCCTCAACTGCCTACACCTCTCAAACATTAACCTCAAATTGTCACAATGGTCCTTAACTGCAGGACATATATCGTCCAATCATCCAAATAGACATGAAGAAACTTATGGATGAAGTCCTCGGAATTCTTGCACCACTATGCGTGGAAAGACAGCTAGTACATTTTACAACCCAAAGGGCATGACAATATATGCAAAACTTCCCACTCGGTGGTGAAAGTTTTCTTCTCCTGGTCTTCCTTTACAATCCGGAATTGGTGGTACCCTAAAAATCCATCCGTAAAGGAATAGATTTTGTGCCCAACGACTCCTTCCAAAATTTATTCAGTGAAGGGGGTCGGAAATGGATCAATGACACAAAATGCGTTCAATTCCCTATAATCCACATGAATTCTAGCCCACCCATCCTTCTTGATGTTGATTACCATGGGATTATCCACTTTAATTCTTCCACTATCTCAATGATCCCAGAAGCTATCATTTTGTCTATCTCCTCCTTGACCTTCACGCGTAAGTTGGGATTCATTTGGTAGGGCCTTTTTCTAACCAGTGCATACTGTCCTTCGCTTTATCTTCATCTCTCCCAAGGAGTGGTGAACACCTTTGAGCTCATGATACCTGCGTGGGAATAAATCCTCAAATTCATGCAGCAGAGATAAATGATCTTCAATACTTCCTTATCTATCCAAGAATCTCCAATAATAGCTTCCTTAGGTTCTTCTTTCGAACCAATGTTAACCTTTTTGTCTTTAAGGGCTCATGGTAGGCATGCGCGTAAGTATCTCGCACTATTCACTACCTCACACGCCCCTGCAGAATGGATAACATCTAAGCTTTTGATTCCTCTACATCAATCACATATACCAACTTTCCCTTCTCTTTTTCCAAACACGTGCGCTCAAGCTATAACTCTTCTACTTCCTCTTCTTCTTCAAAGTGCGCCTCCAATCCTTGGTTCACCTAGTAATTCCAATAGCCTATCTTCCATCTTAGCACTATCCCCCATGGTAAGGTACTTGATACCCTACAAGGCCTTATCAACCGATGGCTTGGTACTCTGATATTCAAAGGTTTGAATAAGGTTAGCCGCGAGTTCTTTCCAATTCCTTGTCTAGCAAGTGTGTCTCCAAATGAATGTACCATGCATGTGTGTAACCCTGTAGTGTAGAATACAACTTGTGCACCTAGAGGGATGGTGGAAAATATTCCATGCCTTCTCTCCAGACCCATTCACACTCTTGGATATGGAAAGAGGTGGGCTCCTTCCCATGGTACTCCTTGATGATGGTGGGTACATTGCTCCTAGAAAATCTGACAGAGAGAGAAATTCTTACCTCATGTCATTCTAAAAGGCTCTCTTGATGTGTGGCCCACCACCGAGCTATTGTGCTAAGAAAGAAATAACTTAACATCCCCTTTATCCCTTTCCATCCTTCCACCGAGCTTCAACCTCATGTAGAAAGATCTTAGGGAAGGTTGCTCGAATACTTGGGCGTTCTTTTCCTCCAGGTGCCTAACTATGTGTGCTTTAGTCACCTTGGTCACCACCCTCTCAACTGTTGTCCCATTAATTTGTAAATTCCATGCACCCAATTGTCACATGTCGATCTGGTGGTATCACTCATTGACTGGGCATCTTCAAATTGGATAACCTGTTAGTAGGGTGTATCATCTCAGGGTCTCTGATTGAGCACACATAAATCCTGTCTAGAACTTTCTCTCCAAATGGTTCAATATAGGGTGTTGAATTCCCATCAGCCAAGGGTATAATGACCCATTCCTCCTTGTTCTTGAAGCTGATGTACCCTTTGTTGAACCAAAGGTCCGCATTGTTCTTGTAACACCAAGGGCACCCAAGTAGTGCTGGGAAATTTTCTGCCTCGAGTGCCAAGACTTCGAAGTCCCCAGTAAACTTGGCTCCCTAGATAGTGATAGTTGCATCCTTCAAGACACCGATGGACATCACCTTAGTCTTGTTTTCCATATACAACACATTCGAAGATGGATGTAATACAAGTCTTCCCATCTGATGCCATGCATCCAAAGTCAGAACATTAACCTCCGCACCTATGTCAATGAGGATATTGTTGAGGATCCATCCATATACAACTGCATTCAATGTAATCTCCTTGTCATAGTCGAGGCTATGAGGGGGAAGGTTCACATGCAAGACCTATCTCTCACGCTCTTCTCAGTGCATGGTACCTTCTCTCTTAACCAGGATCCTAGCAAGGGAATGATATTCTCCTGCCTTAGCATTTTACACACCTCCTTGACCTCATCCAGGTCATCCTTTTGCACGTCAACTCTCCTTCCTTGTTCCTCCCTCCTGGATTTCTCCTTTAGACATTAGATCTCCTCTTATAAGCTCTAAACATCATCCATGGTGTCCTAATATATCTCCTTTTAGTGTGTGGGGTCCGGATACTTTCCATGAATGACCTCCTCCTTGAAACCAGGGTTTTCTATCTTGGTACCTCTCTTGTGCATGTGGCTTATGCCCTTGTTACCAAGATAGGCTCTAAACCTTCATCTATTGTTACCTGGGGCATCCACTGTATGTATTCCTTCTTAATACTGACCATCACATTTCCCTTGTCCTTTCGGTGCTTCTGATTCATATGCTCAAACAATTCTGGGCATTCCTCATACTTATGCTTCTTTCCGCACCATAAGCACTGCAACGGATCTGGGCATTCATGTTTGTAATGTTCTATAGATCCACAGTTGAAACATGTTCCAATAAGGAAATCACTCCGTCCTCCCATGCAGATTACCTCGACCATGGAATCCTCCTTGAAAACCTCTTCCACGCATGCCTCCTTTTGTGCACTCCTCATAATGGTGATCATTATCTTTGGAACCACTAAAAATGCTGGTTTGGCACACCCAATGATCAATGGCCTCATGGATCTGATTGATGAGACTACAGCCCTTAATATCATGGGCTATAGAGGTGTAAATTTTTAATAACAAGATACATTCTTCCCGATTGCATGCTATAGTAAGGAAATATGTTTACATCATGGTCCCCATGAAAAATTTCACAATCTACCACTACAGCATGTTGTCCTCCGGGGCAATTATCCTTAACGTGCCCTTCTATCTCACAATCTATGCACCACAAACCACTACAAGTCTCATGGGATGAGTTCACAGATAATTTTTCCAACTACTTTGCCATAGCAGTAATATGAGCCTCCAAGAATGGGCTAATGCTAGTATCTATACTACCAACAGCTTTGGCATGTAGGGCAGATTCTAATGCTTTGTGCGGGTCTATAAAAGTTTTATGATACAAGGCCCTTCTAAAAGGGGTGATCAATCCTCCAAAAACCACTATGCATGATGAGAAGGATGAATATCATATGATAATTTAGACAAAAGAGTTTTAAAGTGCGCATCATACTCTCGCACACTCTCTACCATTCTTTTCCAAATATCCTTCAAAGCATTGATTCTCTCCTACTCAAACCGAGGAATGTGGAACTCTACCAAGAATGCATTCTTTAAGGTAGTATAGTCCACCACCGTTTGATGAGGGTCATACTTCCTATACCAGTTATGCACATGCCCTTGCAACGTGGTTGCAAACTGACTAGCCTTTCATTCTGGGGTTGTGATACCCTTTGCGCGCCATAGCAGTTCACACTTGTGAACATGTTCTGCAGCATCCTCAATGCCCCTATAATATGGAAAATGTAGAGAAATTTCAAATAATACGAGGTGGTGGTGGGGTTCTGTCCTCCAGAGCCTTGGTTCCCTCTAGTGTTTCCTCCACCACCTGATCCACCAGGTCCATTGGGTCTTGTGCCTCTAGAGCCACCCAATCCACTAGAACCATTGGGTCTAATAGGGCCTGTAGGATTTGTGCCAAGTTCCCCCATGGTCCCACTAAACTATGTGTCGATGGTCTATAATAGCACTCCACTACCACTACTGTGTCTCGCGTCACTCCCTGATGTGAGACCAAAAGTTTGTACACTTGCTCCTTATCCAAAGACTCCTCCAAATATTAGAATATGTGCAGCCATAGAATAAGGAACTATAAAATTTTACCTTCTAGGTGTGGATCTATCTCTTCCACTAATATTAACTGGGTCAATAACACTTCTTCCTAGTTCAGGAAAACCAAGCACCAGGGCTCAATCATTGGGTGGGTTTAGATATGCACTAATGACTCTCCTTTCTCTGTGTGATGAACTCTCACCAGAAGCCAAAGGGGTCTCCCTCACACACTTGCCAAGATGGGGTAACATAGACTACTCAGGTTCCATGTCTTTCATGTGACCCTTAACTCCTTCCCACAACGTCTGTCTCCATAGATCCATCACACTAGCAGCCTCATATCATCTTGCAATCTCCCTTTAACTTGCTTCACTACATTTGAGCCATCTCTCTTCCCTCTCCTTCTTTTTCATGATATCTTCCATCTTCCTCCACCCAAACTCCCTTACCCAAAGCACTCAGAATGGTTTAGCTGGCCATTGGGAAAGCCTCTAAACTCATGGTAACCATCAATATCTTCATAGCTAGAGGAATAGCACGTAAAAACATTCCTCTAGGTTCTCGCAAAAATTCAAACTCAGCAACCTCTAGATAAGAATATGTGGAAATGGCATACTCCAGAGTGTAACTAGTTAGTAATCCTCTCCACCAATGATCTACATCACGGGTCCATGTTAGATCTCGCATCCCGCAACCTTTGTTAGTCTTCTTTGTTCCACACATGCAATCCATAACGCCAACTTAATCTAGATGCATAGGATGAAAGACATTCATATAGTTCTACTAGGAAGTAGAAGAAGGTATCATATAGATTGTGGTAGAGGTTCTCTTCTACCCATCTACGTGCATTAAACTCAGTCCAAGGTCTTTGAATCTCTCGAGAAAATTCATCCTCCACGCTCTTGAACCATGATTCAACATTTTCCAATGTTAACCGCTTTGTCATTAATCACTACACAGATAATGATGTATGCTAAATCCCACTACAAATTTTAAAATAGGTACCGCAATGGAACCAAGATCTAGTCATTTTTATTCCCATCGAAAAGGAAGGAATCCCATGCGCGCGGCGTATCACCCAAATGAAAGCCGAGCACTCACCCAAGACACGTGTGGGTACCAAGTCTCTCTTTTATGTGAGTTTAATGGGAAACATCATCTATGATTAGTGTAAGACTTTTCATGAGGGAGGTTGAAACATACAAGAACCATAGGTCTCAGAATGGCCTCTAGATCCTTGTAGTCACTTAGACCAAGTGTTTTAACATAATCTAGAACATGCATTATGACAGAAAGAATTATACAAGCATTCATTCATAGCATGAAAGGAAAGAGAACTTATAAGAGAGAAATATACATTAGAACCATTGATATTCATGTATATATTATATTGGTAACCTCATTACATTCATTGATTCATTACAGAGTGTCATAGAGAGTAGACTGCAGTCATGCATATTACTGGACTTGTGTAACTAAGATATCAAAAGAAAAATTACAACTCCATGCCCAAGAAATTCTCACTTGGATGCAATTATCCATTAACAGAGTCCTCACAACATCTTTGCAGAGCTCCGCTCACTCTTTAGATCTATATATCAATTCCTGCTCTCTCTAACCCGCTATATCTCAAACTTGTATATATTTTACTCTGCAGGCGCTTGTATTTATAATTCTCCTCCACTACTAACTCACCTTCCTACGCCCTCAGATATGGTGCCAAGTTTCGAATGTGGTCCTTCATGCGAGCATGCTTCTCCAGGCCTGAGATTTCCAATTTATCTCATGATGTTCTTCTAGAAGATTCCAAGGCATGCCCCATCGGGGCCAACCTGTCACTAGGATGGCATCTTATCCATGCATAATCGATCATGTTTTTCACATGTTCTACCCTAGGTTCTCAATTTTACTAAGTCCTAAACCTTATTTCATGTGCCTCGTGTGCTATGTGCTTCCTTAAACCTTTCTCTTGCATTTTTTTCCTTGTGGGCCTTTCCATAATCGGGACCTTATGCGCCTTCATACTTGGCCAATATTCCATGGGCCCAACAAATGATGTGATGTTTCAAATATTATTCTAATGTTGTTGAGCTAGTTTAAATGACCTAATTAACTTGAAGGAAGAAATTCTTTAGTTATGAAGACTAGAAGGAAGTTTTGAGGAAGATAGAGAGAAAGTTAGATAAATTGGTGTCGTAATTAGTTTTTGGTGTAAAATTTTAGAGGTGAAAACAAATCAGGTGGCTTTAGTTGGTGCTGAGTCATCTAGGGGTTGGTTCCTCCTTGTAGGGATGGTTCTCCTTGTGGGGTTGGTGCTCCTTGTGGGGTTGGTGCCTCACTAAATCTAGGGGTTGGTGCTCCTTGTTGGGTTAGTGCTCAACTAAATTTGAATAATGGATATAATAAATATTTTTTTCAGTGGGTTTTCTTCCCTTGAGGGTTTCCCACTTAAATCTAGTGTACTTGTGCTATTGTTTTCTCATGGTGCATACTCATGTGTTTGATTTTCTCTATATGTTTATGAATGTGTTGAATGGTTGATGAATGTTAATGCTTAAGTGAATGAAATTTTTTATTTCCCAATGATTCACCCCATCTCAATGGTTGTGCTTCCAATAATTGGTATAAGAGTAGGGTCTCTGAAGCAAGCTCAACAATCTTGAGGTGATCCTTAAAGTACAAGATGGCTAAGTAGTTGAGGAGAGAATTCCAAGAGCTAAGATTTGTGGTCAAGAAGGATGAAGAAACCATCAAGGATCTCAAGAATTAGTTAGAGGATGCATTTATAAGTATGAGATTAAAGGAAGTTGAGTGTGATTAGTTGAGGACCAAGCAATATTATTTAGAGGAAAATCATGAGAAGTCATTAGAGGTTATTTACAATAGTGCTTATGATGATTTTGGCAACGAAGAGGCTAAATTATATTTGCATACGTGCAATTGGTGTTTTAAAGAATGAATAAGTACAAGTTGGAGTTAGTGATCAAGGGATGAAGAGACCATCGTGTATTATGAGACTTAAGTTGAGTCTATGGAAACAACTCTCAAGACCAAGGAAGTAGAGTGTAATAAGCTCAAGACTGAAGTAGAATCCCTTAAACATAAAGAAGATGAATGTATTACTTATATGAATTAGAAATGAGGTATTTAAAGGAATATTTGGAGTATGTATCCATCGAGCTTAAGTCCTATGAGAGGTTTGAAAAGAGTTCTAAGGATCTAAATGATATTTTGAGTAGTTAGAAGGTTTAAAGTGATAAAATAGGCCTAGGTTTCAAGGGATACCTAAAGGATGATGACACAAGACAAGAAGATGTTGTTCAAAGCAAGGAGGAAGCTAAAATGAAAAAAAGAGGTATAATCCCATCAGGTAGACAAATGATATGAGGTATGTAAGTTTATTTCATGGTTATTGTTATGCTTGCAATGAGTTTGGTCATAGGGAAAGGGAATGTGAAATAAGGTTATTCAAGTGTAAGTATCATGGAGAAATGGAAGAAATCACAATCGAATCATTCAAGAGAAATGAGGTATGTTCCTTTTTATAAGTGTCACCAAGAATTTCATGTTGCTCTATTTTGTCTCCAAAATTCTTTAAGGAAAATTAAAAAAATTACGCTCCCAAAGTTAAGAAATTATGGTTTCCAAAGGCTAAACTCGTGAAGAATGAGCCAAATTTAGTCAAGCCCAATTATGATCTATTCAAAAGAAAATAAGGAATTTTTTCCATGATTGAGCATGAACCAAAGGTTGAAGAAAGACATGTATGTTTGACATCTATACAACCTAAGAAAGAGAAGAATGATAAGTTAGAAATCAAGATTAATGTATCAAAGAAAAACATGGAGATCCTAAAGACTAAATGCAAGTTGGATGATAAGAATATGGATATTTTGGAATCTCCTAAGTTTATGGTGTTTTAAAACCCTAAGTGATATAAGGTGTTTTCATTATGCTTCTTGAAGGCATTCATTTCTCAAGAGAATCAATGTAGGTGTACTGTCATCTTGAAATATCAATAAAGGTATAAAGAAAGGAGTGTCATCATCCGATACAACTATGTGAAGATCAAATGAGGTATGTTTGTGTTGTTTTTATCTATTTTATTCAAATTCATGAAGTCGTGTTGATATTTGAGGTAATCATGGTGGTATGTTGCTAAGAGATGTATAATAAGAAGATTTGGTGCTGGATTTGATTGTTTAAAGCTTGCTTGAAGCATTTTTGGAGTTATATTGGACTCTAGATTGTTGTGGAAAGGTATGTAACTCATGAACAAGGTTGGATTCATGTTAAAGGATAGTTTTATACTTTCATGGAGATGTGTTATAAGTGATCAAAAATAAAAAATATTTGGATTTTCATTATGAATGCTTATATTGTTATCGCATACTTGAAGAAATCCTAAAAAGTTGAATATCCTTGAACAAAGAGAGAGGTATGTTTGTAGTTTTACAGTCATCAAGATATGATGATAAATGAAGTGTATCAAGTAGGTATTTTGAAAACCTATAAGACAAGTTTAACAGTTTGATATGCATTATTGAGAAAAAGTTGGTACTTTAACACTTGATTTAGTCCTGTATATGAAGATTCATTCAAATCATCAAAGGTGTCTTGAAGGTTTTGGTTAAGTTTGTGCTATATTGCCTATATGTATGGAAATGATATATTGTGGATCTATAGGATTATTTTTGAGACCATGGTCATGTAATTAGAGGCATATTTTTTTGAGTTTTCAAGGTCAAATCTAGGTGTACTATTTTGAACAAAGTGATATCGGAAGCGAGTGCTCTATGAGCTGGTTAGAAAGATTTATAGTCTGAAATCTAAGTAGTGTGTTTTGGGAACTATGACAACATAATGATACATGTTTTTTTCTTAGTTGAATTTCATGAAGCATGAAGGCTCTATGTTTGTTTATAAGTTGGAATCATGTTGATAACTCAAGATACTTGTTAAGGAGATTTAAAGATGACTACAAGTGTATTAAGATTTGATTTAGGTTTGTGATGGCTATAAAGATCTAAGACTTGTGTGAGATGATGGTTACCTGACCAAAGATGTGTTCAAAAATATGTTAGCTAGAGTTTAAGTTTCTTATACATTGTTGAGATTTTAAGAACCTTTTTAGGATGATTTACATCTTAGAGGTATGTTACAAATTATTTTTATGATCTATTCAGTTTTGTCATAGGGTTATATTTTCTTGTAAGGTGCATCAAAGGTGTGTAGGTGGATGAAGGATCTGTGACATGAATATTGGATCTTAAGTATGTGTTCAGAGGCCTATTATAGGGCTGTGTCATGTAAGAAAGTTAATAACATTATGAATCCATGAGAGAATATTATCAAGTGGTGATTGTGATGTCTTAAAAGTAGAATAAATATCAATATCTTGGGAATTCACAATGATATCAGGTCTATATGATTTGTGGAGATAGGGAACCTATCTAACAAGTGATTCAAAGTATAAAAGGCTTTAATTATAATTGTATTAGAATTGAAAGGAGAATAAGTGTGTTACAGGTATAAAGACCTATAGAAGAAAACTATGAAGGAGAAGTAAAGTTTGAGAGAGTCAATAAATAGAGTTCTGATTTCCAGGCATCAAGAAATAATTAAGAAGGTTAGTAAAGATATAGTCTATTAATCATAGAGTATATATGATTATGGTTGACCTAATAGATCTATAAGAGTTATTTCAAGGTTAAATTGTTGAGCAAGAAGAAGGGTTACATGATATATGATAGAGAATCATGGGTATGTACTATGAAATTACAAAGTATGAGGTATGCTTTGGTAGAGTTGAGTATCTATTGTAGTCTAAGATCATCATGAAGTAGACATGGTGAAGCATGAAGTGGTGGCCTAATGGGTCTTTAGAAGAAGTATGGGAATTGACATCAAAAGACCTAATTGCCAAGAATTTTGAGAATACAAGGGGATCTTGGTGGCTTTATTATTCCAAGGATTTCTCATGTTGATTCAAAAGCTCAAGGCTTGTGGAAAGAAAAGTGAAGTTTATTATGTATGAGCTAATCAAATTAGTATGTGGTCAAGAAATTAAGGAGAGTTGAGAAGAAGGGTATTTATGAGAAAGTGTGTTTGGTTTCAAGAGGAGGATGATAACCTTGAATAAAGTATGTTCCCTGTGCACCATAAGAAGGATTAGTGACAATTGACTATTTTAGGAGTTTGTATCAGTTTAAGGAGAATTTCTTTGGTATTTAGCATTCATGTATGTGGTCAAGAAGAAGTTAAAAGAAAGGGGAGTTGATTTTTTGATATTCTAGCTCCATGAACTAAATAAGATGTCAAGAAGCCTTGATTTCTATGACAATCGGTTTCTAAAAGTTAAGGATGCTAACATAACATGAGATGTGCCATTGAAAGGTTAGTAAAATATTGAAGAACAATCAGTATTTATTGAAGAGGAAAAGTTAGTGGAGTGTAGATGTCAGGGGGAGATGATCAAACATGTTCTCAATGAAGGTAAAAATAGAAGTGAAGACAATCCAAAGGTGCATAAAGAGTTAAAGTTATATACACAAGAAAGTTACAAGTCTAAGTGTTTTATTTTTGGTTGGCATCAGTTGTGTGTTGATAAGAGCATGGTCAAGTTTTGAGTTAGTTTTGGAAAGCATGCATCTATTGATTTGGGAGCTGTGTTGCTTTAAATAGTGAAAATAGATAAGAATAAGGTCAAAAGAACCTTGATAGGTTTGATTGATGTTTCCAAACAAGTAGTGAGCCTATTGTGTTTTCATAAGAAGATGTTAAATCTATATTTTTTTGTCATTTATGTCAAAAGGGGGAGAATGAGTTGATGGCACATGTGAGTTCCTTAGGGGAGAATAATATATTTGTGTTTTCCATCCATGAAAAAGGGGGAGATTGTTGGCAGCATGTTATCATTGATGTAAAAAGTGTGATGTTGTCATTGATGTCCGAAGATTCATTGATGTAAAATAAAGTAAGAAGCATGAAGGCTGATTGGTACTATCAAATCAAGTTGAGTATCTTATTGATATTGCATGGTGTCTTGAGCAGTCTAATGGATTGTAAGATTGTTATAGTGACTTCACGAGGTATATGGATGATGTGATGATGTTAAGAAGTATTTTTAAGGATCTTGTAGGTTGAAAAGAGTGGAAAAGTGAATAAGAGGTTAGTTTAGATGATGCAAACATGTTTAAGGTGCTTGATTGTGAGGCCTAGTCAACAAGATGAGGTATGACATGGTGGATTACAAGTATGTAGAATTTTTTTGAGCTTGGTGAGAACATGGGAAGCATGAGAATGAAGGAATAGGAAACTCACAAGTTTCTTAGAGTATATTTATATGGCTAATTCAACTTTTCTAGGTCAGCACTAGGCTTATTCTCAAGCCCTAGGTGACCTAATGAGGTGAGGTGGACAATTTTCAACATGGTGATGAAAATTTGATCATTGGAAAATGTGAAGTAGGTTTTTATTTAACCTTGTCCAAGTTAAAGGTGTTGGATTGAAGGTATTTACAAGAAATTAAGTTTCTAGTTTGTTAAGGGTTTGATCCTCATCATTGAGGACTAGTTTTGTAGGTCATAGACTGAGTGAGAAGAAGATCTCCAAAAGGTGGTGTCATTGCATGAGATGAGGGTGTAGAGGTTTAGAAGTTTGTTGGAGGTTGGTTTAAGGATTATAAAACATTTATAAGTGGTCATTTAATTTTTTTGAAGGTATTATTATCCCAAGTGATATCATTTTGGTAAGTGGGAAAATTTAGTCTACTAGGCCTTCTTTTGTCATAATGAGGGATTTGAGTGCGAAGATGATATTTCCAAACTATATGGTATTTTGTATGATGTTTTCATATGTTTTTAATTTTTTTAAATTTATTTTTCTCTATGATGTCTAACCTAGATGAATTAAGTCATGAGTCATGTATATAAGCAAAATGAAGAAGGCTTATTTGGTTGTTGGGTGAGTATGAGAAAGTGTGAGCTAGAAGGGTGTTTCTAGAGGAGAAGGAAGTATTTGTGTCCATGAAGAGAGGGAAGAGAATATTATTTTTGTTTCAAATAGTGTGATGTTGTTGTTGAGCTAGATCAAATTACCTAATCATATTGAAGGAAGAATTTCTTGAGCTAGGAAGACTAGAAATTAGTTTTGAGGAAGATAAAGAGAAGGTGAGCTAAATTAGTGTCATCATCAGTTGTTAGTGCAACATTTCAAAGGTGAAAAAAATCATGTGGATTTATTTGGTTTTTATTCATTGCGGGGGTTTTTGCCTCCTTGTAGGGTTGGTGCTCTACTAAATCATGGGGTTGGTGCTCAGCTAAATTTGAATCATGGATATAATAAAGATTTGTTTTAGAGGGTTTTCTTCCCTCTAGTGTTTCCCACTTAAATCTGGTGTACTTGTGTTATTATGTTCTCATGGTGCATACTCATGTGTTTGATTAATCATTTCTTAATCTATATGTTGATGAATGTTTAGTGAATGTGTTGAATGGTTGATGGATGTTAATGCTTAAGTGAATGAATTTTTTTATTCCCCACTAATTCACCCCCTCTTAGTGGTTGTTCTTCCAACATGAAATTCACAAAGGAGAAAGATATATACTCACGAGTCTTTACAAGTTCGTATATTATCATGCAATATGATTCTACCCCATCTTATTTATGACTTAATGAGGAGATTTTGGCATGGTTTGGACAAATTAGTGACCGAATTAAAATCATAGATGGATATTTAGATAGGTTGTAATCTTACAATGATACTATTATGCAAAATAATGTTTTCTTCTACCCTACAAAAATTAGAAAATGTGCCTCAAAAAGGAGAAACAAGTGAACAATTCATAAAGGGGTATCATACATCCCCTCTACAGAACCATACACATTACACACCCAAACAAGGGGCTTAATCCTCACCAAATGATATCATTTCTACACTAGTAGGGAGGATTAAAGAGTTAAAGATTTCCCAAAATCCACAAAAACATGTACAATAGGAAAAAAATATGTGGAATCCCATAGATAAAAATGGTAAACTCATTTTACCAACATACAACCAATGCAACAACCCTTGCAATAAGTTTATCTCGAGCCATTCTAACCTAGGTGACCTTCTCACAGGGTCTAGCACACTAGGGATAGACCTTCACCTCTCTTATGATTAACCTACTCAAGGACCCATGGGGAATGATTTTCCATATGCTACCCATAGTAATACAAGTTTTCATAACCTAACTCTTGTGAACGTGTTCTCTAGTGTTACTCCTCCCTACATGCACATGTACTCAAAATCTCCGTAACCAGATGTATATGTGTTCCTTGGTTCATTCTCACAATTCTAAGGAACCCAATATTCCCTAGCTAATGCCTACACCACAACTTACTAAAATACTCCTCCTCCACCTTATTATTATAAAACCTTATGGTAGAATCCTACACAATGAGAAATTATGTTGAATACTTGAAAGAACCCCTTGAATTTACTATACAGGTTTCATGCTTCCACGCCCATTACCGGAACTTCCTAAATTCAAAGGGAAAGAAACCATAATTCTCACATCAAGGATTATGCCATTTTAATTAGGGAATTACTCCCATTAGATTAAATAGTGGCTAAGATATTCCCAAATACCCTTGAATGGATTGTTATATATTAGTATTATTGAATCCCTGAAGGCTCTATAAATTGCTTCAAACAACTTGTTTCGGAATTCATTAAATCATTTGACATGAATAAACTTTTAGGTATAAGAATAAAGGAATTCCTACACATTAAATAGGAGTAAAATGGATATGTTTCCTATTCTATACGAGATAATGTCATGTTCTGTATTCTTCTACGAGTGTAATTAATTTAGATTAAATGGAGCTTAGTGACCTTTTTCTTTAATATCTTAATTGAAAAAAACATTGAAGATGTGTAGAAGTTCCCTTTCCATAGTCATGAGGAAGTTCAAGAAGGTTCACTTTACATTGATCAAGAAACTATTGATAGTGGATATAAGAATTACGGTCCTAATAAAGTTGGTATTTCCTAATCAAAACAATGCAATATACCAAAAAAGTATGAAAAATAACCAAAGGCCAAATGTTTTTAATAAAAATCATGGTGTTACCACAGATGGTGTCACAAAACAACCAAATAAGTGTAATGTTACAAACACTTTGGTAACATGAAGAATAACAACAACAACATAGGGAATCAAAGAAATAACAAATCTATCTCTTATATCAATATAGTTGATTTAAATTGTTCTTCCCCTCAAAAAACCAAACCCAAGGATAAAACCAATACCAAAAACCTGATAAGGGGAAAAAAATAAACCTATAACAATCAACTCTAGAGAAAAATCGAGGATTTAACCAATAACAAAACCCAAACCAAAAGTTAAGGGATTATAATACCAATTTATACTGCATATTTAACCATATTATTTGTTGTGATTCACACACTTGTAGAATTATAATAAGTTCTTTAAGATAATTCCAAAACAATCAAAGATAATTATTCATAGATATGTTCCTAGGGAACCATGAAAGGTCCCAAAAATTTGGTTATACAGGGTTTGTTATGCCTCAAAATGAAAACTTGGAAATCTATCGGGATCCATTCCTAAGAATCTAGAAGATGAGAAAGGAAATCCTAAAAATATGAAAAATGGTATTCCCATAAGGACCAATGACTATAAAGCCTAGATTTTTGAGAACTCTAGGGTTACTCCTAATCTATATCAAAAAATATAACAAAGATCCTGGGACCGATCAAATTAGAAACTAAAACAAAAATTGATGCGAAAACTCATATAAGAGATAATAATTCACAGCCTCTTCTTGATCAATCCCTTTTGTAGGATGATACTCATATAGTCCCCATACTTTAGGAGAATATTACTTGATTATAGACCTCAAAAAGACCTTTTCTCAAATTTCATTTCTATATTTTTGAGGAATTTTCCAGCCCATTGTTCTCCTTGGTAGATGCCTTATGACTTTGCCATTTGATCCATGTAATGCCTCCTTCGAGGCTCAAATAAATCACATTGATTTTTACATACATCCTCTAGGGTAAAAATATATAGAATACTGGGTATGTGGTCGACATAAGTAAGATGCCTTCGATGTTAGGATAGCTCGAAGAGGAGATATTACATTATATTTACAAGTGTGGGTATAAAATAATTATGTCAAGAGATCCATGATTGAGGATAGGGATACCATAAATATAATTCCATTTTCATTCTTGGAAAATTTAGGACATGGGCAGACCAACTACTCTTCAACTAGAAACACATTACGAAGCTATAATAGCCTTAAATCCACCTCATTTGGAACCATAGTCCTTATAGTTTCCTTCATAAAAATACCATTCTAATCAATTTCTATATTATAGATAGAGAAAAAACTATAACATTATTCTAGGAAGACCATGGATTCATAGGATGAAAGTTATTCCTTCCACTTTATTCTAAGAGATTAGATTCCTCCATTTTGGTAAGTTCTTTTTCACTTTATGGGGATCCTAAACCCTTTGACATACATTTAGAAATTGTGAATAAGAAACTTAGAGTTCATTCTAAATTTGAATTCCCACAAACCAATTAAATAAACCACCTCCTTCAAAGGAATTGGTTGCAACCATGAAATGGGTTCCAAAATCTAAAGTTGATAAACCAAAAGTAATTGAAGTTGCGAAAAAAGAGTGACAATAAGATCAATATGGTAGAAAATATGTCCACAAAAAAATGGAAAAAATTATGAATCTCTTAGATAATTAATCACCCATTACTCTCCCCTTTGAATACAAGGAATTGGAAATATTATTGGAATAACTTCCCTTACAACTGATGATGATTGCGAGATATATGTATAGTAGAAGTTTCATAGGTGCGAGATGAAATTACCAAAGATAATATGAGCTCCATTTTATCCACTAAGTATTGGACACTCCATTATGATGGATCCAAAAACCGATATAATGCAGACATAGGGATGATCTTAACTTCTTTGGAAGGGAATCTCATGCCATTTTATTTCAAATTAGACTTCGAATTCACCAAAAATGGGGTAAAATATGAAGCCTTGCTTCTAGGACTTATTATCACCAAGAGAATAGAAGTCAAAACATTAGGGTCCTAGGAGATTCACAATTGGTAGTCAATCAAGTTTTTGAAGTTTATGAAACTAGAGTGGAACATATCCAACTTTACAATACTATTGTGTGTGAGATAAGAAAATATTTTGAATTTATCTCCATCAAATAAATCCCTAGGAAGAAAAATCAAATACCCGACTCCATGGCCTCTTCTTCTTCCCACTTTTCCTAGATTCAAACTTAACAGAGACTAAGTTTTTTTATCTATGATATTTGAACCCTTAGTGAAAAAAATTCCAAATGAGACCATACTTCCCTATGTAGAGATAAAAGGTGAGCTTGTTACCATGGATTATGTTGATAATGACGAAGTATGTGAGCTGGATGAAAGATTTAAAATTTCTCATCACACTTCCTCTCTCTACCACCCTCAATCCAACCACTAGGATGAGGCTATGAATAAAACACCAAATTCCATTCTCCTCAAAATAGAAAATGAAAATAGGAAGGATTTCCATTTGAAGTTATTTCGACCTTATGGGAATATAGGAATTCCATTCATACACTAATAGGGATAACTCCATTTTCCCGGTCTTTAGTTTAGAAGTTATTAAACCTTTAGAGGTGGAACTCCTTAGTCTTTACATGTCCTTATAGAACATAATAGATGAAGATGAGTACAAAAATGCATGCTTTACCAATCTATAAAATACAGATGAGAAAAGGCTTAAAGATGAACATCATCATCGTGTTTATATAGATAAGATGTGCCAACAATATATAAAAAGGTATATGAATTCCCAATTCAACTAGGTGACCTTTTAATTATAATTGATAGTCAGATATATAAGAATACAGGTGAAGGTTGTGAATTCGGACATAAATGGATATGCCCTTATCAAGTAACCGAGGATTTCAAAATGACACCTACCATTTTTTTCACTTTATAGGGTGAGGAGTTTAGCAAATCCATCTACTCACTTCACTTAAAAATTATATATAAAGGGTGAAAATTCAGCAAGGGCAAGGCGGAGTATAATATATATATATATATATATATATATATATATATTATACCTCCGCACCGCCTGCTGAATTTTCACCCTCTATGTCATTTACATTATCACCATGTTTAGATTGTACTATGGATCTACTTATTTGGAAATGATTTTTAAACTTTTCATACATTGGTAGATGTTTCAATCATGATATCTCTATAAGTTTTTCATACTTGTTCAACCATATAATCCACTTAAAAATTTTTAATCATGAGACAAGGTTAAACATTGATACTATAAGGTCTTTTATGCCTCATCCCTCTTATAGTTTCTCCCAATTCTGATACTTTCACCTATGGTCTTGTCTAGAATCCTTTTGATGGAAAATCCTCATAAAAAAAAAAAAAATTCTCTCCATAACAAGAAATATATAAATTCTTCACTTGGATCCTATATTAACCCATCATAAAAATGTAGGGGTAATTTAAAAAAAAGATAAAGATAAGAAAAGTAATCCTTAAAGCAATGTGAAATGAAAGTGCTTGAATATATAAAATCCCAAATGGATAATTTAGATGCTTATGTTAGGAGAGACAATTATCCCTTAGCCAAATTTTTCCAATCAGTAGGCCACCCATGGGTCTAAGTCTAGTCAAGGTTTATAAAGTGTAAATCATCTTGAATTTAGGTTAGATAATTTTAATTGGAAATGAGTCATAAGTTCCTAAATAGGTCATTGTTAAAACTCATGTCTCCTCATTCATTTTACAATCTCCCTTTGGAAAGAGGGGTGGATTTGTTACTATCTAAAGCAAAATTAAAACACATATTTTTGAACACGTGTTTTGATTTGGAATTTATTTTCTCTCACGTTTCTTGGTCAAATTGTCTAAAAATAGAATTTCTATATTAGTCTTGAGTTCCTCTTCCTTCTTGATAAAAATAGTATGTTCAATTCTTTTCATCAAGCCTATTCATCATTTCTTGATCAACATGTGTTCTTGAAATCTTCTCCTCCAACAACTTATAAAAATGGCGACTTTATTCATATCATGGGTTGGACATTTTTAGTTTTGAAGTGTCATGCTTCCAGATATTGGAGAGGTTCTCACACAGATAACTAGTTCTCTACTCTATTTCCATGTTGTTCACATTCCATCTAACTTTCCTACGAAAGTAAACCATATACTTTATTTATTTTCGATTGATATTATCCACCTTTATCACTTGGATCAATTGGAGATCATACATTGGAATGAGATTAAATATAAGGAGACACTAGATGCATCATCAACATCATTAGGATAAGCTACCACAATGATTTATCCTAATGGATTGCACTTTTATTCATATCATGGGTTGGACATTTTTATTTTTCAAGTGGCATGCTTCCAGATTTTGGAGAGTTTCTCACACATATATCTAGTTCTCTACTATGTTTCCCTACTATTCACATTCCATCTACATTTCCTGCAAAAATCTAACCATATACTTTCTTGATTTTCTATTGATATTCTCCACATTTATCACCTGGATCAATTGGATATCATACATGGAAGGAGATCAAGATAAGGAGACACTAGATGCATCATCAAAATCATTGGGATAAGCTACCACAATACTTTAGTGACTAGGTTGGAGGTGAATTTCAATTATTTAAAGTTTTAACCATATGAATTGATTATTATAATTTAAAGAAGTCGTTTATTAAGTTTTTAGAAGTGGAAGATTCTATAACTTCCTGTATGCACCTTCATTTTAGTATTGATTTCAAAATATTTCTTACATAAATCTTCTTCCCTTGATAAATTCTTCTTGGATTATCCTGTGGATCTACTTGAGAATTTGGTTCGAGGAAAAAGTGAATAAATCCCTACGTTATTTATTATTTATTTATTTCTGTTAGTTTAGAGGTAATTTTTTTGGGGAAGGTTTATTTGGAAAAGAGGAAATTTCTTCTAAGAAGCTTTCCTTTGCAGAAAACTTGAGGCGTAAGAGATGTGAGAGGAAGTTATTTTTATTTACTAATATTTTCAGCACTTCCTCTTTAGAGTAGTATTGTAAAACAACATTGTAATACAAGAATAACAACATATAACTATTCTCCATTTTAACTTCATTTTAATTGTCTTCGTTTTATTTTAATTAGAAAAAGTAACATATTTCGTTTAAATTATTTCCTTATGTCTCTGTAGTAGTAGATTTAATTTTTTTAAATATTCCAGAAAACACAAAAACATTAGTTAATTAGTTTATTTTAATTCTTTTCCTTTCAAAATATTAATGAAATACAAAAAAAAATTAGAATAGATAGATGCACTTGTTTTTATTTAATTAATGGTAAAAGAATCTAGTTAATTAAAAGGGTAAATTAATTTGTATTTTATTTAAACTAGATTTGTTTTTTTATTTATTTAAAATTAGAGCTCAAAGTAGTTTAGGAAATCAAACCAAATCAAAAACTTAGTCATTAGAGGTTCACACTACTAGAACATAGTCCCTTACCATTCTTTGGCTAGTTTTACAACTTTCATTGTCCTTTCTCATGAGTTGATGACCCCTCATGGCCATTTGTAGGAGGATATTTGAGCTAATCATTCAATGACAAGAAATTGATCAATACCAAGGAGACATAGAACTAGGATTACAAGTGTTAGTTTTATGATCTACTCCTTTGCCCCCACAAATAAGTATCCAACTTGACACATTTAACGAACAAATAATCAGTAGTTGAATAATTTGCTTGGCCAACCAAGCAAACCAAGTTAGATGTACCAATCCTTATTTTTCTATTTTCATCCTTCATTCACATTATCACATTACCCTCTATGGAGAGGAATATTTAGAGATGAAATGACAATTCCCAAGACTCCATTCGCCGTGTCGAAGCATATTTGGTCTAACATACATAGATCAGTATTTACACATAGAAATTGTCCCGCATCATAATATGTCACCTACAAATATTACACCAGCATTTTCCATCCTTAGGGAGAAAGTTTCCTAATTATAAGTTGATCAACTGTAATTAGATCAACCTTGAAATATCAAACCATAATCATCCCCACCTATTTCATACCTATCAATTATACTTATTCTCGTATCCATCTCATATTCCAAAGTTTGGTTGTCTTGGCATGACCTTGGGAAGTCAAGTGCATAGGGAATCCCATGTCATTTTTCCTATGTACGGTGTATAGATACTGCAAGGAGATGTAGAGGTTCCTCTAAAAGTAACAAAGGGGAGGAGCAATGAAAAGGACCTCTAAAATTTGTGTGCAATGAAGAAGGTGAAAAAGGAGAAGTGAAAATAATGAGAGAATGAGGCCATTTACGCCATCAAGAGGGAAAGAAGAAGTGGCCCGTGGCCACCAATAATGATTATGTAGTGAATAGACATGAGCATAGTCAAGGAAGAAGGCATGATGATGAAGGTGCAACAAAGGAGAGAAGATGAAAAAGTACCCATGAGGAAGTGGAGGAGAGAAATATGTGAACAAGCAGATAATAACCTTGCCATATGCAAGTAGATGAATTATGACCCAACATGGCTCAAGAGAATGAGAAATAAAGGATAAATCCATGAGAAGATATCAGTCAAAGATATGAATACTATGCGAATAAAATTCATAATGGAATATGTGAAAGGAAGAAGACACATAATAGAGATAAGCCTTTAGTATAAAAGGATGAAGGTAGAGAATATTAGGAGGAACATCGAAGGTGGGACCGAGCCCAAAGTGCACAAATAAAATATGCACAATAGAGGGAAGCATAATAAGAGGTAATACAAAGAATAATTAGACCAGGGTAATGAAAAGGGGAAGTGCACAAAGGGAAAACAAGCAAGGAGAAGAGGTCAAAGTGGAAAGGTGACAATAGGAGAAAAAGAGAGTACACAGTAAAATCCAATGGAAAGACGAAAGGAGAGAGTGTAGAGAAGTAGTATGTGGAGAAAAGGAGTGTAGATAAGATGAATCAAGGTGATAAAGCAATATGAGAGAAGAAGAGGAAAAGATGAAGATGACAAGGGGAAGAGTGCACATAGAAGGAAATCACAATGGAATAAATCCCATAGATGAAGTGGGTAGGAGAAAAATATCCTTGAAAGCTTTAGGCAAAGGTAGAAAGACAAGGGTGAGTGTAGAATCACGTGAGGGAGAGTTCAATACAAAAAGAATTATGAAGGATGAAGGAAAAGGGTCCATTTAAAGGAGGAGATTATACTATTGCGGGAAAAATATCACAAGGGTACATGACATAACACGTAAAGGTCATAAGGAAGTGACAAGGAAATTGAAGATATAATAGAATGAGTGTCAAGGTTAGGCATATGTTTAGAGGACAAAGGAACCAAACTTATTTTCCTCAATAGTTAATAGGGTCATTCTACCACTCACTCATTTTACTTGAGGTGGAAATAAAGGTTAATTACCTTAGGTGTTTGATGCGGGAGCACCCAAGGTTTAGGGAAATCCTAAATTTTTTTGGTGAAGGATGGTTTCACGTAAGGTGGGAAAGTTCATAAGAAAGGGGAGGAAGAACAAAAGAATCAAATGACAATTACACATAGGTGAAAAATTAATTCACACAATAGTTAATCAGTAAGGAACAGTAATGGAGAGGATGAGAGAGTGCAAGTAGTACACATAAGGTATTTTAGAGTACAACATATGTGGAAGAATAATGCATAGTGGTGTGCATATGATTTTGGCAGTATTAGAGTTTGGATTGACTTGACAAACTAGATGTACATAGAGATTGCAAGGGAGTTATGCATAATGGTAGATTGTGTGTAAAGGTTACAAAAGGATACAAGAGAGATTTCACAATAGAAAAGGTTGTAGAAGAAGAAAACATATGTTTTGGAGAATTCCCATAATCCATACATAGTGGGTGAGAAGATCTAAAGGTGAGAATCAAACATCCGAGTGTGTAGTAGAAGATGAAAAATGCATGGAAAATGAGTGTGAGAAAGGAGTGTGTGGTAGAATGGGTAGTTGAAAAAATCATCAAAATATGTCAGAAGGTATATGATAGAGTATGATGACAAGGATGAAATGGTCGAGAGAAGATCCAACAACTAGATTGACATAACATAAAAAGATATGTCTAGGGGTATGGTAGATTATATTATTAATAGAGTTTGAATTCAACTTGAATATGAGTGGTAGAATTTGAAAGTTTCTAGAAGAATACAAATTTACCAAATTCAAATTCAAATGATGAGTGAGAAGTGAGAATCCAAAACTATGAAAGAGTTTACCATATTTGTGGTTATTGGAAAAATGGGTTGAATGTAGAGTTTGGGTAGCCAAGTTATGAAAATAACTAAAATAGCCAAGAGTTGAGGTTGTTGAATGTGCTTGTGAGCACATAGTCTAGTCTAGGATAGGTATTAGGGAGACACCGTAGAAGTATGTAATACTCCATCAGTGAGTTGTAAACTCTTATAGAGTAACCACATATAAATGTTGTTAAGGCCGTTGAAGAAATAAATGAAGCATTACAAATTTTCATCCTATTACATGACTTTGTAGGCATTGGGGAGTTCCCAGTCATCATTAAAAATAAAATCATAAATCCATTCTTGAAAATCATAAACAAATGGGATTTTAAAGATTTTTTAAAAATATGATGATTCCATTTATCTCCTCATAAAAATGACTTATTGGTAGGGTTTTTTATAAACATCTTCACATTAGTCTAATCATTTTCCTAGAGGTATTGCATAAATGAGAAGGAACATGGAATCATTGTTAGATTTAAACATGGTCCGACATATCAGCTATCTTGATCTATATATTTATAATATTCAATCTCTCATTTAGATATATTACTATCCCACTAATTTCTTATACACATATGGATCAACTATTTTGATCCATATACTTATAATATGGCTCGAGTTTCAACTCAATGTCAAGTCGACTTGTTTTTTACTTTGGGTGACACACAATTCATTCAATTACACTTAAAATTCATGTAAATTAATGAATTTCTTCACAAGTCATTTAAGAGATCAGTGTTAAACTAATAATCATTGAATCCCGACCCTCTTAACAAAAATGCATGCAAAAGTAATTTATAATGATGATAAGAAGTGGAGTCATATCCATTAAATATTTGAACTTTGAGGATAGGATATAGTTTTGCAATTTGGGATACCTATCAATCTTTACAAATTTGGTGATTCTCACTTTAAAAATCCAATCACCATATCAATTTTACAACATATCAAAATTTGATATAGCCAATGATCAACTACTCAAATGTTAGGTATACGAGATTTTAAAATTTACTATTTTAATAATATTACCTATTCACCCAAAATTTTTACCTTCATGGTTGTAGGGGATGTGGGATTTTAAGGCCACTTGGTGAAAATAGATTATATATATCAACCAAATTCATTATACTATAAGTTGTGCCAAAATGAGTTATAAAGTTTACAAGGATAGTAAAATATGGGGAGATTTTGAAAGTTGTTAAAGTGATTCCAAGCTACAATTAAGAGGTATATCCATCTTTGGTAACAAGGAAAAACACATTCGTATCCCATAACCAATCAACCATTATATTATTAAGAGGGCCACCTCTAACACATTCTCACCCCTATTTTCATAATGATCACAATATATTATTATAGACCAAGCTATCCAACAAAGATAAATTGATTTTTTTACTAAATGTGTATTTTTAGAGTTGTAGAAGAAATTATAAGATGCAACGATATATCATAACCAACCATGTCCATCACCACCACTATCGGTGACATCGCTCGAGATGAAGACAAAGGAGTGAGGGATATATCTAATCCATCTCTTTATTTTGTGTGCCAACTATGTGTTTGTGGGGAACATGGAACAATAATAGTATTTATTATTAATATCCTTGTTAATGTTACTATTTGATTTAAATATACATATTTATAATTGATATATTAATATTTACTATGGAAACTACCAATTAAAAATATAATTCCTACCACCTTTCAACAACACATTAAAGTAAAAATCCAATAATGGGAGCCATGCTTTTCACATATTAAAGAAAAATCAAACTTTGGTATGTTAAGTTTAGGCCTTATTTTGGCTTGAAAAGTGTTATTTGTTGAGAAAGGTTTAGTGAGTGCGGTATGTATGAAGCAAGTTAGGTTATAATGCATAACATAAATAGATTTTACACATATAAGAGCTAAGTTTACACCCCTAATCCTACCATCAATTTGAAATAAAACTAAGCAAAATATATTAAAACATGCATGACATAAGAAAATTCAAACCTCCCTTTGATGTGTGGATTCTCTCCTAATTTTGGAATGTTCATTCAAATGATTTGTGTGAGAAAAGGGAAACATGGTTGCAAATGAGGGATTTGATATAAGAAATTCTCCCAAACTTAGAAATTTTTTTCTAACTTTAGTAAAATATGATATCAAGATTTTCTAGATTTAGCTTAGTTTTCTAATAAAATAATTCTAAAATAAAAATAAGGTGTGAATTAAGCCTTTGTTTGGGGGTTTCATATATACATTTTTGTTTTGGGAAATGGGTTGATCTTGATGAATGTGGGATAATGGAGATGTAGAATTAGATCTTGTTAATTAACATCAGTAATTAAGTAGGATTAATTCTCCATGGGATGTGATGAGAATTATATAGGAAGAAGGAGATTTAATTAATCATGCAAGAGATGATTAATAGGATTGCATTATATTTTAGAAGTGATTTAAGAGGAAATTTAACATGAATAAAGGGGAATTTAATTAATTAATGAAGGGTCATTAATTAATAAATGAAGGGGAATGTTAGTATGATTAATGTTATTTTAGAGTGAAATTAGTGTGGTGAATTTCTGGTCATCTTAATTTTCACCTCTTTTTGAGGGTATCATGGTAGTAATGCCATTTCAAAGAAAGTAAAAAAGAATAAACAATTTTATCGAGGGAATATAAAAAAAGGTTTGATAAGGTGATGCCCTTGAGAAACCATGCGGTGATAGGAAAAGTAGGGGGATTTCAAAAGTTATATAAGTGGTTGTAGAAGAGAAAAGTGATCATAACGATAAAAACCATCATGGTGGGGGCTATATATGGTAATGTGTGAAACTATTTGATTTTCACCTACTACAGCTTAGAGAAAAAAGAGAAAGAAAGAGAGGAGAGCGTGATGAATATTCTAGTTCATATTCACTATGTAGAGTGAGTTTGGGAGTACTAGTGACCTATAATGCATGGAACCTTGGTAGGTGACACATTGATTTTGAGATTTTAAAGTTTTTTTATTTTTGGGTACATTTATTAGGGCTAAAATTAGTGAAGGGAAGAACTGATGAGTTTGCATTTTTATTTTTAGTGACCACACTTGTAAGCATAACACATGCCCTAACGTTTTCAATGTGTGCACACATAGTTCTAAAGCACATGCATATAATTTCTCTAGTTTGTAAGATATACCTTAGATCAACATGTTTTCATAATATCATAGTATGTGTGTCACAACATATCTTCTCAATGTTGTAGTACACCCACATTGTTAGCTATTTTACACATAGCTGTAGTAATTTTTTTGGATTGAGAAAAGGGACTAAGTATTTTCATTGGAAGTGGTGATTTTAGGTGTGGTAAGGAATTATATAGGATCACAAGAGGTGGTCCACTATATTGAGTCATAACTTGGATTTAAAATATTATGAGTGGGGATTGCTAGATGTAGTGAGAATTTTATATGTAGTATGGATTCCTACCATCCGAGTGAACAAAGAACTTTTGATAGCTTTGGCTAAATTTTGGTATTCGATATTGACACATTTTATATCCACGATAGAGAAGATCATAGTGATACTTGAGGATGTATATAGGATTATGAGGGTTACAATAATTAGTGATTTGATATTATCGGATGGATTTTACTTGTCAAATTTTATGATTAGAGATATATGAAGAGACGATCTTCCCAATCAAAGTTATCACTTTGGATTTAGATGAGTAGCTACATAAATATCTAGTAGATGAATTAAACCTATTTTTGATGGAACTTATACATGTTAAATTATTACCTGAAAATTTTGGGTACTATTTATTGATTAGCTATACAAATAGGATTTCCAACATGATTGATGATCACAACGTGCATTCTTGGGAACCACACATATGAACATGGTTATATAAAGACTTGCACTTGGTTGTTTACATATAGGAACATATTATTATATCCGACACACTCCTTCGATATGTGAATGGGTGTACATAGTAGTGGGAAGACCTATCGAGAGACTTATATCCCCATAGAATGATAAGCCATGCGTGTTTGGATGGGTCATAATTGGTAGAAAAGACATGGGTTATTAGGGATACTTAAATATATTGGAGGTAATTTGAAGACACCATGGATGCATATATCATATGGATGTCATACCTTGTTATTAAAGGTTGGGAAGAAAAATATGAGTAGATAGCATTTGCACACACATAGTGTTACATCATCACACATTATGATTTTATAGTTGAGAGATGTAGACACCCCAAATTCACATACTTGTTTCCAGTTTATCCCAATTCACATCTTGTTATTCATTCTGTATGATTGATTAATTAAATTAATTAATTCATGTACATTCACCTTTTGGGATTAATTAAATTAGTCCCCAACACATTTTAGCTAAGTTAATTATCATTTATTAAATAAATGGTTAATTAATTGTCTTGCACTTTGTAGCTAATTAAATTAGTTACTTAATTTGGAAAATACACCTATTTTCCTAGTCTCATCGGCACTTGGACCCCACTTGGATTCCACTTCCCTATTCCAGTCAACTCCACTTCTAGAATCCTAGAAAGATGGGGGAAATGTAATTACATGTACAACAACCTTCTCGGATGTAACTTCTACTAACCAAATAATCATTTCCCTTCAAAGATGTAATTACATAGACTAAGTCTACTTGTTATTTCAGGTAATTGCAATTATTATCTTGGAGCCCATTCAAACTAAGATCCACTTCTCATGGCCTCACCCTCAACTATAAAAAGAAGGAAATTCCTTTGTAATCCATCCTTGGAAATCCTTAAGTGAATGCAACAAAGTTCTTCTCATTTGTTGTTCTAATCCTCGTGAAATCTGCTCAGTAGCATTGTAATCCTCCTTTGGAGAATTAATCAAGAGAACCAATAATTCAAACATCAACAAGATCATACAAGTCTAAGAGCTTCTATGATCTTCTTTGAGGTTTGTAAAGATATTTACAAGAGAGGTATACTACAATGTTTTGCTTTATCTTTCATTTATTGTATTTTTCATTACTTCCATTTTAGCACACCTGAGTTCATATTAAGGTTTGTTTAAAATGTTTATTTTATGATTTCAATAACATCATTTATCCATATTAAATCAAGAGTAACAAAAACACCACTCATCTTATTTGCATCATTTTTTTTCTAAAAAAATGTAAAACCATAAAAATCATATATTCAAAAATTCAAAAATTATAAAAATTCGAACAAACATTCAAAATCATCACAAAAATCATACAATTGGAAAACACCTAAATATTTCAAGAATCCAACAAAATCTTGATAAAATCATACCTTTATTTATTACCCTAGTGATCGTTCCAATCTTACAACTACCACTTTTCTTGCCCGTGGTGCATGTCTATGCTCAAGGAAATCAATTATTTTTCCTTCACGATATAACTTCACTTGGGGAAATTTTGGCTCTCATTCTACCTCTCCTACATTCATAAGTTTATTGAACGGAGGAAATTATTCTTTTTGAACTTTCAGATCACCCTTCAATGCAAATCTAACAAGAGTTTCATTAAGAGTATCTAAAAATCACTCTATTCTTCAATCTAATCCTATTCCAAAACATTTCATAAGTTTAGTGCTTGGGGGCATTTAAATATAATTAATCATCATTGTGGCACATATTAGGGGCATAGTTAATTGGGTTTTTTCGATGTTGTGTTGTATTGTTAATGTTTTATTTTTGGATTGATTACAAATATTATGTTACCATCTTGGCTTCTTCATAGCCATCGTGCATACTTTTACAATGTATATTGGGTTTTTAATCCTTTTATAATTTCTTTGATGTGTGTGTTTTTAACGCACATCTAGGTTACAAATCATGATTCTTTCATAATCATGGTGACAACTTTATTGTGCAATAACAAAATAAGGTTTCTCTAAATTTCACTCTTTAAATGACGTTCATGCTACAATCACAGTTCTTCCTATCAAGCAGCCTGTCCACCGCTTTGCTACATCACCCACCCACTTAAGGGGGAATTCCATTACCATCCTACTCACTGGGGAATATAAATGCTTCGCTCGGGAAAATATAAACATCTACCATTTTTTCTTTCTTTTGTTCATTGATTGCATATGTATACTATTGGGACAACAATATTGTCACATAGAAAAAAATAATATTGATATTGTATTCGACCAATTTGAATTACATACACAGGCTATTAAATAGCCATATACATAGGAAAACTGACTTCCTATAAAATAGGAAAGTGTTACAACAAATAAACCTATTTAGTTGTGATTGTTACTCCCGTAACAATACACAACTCAACACCAATAATATATTATTGTTTATATAACAATAATATATTAATAACACATTAAACTAACCATATAAATAAACCATGTGAATACTAATTCCTAACATTCCCCCCCTTAGTGTTTACATGGTAGAAAAACATCCACACACTCCTCTGCAGTATGCTCACCCCTGTGGCATGTCCAACTCTGTGACTCATGACCTTGATCCAAAAGAAAGGCTCGCTCCTTCCATGGTTTTAAACAGGCTTACCACAAACCTTGATGTGACAGAACCTCATCAACTGTCGACCTCGTGTGGTTTTCTGGATCCTCCCACAAACCCTTTCAAGATCCATGAACTGACTTACTCTGGTGCTACTGTTCACCACTATGCTTATACATCAGGGAATTATGTAGGAAACACAACTTGCATATGACAAAACTGCAGAATAGAAGAAATACTGAAAAAATTTCACATTACTTCCTATAAGAATCGTAATGTTCTTAATTGTAGTCTCTGTCTTTGATCACTACCACTCGATCTCGAACAACATAGAAAATTGCCACTACCACTGGAAGCTTTCCTTGACTAAGCCGTTTTGGGTGTAGAATGGGAATGGAACATTGGTATGTATTCCCCCCCACAATGTGAAATTCCACTCATATAGATACTGAGAAGCAAAATGCATCAAAGAACATACTCCTGAATGGATCTTGCTAGTTAGGTCTTGCTGCACATGGTCACTAATGCTAGTGAACGTATTCTCCTAGCTAACCATCTTCCAACGAAGTACAACAGTCAGAGGACCAAGTCGGGTCAGGAGGATCACTGACAGTCATCTGCGCTCCAACATAAATCTCTTTCCAACATCCATCAAATACCAAACAAAACAGGAACTCTGAAAAAGAATCACACCAAGCTGAAACTGGAACACTGCAAAACTCAAAAACAAGTACTCACACTGCACACCTGTGCCACCAAATCATTCTGTGCGGCCCCGTCGTTGGTGACTGATGAGAGGTCGCTGTTCGACCTCCTTCCTCCGATGCCTCCTTCCTCCATCATATGGGTGCTTAACTCAGCCGGATCTGAACATGAGACTACATGGTTTCCACATTGTATTTATTTAAGCTTCTCCCCTCAATGTGAAACCTTTTATTTCAGGACGTCGGGTACAACCGATAATGCGTCCACAAGATGGCCAAAATAGAGGGTGATTTTCAATTTTTTTATTTTCTCCCAAAATTAGAACCACTAGGACGAGAATAAAAAAATACACTTTTGGAAAAAACGGTGCTCGATTTCGAGTTACCATGCAAAATTTATTGAAGTTACAATTTCCCGTAAAAAGACCCAATTTAATTAAAATTGGCTCAATGATTAAAAATTTACTCAAGATGGAGAGAAAATTTATCGTGTGACCACTCGTTGGAACCGAGAGGAAATGTAGATTCCAAAAATATTTATAACCTCAAGAACTCGCGCCAAACAAGTATTAATTTGGCCAAAAATGTATTATTTTCCCTCAGTTTGCAACTATTTAAGCAAAAACTATAGAAAAAATAAATATTTTCAAACTATAGTTTTGCAAAACTATAAAATAATTAGCCAATCAGAAATGGCTGTGGTAAGGCAAGAAACTCACGGCTGCTTTTTTTTGAAGTGACCAACAATGATTTGTTCATAACTTGAGAACCAGAGCTCCGATTTGCAAACCGTTTAATGCGTGGGAAAGCTTATTTCCAGAGCTTTGCAATGGTACTCATTTTGTTTTATTTCATTGCATGATATGAAAGCTGTTCTTGACTGAGTTTGACGCCTAAACCGGCTAAAAAAACATGCTTTCTTCCTCTTTTTTTTCTTTTTGACAGCTGCAAGAAGTAATACGTGTGGAAACAATATTCTGTAGTTTCAATAACACCTTTCAAATGCCTTTTATTTTTCCTGATTACACTGTCTAAACAATAATCTTTGAAAAAATAGAACAGATGATGCAGGTCAGTTTGAAATGCAATGAATCCAATAAAGAGCACACCTATAGGTAAAATAATGATGCAATAAAATCACTACCATAACAAGGGCGACCATGAATAACTTGGATCCACCCCACATAATGCTCAGGAATCCATAATCGCTCTGATACCAAATATTGGGACAACAATATTGTCACACAGAAAAAAATAATATTGATATTGTATTCGACCAATTTGAATTACATACACAGGCTATTAAATAGCCATATACATAGGAAAACTGACTTCCTATAAAATAGGAAAGTGTTACAACAAATAAACCTATTTAGTTGTGATTGTTACTCCCGTAACAATACACAACTCAACACCAATAATATATTATTGTTTATATAACAATAATATATTAATAACACATTAAACTAACCATATAAATAAACCATGTGAATACTAATTCCTAACATATACTATCTTTAAAATGTTATTACTTCATAATAACACTTTAAAGAGGGGAAAATGTAGACACCCAAAATTCACATACTTATTTCCAGTTCATCCTAGTTCACATCTTGTTATTCATTCTGTATGATTGATTAATTAAATTTTTAATTCATGTACATTCACATCTCAGGATTAATTAAATTAGTCTCCAACACATTTTAGCTAAGTTAATAGTCATTTATTAAATAAATGGTTAATTAATTATATTATACTTTGTAGCTAATTAAATTAGTTACTTAATTTGGAAAATACACCTATTTTCCTAGTCAACTACCACTTAGATTCCACTCTCATATTCCAATCAACTCCACTTCTAGAATCCTAGAAATGTGGGGGAAATGAAATTGCACGTACAACCACCTTCCCAAATGTAACTTCTTCCAACCAAATAATCATTTCCCCTTCAAAGATGATTTTTCATAGACTAAGTCTAATTTCCATTTTAGGTAATTGTAATTATTATCCTGGAGCCCATTCAAACTAATATCCACTTCTCATGGCCTCAATCTCATCTATAAAAAGTAGGTCATTCCTTTGTAATCCATCCTTGGAAATCCATAAGTGAATGCAACAAGTTTCTTCTCATTTTTGTTCTAATCCTTGTGAAATATGATTATAGCATTGTAATACTCCTTTGGAAAATTAATCAAGAGCACCCACAATTTAAACATCAATAATATCATATAAGTATAAGAGCTTCTACGATCTTCTTTGAGGTTCACAAAGATATTTAAAAGAGACGTATCTTGTAGTGTTTTGATTTATCTGTCATTTACTCTATTTTTCATTGCTTCAAGAGACACTAGCGTAAAAATTTCTCACATACTTTGGATATAGATAGGAGTTCCTTTAGAGACACAATTATTTGTGAGAGTTACTTAGGAGAGGGGAGACCAAATCGACCCATAGAAATAGTGACAATGAATTCTAGTTGGGATGCAATTGTAGGGTTATATGGGATGGCCGCATGGTAGTTATAGAGTGGGGTTTGTAGATGAATATGATGCATGGTGGTGTGTTGTGATGTATGTGAGAATTACCATAAGGAAAAAAATCATTTTGATGGTGGTATATATATATGTGTGTGTGTGTGTGTGTGTGTGTGTGTGTGTGTGTGTGTGTGTGTGTGTGTGTGTGTGTGTGTGTGTGTGTGTGTGTGTGTGTGTGTGTGTGTGTGTGTGTGTGTGTTAGATAATATAAAAATATGAGTTTATAGAAAAGGGTGTGATAAGTAGTCGGGGTGGAGAGGATGGATGAAGGATATGGTATGGGTCCATATAAGATTATGGGGATATATAAGGCGGGTTTCTAGGGAATGTGGTATTAGATGGAGGAGATGGAGGAGGACCTATAACTATAGGTGGAGATGGGGTATGGCCATTTGGTACCACATAGCCTCGAAAGTAAGTTATAGTTTCAAGAGACAAATATGGGCTCACGAGACAAAGGGGAGAGTAAGACACACATCAATCGAGGCTTAGTTATTATATGGAGATCTGGATATAGCATGCATGGAACTACATATAATAGGATTTACATGTTTGAATGTAGATTTGACTAGAGTTACCTAGGAGGTGGATTACTATAGATGTATACATGATCTAGATATAGATATAGAGGAATAAGTGTCATCATGTTTAAAATAAACGGGAAAATTAGGAGACCATATATCTCATAAAGATAAATAGAATGAATTATGACCCCCTATATGATGGTTCAATCACCATCCAAAGGTATCCCAAAATATCCGTCGGGAGGGCCTCCACCAAGAGATGCCCTAGTAGCACCTCAATAGCCACGAGCCACGAAAAGAGATGAATTAGCTTTGGGTATATGATTTTGACACTATGATTTGATATAGATGATTTTGTCAAGATGTATTATTTCTAAACATTGATATGATTTTTATATATAGATGATGATTTGGCATTTGATATCACTGAGATTTGTTTTATCTAATGGTTTCTATCATTTTACTTTATATGTTACTACCTCATGGTGTATGTGGGTTATATATAGTTTTATATGATTATGATGATGACATGATTATAATATTATTTATTTATATTTATGATGATACACATTTAGTCATTTGTGAGTATAAATACGGGAATGTGATGTTAGTTACAAGATTGTGTTAGTAAGAATATTAGATAGAATATGGATATGATATATGTTTTAGATAGATGATTATCTTACATAATGGAGTAGTTTTGAGAAACATTTATTTGATATAGAATAAAACATAAGATACTATTGATCCATATGGATACAAGAAAACACACCACTCCATCAATTTCATCAGCACCAAGAAGGAGAAACAAGAAAGGTGAATAAAATAAGGTAAAGTGAGGTTAGGAAGGAACCAACACTCTGTAGAGTGGCGGTTTGAACCTCCACCCTATAGGGTGGTGGTCCTAAAACTACCGCCTAACCAAGGTGGCGATCCCGAGACCACCGGTCTGCTTAGGGTGGAAGTCATGACACTTTCGAATAGAAAATAAGAATGAAACATGAATGTATGTGAATTTGAAGTGCCCAGCCGTGTCTCTTCCCCTTCTATGCCATTTCACATCCTCCAGTGCATGGGAGGACATGAGAAGGCCTATAAATGCATGAAAGGAGCAAGAGAAGGGACATTCAAAGATCTAGAGAGATTGAGAAGTAGAGTTTAATGATAGCAGGTGTGTAGACACTAAAATTAGGTCACACTCCCCTTTGGTCCCTCGACAAATAAGCACCCTTCATCACATTCACCTAGCCATGGCTCCCTTCACCTCACTAGTATTAATTTAATTAATTCATTATCCTCACCATATTTATTATTTAAATATCTTATTTTAAATAATATCTACACATATAGTTCACTTAGACACCTCACCAAGCCAACTCAACCTAAGACCTACTCTTAGCAAGTTACCATAACTAACTAAGACTTACCCAAACCCTAAAAATCAATGCCTACACTCCCTCTAACCACATTCCCGCATGCTCAAAAGAAGCTCCAGTCTAATCCATGGGATAACCACACAAGATCTCGAGGAAATTAGGAGGATCTCCCTAAGTTTAGTAAACCTAGGAAATCCTTACTTGACCGATATCGATTACCCCTAACGTCGCTGGTTAAGCCGAACCGCCATTGGTTACCCCTTTTTAACTCCTAAACTACCTTATTCTCAAGGTTGGAAAACATTGGGAGAAATTGGACAAGCAAGAATGAGATCTCAAAATATAATGCATCTTCAAAGAGTCAATTCCAGCAAGAACTCACATCCAAAGAAGGAGATTGAACATCTTCTCCTGCATAGCCATCCTAGCCACATTTGGATCTATCTAATAAAAAAGGAGTGTGCATGCATCAAATGAAGAAGATTTCTTTGATCGGTGATCACTTACAGCCTTCAAACCCATCCTTAGCACCTCCATCCTTCACACATAGACTTTCAAAAATGGAATCCAAGTAAGTATAACATCATACTTTCTTGGTTATTTCATCTCATCATTATTTTATCATCCATTGTTTATCTTGCTCCTTATTGACCATCTCCAACACTTTTCACCTCTATAGACCCATCAAAACCTCACAAAATCCTACTCCAATCACCCATTACCTTGTCCCAACCAACTGAAATCCTTTTTGCAATCACAAAGAGGACCAAAAACCCCGTTCTATGACATTCCTAGATCTCATAGTAACCAACGCCGATTATACCTAACCATGGTCGGGTCACCCCGATCGATGCCGATCTATGTGTCTACCCACATAGCCTTAAACAGAGACCTATCCACTCCATTTTACCTCACCCTCACTCACCTGTGACCTACTTGAGACCTTTATCGGACCTCTACAGTAACCTAGAACCAACCATTTGACTGTGAATTTTATTCTAGCTTAGCCTATTAGATTAGATCTATTTCTTATTGTGCTTTAAGTGAGATACCTAAATCATTTAAAAATAACAATTGGATTTACTTTGTTTACAACATTAATTTGTTTAAAAGCGGTGGAATGACAGCCATCTAGGAAGTATCCTACTTCTCGGATCTAGCTTATGCTAGGTGGTTCACTTGCCCATATTGTTTAATGATTTTTGGTGGTCTTGTTTTATTACTGGGTAGTTCCTCCTAGCCAAAAGGAAGCTCTCATGGTCGGGTTGTGGATTCAAAATTCATACATGCACAACAACCCATCAATCGACATTTGAACAGGTATTCCTCCCGCTTTTGTTACCCTATCTCTTTTGTCAACCATTCAAAGAAAAATTTGAGAAAAAGGTGAAACATTTTGGCATGCCCAGTGGGACCCATCCAGGGTTCCTTGCATTTCATTCATTCCTAAGAAAAATTGTGTGTTTTTTCCTTTTAAAAGTGTACACACTAATTTTCTTCCCTGTTAATCCACTCCTTTCTATTTGCTCTAAAGGAAACTTTTCTTTTGGTGTATTTAAAAAGAATCATTTCTTCATGTTTTCTACATTTTAGTGAAAGAGCATCCCTCTTCCTATTCATCTTATTGTGTCATCCAATTTCACATTTTTGATTTGGGTTTTAAAATCATTGCATTTCATTCTAATTTTCTGCATTAGCTCACATTAATTGAGGGCAACCTATATGTTGGAGGTCATTACCGGTGATGGTTGACAAATGAATCATAGAAAATCACTTCTATCCTTTTCTCTTTCTCTGAGTCTTACAAGACCACACAAAAATTCAAAATACATACATTCTTAAACAACATCTTACCTAGAAGAAGTTGTAGGTGATCACACGATCACGACACAGTGGGCACCCAACTTGCTACTCTGTCGAGTCATACTTCAGAGCGTATCCTTCCCCCACCATAACAAACCTCAAACCTCACCCTTTAGATCTCCTTCTTTTTAGGAAGCAATCCTCACCAAAAAATCTATTTCATAATTCATGTGTCAGTCCCTAAATAGCATAATATGAACAAACTTAATAGAATAGGCACTCTAAGAACGTTATTTCTTAGTGTTTTATTTGATTTGTGTTTTGAGGTGAGAGCTTTCGATTATTATTTTTGTCTTTCCTTGCACATTCCCAATCATAGTTGGAGTATTCTGACTAAGTCTAAGTGTGTCTGGACCACATCTACATCATTCTCAGATATCTTGGTTTGATTCCACACCAAATTCTAATTCACAACCACTTTTTCTCATCACTATATCAATTTCATAGTGACAATCATCGGTTACCTCTCATTGTCATCGGTTACGCTCAACCACTGTCGGTCCAAGTCCTTTTGCTAACCTATTCAAAAGGACAGTTTCACTTCACTTTCTTCCACTTTCCACAGTCTCTGTCACTATCACTTTTTCCATTGACATTTTACACATCCCTAGATTTGGCATACTTGTTAGATTTTTCCTTCTACCTCACTGATTACTCACTGCCTATTTTCCACAGTAACCGATAGCGGTTACCCTAACGATGTCGGTTGTCCCTAACTAGCATTGGTTACCCTGTTTCACATTCCACGCACCATTTGTTACTTCATCCATTTTTTATCACCAGATTCACTTGTTCCTGCTATTCTCTGTATTATTTACAGAGAAGCAACATCACCTGATCAGTACTAGTTCACATGGTACTAACCCAAAGACAAGCGAATGCCCTCGTGTTCCACGCCAGTCACCAACCGCTCCCCCTAGTCCTTCCCCACCCTCTATTCTATCACTAGCCATGGATCCCATCTAGCCTACCAATATCGCTACCGGAGATGAGGAGTTCACACGACTCCTTGACCAGAACCCTGCTACCTTGCAGTTTTACCTCTCCCATTCATCCACTCGAGATGCCTCGGGTTAGTTGATATATGGCATGCCCATATCTATCCCCCGACACTCGCACCCACTTCCACCTCAACCCCATCTGGCTCCGTGCTACCCGCTTCCACTTTACCCCTAGTCATTTCACAGTTAGGTCCTATACCCGCTTATGATTGCCATGTCTCTGTTATTACCCCTTTGTAGCACCCATTACATCCACCATACCCTTGGTGACTACCCCAAACATGACCTCATCCACCCCTAATGTCTCATACATACCCATAGCTACGTTCCCACCTCCAGTGTCGGTGACCCCTACCCCATTTCAGAATGTAGTTCTTTCCATTCCACAATCACTAGCCCCTATTGCCACTAGGGTTACCACAACCCTTCCTCCCCCATATACATACTACCAACAACCACCTATTTCATCTATTGTTCATTCGGGTACATACCCCCTATTTCATTGCCTTCTTCTCCACCACCTTACATGGCATCCCCATACACTGGAATGTCACACCCATTATACACCCAAAACCAACCTCCTCATGCTATAGGAGGCATCCAATCATCACAACCCACCAATGACCTAATTAGATTGATGATGGATAAGATGTAAACACTGGAGGCATTGGTTTCGACTCCCACAACAATCTCACTTACGATGAGATTTGTAACAAGCCTATTCACCCATCCATTCCCATCCGTTCATACCCTGTGCATTGGGAAATGCCTAAATTCAACTGCTTCAATAGTAAGGAAGACCCACAACAACATTTGTGCTCATTTAAACATGGATGTTATTTGATTGCTCATGATGATGCCTTACTTTTGAGAACTTTTCCCATGTCCCTCACTGGACCAGCATTAGATTGGTATAGTGGGTTACCCAAACACTCCATATTTTCATTCAATCAAGTAGCCCGGGCTTTCTTGGATCATTTTTCTATCAGCATCACCAAGAAAGTTACCATGACCGATCTATATTCCACATGTCGATACGGAGATGAATCTATCACATATTTTTTTGTCGCTCGGCACAACCCGATCAATCAACTTACCTTTCAACCGCCAAACGAACTCATCAAACTCTTCACATGAGCTTGTACCAAACATATCTCCCTGACCTTGCAAGTCCAAACTTTCAGAACATTCGATGAGGCATTTACTATGGCACGAAATTTAGAAATTCGGGCTATTGAAGAGAAGAAAATCTAATTACGAAATAAGAATTCGACATTCATGTCAACTGAAACCTCTTCTTCTTCTAAACCACCAACTAATTATTCAAAGGCTAAAGGTACCGCTAACGCAGTGGTACTCAAGGCCAGCCTAGCTCATCCATCTAATCAAGCCACACCCTCATCTAATCTATCACCCGTCACGGGATTTTCAATTTAGATAAGAGCATAAAAATATATCCCAATTGGGAACTATACTCTTCTATTTTAGAAAAGCTGATCAAAGCTAGTGCCATCACCCTTCCACCCATAAAACCACACACTAGTTTTGACCCTGCTCGCCCCGTGCCTATGTGGTATAAGGAACAAGATTTCTATAACTACCACCAAGTGAAAGGACATAGTGACGGTAATTGCATCACTTTTAAGAATATTTTCTAGGAAATGATCAAGAAAGGTGAGTTGACTGTGGATAATCCCAACGCTACCCCCAATCAAAATCTACAAATCTTTAAAAAAATTTCCCAATCAGGCCCCTTCATCCAATCAAATAGGTGAGACATCCACTCACGATACCCATACTCGTGAGGTTCATGTGATCTTTAACGAGGTACTTGTTACATCTCAATTACCTCACATCCCTTCCATAGAGGAAATCCTAGCCCGAAACCCTCCTTCCACGTCTAAACCAACCATCATTGTTCCTTCACCGATAGAAGAACAACCTTCATCTCCTGCATCACCTACAAAGGAGTCTCCTGCAGACATTGAGACCATCTCACCCCTAGCTTCTCCACTTAGCAAACCTTTACCTACCATACCTCCTCCACCTGTAGAGGAGCACCCATTACCTCCTCCACCCGTAGAGGAGCACCCATTACCTCCTCCACCCATAGAGGATCACCTATTCATTCCTTCACTCATAGAGGGACTCCCATTATCCCTTCCACTCATCATAGACCCGGTGGAGATACCTTTTCCTCTTAGCAAGCATTCTCCATTAGCTACCCAACATCTAATAGACCTACTTTCATCTCTCTTACCCATAGAAGATGAAGTTGGCCAATTCCCCATCTCTAAGATGCATTTTATGGGAATTCCCATTAGATCCTCACCAATTTCACCCACTGACATGCCATTCTCACGTTTGGTTGATCACTTAGAGTATCTGGATAGAGCTTTGTTATGGGGTACCTCTTACTCCCTGTCTCAACATAGATGCAGAGATCCCTCGATGACACCTCCACTATCCACCCAAGCACATTTCCACCCATCAAACCACATATAACCATTGTTGTTGCAACCCCTTCCACGATATCTATTAACACTCACACCACACCCCTACCCATAACACGACCTATACCTAAACCCAAACCCATACCCACAAAATTTACCTCCACTAAACCTATTACCACTTTAGAGGTCACCCCGACCACCAGCCTTACTCATCCACCTATTAAACTGGATTTAGCTACATCCTCCAATGTTAGAATCACACCTACTCGACACCCAAACTAAACAAACAAACTCATCAACCTTATACCCCTACCACACCAATCACACCCACACTTGTCCCATCTACCTTAAGACCTCATCTACCCAACAAGGTCAAGCACTCTTCACCCATCCATAAACCAATAACATAACCACCCATTCCTTCCTCACAAATCTATAACCTACCCCATCGACAAACACGACTCATACCTACACTGTAGTCTCTTTACCACCAATACCTCGATACCTTTGGCCATTGCTTCACTACCTCCTACGGTTTAGTCATTATCCCTCACACCCCAAGCACGACCGCGTCATCTACCTTCATAGTGCCCCGAGCTTATCCCCATGGGTAACTCTCCCTCTTCCTCCATCTAATTTTCCTTCTAGACCTCGAATGCCCACATCACCTTTACCCAAGAAGGTTCACCCCAAAAACAAAACCCCACTACCCCACAACAAAGTAGTCAAAACAAAACCACACCCTCCTACCCGTCCATCTACTATAACCCTACCAAAATGAACCCAACCGATACCTCAAACCACACTAGGGCCTAAACCCATAGCTCGACCTATTCCTACTCTTCCAAAAATAATTCCTAGACAACTAACCATACCTACACCCAAACCCACATTCACTTCCCATTGTGATCCACTAGCAGGGTCCTATGCCAAAATTTTAACCAACCTCCTTGAGACTTTTGTTATCACATTACCGCCACTCCGACCTTACGACCCCCTCAAACCCAAGCCAAAAGGGTTTGATGATACTAAAATTTTTGCATACCATCGTGTGCTAGGGCACGATGTGGAGAATTGCAAGGCCTTGAAAACCATCCTTATCCAATTATGTCCACCGGAAACCAAATTTGATGACAACGACCTTCTGGATGAGGACCCTGCTTCACCTACACCCATTCCCACACTACCCACTCAACAACCACAACCTCCATCCTCACAACTCCTAGAGCCACCCCAAGATTTGAAATTAACATGGTTCACATCAGAGAACTTGCCACGCCACCACCCAAATGTCGTTGTGCCCAACTGACCTCACAAGGTTTTCTCCTCCCATAGGTTTTTACCCTTCATGTCATTATACCACTTACCCTACACCCTCTCCATTTGAAAAATTCCCTCAAATCAACATGGTACACGTTACTACACATGTGCAAAAGGGTAAAGAAAAGGTAGCTGACCCACCAACCAATCCTATACCCAACATACCATTTGCACCCATACCTAAGATAACTATCCACGGCCCCACATACCCCATTTCTAATGGTGTCACACATCACACCATGCTCAAACAATTACACCAATCTCCACTCAAAATGTCCTTATATGACCTCATCCAAACCTCAGAATCCCATCGTCAAGCCCTCATGGAGGTTCTTCAATCTATCGAGGTTTTACCCAATGACCCTACACCCGTAGCCTCCATTATCACACCCCATCATGTAGCTTCCCTCACCAAATTACCACCTTCATCCTCACCTCACCTTGTTCACCAAGTGGCCTCCCTTAGCTTCTCAGAGGAGGAGATTGCGCCATACCAAAATGATGACCCGGACCCAACCCTCTTCATCTCTATACACATTGATGACATACAGGTACGCCATGTGATGATTGATGGAGGTGATAGCATTAACATAATTTCATCCCATGCATTTTCTCAAATGTGCATACCTAAAAATTACATGCACAAACATCCAGTCATGTTGCGTTCATTTAACGATGTTATCACCTCCACACTAGGCACTGTCATCCTTCACATTTGTGTGGGCCCCTGCACTATTCAGAATTGTTTTATGTTTTGGAGGGGGAATTCCAATATAACTTGTTGCTTGGTAGACCCTAGATCCATGTCATGGGTTGTGTTCCTTCCACTTTACATCATTGTGTAAAGTTTGAACACGAAGGACACACTTATACCATTCTAGCTGACCCATCACCTTTCAAAACATGCAACATGTTTTACCGACCCAACGATGTACTCATACCGGTCAAGCCGTCTACTTCTACAACCAATACTACTACACCTATACCCACACCTACCAAGACCACCGCTACTTTTACCACACATACCTCCTCCACACCTACCACCACTATAGCCTCCATGATTGACCCATTAGTTTCCCAATCCATTAACACCACCTCTGCATCGACCTCGAGACATCGTCTATACCAACTTCCCACGTACCAACCATTGATCCCCTTGGAAGGTGTTTTTCAATGCCTCACTCTAGGGGAGTACCACCTATATAGTGTCAACACCTTCCTTACTCCACATGAGTATGAAAGTCTTCACCAACACCCTTGTTATGATCACCGTATTGGAGAATGCCTCATTTATGGTCCTCCTCATCTTTGTACTAGTCTCACCTATGGGGGACTTGATACTATAACTTACACACTGAACCACCATCACAACCCACGACCATTTTTTGTTGACTTGTAATCACTTACCAATTGCCATTTCGCCAACACCTTCCTACACCATTGTGTATGGAAGGGTTTTGGTTTTGGATTCTACGAGCAAGGTCCCCATACCATTATTCCATGTACCACCCACAAACATAATGACCATAGTGGTATCAGATTACCGAACCTCTTACCAAAAATGCCCATGTTGAACTCATTGTAGACACTAGCCCTTCTCCACCTTCATCACCGCCCTCACTGATAGAGTTGATGGATCCTGAATCTATCCCTCCTAACTTTGTTTTTCTTAAACACCATTTCCTTGGGGCCTTTGACCTATCAATGCGAAGGTGAGGCCCCTTCCACTCTTCCATTCTGGTATCCCGAGATGATCGACGATGACACACCAACCATTGACGTCATTCAATGTCAGGATAATGAATCCATACTCACCTACCTTGGTGCAAAAGACTCATATATTCATCAATCGTTACCCTATGAGACATAAACCATGTTGAATGAATCGACTATTGAGATCAACATTCATACTCGGGATGACCTACACATCATAAAGATCGGAGAATATTTAGATGATGTTGAACATGAAGCCATCCTTATTTTCTTCGAGAGCATAACAACACTTTCGCAGACATGCACGACATTGACCCCACCATAGTGGTCCACGGTATCATCACCATTCCCGATGCCAAACCTATAAAACAAAAGCTATGGAAAATGCACCCTCGCATTGCCCTTCTCGTCAACGAACTCAAAGCATCTTCTTTCCATTTCCTTCATCTTACCCATTGATTATCCTCGTTGGATTTCTAACGTTGTCCCTGTCCCTAAAGCAATAAGGGGACTCTACATTTGTATGGACTTCCAGGACCTCAACCTCACCTACCTGAAATATGACTTTCCCTTACCCGGTATTGATCAACTTTTGGACCTTACCGCGGGTCCTCACTCATGGATGGTTTCTTGGGTTATAACCAAATTTTCTTGCCCCAGAAGATCAACACAAGACCACATTCATTACCCCTTGGGGGACCTTCTACTATCGAGTCATTCCTTTTGGCCTTAAAAACGCTGGTGCTACATATCAGTGTGCTATGACTTACATCTTCCATGATATCATGCATCGCATATTGGAAGATTACGTGGATGATATCTTGGCTAAATCTAAATACCGCACCAAGCACCTCATTGTCCTCAAAACCATCTTTGACCACCTCATTAAATATTATGTCCGCCTTCAGCCTAAAAAGTGTGTCTTCATGGTTCTCTCAGGAAAGCTCCTGGGATTTATCATTTCCTTACGTGGTATAGAAGTTGACCCAACTAAAGTCAAGGCCATTCTGGAAATTCCTCCACCCACTAACCTCAAACAAATCCATAGTCTATAAGGTAATTACGGTCCATTCGCCGATTGATTTCCCAACTCTCTGACCAGTGTCAACCATTTCATCATCTTCTTAGGAAGAACGTCTCTTTCAAATGGGATGTTGATTATCACAAAGCTTTTGAGGCCCTAAAACAATACCTTCTCCAACCACCCGTACTCATTCCACCTAAAGATGATCAACCCTTTTACCTATACATATCAGCTACCGATCATTCCTTGGGAGCCATGCTTGCTTATCATGATGAACAATATAGGGAGCAGGTAGTTTATTATATAAGTTTTACCATTTTGGACTACGAAACCCGATACACTCACCTTGAAAAACTTTTCTTAGCCTTAGTTTTTGTTGCCACCAAACTCGCCATTACCTACTCAACCACAAAACCTATGTTATGACCAACACTAACCCTTTACACATCATGTACGCTAAACCTTATCAAAATCAGCACACCACGTGATGGCTTATGCTTTTAGCTGATCTTGACCTCGAATTCATTCAACAAAAGTCCATTAAGGGCTAGGATATCACCGACCAATTGGCTGACGCACCTATTGCAGGGACCAACCCTCAAAATTTGATTTCCCTAACGAATCCATTACTAACCTCTCTTTGGATGACGACCCTTACCAAATGACCTTATTCTTTGATGGTTCCAAATGTCAACGTGGGGGTGGTGCTAGGAATTATCCTCATTCCTCTTAATGGTGAACCCCTACCCTTATCATTTAAACTCGACTTCGAATGCACCAACAATATTTCCAAATACGAAGTGCTCATATTGGGTCTCATGACTACCTATGCCTTAGACGTTAAGTCCATTAATATCTTTGGTGATTCTCAACTGGTAGTAAACCAAGTCAATGGTGTTTATCAGTGTCATAATGAAATACTTCAAGAATACAAATGTTACGTTGGCATCATGTTGACTACCTTTGACCACTATAAAATTCAAACCATTCCGTGATCCACCAATAAATTCATGGATACCATGGCCTGCCTCGCTTCTCAAATACCCGCTTTGCTGACGATTCAGACATATTTGTTACCATAAAACACATACCGAGACCTTCTTATAAATCTTTTTGTATTAACCTCGTCCAAACTACCTCACTGAACACACAAGATCTTTGGTATAAGTAGCTTACAGACTACCTTTCCCTTTCTATATTACCTCCTGATCTCACACATAATGGACAACACGCCTTTCTCAAAAATTCCTCTCGTTATGTCATCATGGGTGGCCTTCTCTATAAATGAGGCTTTGACGGTATTCTCTTATGATGCCTCACCAGATCTGAAATCCCCTATACCATTAAAGAAGTTCATGATGGCATATGTGGAGGTCACTTAGTGGCCTTGCTATTGCTAAGCGTATTCTTCACCTAGGATATTACTGGCCAACCCTTAAACATGATTGTTGTGACTATGTCAAATGCTGCATGACATGTCAACAACATTCCAACCTTCATCATATACCCATTCATGCCTTATAGGTCACTCGTGACCTTTGGCCCTTCTCTCAATGAGGTTTGGATCTTGTTGGAGAAATCAATCCTCATTCTTCCCAATGCCATCAATGGATCATAAATGCTACCAAATACTACAAAAAATGGGTAAAATCCATACCACTCATCTCCAAAAATCGAGAAAATATGTGAGTTCATTAACCATCATATCATTTGTCACTTTTGTGTCCCTCATCACCTCATCACTGACAATGGAAAACAATTAAAAAAAAAACACTACAAAAAATTTGTGACACCTTTGGCATTCAGCTTAGTTTCTCCTCCCCTTATTACCCATAAACCAATGGCCAAGCCTAATCCACTAACAAAACCCTCAATAAAATTCTCATGAAAGTGGTTAATGATCTTTGGGAAGGATTGGTATACGTACATTCCTTTTTCTCTATGGGCATATCGCACTAGTATTTGCACCTCCACTACGACCACACCCTTTTCACCGGTCTACGATGCGAGTCTATTCTACCTCTTGAAGTCCCGATCCCCTCATTTCAAATTTATCTCCATGACATGCTTATTGATGATGACTTTCGTTAGGACCGCTTAGCATAGCTGGAGTTATTAGATGAACGTTGTCTTAACACTCTGGATCACCTTCAAATTTATCAACAATGTATCAAATGTGCTTATGAAAAATGTGTTCATGAACAAACCTTCCAAGTTGGTGACCTCATCCTCAAGGAAAATCAACATGTAACCAAAGCAGAGAAAATCAAATGGGGAAAATTTTCTCCTAATTGGCTTGGACCATACATCGTGACCCATGACTATGGATCAAGTGCTTATCGTTTGTCTTCACTTGATAGTAAGCCCTGAACTGAGCCCCTCAATGGCTTACATCTTCGACCATTATACTATTGACCTCTAGTCCTACATCACTATTTATCTAATTGATGCTTATCCCTTGAGCACCACTTGCCCTTTTCCACACCTCCTCTCTAACGACTAAACAAGGATCATGTGATTACTGTCACCTTATTGCCTTATCTTAAATATGTGCACCACGGCTCACGAACATGGCATGATTCTCATGGATAATTTTCATATTCTTTTAGATGAGATCCCATGGTCATTCACCCTTTCCTTCTTAACAAGAACAAAATGCTTTGTTATAGTCTTGTCCATGACTTAAAAGCCAAAAAAGAAGATGAATCCCTCGAAGGACATCTTCCAAAATAAGGGATCAACTCCCCGAGTCAAAATTTTAATATAAAAGATGAATCCCTCAAAAGGACATCTTCCACCCTCAAATTATCACTATAATTATACTTGCTCCCTCAAAGGACAGCTATAAAAATCTCACAACTCTCTACATAGTTTTTCCAAAAAGAAGACTATTGTTTCTCAACAATAAAAATTCATAAGCTTATTGCATCAATCAGCTTCGTAAAGACCTCAAGTGGACATATACTCATCTCGTTTAGACTTTCCACATCGATCAGTCTATCTAAAAATAAAATAAAATTTTGTCATTGACTTGCCTATTATGATCTTGGCTCTATTGCCCAAGGCATTCTACTTCCCATTTTATGACCCAATTACATGCACCTCTCTACCTGTTGTCTTTTCACTTCATACCTCAAGGGACCTGCTGAACCTATGAAATTTGGTGATCATGTGACTCTTCATCACTCTTAGAATTATCAATCATGTAATGTATTTAGGGTCTTACATTAATTATCCTATCTATAGATGTGTTTCATATGTTTTGATCCTTGCCAATCGGGTGGATTTCTTGCCCCTTCTTATCTTTTCACTTCTTCATCACCTTTTGATTTTCTTATACAAGACTTAGTCCTCAATGCTTAACTTTTGGGGTCATCCCCCCCTTTCGCCATAGTCACCCTCACCTACAACATTTTTTACTATCATTCACCTCCACCTATTAAACCCAAACCCATAACATGACCACAAACCTACCAACTCATTTTCATCTTCTTCCCTAGCTTATGGGAGAACTACATCGGTCTGAGGTCCCTTTTCACCGGGACTATGTAGGTAAAGCATTTCCAAGGCATGGGGCCCGGAAGGTTAGCTCGGCCATTCTTTACCCTAACCATTTTCCTAACCCTTACGATTTCTGTTCATCTCAAAACCTCGACATTTAAATCATATACCACATAACTTTTACCACTTATATTATTTCACATTTTCATACATAACTAACATTTTCCACATTTTACACTATCTCATGTATTTATATTACCATTTGTCATCAAAATACTAAAATAACTCAATCCATGCCTAAACCAACCCGAATCGATCCATGCCTAAACCGACCGACTCAATCCATGCCTAAACAGACTGACTCGATTCATACCTAAACCAACGACTGACTCGATCCATGCACGAACTAACCCGACTCAATCCATGCCTAAACCGACCTAACTCGATCCATGCCTAAACTAACTGACTCGATCCATCCCTAAACCCGACTCGACTCAATCCATGCCTAAACCGACTTGACTTGATCCATGCCTAAACCGACTGACTCGATTCATACCTAAACCAACTGACTTGATCCATGCCTAAACCGACTGACTCAATCAAAGCCTACAACGACTCTATCATGCCTATCTCAACTATTTTCCATCAATATAATAAGCTAAGTAAAACTCATACACATCACAACAACATCACTTACATATCATCTGTCTCCCCATATATACATGTGTATATCAATACTATGTACATCCATATCACATAAATGTGTATCTCAATAAACATGCCAGTCTCATCATGGCTATCATCTCAAAAATGTAAGCACACAGGCTGATATACTATAACTAATCATCATCAGATCACAGCTGGTATCCAATACAAAAATGTCTTTGGCTCGCAGGCCGATATCATGTGCAAAAAAATAAATATAATATCTCTTCACTCGTAGGCGGTATACATCCAAAATCCAACAATACAAAAATAGGTGATATATTGTCTCACATCTGCTACATCATATCTACCTCATCTGTAATGTCGACAGTCCCCTCTGACCCAGAGCGGTGGCTCACTACTCTCAATCTACCACTAGACATCCCAACATCTGAAGCTAACCCCTATGTTCTAATAGATGACCTCTGCTCTCTCCTTTGGGCTTGCTAGACACCTACACTCTCAGCACTATACATGTGAGACTATGTCTGCTCATTTGAGACTATCTGTGGTGGTCTCATCACACCATCTACTAGTATCTGCAGCTCGGGATCCTCCTCCTATACCTATGCCTGAGGCTCTCACCTCTCTACTGTATCGTGGCTCGGCCTCTCGGCTTATACCTATGACCTCTCGCCTCCCGGCTATCTCCGCCTAACCCATTTTTTTCCCATTTTCGGCTCCATTTTCGATTTTCACACCGACTCCGGTTACCTATAACCATCTTTGGTAGCCTTTAACTTCCATCGGTCCCCTATTTCATGTGATGCCACTTCTACATAACGATGTTGGCCTAGAGTGACCGCCACCTATCACTATGGTCTTTGAACGATGCCAAAACCCCCACCCCATTTTTGTCAATTTTGACCAAATCAACCTAACTACCCAACCAAACCTCTGTAAACCTTCCCTACTTCCCTTCCCACTCCTATTGACCTACATTCCAACCTCCCCCACCCCAATTATATCCAATTTACCTCCCAATCCAAAATTCAAAACCTCCCCCATGTTTTTATTACAACCCATATTTTAGCCTACTTAATCAATCAAATCATTAAGCAATGGTGTAGAACTTACCTCATCCCTCTGCCGATGTTGTGGAAGTATATTTGGCCATTATGCGGGTGGAGCACTTAACCCCTATCCTACCTCTTCCATCCTCCAACCCTCTCAACTAATCCTCAGCCACACGAATCGTGCCACCTGATCTAGCAGTCCCACTTCTCAATCACTCAATCTCACTTATGTGGTGACCAACCAAGCTCTCTGCTATACTCTTTTTCCTATTCCTCTTTTTTATCTTCTTATTCTTTTCTCCTTTTTCCAAATTCACAACCTGAATTTTCAAACATGGGTTTTCCACTTTTTATATCCTACCCGACCCGACCGATGTCGGTTAACCCTTGATCTGCTACCGTTCTTCTACCCTAGACTACCGCAGATTGGTTACCCTACTTTGTCATCGGTTACTTACGACCGATGTCGGTTACCCTACATACTCATTTCCCTCACATTTACCTCATTTCCCTCATCTCCCTTTTATTTTGCCCTCCATACACCTACCGGACCACTTTACCTTCACCTTTGGCCCTCCACCCTCTTCAACCTCCTCGCGTCCATTTGTTAACGCCTTATTATTTTACCCCTACCTTAGTCTTACTCATGTCGTGATATTGATATTTGGACCGGGCCATCACTATTGACCTTTGTCCTCATGTGTTTGTTATACCTTACAACACTTTGTTACTGTGTTGTTGACCTAATGACCTTACCTAGCCTATTATCGTGACCATTTATCCCGACCCTACCTTGGGTGTCTTTGGAACATACCTAAACGTTCTGCGCACCTAACCTACGTTGTGTTTCCTGACCTTATCCTATACCTTGGATACCGGATTCACTTCACCCTTGTTAGGATAAACCTATCAACCTTAGATGATGTAGAGTTTTCCGATCTTCAACTTTGGTAGCGTCTTTGTAGTTTATATGTGTGCTTACATTTGATTGCTACTACCTTTAACCTTGACCCATTACCTCGATTTCCCGAGCAGACCTTTCACCCTCTTCTCTCCTGCACCCACTTCCCTTTTCCTCACATTTACCTTTTATTAAACCACTCACCGCTTCAACCTACTACTGCCCGTGGGTTCTAGTTTGAGGGGATCACCTTCACCCCACATGGGGCAACCACACCTTATTTTTGTTAGCTTCGCTTACTAATACAAGCAATGGAACAAAAAAGGGAAAAATGTAGACACTAAAATTAGGTCACACTCCCTTTGGTCCCTCAACAAATAAGCACCCTTAATCACATTCACCTAGCCATGGCTCCCTTCACCTCACTAGTATTAATTTAATTAATTAATTATCCTCACCATATTTATTATTTAAATATCCTAATTTAAATAATATCTACACATATAGTTCACTTAGACACATCACCAAGCCAACTCAACCTAAAATCTACTCTTAGCAAGTTACCATAACTAACTAAGACTTACCCAAACCCTAAAAATCAATGCCTACACTCCCTCTAACCACATTCCCGCATGCTCACAAGAAGCTCCCAGTCTAATCCATAGGATAACCACACAAGATCTAAGGAAATCAAGAGGATCTCCCTAAGTTTAGTAAACCTAGGAAATCCTACCTTGACCGACGTCGGTTACCCCTAACCGTCGCGGTTAAGCTAGACTAAATCGCGATTACCCATTTTTAACTCCTAAAATACCTTATTCTCAAGGTTGGAAAACATTGGGAGAAAGTTGATGAGAAAGAATGAGATCTCAAAAGATAACGCATCTTTAGAGAGTCAATTCCAGCAAGAACTCACATCCAAAGAAGGAGATTGAACATCTTCTCCTGCATAGCCATCCTAGCCACATTCGGATCTATCTAAGATAAAAGGAGTGTGCATGCAGCCCATGCAGAAGATTTCTTTCAGTTGGTGATCACTTGCAGCCTTCAAACCCATCATCAACACCTCCATCCTTCACACACAAACTTTTAGAAATGAAATCCAAGTAAGTATAACATCATACTTTCCTAGTTATTTCATCTCATCATTATTTTATCATCCATTGTTTATCTTGCTCCTTATTGACCATCTCCAACACTTTTCACCTCCATAGACCCATCAAAACCTTGCAAAAGCCTACTCTAGTCACCCATTACTTTGTCCCGACCAACTGAAATCCTTTGTGCAATCACAAAGAGGACCAAAAACCCCATTCTGTGACATTCCCAGATCTCACAGTAACCAGTGCCAGTTATACCTAACCGCAGTTGGTCACCCCTGACCGACGCCGGTCTATGTGTCTACCCACACAACCTTAAACAAAGACCTATACACTCCATTTTACCTTAGCCTCACTTGCCTATGACCTACCCGAGACCTTTATCATACCTAAAGAACCTAGAACCAACCATTTGACTTGTGGATTCTATTCTAGCTTAGCCTGTTAGATTAGATCTATTTCTTATTGTGCTTTAAGTGAGATACCTAGATCATTTAAAAATAAAAATAGGATTTACTTTGTTTACATCATTAATTTGTTTAAAGCAGTGGACTAAAAGCCATCTAGGAAGTATCATACTTCCCGGATCTAGCTTACGTTAGGCGAGTTCACTTTGCCCATATTGTTTAATGCTTTCGGGTGGTCTTGTTTTCACTACAGTAGTTCCTCCTAGCCAAAGGAAGCTCTCACGGCCGGTTTGTGGATTCAAAAGTCATACATGTGTAACAAACCCATCAACTGACATTTGAATAGGTATTCCTCCTACGCCTGTTACCCTATCTATTTTTTCAACCATTCAAAGAAACAATATGAGAAAAAGGTGAAACATAGTGAGCAAGATGTTTAGTTTTGGAGTGGAATTGTAGGAGCAAGTGTGTAGAAACCAAGAAAACAAGTAATTGGAGAGAAGGTTTAGATTGTTTCTTTTTTTCATACTTATTGTAATATGTAATTATCTATACCAGACTAATAAAAGTGGGAAGAAAGAGCATTTTCCCTTCTGATTGGTTTTACTCCATTAGAGGTTTCAAGATAAAATTGTTGGTGTTTTGAATTCTTTCCTACTCTACAATTTCCTTTCTACAGCACTAGATAATCGATCACGAATCTCTAATTTGTCAAGAAAATCTATCATTTTCCAAATTTTAAAGTAGAACAACATAGTTGTGTGATTCGTAGAGTTCCAAAGTAGAAGTTTACAAATCATTTTGGTATCGGAGCTGATTATATATCCAGGATTGTGGTATTCAAATATTTGTTTTGATTTTGTATGATAGTGACAAGGTCCAAAGGTGAAGAAGTTTTACCTTACGAGAAAAATATTTCTATGAAGAAGTGGAAGTAGAGAATTCAATCTCAAATGGAGGAAGAGAACTTGGTTTGTAGAGTCAAGATGCTATAGACCATGATGGATAGCTTGCATAGAAAATAAGAAGAGCTTTCAGATTTGAAAAATATGGCTTTGGTTAAGAAATATTCCATGGAATCGATGGTTTGAGCTCTACCCGAAAAATTTGGTATCGAAAAGATCCATGAAGAGGAAGAATGGGAAGATCTTGAAGAGACACCAAGTGTAAGTGAGAAGGTAAATCTGCACACACCTTTTAAAGTTGAAACAAAAGTGGAAATAAAGAATTTTGAAGGACAAGTAGATGTAGAATTCTTTGGATAAATGGATAAAATAGTTAAAAGTCTACTTTAGTGTGCATAATGTCTTTGAGGCACAAAGGATCACCTTCGCACATCTCAAAATGGAAGGTCATGCTCTGGTTTGGTGGGAAACCCATCTAGCCACTTGTGACGAGAAGAAACATCCTATTATCAATACATGGAAAAGTTTTAAAGAATTGATTAGAGATAACTTCTATCCTATTGGCTATAAGACTGATATGATGATTAAGTGGCGTACTTTAGACAAGGCATCGGTTAAAGCATGCAATACTACAAGTATAATATTTTAGAGACAAGCCATGTTGCTTAATATGGACTTGGAGGATGAGGAAATTCGACCAAGTATTTGGGAGGACTTCACAATCATCTTCAGAGGAAGGTAATCTCCATGAATCCCAAGGATATCAATGAAGCTTGTATATAAGCATATTACATTGATGATGAGAAGAAGCAAGGAGACATAGATCCAAAGGGAGACCCGGTCAATAGAACAAAAAGACAAAGAATAAGGGAAGATAAGTAGGAGAGGTAAATGGAAAGATAAACATGCCGTTCTTACTTTGCATACTTGTAAAGATCCTAAGAATTTATATAATAATTGTGATTTAAATGGACATACGATGCCACATATTATAAGTTTCATCTAGAATTGAACCCAAAGCACCAAACCAAGGATTCCAAGAATCTATGGCCCTTTGTGAAGACATAAAGAGAGGTAGAGATTGAGGATGATTCGGATGTAGACGAGAGGTGGGATGCATGGCCACTAACATGTATGAGGCGGAAGAAGAAGAAGAGATGAGTAAGCTATTTCAAATCGAATCCAAATCAAGAAGACTAAGGTAAATACTTACATGCATCCACATCCATACCTAATGGTATGGGTGAAGAAGAAGGGTGTAGAAATATAAGTTACAAGGAAGTGTAAGTTTTAGTTTGGGATAAATACCCAATACATAGATATATTAGAGGTTGATATTATTCCACTTGAAGCATTTGACGTTGTCTTGATTCCTTACTTGTATGCCGGGGATCTTTGTGTTCATAAGGAGGAGAAACAACACAGATGGGTCAAGGATGGAGTTAGTTTTAATATCTAGAAACACAGAGAAAATCAAAGAAGGCTATGGTAAGTGCCAACCAAACACCAAGACTTATTTAGGAAAATCATCACTTTTGTTTTCTTTCATTGAAATAAAATCAAAATGGACGTGAGAGCATGAATATTTCTAACCAAAGGATGGAGAATTTGGATATAACTTGTCAATTTTTGTATAAGAAGCCACCATAGGAACTGCTCATTCAAAGAGTAAAACAAACTTCTACTATGTAGTCACTGTATCTACCTACGGGTTCATTGGATCTGACCGTGGGGTAGCAAGAAGAAAAGGAGATATAAGGAATGGTGGTGGCTATAGAAGAAACATACTTGGGGAGGATTCAAACAATCCATCTCAAGAGACAAAGACAGATAAGGACTAAACCACTACAACATGGGACCTTCTCCATACTTGAGCAAGTTGGAGAAGAAACCTTTAGGCCATACTTCATGCAGATGCATGCGATAGCAAGTTGCAAGAGCTCACATCTACTAACGCCATCTATGAATGAAAAAGAAGGAAAGATAAAGAATTTGTCTTCCAAAGAGGATTATACTTGAGAAAACTCGAGGAGGATGTAACACTAGAGAAAAAAACTAGAGATCCAGTGAGTCTTGGCGGGTTAGATGAGAGAAGACACTAAGGTAGCCCAATGGTACTTGAATGAGCACGAGAGGGAGTTGATTCCTATACCACTCCCATAATAAGATTTTGTGGGACTAAAATCCTCCTTAGTAGGGGAGGTATGATCCATAGGGATCGAGGAAAACACACCACTTCATCAGTTCCATCAGCACTAAGAAGGAGAAACAAGAAAAGTGAATAAAATGAGGTAAATAGAAGTTTTGGAAAGAACCTACGCTCTATGCAAAGAGGAGGTTTCAGAATGCGCTGCCCTACAAGGGTGGTGGTCTTGAAACCGCCGCCTAACAAGGGTGGTGGTTCTAAGACCGCTGGTCTACTCAGGGTGGTGGTCATGACACTTCCGAATAGAAAAGAAGAATGAAACGCGAATGGACGTGAATCTGAAGCACCCAACCGTGTCTCTTCCCCTTCCATTCCCTTTCACATTCTCCCGGTGCACGAGAGGACATGTGAAGGCCTATAAATGCATTTAAGGATCAAGAGAATGGGCATTTGAAGATCCAAAGAGATCTAGAAGTAGATTTTAATGAGAGTAGTGAGCAAGATCTTGATCTTTGGAGTGGAATTGTAGGAGAGCAAGGTGTAAAAAGAGAAAACGAGTAATTGGAGAGAAGGTTTACATTGTTTCTTCTTTTCATACTTATTGTAATCTGTAATTGTCTATATTAGACCAATAAAATTGTGAATAAAGAGAATTTTCCCTTCCCGACTGGTTTTCCTCCATTGGAGGTTTCCAGGATAAAATTGTTGGTGTTTCAGTTTGAATTCTTTCCTACTCTACAATTTTCTTTCTATAGCACTAGATAATTAGTCACGAAGCTCTAATTTGTCAAGAAAATCTCTCATTTTCCAAAGTTAAAAGTAGAACATCATAGTTGTGTGATTTTTAGAGTTCCAAATTAGAATTTTACGGATCAACTATGATATTGAAAACCATTATGAAAATGATTATAATATGCGGTAAAATTGAATCAAAAGTAAATAACAATGAAATGTGATTTAATAAAACAACAAAAAAAAAAATCAAAAGAAAACACACTAAAAAATAAACAAATTCATTCTATTTTTGTCTTATTTAATATCTAGGTGATGTAGGATTGAGACAAGGGTAACATTATTTCCCCAATAAAGGATATACATGAGAGAGTGGATAGGGTACTGATAAGTACAGATAGAAGTCGTTGTGAGACATGATTTTCTTAGAAAATGATGCATGTTAGGGATACTTGGATGAAATACATGAGAAATCATTTACGTGATGTGATTTATGATGTCTTACTTGTCTATAACCACATGGTTGAGTACTAGCTAGGAATTTTGACAGTTTTACATTGTTTTGGTTTTTTGTTATTATTTTATGTTTTTGCATTTTGGATTTTTTTTCAATATTTTAGATTTTTGATGGATTTTGTAAATAGGTATATGGGAATTGTGTGGTGATGTTACCCCACTGATAGATCATGTCTATGAATATAATTACATGCATAATGTTTCAAAGCAGTCTAGTTTCAAATTAAGGTTAGAACCAATGATGGAATATGAAGAGAGGGTGTGGATCATTGACTAAAAATTCATATACCTTGGTGGAAAACACATGTGATTGAAATGGATGGATATAAATAAGTGGATTTTCCATTCCCAAGTGTAAATTTCTTGTAGACAAGGTGACCTATCCAGGATCTTTGGAAACTAGTTTTCATCTTGACACTTATCTAAGCCACCACAACTGTGTGGTTTTCACCATGGATGAATTTATTTCTCTTTTCTTTTTTGGTTTTGGTTTTATAAATTTTAGAGTTTTTTTAAGCTACAATCATTTATATAATAATTTTAGGTACATGAACATCATGGGATTATAAATATCTTCACGATATGGGTAAGATAGTCTATATGATCTAGAACCATATTTAGAAACAACAATGTAGGGACCTAACCAATTAGGATCAAACATGTCTTTCTTGTCTCTTTCCTTGGTGACATTATTTTGATTTTACTTGAGGAAAAGATTTATAATTTAAAAGTCATGAGATATGATGAAATTTTTATAGTTACAAAGTGTAGTTTGTTATGATACACTTTGAGATGGATTAAGGTGTGAACCCTCTTCACATCTAGTAGTTCTAGCTTAGAAATTTGGGTCACACTATAGTTTTGAGCATCTAGAAATTATTTCAAGGATAGGTACAAAGAGGGTAGCTCAATCTCAATGGGGATTATAGGATCTAAAAAAATACAAGGGATTAGGGTGTAGATCCTTAGGGGTGAAAAGGTGGGATAGATTTAGAGGTACAAGTTTCAACTAGAGTCACTTATGATTCTCTCTATAATATTAACAAGAATTTTATTTATAGCCTTAACTTATCCATTAACTTGGGGTAATAGGGCATGGAAAATTTTCATTTGATTATTAATCGGTGTCACAAGAATTTTAATTGTTTGTTTTTGAAGGATTTTATATTATTCGAGACAATAGAAGATGGGATGCCATAATGTTAGATGATGTGATTCAAGATAAACTTTGATATTTTCTTATTTGTTAAATATATGAGGGTAATGGATTCCATCCATTTGGTAAAATATTTAGTAGTGGTAATGATATGTTATGGCCATCACATGAAGTGGGATGGATCTTCCTATGAGATTAAACCCTATTTTCAAAAGTGTTACGAAGTAATAATAAGTTGTTATTCCTAGGATGGGGCATGGATAAGATTTCCATGATTCGGAATACAACACATTTGAAAACATATTGAAACAATCTATTTCTATGGTGGGCCAATAAAATACAACTCAAAGGATAATTTTAACAAGGAAAATGTTATTAGTGTGAGATTTACAGATGCATTTGTGTACCTCTTTAATATCTAAGATTGATTCTTCCAAATTCATACATTATAAAAATGTCACATCATAGACTCAATGATAGAGAGTTTACCCAAGGAAGGTGTAGAGGGAAATAAAATGGATGAGGTACTTGAATTTTTATGGAATAAGCTATATGGGAAAATTTAGATTTGTGAAGGTAGTTGTAAATGTATTCGTATCAATGGGATTAGAGACTGAAAATTCACATACCAAATAGGATTCGATATGTTGTAGGTAGGAGTTGTGATTTTTTTAATCAAGAAATTAAATTCCTTTCCATCTACTTTGGAAGGTTTAAGAGAGATACAGTACTATCCATGGAATTTTTAGACCTATTCTATAGACATAGAACTTATTTAAATATGATTTATAAGAAATAGGATTTTAGGCTATCCAATATGCATTTATACGATATAAGTTTCTTGTACTTGACATTATACTCATTTTTAACCTAATTTATAATGAGTTACAAGTCTCCAATAGATAAAAAATGTTATATATTCCACTTGATAGTGATTTTGAGACACACAATGAGTGTCTAATAACCACTTATGTTGTTTGTATACATGAAACCTATTTTGAAATTCATTTGGATAAGAGATCTATGGGGGTGATAATGAGGACTCATAACTCGAGCCATGATAAGTGAAGGAAACATCAAACTAAAATTTAATAAATATTATGGATTCATTTGGTAAGTCCATGCTTAGTGGTAAGGTGTTTTGAATAAATTCCTCAGCTAGCTAATATGTAAGAATGTGCCCCTCAACGACATTCCAATTGATAAATTATATGTAAAATTAATTGAGTATAATAATAAAATTTGTAATTATTATTTTAAGAGATGATTTGGAAAGTAATTATTTGAGAGGGTCAACTTTAGCATTGAGTTTTGTTTTTTTGTTAAGAAAGTAATGTATGATATTTTAAAAAGTGAAGAAAATATATACACATGATTTCTCAATTTATGGGTAGTTGATATCATATGAGATCAAAGTATAGCTTATATAGTATACAAATCTATCTTTGTCTTATTTATAATGTTGTGCCAAGATATCTCTATCAAATTTCTCATTAGAATATTTAGATAAAAACAAATGCACGTGTAGTTGCATGAATATAAAAATCACTAACAAGTAGATGTAATATGAAAATAATCTCAGAAAACACAAGAATAGTGCTAAAACATGAAACAAATCAATAGCTCAAATGTGGTGTGTACAAATAAGAGAGTGATGAGTAACTCCTCCATGAGAATAGTGGTCAAGAGTCCAAGAATAGGAAGGGGAGTCATATTCTTGGAATAACGGGTCAAATGTAACTCCTATGACACATTATGATAATTTATGACATGTATGACAATCTATGACTAGTCAAGTAACTCCTATGACACAAAGAACACATAAGAAAGATGAGTCACCATGTGTGTAGGAAATATTCCAAGTAATAAATAAATACAAGGAAAATATATACCTACACCAACAACCCCTGAAGCGTAGATTAGGTGGGGAAAAGGTGGGTCCTGTTAGCAAGGCTTGAGGAGGTACCCAATTAAAATGTAACTCTTATAAAGTGGATAAGTGGAGAAAACCCAGTGGGAAAAACTCCCCCAAAATAAATAAAATAAGAGAAGAGGATTATAAGTCCCCTCAGAAGATGATGCTCATGTATTTCACACACCAAGAATATCTCACAAGTGAAGAATATTGTTATGAATGGAGGGTTTGGTAAAGATTATGACAACTTAATTTTATGTCTAAAAATATCTAAGATAAATGAAATATCCATGAATTATCTCACCGATAAAATGCATGTGAATATAAATGTGTTTGGTAAGCTAATATTGGAATGGATTCCTAAAAAAATTGAATTGTGCTCTGGTTGTCGTAGAAGATGATTGTGGGTTGCCTGTACTAAATACCATTACCATTTTTTTTCAGAATCCCATGAAGCCACATGGCCTCAATAGAAGTATTAATAACACATATGCATTTAGCCTCGTACATGATAAATAAATATCATTCTACTTATTTCTTGAAAAACTAATCAAGTCAAAACCTAGTGAGAAACAATAACTTGAAGTGGAATTACAATTTTGAACATCACCAACCTAGTAAGAATTTGTATATCCAACCAAGTCAACATCAATACGAGATCCATATCTAATCCTAAATCATCGTGTACCATGAATGTAGTGTAGAATCCTCTTAGTTACTTTCCAGTGTAGCTCATAAGGCTCTTTCATGAACCTAGAGACCAAGCCTACTGCATATGAAATTTTAGTTCTAGTGTGAGTCAAATATATAAGGCTTCCTATAAGTTGTCGATATAAGGTAGCATCAACCAATGGTGAATTAAAATCAGCCTCAAACTTGACTGCAAAAATAAAGGGAGTTGGAGTTGGCTTACAATCATCCATGTAAAAATGAGAAAGTAAATTGAGAGAATACTTAGGTTGTGTAATGCTTATCCTCAAGTTAGACTGCAAAATATTAACCCCAAAGAAGTAATACAACAAAACCATGTCATTCATGGAATTTATATCCTATAGATATTATTTAAATGTTAAAATGGATGATGAAGAGATCCATGTGATCAGAAGGTCATCAACAAAAAAACTAGAATAAGAAATGAATCATCCTACCATAAAGTATATACATTCAAATAAGAGTGGCATCAAGTGAACTCTATGGTGTGAAGAAAGGAATCCATCTTGGTATACCAATGATGAGGGTTTTGTTTGAGGTCTTAGATATATTTTATAAGTCTCGCATACTAAGGAAGAATCATAAAAAAAATGTGGTTACTCCATGTAGATATCCCGACCTAGGTCACCATGAAGAAAGGAACTCTTCACATCCATCTGATGAAGATCCTAATAATGAGCTGTGGAAATGGTAAGATTGTGTCAGATAGATTTCATTTTGGAAATTGGCGCAAAGGTATCAATGTAGTTGATGTTAGGAACTTGTGAAAATTATTTTTCTACTAATCCTTCTTTAAAATTATTACAAAACATATATGTTATATAGTTGGTATAATATATCCACATGCAGCAAACCATATTCCTTCCCTTAGGAAGGTGTGTCAAATACCATGTGTTTCTCCTAATAAAGGAACTATACTCCTTCTCGCATATAAGTGTACCATTTAGGATTTCCATCGCCTCCAAAACATTCTCGTGGATTAGAGGAAGAGGAAAAGAAATCACATGGTCCATCCTTAAAATATGAACATGTCCCTATGACATATGTAGGATCCCTTACCCAAGTACCTCCACTCTACAATATCCACCTATCCCAAATAAAATTTAAAGTAGAAATTCAGGAATGAAATCTTCATCATTCGAGTTGTGGCTATATGTGGAAGGAGATGAAACTCCATCACTAGTTTTGTTTTCTTAACTAGAAGAAGAAGAGACATATCTAGTAGATATATACTTAGAAAAATTCTCAAGAATATTCTCGGGCTCATCATAACTTTCTAAATCATCCTTAGAAAATCTAAGCAAAGCCAATGGAAGTAAATAAGTGCAAAGTGTTGAATCTATTGGGCCTTCCTAAAATTCAACACTACTCTCAATGAATAAATCATGTGTGGTTGGATGAAGAATCATGTATCTCTTAATACCATATGTGTATCTCACAAATATGCATGGATGAATTTGACATTCCATAGCCTTACATTTAGTTTTAGGGATGCGAGCCATAGTTAGAGATCCAAAGAATATAAAGTTCTTAACTAATGGTTTCTGACCATGCCAATATTAAAAAGGAGTGAATCCTTTCAATTATTTGTGAGGGACATAGTTCTAGATGTGATTCACATAGTTAATATATTTTCCCCAATATTGTGGTACCAAGGATTTAGAGTTAAACATGTAATTGGCTATATTTTTTAAGAATGCATTCTTCTATTCTAAAATTCCATTCTATGAAGGATTTTTGGTAACCATATGATGTAACTCATCCCGTCTATGGTGAATAAATATTCAAACATGTTATTAAAATATTCGCTACAATTATCTATCCACGAATCTCGATGAATTTCCCCAACTACTTATATATAAGAACCTTGAAATCTTGAAAAAAGTTGTAAACATCAAAATTTTGACAGAGGAAACAAATCCTTGTTATTACAAGAGATCATTAATGAAGGTGAGAATATATCATGCCATGGTGAAATAGGGTTTGGGAAACAACCCTAAGACATCACTATGTACCAACTACAATATTTGTATAACTCTCTAAGACTTAACTTTGTTAAATTTCTATCCAATATGCTTTCCAAGGGTGTATTCCTCATAAATACCTTTAGGAAAACTAACTCCAAGTAAAACTTTGAACATATCATGTTTTCTCAATTATTCCAAGTAGCAATAGTTGAGGTGGCCAAATCACTCATGCTAATGAGGCTAAAATATGCCTCATCAATGTGCAATGAATACTCTCATTTTACTACCCTTTTAATCAAGTTGTCTGCATTTCATAACTTTTTTGATCTAAATATAAGTTTAGGATGCAATTGTCCATCTTTTGTTTGATTTAGTTCAAATGTATAAAAATCTCTAATTCCTAACAAATTGTGTGGAAATTCAATTTTGGAATAAACAGGTTATATTTGGTCGGGATAAGAAAATTATGAAGTAGCCAACATCTTTACGAGGAAGTTGGCTAAAATGCAGCTTATCTCCGAACTCTAACACTTAGCTTCAAAAATTTAGGAGTTATTCCCGGAAGGTTTCCCTTTGGTTTGAAACTTTGGAGAAGTTCCGGAATCAATGGGGATATTCTTACTCTATCAAAATTTGGTTATGGAGCGAAGAATGGGCCTTCTTATAAAAAGATACCAACAAATTTCCGGTTCTTCACACTCCAAATATATATATATATATATATATATATATATATATATATATATATATATATATATATATATATATAAGACCAACAACTGTATATCCAGCTAGTTTTCTAAATTTCATATCTACTCTAGGCACTATTCGGTTTAACTAGAATCTGTAGGTGGAAGGATAGCTATTGAACACTCATGATTGAAAATGTATCTTCAGATGGAAACATATATATAGAGAATTGAAGATAGATGTAGAGGATCTACCAATTAGTTTTGTAAGACTGAATAATTCAATAATAAGAATAGCCATTTAATTTTGAGAGAAACATATTGTGTTAACTCCTGATTCAAGGTGGAGCAAGGGCCCACTCCTCCAAGAAAAATGATCTTCTCTTTCATTGGTATTTATATTTTCAAGTAATTTGTATAATTATGTTATTTGGCAATTCTGTAGTACTTTTGATTCATCAATTAAATTCTGTTACATGGAGTTATCTATTGTCCTTGTAGGTGTTATAGTTTACATTCTTATCTCTTTGAAAAAACATTTTAAACAACGATTCTACAGGTGTGTTAGATTATGTAAAGTGTGTTTATTTCTAGCAGTGTGTTCAATTATCCAAAGTTTATTTAAAAGTTTTTAAAAAGTTTAAGCTATCTTGACACACTTCAGAAATATGACATGGTTAGAGGACTACCACATTTCATAACAAATACACATAAGTGTACAAATTTTTTTACAGGTAAACAACATAGAGCACCATTTCACAAAAGTACATACAGGGCCTGTGGTATATTAGATTTGGTGCATACCGATCTATGCAGACCAATGAGACCTAGTCATACAAGGTTTCAATAATTCATGCTCTTTATAGATGATTACTCATGAAAAATGTGGGTTTACTACTTAAGAACCAAAGATCAAGCTTTTGCAACCTTCAAAAAGTTTAAGGTAGCCATTGAAATCAGAAACTAGTAAAAAGATAAGGACTCTCCACTCAGATCGAGGGGGTGAATACACCAGTAATGAATTCAAGGATTTCTTAGAAACAAATGGAATTCATCGATAGATGGCACCTCCATATACACCACAAAAAATGGTGTAGTTGAGAGAAGAAATAGAACAATAATGGATATGGTAAGGTGCATGATTGATGATTCAGGGTTAAGAAAAACATATTGGGAAGCAGTTAAAACAACAATATATTTGTTGAACAGAGATCCTACTTCCACACTTGACGGAATAACTCCATAGGAAGCTTGGTCAGGGCATAAGCCATCAATAAAACAATTAAGAGTTTTTGGATGTAAAGAAAGTATGCTAATTAGTAAGAAGAAAAGAAAGAAACTTGATATGAAATCGAAACTTACATATTATTGGGAGATAGTGAAGAAGCTTTGGGATACAGATTAATGGATCCAAAAACAAGGAAATTTTTCATAAGTAGAGATGTTGAGTTCTTTGAGAATAAGGAAGCAGATGCTCCTTTCAAAAACTTAAGAAATTATCAAGATAGTCCTACCGTGAAAATTGAAGATGGTTATGACTTTGAATAAAATAATGATGATCATATAGATAATACAACTTCATCACCTATAGCTAAACATATGCCTAAGTGGTATACAAATGTAATGAAATATTGTAAGTTGGATAGTGAACCAAACACATCCAATTTTGGACCAAGAACTCATAACATGGCTTAAAATGAAGTTAACTTAGCCTTAATGAGCATAGTTATTGAATCAACTGAGCCAACTATAGTTCAAGAAGCCCTACAATCAAAACCTTGGTCAGATGCAATGAATTCTGAATATAAGTCTTTGATTAAGAATAATACATGGAAACTTACAGATCTTCCACCAGGGAAGAAAGCAATAGGTTGCAAATGGATATTTAAAACAAAGTACAAGTCAAATGGAAGCATCGATAAACACAAGGCACAATTAGTAGCAAAAGGGTATGCTAAAAAAGAAGGCATTGATTATGAAGAAACATTTACACCCACAGCTAAGATTAAAACAATCAGAATGATATTTTCCTTAGCTGCACAATTTGGTTGGAAAGTTCATCAAATGGATGTGAAAATTTCCTTTCTAAATGGTGACTTATAGGAAGAAGTCTACTTAACTCAACCTGAGGGTTTTATAATTCCAGGAAATGAAGACAAAGTATGTAGACTCATAAAATCATTGTATGGTCTAAAACAAGCACCTGGGCTTGGTATATAAAAATTGATGAGCATATTTTAAGTAAAGGATTTAAAATAAGTCCATATGATCCTAACTTATATCTCAAAAAGAAAGGGGGGAGTTAGTGATTGTAGTTGTTTATGTCGATGACATAATCATCACTGGAGGATCAGTGAATATGATAGAAACAACTAAGAAAGATCTAAGTAAGTCATTTGAAATGACAGATCTAGGACTTCTACATTATTGTCTTGGACTTGAAGTATGGAAAAGAAATAATCACATATTTGTATCTCAAGTAAAATATTCCAAGACAACACTTGAAAGATTCAAAATGATGGATAGCATCCCAATGGAAACACCTATGGAGACAAGGCTTCAATTGTCTCGGAAAGATCCATCAGCAGAAGTAAATGTAACTCTTTATCGACAGTTGATTGGGAGTCTCATTTACTTAACCTATACTAGGCCAGACATCAGTTATGCAGTTAGTTACCTTTCCCGGTTTATGCAAGAACCAAGAGTTTGTCTGGAAAGCAAAAGCAAAAAGAATACTAAGGTATATTAAAGGAACTGTGGATTTTGGCTTAGAGTACAAGAAGAATGATAACTTCTTCTTGACTAGTTATATAGATTCAGATCATGCAGGAAATATAGATGACAGAAAATCCACTTTTGGGTTTGTGTTCTTTTTGGGATCTGGACCTATTTCATGGGGAAGCAAGAAACAAAGTTGTGTTTCAAGGTCTTCCACAGAATCAGAATATCGTGCAGCAAGAGGAGCTGTCTGTGAAGCGATTTGGCTCAAACGTATACTTGAAGGGTTGGGACTTCCACAGGATCATCCAACCATTCTTCATGTAGACAATGAAGGAGTAGTAAAACTTGTTCGGAATCCAGTCTTTCATGAACGCACCAAACACATTGAGGTGCAAGTCCATTTTATTTGCGAACATGTTCAGAATAACAACATACAGCTTCAACATTGCCCGACAGATCATCAACGTGTAGATATCTTCACCAAATCTCTTGCACATCCTAAATTTGAGGCATTTAGATTATTTCTCACTAGCTCTCTTCAGAATATGTTGAATTAAGGGGGATGTTAGAAATAAACTAACACTTAATTCAACATATGAGTTAAATGTTATATTATAATAAAGTAATTTTTTTATTACTTTAGTTAGATTAGATTAAGTCAACTGATAGTTGTCTTTAGTTGTCCTTAGTTGTCTTATCACATGTTTTGTGAGATATTGTTCAATCTCACTTTGTTTATTCCTGGATGATTTCATGAGGGGAAATAGGTGCAATTAGGGGAAGTGAATATTATCCTACATTTTATTCTCAAATTATTTTATCTATTTCCATATATTGTGGATGAGATAGAAGCTATCCAATATCTATAAATATTATAGCTCTCTCTTCTTATTGTAATGCTTGATTTTTGATATTAATAAAATACACAAGCACCGTCTTGTTTATGTGTAAAGCTTCTGTGTAAAAATATTGTTTTCAAGTATTCATTTTCAAGAAACCCCCGAAAGAAAAAGAAAGAGAATAGTAACTATAATCAATTACTAGTTCACCTAAGACTTCACTTACTGCATATAGCTTCGACACACCCTGGTTTTAATATGACATCAACTACGAGTTGATCAAATGAAGGGAATAATGGAACCCATCACATGCCATATTTTTCTAACCCCATATGTGTGAGTCTGCGATATAGTCAAAGAAGTGTCAGGAGAAAAATGAGACAAGGTATATAACCATGCCTAGTGATATGCCCTTCCCTATGTAGCTATAATATCACTTTGTGTAGCTCTCTTATGCTAATTAACTTTGGGTTGAATTAAAATATCATGTCCTTTCCTATGTGAGTGATCTGGTACACTGATAACATATTGGTGGAATTTTTTGGAACACTTAGAACATTATTGAATTTTCTGCCATTTACTTCAATTGACCGAGTCCCTACAATTTATGTAGAGGTGTCATCACCTAGTGTGATAGAAGACATGAACTTGTGAGGAACCCATGTGGTGTGAAGCACTAGATTCAATGAACCATGATGAATTTTGAGCCATTACTAAAACTAAGGCTTTTTCCCTTCTTTTTATCTTTATTGTTGTCTTTTTCCTTATAAGAATCTTAGGTTGATGATTTTTTTAAATATATTTAGGGATTCCTATATTCTTCTTCTACAAAATGTGAATAAGGTGGTCAATCTACTTCTTCACACACTTTTGTTCATCATGCCCATTTTTTTGGAATAGGCACACTTAACCCTTTCCTTATTAGGATTATCTTTGGAGGAGGATGGTTAGTGTCTATTTTGGGTTTGGCTATATTTTGATTCTTTTTCTTCCATTGATCCTTATTGTATTGATGTAAGAGGGAAGGAATGGAGGAAGGTAGATCTGAAGGGAGAAAAGAAATGAATTCCAAAATAGAAAGGTCGGAGGGTTTATGCTTTGGGCTGGTAGTAAACAGAGCCAAACTTACTTGCATAAACAAACAAAGCAATACTGATGAACATATGACAATAAAAAGAATGAATCCAACAAAATAGAAACACAGATCTAACTTAAGAAATATCTGATGCAAATAACACATATATTGAGCACAAAGTCTTAACATATATATTAAAATCTCTTCTGTTACAAGAAGGCACAAAGTCTTTCTCTCTTCACCTCTTTTTCATACAAAAATGTCCACCTAGAATACAACAAGTATTCCAGTATTTATAGAAGGAGAAGGAGAAAGAAGACAAAAAGAAGCCAACCACTATTTACAAAATATCTAAAAAGTCAAAAGTTGACTTTGGGCAAGTTTTTGGATGGCAACATCCCATGGTGCAACATGGATGATGTCATCGTAAATGCCAACATACTTTTTAAATATTTTTACAAAAGATCGAAGCATACACAAGAAGAGAAACTATTCGTCATCATCTCTTTGTTTGAATGGAGTGTCTTGCTTTTTTCGGGAGAGGTGATGTGATACTGAGCTCGGTATTCCATAAACTTGCTGATCATTATCTAAAGTGAATTATGATCAGGACCCTTGAAGTGGTCGCCAATGACTTCACAAGTTTCCTTTTCATTTTTGAGCTTATCTGGTAGCCCGACGTACTCATCACATGCCTCAATCAAGTATCCAATGAAATCAGCAAGCTAGAAGGTTATTGATAGACTCGGTCAAAAGTGACCTCTGGCACCAAACCTTGAGTTACGATATCCTTGAAGAGCTGGATTGTCTCGTCTACTTCCCTCAAGGTGAATGCTTTACTAAGCATCCCTGGAGACATCTTCATGACCATCTGCTCCATTTGATGTTTTGCATCTAGGGCTTCCTCCTTGATTTTATCTATCCTTTCTAGGATAAATTCCATTTGATCAACCTGATAATCTAAAGCGACGAGAGCTTTTTTGTGCCCGTGGGTGATCAATGATGCCAACCTTTAATAGTCATCGAGTGAAAGTTGACCATTGCCTGAAATGTTTCATGTTGCAATCTGGCATTGTCTAACTCCTCAGAGAGGGATCTGCTACTGCCTGCAGCTCCTTGTTTGCCGATCTATACTCTGGTAGAGTTTTGTGAACTTTGTGATTATTTCCTCACTGTCTCTGAGGACTCACTCTATCCAGGAGGACATTTCGCATGCCTTGTTCACCAATCTTGGTGTATTCATTTATCTTGTCCTGACTTAGAACTTCAGGAGGCTTGGTGGTAGTCATAGGAGGTGCATTTCCCATTCTCTGCAAATCTTGGAGAAGATGTTTGTTTTTTGTTCCTTTAGTATCCTCTTCTCTCCTTTTCTTCTTGAAGTTTCTTGCAGAGGGCATCTACTGCAGATAAATCCTCTCCTTGCAGGCTCTCAGATGAGGTTCCCATGGTGACTTGGGTCACTAGTAAAGTCTATAGGAGATAGATCTTTCTTCTCTTTAGTGGGATCAGATATGCAATCTCCATGACCCTCTCTCCTGAGACGCTCTTAGAGAAGCGAGTTATAGATTTTTCTTCTTTTGGTCCCCTTCTTTGGAATGACAGAGAAGTCCATGGGTGCTATGGGAACCTTTCTCTTGAGTTGACCTAGATGGTCGAAATCCAGCTTGGACTTAGGGGAGAAGGAGTAGAGGGAATGGAAGAAGAAACGGGAGTGAAAGGGGAAGCAACTGAAGAGGCCGCAGGGAAGAACGTTGAGACACTTGGTGGTGGCATCGACAAGTAGTCTAACGCACTGCTACTTGTAGGGCTGGAGTTACTATAGGAGAAGAAAAGGTCATGGAGGTGGAAGGGATCTATAATGGGATGGAGGGAACACTAGGTGATAGATCCACGAGAGAGGAGAAGATGGAAGAGGTGGGAGATGGAAGGGAGGAAGGGAGAGAAGAAGAAACATCCATTGGGATAGATGCTTCAATGACATAGGGGGAGGAGAAGGAGTGGAAGAGGGAATGGTGGGTACCTCCATGGTTGTAGCTGTGACCACATCCTGAGTGGATGTGTCCATTGAGACTTCGGTGGTCTCTTCTTCTTTCCTGGAGAGACCAGGTCGACCACTTGCTTCTCAGAAGTAGAAGGAGGGCTTTGAGGAGCTTCTTCTTGGCTTGATTCTCCCTCCTTATCTTTCCCTTTTCCTTTCGGCACTTGGGCCGGCCTTGGAGGTGCTCTCTTCCTGAAGGAGAAGTAGTGAAATCTACCCCGAGGTAGATGAGACCATTCTATTTGCACCAATGTTTGGTGCTGCGATAATGTGTGCTTGACCCTTTCTGGATGGTCTTTGGTGCCTTGGCTCTATCAATTTCTATGAATGGCCAATCATCCCCATCCGTGTCAAGATAAACTTGATCAATTTCTTGATCAGGTTCTTGGAATCCTTTTGGAATGATGGCCATGCCATAATGTTTGATTTCTTCTAGAGCCACCTGGAGTGATCCTTTCTTCTGATTTATCTCATCGTGTGTAGGTCGATGTAGATGTCCTCGATCTCAGGGACATGAATAGGATCAATTTTTTCCTTTGGGAGGAAACCTCGGCAATCAAAAGTAGGCTGGCCTGGGAAGTTGTGCTTTAGGTTCAACAATTCAAGCTCGCATACATTTCCATGCTTTGGCCAGTGTGGTGCAAGTGTATCGGCCCACTGTAAGGGGGAATGGAGTTCCTCCCTTCTTTCTCTTCATGCATCTCTCATGATATGTGATTAGTTGCCTTGACAACTCTAAGAGAATCAGCTTGGGTCCTGCATACCTTGGTAGCTTGGTCGGTTCACCCTCAAAATTCACCGCCCTGAGATAGGTGAATGTGGGAAACTGAGTGAACAATGCCCCCACTTCTTTGTGATAGTGACCACACTGGGGCTAGTTCGACCATGTCTCATATTTGGCCTCAACAGGTAGATCACCTCATAGAAGAAGGCATCATTGATTTTTGAGAACTGAGGGATGTTGTTCTCAAGCCTTAGCTCTGGGTAGTATTCATATATTTTGACCTGAGGCCATACCCCATTTCGTGCTAGGCCCGTGAAATCTCCTCATGATGCTGCAACATACACAACATAGGAATTCATATAGAACTTCCCAGTTGTCATGACTGTTGAATTTGCTGAGAGATGGTGTCGTTGATGATCTCTCCCCAGCCAAAATGCTACTCTCAGCACATTCTTACTCATGGTCTCTAAGTACCTCAACATCCATTTATGGAAATGATGGGCATCAGGAAGCCCATATACTCTACTCAGGAAGGTGATTGTATCACTCAGTTCCTCATTGAAGTCACTGCGGTGGATGGTCTGAGGCCATCGGCTCACCGGATTTTTGTTCTTAAGATATAACTCATTCATCATTTGCATACACTTATCCTCATTGTCATCCCATGCCTTCTTGTAGTCTTCAAGGATGATGGTGATGTACTACCTGTGATGAGGGATGCCCAGAGTTATTTCAAAGTGATGAGCAGTTAGGTCGATGACCATCTTTCCTTCTTTATCCTCGACACATCTTGTGTCCTTGTTATAGCATCGAGCCACCAACATGATGAACTCATTATTAATAGCACTTACTGGCAGCCCAGCTGCAAAGTGCAATCCACTGCCTACTAGTTTGTTCATCCAGGGACCACTAGTGGCCTGGTTGGTTCTTGCCCAGAAGTCTTCCATATCAATGTGCCCGAGCTCGGAGTCTCTGATGTCGAGATCACTCTCTGCGTATGAGTCAGGCATCCTGACTTTTGATATTTATACTTCATCTCTTGCTCTGTCAACTTAGCTTTTCCTTTAGACTTAGTGGGCTTCTTGCTCGACGAAGACATGTGTGAGCTCGAGGATGGCTGTTGTTGTTCTACAAGGAGAATCAAAGAGGTCCAACATAGAAGAGCCATGTCAACCATCATGTTTTTCATAATGAAATCTTCAGAGAAAGAAGAATGAGCAATTATGAGGCTTAGGGCGCAAGGTGTAAGTTCATAGCAGCATGTCTGCAGAGGCTTAAAAAGGTTGGGTGCACTTTTGGGGATGTCAACATGCAAAAAGGTGTGCCTGTGTTGACAAGGGAAAAGCTGTGCCAAAGGTTATAGAGGGGCACACTTTTGAGAGAGTGTTGCACAAAAGGTCTTAGCGCTAAGGAGAAAGGCGCGGGGCGCGGGTTTAAGCAACACACAACATGTAGTGTTGGTGTTAAGGTTCATGTACCAGCACCTTTGGAAAATTTCTTTAACTGGGCGTTGTAAAAGATGGTGTTGCATGGCTTTTAAGTGCACCCAAGGCACAATTTTGGAATGTGTTGCAAATAATCTTAATGTGCCAAAGGGTTTATAAAGGGTGTGGATTTGGGGGACACAACATCAAATGTTGATGTTGGTTGGGATGTGCCTGTGCCTTTAGGAAATTTGTTAAGTGTTATATTGGGCGTGGTTATGGACATGTTGCATGCGGGGACAGTGTGCAAAGTGCAAGGCATTATGGGGTTTGTAACATGAAAGGATAGTGTGCCAAAGGGAAAAAAATGATTTTTTGCATTGTTTGATTTCTTTTCCCTTTACATGACCCTTTTTCTCTCTTTTTGATTTTTGCAAAGTGACAAAGAGAGGGTTTGTGGGATTTGCAGCAAGGAAAAGCCTTCTCAGATATAAAGGATGGTTTATTCAGAGGTAGAGCCTTCTCAAATTTGTAGATCTGGAAGGAGGGATAAGGTGTTTTAGATAGTTTATGGATTGTTAAGTTTATTCATTTTAGATTTTTAGATTTAACCTTTTATAACAATCCTAAAACCATAACAACCAAGAAACAAAACCACAAACAACCATAAGAGTGATAAAAACCACTTACCGGTTTAATAAAGGATGAAGGATGATTTGGGGTCCACAAACTGAAAAGTGGAATGGGCGTGACAGGGATAGCTGACAGGTGCAGAGAAAGACTTTTCACAATTTTCAAATCATGAAAATGACAGGTGTTAACCACATATTTATAGGAAAATACCACATTTATTACCCCACCAACTTTTCTTTGGCGCACTTTTTAAAGTGTCGACATGGGTTTGGATGCACCTTGGTGCAAGTTCTTTAGTGTTGACATAAAATTTTTTAGTGCCTTAAGCGCATGTTTTATGATGTCAACATGAAGTTTCAGCGCCAAAGAAATCTACTTAGCGCATGTTTTATGTGTTGACATCATTTTTTCAGCGCCTTAGTGCAATTTTTGGGTGCATGTTTAACTATGTTGACATGTCCTTCCCCGCTGCCTTAAGGGGTGCAACTTCTACTATGTTGACATGTCATTTAGGGCACCAAAGGATTTTCAAAGGGGTGCACATTTTTGATGTCGACACAACATTTCTTGCGCCTAGTTAAAAAAGGTGAAAATGGCTAAGTTCTTAAAACTTGATTTCTGAAGGGAATTTTAAGCCATTTTGAACATTAATAGACCTCTCAGGGGACCAAAATGAAATTTTGGTATGGTTATCTACAAAATTGCCCTTGTCAATTTTACAGGATAACAACTGGCTCTTTCTGGGGACTATCCTTAAGTGAAACTTAGGGTAGAGAATCCTAATCTTCATGTGCCTATCCATTGGGTTAGAGAGTCAAAAACAAGGGTGACCAAAAAGGAAGAAAGGGACACACAACAAATAGAAAGCAAACACACAACAAAAAAAAAACACACATGACAAAAGAAAATTTGTACAAAGAAGAGAGCAAGCTCTACTTCCTGAAGATCTTTAGGTGTTGCCCCACTGTAGGGAAGTGGGAGCTCGGTTCCATCTAGATATGAGAGATAGAAACTATTCTCTCCATTGAGCTGCTTGATTTTGTATGGCCCTCTCCAAAGAGATTCAAACTTTCCATGCATACCTTTCGGTTCTCTTCGTTTGTCCCATAGAAGGACAAGATCCCCTACCTGGAAATCTCTCTGCCTAGATTTCTTGTCGAACAACCTCTTGACTTGATTCTGATGTTCATGATCTTTTCAACCACTTTCACTCACTTTTCTTCAAGTTTCATAGTACATAATTCTCTTTTCAAGAGAACTCTGAAAAGTTTCATCTTTGATTGCTCGAGCCAAGCGTAGAGTAGGAAGTTCTCATGGAGATAGGGATTTTGGCATCGGTCCCATACAACACCTGGAAAGGTGACATGCCGAGAGATCTCTTTGGAGTGATATGATCCGACCCACAAGGCATCATATAATGACTTGTGCCAGGATCGCTGGTTCTCATCAACTAGCTTCCGTATGATGGTTACCAGGTTCTTGTTGCTAGATTCTACCTGACCATTTCCCTGAGGATAGTAATCAGAGGCATGAGCCAAGGTTATTCCGTATCCATAGAAAAAACCAATAACTTCCCGTGAAGAGAAGTTGGAAGCATTGTCAGCAATGATTTTGTGTGGAATGCCAAATCTCATGATAATATTTTCCTTGATGAAGTTGCAAACAACTTCAGAAGTGGCATGTTTGACAGGTATGGCCTCCACCCATTTCGTGAAGTAATCCATTGCTATTAGGACATAACTATGTCCAACACTGATTGAGGATTGAGTGCTCCAATGAAATCAATTCCCCATTTCCTGAATGGTTCATCAATAATGACGGGCCTGAGGGGAAATGCAGCCAACTTTGGTTTGCCAATGAACTGTTGGCAAAGTTCACATTTCGCTACCCAGGTAGCTACATCCTAAAATAGTGTCGGCCAATAGTACCTGGCCCGAATGATCTTATGTGCCATCACCGATGAGGAGAAGTGACCACCATAGGCTGAATCATGAAAACTCTTTAACAACCTTATCTATTGCGGCTTATCAACACATCACAGAAAAATGCCATCAATTCCACGTTTGTACAACCCATCATCCCATATGACATATCGTGTGGCTCGAGCTTTTACCGCTCACTTTTCCTTTGTGGTTAGATGAGTTGGGCACTCTCCATAGGTGAGAAAGAAAGTGATGTCAGAATACCATTCATCGTTGGTCGCAAAAATAGAACCATGGGTAAAGAATCCACTTTCTCCAGTTCACTTTGTTCTTCATCAACATGAGCAGCTTGCTCCTCAGGTGCTTCTGGGTCTTTATTTTCAGCCATTAGCTGACACAGTCCCTTACCCCTTACCAACTTGGTTGGTTTGATGTCTAGATCATATTCTTGGACCTTCACGATCCAATTCCCTCGTAAGCTTCCTAACTCTGTTGAGTCAGGATAGACTTAACTTCATGTGTCTGGAACCAACACTACTGTATGAGAATTCAATATGTAGTAGCGGAAACTTTTGACTACTTTGACCATGGTGAAGGCATGTTTTTCCAACTGTGACATCTTTAGTTCATGAGGCTTTAGAGGAGAGCTCATGAAAGAAATTGGGGATTCAACATCCTCAGAGTTCTTCTACATTAAGATAGCCGATATAGTATGTGCGGATGCATAACTGTACATGATGAAATCCTTGGAGAAGTCAGGACATACCAGATAGGTGCATGAGTGATGAGGATTTTATATCTTGAATGATGTCTTGCCTTCTTCACTCCATCAGAATGTTTGTGACCCTTTCATCATATTGGATATATGATGAGTCTTTTAGAAAAATCGGGAACAAAGTCTGAGAAAATTTACCTTTCAAGAAAGAGTGAACGCTGGTTTTGCTTGTGGGCAAGGTAAGGCTCTGAATAGCCTTGACTCTTTCGATGTCTATCTTTGTCCCTTCTTTGCTGATGATGTGTCCTAGCAATTTTCCTTGGTGACCCCAAAAACTGACTTCTTAGGGTTTAGAGAAATTTTGTGTTCTCGGCATCTAATCAAGACTTGCTCCAAATGATCACAGTGATCACTTCATTTTTTAGAGAACATGGTTAAGTCATCTAGGTAAACTATGATGACCTTTCCCATCATACCTTTGAACGTGAAGTCCATCACTCATTGGAAGGTGGCACAGCATTGGTTAAACCAAATGGACATCCTGTTATAGGTGAAGGTGCCCCAAGGAGTGGTGAATGCTATTTTGAATTGGTCTTCAGGCGTGACCTCAATCTGATTGTAACCCAAAAAACCATCAAGCATGGACAACATTTCTGAACCTAGTTACTACCTGCAGAACTTGATCCATTATGGGCAAGTGGATAGTTGTCCTTTAAGGACGCCTGGTTTAGGTTGTGAAAGTCTACGCATATGCGTATTTCACCATTTTTCTTCCACACAGGCACAATATTAGCAACCAGGTACTATGATGAATTGGAAAAATGATTCTTGCATCCAACATCTTCTAAATTTCAGCCTGGATGGTACCTGAGATTTTGGGGTTGTAGTGCCTTTTGCTTTTGATGGAAAGGTTTGATGTCATCTTTTAGTGGGATGTCATGTTGAATGTCCTTAGGCTTAAATGACTTCAGATCAAGCATAAGACCATGCCAATACATCCATATATCTTTTCAGCAATTTGACAAATTTCCACTTTTCCTCGGGTGTACAACACTTCCCGATGTTCACAGACCGAGGATGTTCTGTAGTACCCAAATTGATAGATTCGGTTTCTGGAGAAGAGCCAGGGTTATCCTGTCACTTTTTCTTGACAAAATGGTCATGCTTATCAAATAATCATTCCAGGGAAACTAAACCTTTCAAAATCTTATTTCCCTTGAGCTGACATATGCCCTGACCTTCTATCGATTCATGCGCTTGGCCCGTGAGAGACTCACGACACACAAAAGTCGATCCATCAAAATGGAGCTCTTTGAAATTATCAGCTTTCTCCAGAAAAGTGATAAGTTGATTGTCATCATTGAATACCTGCCAGTGTTGTGAATTATCTGGCACACTTGGGGAAAACTACCTCAATGGTATATGTGTCCATCTTTAACCCTGGGTGAGGGAGCATGAGAGAGGCCGAGATGGCCAAAGAATCAGCCATGTCATTTTGAGCTCGTGGAACTACTTTGATTGAGAAAGTGTCAAACTCCTCGATGTTGTCCCACACTACGTTGCATGGTAGTGTCTGAGCCTATCATTCTTTACTTGGTATACCCCTTTCACTTGATTGACAATTAGCTCAGCATCACCCTGTACTTTTAAATTCTTGATTCCCCTTTCCTTTGCAGCTTGCATGCCAAGTAGCAAAGATTCATACTCGGCAGTGTTGTTTGTATTGAAAAACTACAATTTGAAAGAAAGAGGGAAAATCTCCTCTTCAGGAGATATCAGAATGGCCCCAACACCGCACCCACTTGTTGCACAACTGCCATCAAACTACAGTGTCCATATCTTGTTGAGGTCCTCCTCTTGGATGAGAACTTCCATCTTATCAGAGTTGGTGGACAAGAAGTAATTCCCCATCCCTGATGATTTGAAGAGAATCTGGGCCTTGGGGTCGTCAGAGTTGGTGACCAGATATTTCTTTTGTGATTTAGGCTCCAAATGTCGCATCACCCCTTTGACAGGGATTCTAGCTTTGGACCAGTCCATATGGATTTCTCCACCAACTTCTCTGCAAAAACTCCTCCCTAGTAATATTTCGTATGCTACTGGAATATCAGCTACGAGGATAGTCATTTTTACTCTTTTCTCAGGAATGTTGTGAATGTGAACTGTGCATCCTTGATCTGACCTATTAATGGTACCTACTTGGTTTCCATGGAGTAACATCTACCAAAAGGTTTAGTGAGTGTGAGGCCCAAAGCATGGGTGACCTTTGCTGGCATGACATTTTCAGATGCTCCAGAATCAATTATGTAGTTGCTTAACTTGTGACCATTAATTAGGAGAGATAGGTAAAAAGGTTCAATTTTACCTGACGTGGATGTCGAGGCAATGTTTATGGGATGCAGGAGGAGTGGAAAGAATTCCTTTTGGAGAAATGGGGTGAGAGATGGTAGCTTGAATTTGAATATACTTGGTTAATCTAACAAGTTGCTTGGGGTTAGACTGAAGGTACTCAACTTTAGACATTTGGATCTTGGTCTTTTGGCATGATCGACTATATCGAATGTGACCAAGGGTTGTCGATGAAGGAATGAGTCCTTCATTTCGCGATGGTAGAGGAGTGGTACTGGTCTTTATGGAAATGGAGGGAGGTTGATTTGGAGGAGAAACAAGAGGAAAATATTTCTTTACGAAAGGTTTGATAGGAGGTTGAGCAGGAAGGGGATTACCTCTTTTAGTGATTGTTGGAGGCGTATTTAATACAACCTTTTCCTTTTGTATTTTAGCAGCAACTTCTACTTCTTTTCCTTGTGAGTGGGTGAAAACAACATATGATTGTCTCACTTGCATACCCTTGGGTACCTTCCTCTTCATCAGATTCCTCATCCTCAAATTCCATATACCCGATTGTAGAGTCGCCAGTCGGTTCACCGACATCTTGATCATCTTCACCTTGCGATGAAGGTTCTTCATAAATTTTCTCATCTTCTTCGATCTCAACCAAGGCATTAACCAGAGGGGCCTCAAGTGCTAACCTTGGAGCAGCAAGAAGCAGGAAAATGGCCTTTGGGGGCGTTGTTGGGAGTGAAGTTCCTCCATGGGATATCCCAGTATGGAGTGGTAGATGAAGCTTGAGCTAATTGCTTCTTTAATGCGAGAAAGTCATTTGCCATCTTCTGGAACTGGATCTGATGAGGTGGCCTGAGAAGGAGTGAAGCCTTTGATTTTGATGGCTCCCATCTTAACTCACTAGATATAAGTAGGTTGTCCTCTATCCGAATGGCCGCAGCTTGAGCAAGAACCAAGGTGGTGATTTGTTCTCTGTAAAAGCAAGAAACTTACTCTTGAACTCATGGCATTCACAAAGAAACACTTTTGATTCTCTGGTGTTGGCAACATGGTAGGACACACACATTGATTGAGTGAATGAAATGGTGATGAAAATCACGCATGGTTTCATTGGCCTCCTTCTTCAAGTGAGTGATCTTTGATCAGTAACACAAATGCGTCTTCTGAAGGCTTATACCTATCTTCAAATGTAGTCATAATGTGGCCCAACTAGTGATGGATCCGGCTGGTAAATGTTGGAACCACTCTGATGCAGCCCTTGCAAAGGTCTCGAGAAAGAGACGTATAGATACATCCTCATGAGTCACGTCTAGAATACTACATGACATAATAAATGCAAAGCAAATGTGCATCCGTGCTTTGATTTCCACTCCCATCAAATTTTGGGAAATTCTTGTGATTTCCATGAGGGAGGGCATGAACTAGATGTGGCAAAGTGCTAGAGGGCCCATGGCATTTCCCCATGGTACTACCATTTGAAAATGTGGGAAAAAGAACATGAGCAGGGAGTCTGGTTCCACTTAGCAAAAGAGCACTGCAAATAGATGTCGAAGCACCCTGTGAAATCGGCTCTTCGTGGGGGTGAGGCACTTCTTGTTGATCGATCCACTGAACTTAGTGATGTGAATCATGCTGGAGTGATACTGAAATTGTGCCTTTGAAGTAGATCAAAGATTGGATCAACTTCTCCATGAGCTCTTCTGCCATGAGTAAATTGTTCACCCCCAAGTGTATCCGTTCAGATCTGCAATAATTAAGAGTAGATCTACAACAATATTTTTGTTTGTACTTGCTGATTTTTTGATTTTTCTGGCAAAAATCAGCAGCATGTACTTTTCTAATATTTAAATTTATCCTCTTTAAACAATAACGATCATTGTTTGGTTTTTGACAAAGATTAGCAAGGATAAAAGGTGGGTTATTTAGAAAGCTGATTTTCGGATCTTTGAACTGAATTTTGCAAGGTTTTGAAAATATCAGAAAATGTCAGATTCTCAGATCTACGGAAATATACAAATTTTTTGTAAAAACTCAGTGAACTAAAAGCTCCTATCTGGTCCAGATCTATGGATTTGCCTAAGGAAATTTTTAGTTTTGATCACTTTTGCAAAAATTTTAATTTTTAAAAAAAGTTAAAATTTGCAAACTGGTAGTGATTTTTCATATTTTTTTAATTATTTCCTTAGTTCGATCCCCAGTAGAGTCACCAAAAACTGTTGGTTTGAAAATCATTTCGGTTAGGTAGATCATGGGGAAATAGGCCAACAGTGTGCAGGGCATAGCCCCTCTTTGAGACAACAAAGTGAAACTGGTTTATTGTTATTCTATCAAGTAGAATCTTGTGCAAATCTACACTATTCTAACTTCAGGGGTTTGGGATCTCATCCCAGTAGAGGTAGTTCCAAATGTGAATAGAAATGTAAGAGGGAAGGAATGGAGGAAGGTAGATCTAAAGGGAGAAAAGAAATGAATTCAAAACAGAAAGGTCAGAGGGTTTATGCTTTGGGCTGGTAGTAAACAGAGCCAAACTTACTTGCATAAACAAACAAAGCAATATTGATGAACATATGACAATAAAAAGAATGAATCCAACATAATAGAAACACAGATCTAACTTAAGAAAGATCTGATGCAAATAACACATATATTGAGCACAAAGTCTTAACATATATATTAAAATCTCTTCTGTTACAAGAAGGCACAAAGTCTTTCTCTCTTCACCTCTTTTTCATACAAAAATGTCCACCCGAATACAACAAGTATTCCAAGTATTTATAGAAGGAGAAGGAGAAAGAAGACAAAAAAAGAAGCCAACCACTATTTACAAAATATCTAAAAAGTCAAAAGTTGACTTTGAGGCAAGTTTTTGGATGGCAACATCCCATGGTGCAACATGGATGATGTCATCATAAATGCCAACATACTTTTTAAATATTTTTACAAAAAGATCAAAGCATACACAAGAAGAGAAACTATTCATCATCATCTCTTTGCTTGAATGGAGTGTCTTGCTTCTGTTCGGGAGAGGTGATGTGATACTGAGCTCGGTATTCCATAAACTTGCTGATCATTATCTGAAGTGAATTATGATCAAGACCCTTGAAGTGGTCACCAATGACTTCGCAAGTTTCTTTTTCATTTTTGAGCTTATCTAGGTAGCCCGACGTACTCTGTCGCATGCCTCGATCAAGTATCCAATGAAATCATGGCAAGCCAGAAGGTTATTGATAGACTCTTGGTCAAAAGTGACCTCTGGCACCAAACCTTGAGTTGTGATATCCTTGAAGAGCTGGATTGTCTCATCTACTTCCCTCAAGGTGAATGCTTTACTAAGCATCCCTAGAGACATCTTCATGACCATCTGCTCCATTTGATGTTTTACATCTAGGGCTTCCTCCTTGATTTTATCTATCCTTTCCAGGATAAATTCCATTTGATCAACCCGATAATCTAAAGTGATGAGAGCTTTGTTGTGTGCCCATGGGTGATCAATGATGCCGACCTTTAATAGGTCATCACTGAGTAGTCAACCATTGCCTAAAATGTTTCATGTTGCAATCTAGCATTGTCTAACTCCTCGAGAGGGATCTTGCTACTGCCGCAGCTCCTTATTTTCCTGATCTATACTCTGGTAGAGTTTTGTGAACTTCATGATTATTTCCTCACTATCTCTGAGGACTCACTCTATCCAGGAGGACATTTCATGCCTTGTTCACCAATCTTGGTGTATTCATTTATCTTGTCCTGACTTAGAACTTCAGGAGGCTCGGTGCGCAAGTCATAGGAGGTGCATTTCCCATTCTTTGCAATGCTTGGAGAAGATGTTTGTTTTGTTCCTTTAGTATCTCTTCTCTCTCCTTTGCTTCTTGAAGTTTCTTGCAGAGGGCATCTACTGCAGATAAAGCCTCTCTTTGCAGGCTCTAGATGAAGTTCCCATGGTGACTTGGGTCACTGTAAAGTCTGTAGGAGATAGATCTTTCTTCTCTTTAGTGGGATCAGGATATGCAATCTCCATGACCCTCTCTCCTGAGACGCTCTTAGAGAAGTGAGTTATAGATTTTTGCTTCTTTGGTCCCTTCTTTGGAATGACAGAGAAGTCCATGGGTGCTATGGGAACTTTCTTTTCTTGAGTTGACCCAGATGGTCAGAAATCCAGCTTGGACTTAGGGGAGAAGGAGTGGAGGGAATGGAAGAAGAAACGGGAGTGAAAGGGGAAGCAACTAAAGAGGCCACAGGGAAGAACGTTGAGACACTTGGTGGTGGCATCGACAAGTAGTCTAACGCGCTGCTACTTGTAGGGCCTGGAGTTACTATAGGAGAAGAAAAGGTCATGGAGGTGGAAGGGATCTGTAATGGGATGGAGGGAACACTAGGTGATAGATCCGCGAGAGAGGAGAAGATGGAAGAGGTGGGAGATGGAAGGGAGGAAGGGAGAGAAGAAGAAACATCCATTGGGATAGATGTTTCAACGATAGGGGGAGGAGAAGGAGTGGAAGAGGGAATGGTGGGTACCTCCGTGGTTGTAGTTGTGACCACATCCTGAGTGGATGTGTCCATTGAGACTTGGTGGTCTCTTCTTCTTTTGGAGAGACCAGGTCGACCACTTGCTTCTCAGAAGTAGTAGGAGGGATTTGAGGAGCTTCTTTTGGCTTGATTTCTCCTCCTTTCCTTTCCTTTTCCTTTCCTTTGGCACTTGGGCCTGGCCTCCTTGAGGTGCTCTTCCGAAGGAGAAAGTGAAATCTACCCCGAGGTAGATGAGACCATTCTGTTTGCACCAATGTTTGGGTGCACAACGTGTGCTTGACTCTTTCTTGGATGGTCTTTGGTGCCTTGGCTCTGTCAATTTCTGTGAATGGCCAATCATCCCCATCCATGTCAAGATAAACTTGATCAATTTCTTGATCAGGTTCTTGGAATCCTTTTGGAATGATGGCCACGCCATAATGTTTGATTTCTTCCAAAGCTAGCCTGGAGTGATCCTTTCACCTGAGATCTATTTCATGTGTCAGGTCGATGTAGATGTCCTCGATCTCAGGGACATGAATAGGATCAATTTTTTCCTTTGGGAGGAAACAACCTGCAATCAAAAGTAGGCTTGGCTGGGAAGTTGTGCTTTAGGTTCAACAATTCAAGCTCGCATACATTTCCCGTGCTTTGGCCAGTGTGGTGCAAGTGTATCGGCCCACTGTAAGGGGGAATGGAGTTCCTCCCTTCTTTCTCTTCATGCATCTCTCATGATATGTGATTAGTTGCCTTGACAACTCTAAGAGAATCAGCTTGGGTCCTACATACCTTGGTAGCTTGGTCGGTTCACCTTCAAAATTCACCCTCAAAATTCACTACGCCCGAGGTAGGTGAATGTGGGAAACGAGTGAACAATGCCCCCACTTTTTTGATGAGTGACCACACTGGGGCTAGTTTGACCATGTCTCATATTTGGCCTCAATAGGTAGATCACCTCATAGAAAAGGGTCATCATTGATTTTTGAGAACTAAGGGATTGTTCTTGAGCCTTAGCTCTGGGTAGTATTCATATATTTTGACCTGAGGCCATACCCCATTTCGTGCTATCAGCCGAAAATCCTCATTGATGTCAGTAAAGCATACACAACATAGGAATTCATATAGAACTTCCCAGTTGTCATGACCTGTTGAATTCTTTGAGAGATGGTTTTGTTGATGATCTCTAGCCAAAATGCTGCTTAGGCACATTCTTACTCATGGTCTCTAAGTACCTCAACATCCATTTATGGAAATGATGGGCATCAGGAAGCCCATATACTCTACTCAGGAAGGTGATTATATCACTCAGTTCCTCATTAAAGTCACTGCGGTGGATGGTCTGAGGCCATCGGCTCACCGGATTTTTGTTCTTAAGATATAACTCATTCATCATTTGCATACACTTATCTTCATTTGTTGTCCCATGCCTTCTTGAAATCTTCAAGGTTGATGGTGATGTACTACCTGTGATGAGGATGCCCAAGAGTTATTTCAAAGTGATGAGTAGTTAGGTCGATGACCATCTTTCCTTCTTTATCCTCGACACATCTTGTGTCCTTGTTATAGCATCGAGCCACCAACATGATGAACTCATTATTAATAGCACTTACTGGCAGCCCAGCTACAAAGTGCAATCCACTGCCTACCAGTTTGTTCATCCAGGGACCACTAGTGGCCTGGTTGGTTCTTGCCCAAAAGTCTTCCATATCAATGTGCCCAAGCTCAGAGTCTCTGATGTCGAGATCACTCTCTGCATATGAGTCAGGCATCCTAACTTTTTGATATCTATACTTCATCTCTTGCTCTGTCAACTTAGCTTTACCTTTAGACTTGGTGGGCTTCTTGCTCGACGAAGACATGTGTGAGCTCGAGGATAGCTGTTGTTGTTCTGCAAGGAGAATCAAAGAGGTCCAACACAGAGAGCCATGTCAACCATCATGTTTTTCATAATGAAAGTTTGCAGAAAGAAGAATGAGCAATTATGAGGCTTAGGTGCAAGGCGCAAGTTCATAGCATGTTGCAGAGGCTTAAAAAGGTTGGGTGCACTTTTGGGGATGTCAACATGCAAAAAAGGTGTGCTTGTGTTGACAGGGGAAAAGTTACGCCAAAGGATTATAGAGGGGCACACTTTTGGAGAGTGTGCACAAAAAGGTCTTAGTGCCAAGGAGAAAGGGGTGGGGGTGTGAGTTTACAACACACAACATGCAGTGTTGGTGTTAAGGTTCATGCACCAATGCCTTTGGAAAATTGCTTTAACTGGGCACTGTAAAAGATGGTGTTGCATGGATTTTCAGTGCACCCAAGGCATGATTTTGGAATGTGTTGCACATAAGCTTAATGCGCCAAAGGGTTTATAAAGGGCACAGATTTGGGGACACAACATCAAATGTTGATGTTGGTTGGGATGCGCCTGCACCTTTAGGAAATTTGTTAAGTGGTGATACTTGGCGCAGGTTATGGATGTGTTGCATGCATGCACATGGGCAAAGTGTGCAAGGTGCGATATGGGTTTGCAACATGAAGGGACAAGTGCGCCAAAGGAAAAAGAATGATTTTTGCATTGTTTGATTTCTTTCCCTTTGCATGACCCTTTTCTCTCTTTTTTGATTTTTCAAAGTGACAAAGAGAGGGTTTGTGGGATTGCAAGAAAGCAAAGAGCCTTCTCAGATACAAAGGATGGTTTATTTAGAGGTAGAGCCTTCTAAAATTTATAGATCTGGAAGGAGGGATAAGGTGTTTTCAGATAGTTTATGGATTGTTAAGTTTATTCATTTAGATTTTTAGATTTAACCTTTTATAACAATCCTAAAACCATAACAACCAAGAAACAAAACCACAAACAACCATAAGAGTGATAAAAACCACTTACCCGGGATAAATAATGACGAAGGAATGATGTGGGATCCACAAACACGACAAAACGGCATGCGGGGCTGACAGGAAAGGATGACAGTGCAGAGAGAAAACTTTTCTCAATTTCAATTCGTGAAAATGACAGGTGTTAACCACATATTTATAGGAAAATACCACATTTATTACCCCACCAACTTTCTTTGGCGCACTTTTTAAAGTGTTAACATGTGTTTGGATGCCTTGGCGCAAGTTCTTTAGCATTGACATAAAAGTTTCAAAGAATTTTTGCACTTAAGCGCATATTTATGATGTCGACATGTCGTTTCCAGCACCGAAGGAAATCTACTTAGCACATATTTTTATGTGTTGACATCATTTTTTAGCACCTTAGTGCACTTTTTAGGCACATGTTTAACTATGTTGACATGTCCTTCCCTGCGCCTAAGGGGCGCAACTTCTATTATGTTGACATGTCATTTAGGGTGACAAATGATTTTCAAAGGGGCGCACATTTTTGTGATGTCGACACGATAATTCTTTGCTGAGCCAAAAGTTGAAAAATGGCTAAGTTCTTTCAAAAAGGATTTTAAGCCATTTTGAATGTTAAAAATGGCTAAGTTCTTTAAAACTTTGATTTTACATGATAACACACATCAAAAGAGGGAATTTTAAGCCATTTTGAAGGTGGAGATAAACACTTAATAGACCTTACAAAATAAAAGTTTTTGGGGACCAAAAAAATTTTTTGGTATGGTTATCAGTACATATTTGTGAATACACAATAAATTTCTAAGTGCAAACCTAATTAAATAAGTATTTTCGAGAAACATTTTTCACTATAACTTTTCACTATTTACTATAACTTTTCACTATTTACCCGTTTTCAATATTGTCTTTTGCAAAGGTGATAATTTTTTCATTTATGTCCATACGAGATTATTTAATTTTTAAATTTCACTAACATTATAAAGTACCAAAACTAGGTGGGTCAAAAGCATAATTTTAAGGGAGTGTATCACACTATGGATTTGAGTTTAATTAATTCACTCACACTTTTTAACTATCATGAATGGAAATATAAAATGAACATAATTATAAGGGGCAAGGGTGTGCATCACATAACCCTAGGCCTTGAAATTGAATTAAATCCTACTATAGATAAAGTAAAATGGTATAATTGGTGTGATGAAAATTTTGGGTAATTCTCACATAAGTGGTTTTAGAAAAAGAAAGTGAGGTTCAACACATGATACCTCCTAAGTACAAAAAATATCTTATCCTCTTGGGATATTACATAAATTTGCACAAGGAAATTTTTAATCCCAAATTAAGCTATAGAAATTAAAAAGATAGGGTATTAAACACATATGAAAGAATTCCATAAATTTCAAAGTAGGAAGAAGTGATATTGACATAGTTGAGAAGTTAAATGTTGATTAAATCCAACTTACAGATGGGGTGAGTAAGCTGGCTGTAACTATTGAGCTAGGTTTGGTGAGTCTACCTATGACAATCGAGCCAAAACAAGTAAGATGTTTTTGGTTATGTCAAGAAATTTTAGGAAGAGAGGACACAATGTGGGCACTCGACACGAGAAATTGAGTTCGAGTGTAAACCATTCAATTTGAGGATGGAAATAATAGTGGTCGAGAACTAGTGCGAGACGAAGAGCCAAATATAAAAATGGAGTCAACGATGGACACCAATTTAGTCATGATTTGTGAGGAATGTGATTTAGTAACCTTTAATTTGATGATCATAGGAAGTAGGTATTCATATGGATTGAATAGGGCTAAGATGGTCGAGTGGAGAGGGGGCTGTAGTAGATGAGTGTGTGTTTGAGGTGAGAATGGATGACCAAGACAATATTTCTTCACACAAGATCACCACAACAAAGCTATATCTAAGTAACCACACCAAATAAACACCCTCCACACAAGCACATGATCCAAACAACCCTAAACAAAATTTGGTTGCTCAAATACAAAGGTTTTGGATTTTTTTAACACCTTAGAATTTTGGTAAACCCTTAATAATGAAATTTAAAAATTACACATAAGCTTGTTAGATTCAAATAAGTGAAGATTTAGAGAAACAAATAAAATTTAATTAATAAAAAGGAAAATGTTTTACACTTCGATACCGTATCATAGTACCCATTAGAATATCTAGATAACAATAAATGCACATGTTGCATGAATATAAAAATCACTAAAAAAGTATATGTAATATGCAAATAATCTCACAAAACACAAAAAAATGCTAAAACATGGAACAACTCAATAGCTCAAATGTGGTGTGTACAAATAGGAGAGTGATGAGTAACTCCTCCATGAGAATAATGGTCAAGAGTCCAAGAATAGGAAGTGGAGTTACATTCCCAGAATATCCGGTCAAATATAACTCCTATGACACACTATGATAGTCTATGACATGTATGAAAATATATGATTAGTCAAGTAACTCCTATGACATAAAGAACACCTAAGCAAGATGAGTCACCATATGTGTAGGAAATATTCCAAGTAATAAATAAATAAAAGGAAAATATATACCTACACCAACAAGATCTTAGACCAAATTATGTGGAAATTATATAGAGTATGATGGGTTCCTGGAGTGGGTGGAAATAGTATAGTTGGCTTAGAGAGGCATTATTTTAGATGTTTAAAATATTTCTAGCATTATATACCCCACTGAAATATAATATCCTTCTTTAGGACATGTGTGGTGTAAATAGTATATGTGGATTGGCGAGGTATTGTTTTAAATGTTTAAAATATTTCTAGCATTTGAGATGCCACTAAAATATAATATCCTTCTTTAGGAGGTGTGTGAATTGATATTTCCATGTAGGATCCTATGTTTTTAAGATTCTTAGGGTGAGGGATTTATATAATAGATTTCAATTTGGAGGGATCCACCTCTGTACCTCGTGTGACACAATGAACCACAACAATTTTCTAGATGTAACACCAATAAACACACTTATTTGGGATTAATAAAAACCTTATACTCTCTCAATCCTTAAAATATCTCACACCTATTTTTGGATATCCTACACGTGTTTTGAATTTTTCAAGAATGTCACTAACATAGTGTTCCACAATGTCATGTAACATATCATGGAAGACTACTATCATAGCACATTGATAAGTGGATCCTATATTTTTATACGAAATGACATTAATTGATAATAGAAGGTAACCTAGTGTATAGTAAAATCTATTTGTATGTATCCTCTTTAATAATATTAATCTTATTATATCCTAAAAAACACGTCTATGAGAGATAAAATCTTAGGTCTTGTTGTGGGGTCTATAATCACATCAATATTATGTAAGGGAAATTCATATTTATGTCTCTAAAGTTTACACAAACCCTACTTTCTATAGGTTGTTTTACTAAAAATAATGTTAGATATCCACTCGAGTAATCTATAGGTAAAATAAAACCAACTACCGGTAGTTTCTATTTGAAAATGAGAGCTATTTGTGGGTGTATTTTTGGATCTTTTATTTAACATGATTAGATAATTTATGAACAACCAAGTTGTAAATGACCAAATAAGGTTCTAACCCAGGCATATCTACATAGAACCAAGAAAATACATTTGAAAACTCTCGTAAGATGGTAACAAAGGCTTTTTTCTTGTGGATTGAAGGAATCTACTAACTTAATGATGTTTGGTTGTTCCGCAGTGCTGATATTAATGTCTATTATTTATTGTATGAGGATTTTTTATTCATCTTCCATATATTTAGGGTCATGGAGTAGGTTAATATTATATTCTATTAACACCCTAGGAAGGTTTTCACTAATAGATTGCTCAATTTTATTTTCTCTTCTTGTTTTTGATTTTCTTTTTTAGATAGTGCCTCAAAGAGGTGGCACTATAAGACTTTAATTTTTAATTTTTTTATTTATTTTGGTTTTGTGATTTTTAAAAATTTTTGTTGACTAAATAACCCATCCTCCCCCCCAAAGTAATCACATGCATCTAGGTAAATCATGAACATATGGTATATAATCTCAAACTCCCATGAATGTTTCTATAAATTCCTCATTCTAAAAGGGATCAATGGTATGTGAGTTTATTGGTCCAATGAAATGAGGGAGGGGTATTCCAATTATAGGTCAGGATATGTATAATGAAGTGTGAGGATGAAATTATTGGTAAAGAGGTTAGTGGAGGAAAGATCCTTATAGAGGCTATAAGGGGATTGGAGTTTACTATCGAAAGATTCATATTTGTTATCTTAAGAGGTGGTGCTGATTTCATTGGATTCACCACCATATGACTCAATAAAAATTACATAATGTTAATTTTTTTATGAGTATGGAGAGGCTCATGAATTCCTTTTTCATTTATTGCATAACCATACCCTTAATATTTCATGTTATAAAATATATTATTTAGAGATTTGTAACAAGTTGAGAAGTTTTCTTTAGGAAACCATGAGGTAGAGGAGGTGTCTAAATGTTAATTTTTGTAGGAGGAAACCTTTCAAAAAAATTACAAAGCTATGGAAGTATGGTTTTTTCTGAATAATTTCATGTCTTCCATGACTTTAGGGTGATATGAGAAGATAATTAATAATGATGGCATTGTGGATCTTATACTATCCATAAATAGTGTTGATGGTATTAGATTTGGATTCCAAGGAGGAGTGTTTGATAGTGATTGAAATCAATAAATATTTTTAATGTGAATTTTAGAGGAATAAGCTTTAGATTCTTCCTGAAAGAAATCTCAGTACTTAGGAAGACATGTCTTATGCTAATGTCTTTCCAATTCTCTACAATATTGGTCACGAGTTATTGCCCCTAATATTAGAGTTTGATTAATTAATTAATTATAGGTGGAGTGAATGACCTACATGGTGTGAATATATGGGTAGAAGAGGATAATTCCATAGGGATAATTCATTTCAATAACATGAAACTAGGTTTAATGGGTGACATTCTTGACTTCAAGGGTAAGAGTAATAGTGCTTGCAGGATACTTCTCAGAATTTTCATTTGATTTTATGGTGAGAAAAATTGGTTCCAATCATATATCAAGGTTAATCATATGTTTACTAATATTCAAAGTGAAAATGTTCAATATTGACATATTTTCCACAAGCACTCATTTTATTTTACAATGGGTAATGTTAGATTCAATGTATAAGGAATATTTTGAATGTGATTATCTTGAGATCATCACATTGGATGAATATGATTTTTGGGATGGGATGATTCATGCAACTATGGCTCAGAAGTGCATGGGTTCAATTTCATTGGGAAATATGAGCTCCTATATATCTTTATAGATGATATAATTATTAATAGTAGATATTTTGAGAATATCCAAAATGGATGTCTCTACTAGAGTCTTCTCAAGCTATTTTAGGAAATAATATTACCCTTTTGGATTGGGAAAGGAGGTTATGGGAAAATTATGTAATTATGTTAAGTTGTAATGAAACATTGTTTATTATTGAATTTGATGGTTATAAAATTAGTTTTTATTGGATGGATGGATCCAATAAGCGAATCAAAAGGGTATGAAACTTTTTAGTGACATGATTGGTAATGCTACCATTTTATGTATGAACTTGATCCATTTTATATTTACTTTATCATGTTTAGGGAAAGTTATTTATATATCCCAATATTCTAATTTTAAGATTTAGGGGTAACTTGTCTATGTAGTTTGATCAAGTCTTGAATATATTTTTGAGTTTTATGCACTGTCTATTGAATGAAATTTAACATGATGGTAGTCATAGTATTAATTTTATCTATTTCTTGTGGGTTTTTTTAGTGTCATAAAACATATTTGTGTTTGGAAATGTTATCATATTTGAAATTTTAAGTTGATGGAAGATGATAAATAGTCACTCACCCAAGGGTGTGTGCTCTCTATGTATTTTTTTCTTGTTTAGGAAGACCTTACATGATATTTATGTGTGAGGTGTTTTAAAATACCTACATATGTTTAGATTCTTTGACTCCATCATTTAAAACATTTATATTCTTGCTAAATAACTTAGGTTTTTCAATTTACTTGTTGTAATTGTTTGAATGGTTTAAGAGTAAGGAGGTATTTATTTATCTATGCTCCCTTTCCAATAACCTCTTAAAATTTACTAACATGGTAACCTCTCAGTAAATTAGAAAAAATATGCTAACCAACAATTTTTTTGGGATGGAATAAGGGAAATTATTTTCCAAGCCTCTCCACCATTGTAAGAACAACTGGAAATTTTCATTGTTTTGTTGCTTCATATTATAGAGGTCCAACATCGTGATGTTAGTGTCCATGTTGAAATATAAGTGTATAACACATTTATTTGATAGATTTATGAAGGTAGTGAGGGAAATTTTGGTGTGTAGGTGAGTCATCTCACTTAGGTGAGATCATAGGTCCACGTGTCATTTAGGGGTCATCATGATATTCTCTTACGCGTCAGTGTGTCATATGCATCATTGGGAGTTACACTTCTATTATGGGAATATAACTCCCCCTCTCCACTCGAGTTTTCATGATTGTAGCACTGGGGGTTACTCAAGTACCTCCTATTTATACACCCTTTTGGATATATGAGATAGAGGAGAGTTTTGTGGCTTATCGAGGTTCTGCCCATTTATCGAATCTTTGCATGCACATTCGGTTGATGCTCGCTCCTCTTGAGATCTCTTCACACTGCCATTCGCTTGTTCGTTGATGTGCACGTATTCCCTCATGATCATCGCATGGGAATTCAAACCCTTCTACATGGTATAGTGGATCTTGTGGATCCATGCACTCTTCGGCATTGCTCATGCATTTTTCTAGCTTCAAGTGTGATATTCAGATTCTCGTGCATGTGTCGTAATGGATATTTTGATAGTGCTCTTCTTGCATTGATTTTAAGGATTTTATACCTCTGTTTGGTTCTTGAGTGTTCATGGTGGCTTGTTCATGGTTTCAAGTTTAGTGGTTATTGGTCTTTGACCGTTCAAGACACAGACTCTCCATGCCCGTGCATCCACCTTGGCTCCTCAGACTCCACCCCTGCATTTGCATGGCTCAGTTTTCTCTCCTACCAGCTCCTTCTTGGGTTGACAAGGTGCCTTGGCTCGCTACACTCTTGGCTTGTTGATTGAGGTTTTGATCGTGTATTGATTTTTATTTTACACGTTGTCCCGTGTTCACGTTGGCCATTGCCCCGGTTTTTTTATTTTCTCTCACAACATCCTTGTTGCCTTTACTGCACTCAGATCAGGTTTTTCTTGGGTTAATGTGTTTGTATTGCTCGGTTTGCATATAAGCTCAGCCTGCGGTTCTTCTTGACTTGTGCATTGGTTAAACGGGATCATTTTTTGGCATTGTACTCGTCCCTTGACGGCCTGTAGCTCGTGTATTGTTCCCACTACCTTCAAATCTCTTACCTTGGTTCCCCTCATTAATAACTTCAGATCATCACTTCTATTTGCCTTGGCTCATTTACTGTGTTTAGCTTGTTAGCAGTTCAATCTATGTTGAAATAACAAGCTCGTGCTTGGACAATGTGTTTGCTTTGGTCAAGTTATTGCATTTAATGTGCCCTGGTCTTCTACTGTAGATTCCAATGCAACGTTCTCATGGTCAACTGTTACTCCTCGTGCCCTCCATTGGAATCTTCACTTGGGCCATTGATCTAACTCACTACCATGGGAATCTTACCCTAATAGTTTCTCCAAACTATGTATACTTACAACGCATCAAATCCTAGGTGGTTACACTCTGTGCTTTAACCACTCTGCATCCTATTCCAACGGGCCTTCTCTCATAGCCATTCACTGTTGGCACTAGTAGCTCCAACCTACACGTGGCACAAACCCCTGGCTTGGTCAACAACCACCTCTCAGCTTAGATAGGACCTTGCATGGGTAGGCGGTGCTTTACCTTCAACCAGCTCGGTGCACTGCTACCAACTCACCAATGAGGTCCATTTCTAGTTGCTCAACACATGGTTTGACAACGTGGGCCCCCACATCCCTTTTAGAATTGTTTGTAGGTTAAAACAATCCCTATTTTTAATGTTTTGAGGTAAAAACATTCCTTTTATGGCATTGTAAAATATTTTAAGGCTTTATTTTGCTTATATTATGTCCTTCATTTGTGTGTCAAAGACGGAGGGCAAGGTTCGGGGTTGGCAGGAGGCTAATCCCCCCTGCAAGCAAAACAAACCCTACCTGAAATTTGATGCCATTTCCAATGAGTACCCACACAACACCCTTTGCACCCATTTTGTGCAATTTTTAAATCAGTTTGTGTGTTTATTGGCATTTTCTATCGATTTGTGCAGAATCGTATGTATGCCATAACTTTTGACTCACTGCTCATTTTTGAGTGCTTCTTTTGTCAAAGTTGCATGATTTTTCACAAATTACGTGATGAAATTGTCAATTTTTGTAAATACACTACCTTATAAAGTGCCACATTCTGGGGTTCACTAGTACTCTTGGGTTTTCACACACAGACACATTATCGGCCGAGTCCGACGTCTTGCTTTTGTGCACCTTGCACTTCTTGCTTTCACATCATGGAAAGTACTCCTTCTAGACTTGAGCATCATAGGATCACCTTATAGCCTCCACCACTTCTTACTAGGAGAGAGAACTATTCAGCTTAGCGTGCTTCCATGGAATGTTACTTCACCTATGAGGGTCTTTCACCCTTCTTACTTGGGCTAGTTCTTGCACCCACTGATCATCATCATCTAGAGGAATTTCTTGACACTTGCGACCATGTTTTTGGTCACATAATGATGCATGTCTCCAGATCTCTCTGGTTTCACGTGGCAGACTCAGATCCACCCCACCGTGTCTGGAGCATTTTTCAGTCCCTCTATGGAGACCCTTCACATATTGCCGCCCGCCGTTGTTGTTGCTATTGATTCAGTTATCTCCTCTATTTCTTCATGTGATGACAGTTCCACTGACACAGACTTGCTTGGTTCTACTTCTGATGACAAGGATTGTGCACCCAGTTTTAATGTTGAGAGTACTACAAAGGACTCTTCTCCTCCTCTCACTATTCCAGAGAGTGTTGACACATCCCACATCTCATCAGATATTGAGTAGTCTCCTATATAGTCTCATACAATCATCACACCCACCTATTTTCCACCTTTAGTGTGTGAGGCCCCTTTCACTCCTCTACCTTCATTGGATGACTCATACCTATCTAACATCGCTCTTCTATTTGTTGAGCCCCCTCATTGGGATGAGTATATGCCTGACCTTGGTCATCTTTTTACATATTACACTTGTGATGTACTACATGTTCTCATCCATCTATAGGTATTTAAGAATATTTCATTATCTCTATTGTTGGGAGTTCCCCTTCTGGGACTCTTACCACTTCAACTTTTCTGGAGACCTTCATTGATCCACCCTTACTTATAGATCCCTTTTTTGTTGTGGGAGTTCTATTGCCTTCACATCAATTTGACATCTTTTCTACAAGTGTTCACCCTTCATACTCTGATAGTTATGCACTCGTGACATTACCTTCGGTTCCTTCGTACTCACTTGCTAGACCTATGTCACACTTTTGTGGACTAGACTTAAAGTTCTTCCTGCTGCTACCTTCGGTTTCCTTCGTGGAGTGGGTAGACTTCCAGCACATCATTTCTATCCTTCTTAAGGGTAGGCACATAGTTCGGTGTGGGTGGCTCTTCTTCAGTCCAGAGGTAGAGGATCTCGTCATCGACATTCTTCTAGGAGACCTCCAGAGCTGCAGAGTTCAAATCCATCCATGGCATCTTCTACATTCCTCTCATCTCCCTCTTCTTCTCTCTTCTTCTTCTTTTCGAGAGATTTCCTCTTTGTACATGGGTACCTTTTTAGGCTTGTCTATGGCTAGGACCCATCTTTGGCATCTTTCTTAGATTAGAGAGTGGACTTGTCTCTCTTTTGGGGGATTTTTTCCCACTGGGTTTTCTCCTTTTACTCCACTTTTCGAGAGTTTCTTATACATGGGTACCTCATCGGCTTTGTGTCGGGACCCATTCTCATTTTTGAATTACTGCCTCATCCTAAGTTACAATGAAGGGGGGGTGTTGGTGTGTATTATTTTCCACATCATTAGGTGAGTCATCTCACTTGGGTGATATTGTAGGTCCACGTGTCATTTAGGGGTCATCATGATATTATCTTACGTGTCGGTATGTCATATGCGTAATTGAAAGTTACATTTCTATTATGGGAATGTAGCTCCCCCTCTCCACTCAAGTTGTCATGATTGCAACACTGGGGGTTACTCAAGCACCTCCTATTTGTACACCCTTTTGGATCTATGAGATAGAGGAGAGTTTTGTGGCTTATCGAGGTTCTACCCATTTGTCGAATCTTTGCATGCACATTTGGTTGATGCTCGCTCCTCCCGAGATCTCTTCACACCGCCATTTACACGTCTCGTTGATGTGTACATCATCCCTCATGATCTCTCCTTGTGGGTTTCGAACCCTCTTACAGGAACCTATATGAAGGTACAATATTTATTCAAGAACTTTCTAACCTAAGTTGTGAGGTGATAATGGTAAAAGATAGCTATAATTATATGTGACTTCTTGAAAAACCATGAACAAGTCCTTGACTTGATCACTAAGATTACCCTTTTATTGATATTTTAAAACTTGGATGGTCAATATTTTGAGGGAAAGGGGTGCCAAAAGGGATAAGTACATATCTCCTCAAATCTATACTTTTTTTGTTATGACCATAATTGTTCTCTTATAATGTCTGCAAGTAATCCTTCATCAATTTAAATTATTAGGTAAATGAATTACCTTGAGTTGGTGTTTATTATAAATCTAGTTATATGTGTCAACCATTTTAGGTTCAAAAGGTGGGTCAGAGACATACCGATCACCTTATATAAAAAGGACTTTAGGTCCTCATTTGATATATTCGGGAAATATATCAAAGGTGTATTATGTTATGATGTAATCTTTATTTAAATATTTATTTTAACATTATGTAATATTTAAGTTGATTAAATCCATATTTATTAGAATCCTCAAATTCTAACATAGTAACAAAGCGAGGTAAATTAAATAAATTAAGATAAAATGTTGTGTATTTTATTTATTTAATTTGTACGGGTTTTTTCAACCAACCCGAAAGGGTATTTAAAAGTATCCGGTCCCTTTTCCCAATTTATTTTGGCATTACATTTGTGCAATTAAACTCTCGGTAAATTTTTTAGGGTTTTTCAATTTTAAATCCCTAATTTTTTTGGGGGGGGAGATGTAATATGATATGATTCTTACTTTCATTTACATTTTGTAAATTATATGGAATTAATGTTTGTTTGGAGATTGATGTGTGCACAGGTGAAAGGGGCTTCAAATATTTACCTGTGTGAAAATCACATATAGAAAAAGAAATGATTTATTACTATATGAAATAATTTTCATGTTTTCTATAATTTCAAATGTTTGTAGGTTAAATATTTCAGAAGGTAAATTCATACCCATGTTCTTTGGTCCCCTCTAAAAGGATTGATTTGAAAAACTATAGTTTATAGTTAATCTATAACTATATCCTATATAATTTGAAAACTATATTATTATTTTTAAAAAAAAATATATATAATATAGAATAAGGTTTATATAATAATTTATATAAACATCATATTAAAATTTATATAGTTTTGGAAAAAAACTATATATTAAAAGTCTTTAACCATATTAAAATTACATGGGATTGAGGGAAGAGTCAACAGACCATATTCTAAGCCTAAGTTTAAATCATATTTAAACTTAACTTATAAATCTAGGCATATATATTTTTTAAAAAAAAAAGAAACAAACCTAAGTTTAAATCATATTTTATATATATGGTTAGTTTAAACCGCTTAAAATATAAATTTTATTAGATTTGGTTTATATATGTTTTAAAAAAACTTAAGTGCTTTTTTTTTTTTTTGGAAAGGGGCTTGTGTTTATTGTTTGGCCATGAAGGGATTACTTTTTAAATCTTAATACTTATTAAATAAAACCTAACATGTGTCCCTAACCATTTATATTATCCATGTAAGGGGCGGCCCCATTCATTTATATCTTATAGTTTATAAAAACTATATAAATAAACCTATTTAAAGGTTTTCTTTTATATAAGAGTGGGAGTGGAGAATAAAATGAGATAATATCTCAGGTATAAATGTGGAACTCTCAAGTATAAATGGAGAATTAAAAAAAAAGGGCTAGTTTATTGGTGGCCCACGTGAAGTGTGGTAAATATTTATTAAAATATTGGTAGTTATAGCCACATAAAAGTTTTAAAGTTTTTAGCTTGTAAGAATTATATAAAATATTTTGTAATATTTCCATAGTTTTAAATGTGCAGGGTAAAATTAAGAGTAAATGAAGGGAGGAGACAAGGTTCATGAAAATAGGGATTTGAATTTATTTCATTAGTCGGGTGAAATTACTTGTCCCCTCTGTAAAATATGCAAGTTAATCTATACTCTCATAAATCTACTTGCACCAGGTAAAATTCTTTTAACTTGGTCTATGTCCTTTAAACCCCTTTAATAAGGGTTATGTGTTTTTTTTTATAAAAAAATATACTATAGTTTATAATTTTTATGAACTATATGTTGTTTTTTATTTACATTCTATAAACTATATACCTTTTTTTTAAAAGTGTATATATTTTTACATTATAAATTATAATAGGTTATTATAATGTGTTAAAATATAACCTCCCTAATATTATATAGAAGAAGAAATTCTAGAATTTCACATTCTAGAAATACACAACAAGTTTTGGCTTCATTAAATTTGACGGTCAAATGACCGTCACGGTAGACCAAACATAAGACAATATGATGGTCATTTAGACATCAAATTTAAGCTCGTAGGTTCTAGAGAAACTTTCATTGTGTTAAAATTGATGGTCAAATGACCGTCACGATAGACCAAAAATAAGCCATTATGACGGTCATTTAGACGTCAAATTTAAGCTAGCCGATTTTTGTCTACATTATTTTTTTCAGAAATTTGAAGTTGTTATGCATTCTTAGGGTCTCTTCTTCACTTCTATATGGTCGAAAATATTTTTTATATAAATCTGGGGTATAATGCAGAGCCCTTTATATTATGGGTTATTATTTTGATCATGGGAGGTTAATTAGTATGCATTGTAATGACATAATTAGTTATGATCAAATAGTTTCTTTAGATCTATAAAATTTAGATATGATTCTATTAAAAGTGTTGTTTTTATTATCGATAAATATGTATCTAACTCTATGGTACATTGTATATTATAATGGGGTGTGTTTTACAAGTTTAGGAAAACAATGGCATCCAACTATTTCTGTCTTGACAAAACCTAAATCCTAAATGAAACCAACTACAACATTTGGGTCAAAACAAAATTTATGGCAAAAAACTCTAGATGATTATTTTTGGATCTGAGGTTTCTCCCACCGGTTTTCAAGAAATTGTAGATAACATGAATACATTCTTGCAATGAATACAGAGGCTCTTTCTATGATTCTACACAATGTGAACAATGAGTACCTTCTACACATTGGTAATATCGAACATCCGAAAGAGGTATGGACACAACTAGAATCCATGCATGAAGGATACTTGGTATATCAAGGATAGTAATGAGAGTAAAATAGCTGAAGGAATTCAAATAAATGTTCTAGTATATTTTTGATGATTTCTCTTCTACATCTTGTTTTATATCTCAAAGTTTGAATAATTCAAAACTATGGCATGAAAGGTTAGGACATGTTAATTATCGAAGCTTATATGAAATGTCTAGATATAATCTAGTGAAAAGTTTACATGTGTTGTCTTCTTCTCTTGAAGTTACTTCATTAAATGCTTCTAAATGATGGTTTTGATTCTGATTTAGTAAATGGTCATGATGATGTTTTGATGTTATAGATGTTTCTGAAACTCTTATCTTCCTAGATAAGAAATTAAATTGGGCTCAATCTATGTTAGAAAGTTCAAATCCTATTAACCTTAGGAAAATGACCAGAAGCCATCATATGTACCATGCATTAATTACCTTGTATGAACTTGAGCCGTGAAGTATTATAGGGTCTAGGTGGATATACAAAGTAAAATATAATGTTGATGGTAGTATTAACAAACATAAAGCTAGACTTGTTGCTAGAGGTTTCACTTAGAAACCTGGTATTGATTATGTTGAGACATTTCTTGTAGCTAAAATGAGTATTGTTAGGGCCTTATTTGTAATTGCCACTCAATTTGGGTGGGAAATCCACCAAATGGATAAGAAAAATACTTTTTTGAATTGTGATTTAAAAGAAGAACTTTACATGTTTCAACCTAAAGGATTTGAAGAAACTAGTAAAGAAAACTATGTTTGTAAGTTGAGAAATCCTTGTATGGTTTAAAACAAGCTCTTAGAGCTTGGTATGTGAAAATTATTTCCTTCTTTAAACTATTAGGTTTTGTTAATTATTCTTCTAACAATGATATATTCATTAAGAAATAAGGCTCACATATTATCATTATATGTATATATGTTGATGATTTGCTTATGTTTGGTGACAATTATGATTTAATTCATAAGATTAAAGAGAAATTGAAGCAATACTTTGAAATGAATGAGTTAGGTCTCTCACATCATGTTATTTGTATGATTGTATTTCATTCTATTGTTATTTTTCAAAACACAATATGCAACCATTGTATTGAAAAAGTTTCTTATGATTGATTGTAAACCATTTTCTACTTCAATGGAAGTTGGAATAAATATTGATCCTAAATCTGCATATGAAAAAGGTTGATCCTATTTTATATACGTTGTTAGTTGATAGTTTGATTTATCTAACTATAACTAGATCAAATATTTCCTATATAGTAGGAATTACTTCAAGGTTTATGCAGAACCTTTTTAGAGATCATTGGAATCTTGCAAAAAGAATTTTTAGATATTTGAAAGGAACAATCAATTATGGGTTGCATTATAATAAGAATGAAAATGCTATCTTATATGGATTTTGTGATTCTAACCATACTGATGTTGTGTTATAAAATATATATGGATATGTGTTCAAGTTTTTTGGTGTAGGAACCATTACTTGGAACAAAAATACAATCAACAATATTCATTTCTTCTACTGAGGTAGAGAAGTACAATGAAGAAGTAAAGTAAAGCATGTCATGTGATGCAATGAATTGTTGAGTAGAGATACACATGGAAGCTAAAGGAAGTATTTCTCTTCTATGTGGTGGTTAGTTGTATTACTCTTGATTAAGAATCCAGTTCAACATCAGAGGATGAAGAACATTGAGATACATATATGCTTCACCCATGAGAAGGTGTAAAGTGATGAGATAAATCTCAAGTTCATGTTGACTGAAGAGAAAGTTGCTGACATCTTCACAAAGTCCCTGAGTGCTGCAAAGTTTTGTCACTTTCGTGAAAAGCTTGGATTGTTAGAGTTTCCATTGAGGGGGAGTGTGCATGACAATGTCACCTCCTAATGGAACTTGGTTTTTGTAAAAAGACCTTTGGGCATATGTAAAAGACCTTCGGACAAGTGTAAAAAGACCTTCGGGCAAGTGTAAAAAGACCTTTGGGCATGTATACCTCCTTGGCTTCTTTTTTAGAAAGAAGTGTAGAAAGATCTTAAAGGGTCTTCAATAAACTCTTTAGTGCTATTGAGTTTATTGGTAAACATCCAGTACAAGCATATTGTTAAGGAGGTCCTTGGTTGTAAAAGGCTCCTATATGCTTGGGTTCAATAACCTTTTATGAGAACTGTGAGAACATGTAAAACTCACAAATCATACTTAGCCACTGATCATGGGATGATCTTTGGGATTCCAAATCCTTTTGTACCAAAAGGTAAATTGAGTATGATGAAGGTGTTATAATTCCTTCAACCGATATGCTAGCCTAAAACCTTTATGGTTTAAGGATTGTAAATCTGTAGTGTACCAGGTAGGTAATCTATTGACATATGTTATGTTATCCCACTTAACATTAAGGGGAGTGTTGGAACATAATGATTAAGTGGTCTAGCCAACCCTTAATGTATATGGGTCCATCACTAATATATAGGTTAATATTTAATAATATGAAATATTTATATTTCTATTATTAAATATGCTAACCTAGGTATATACTTTAGGTTAAATATTTAATATCATGAAATGATTATATTTCTAATATTAAATATTATAAACCTAGGTGTATGTGTCAACCATTTTAGGTTGAAAAGGTGGGTCAGAGACATACCCGATCACCTTATATAAAAAGGACTTTAGGTCCTCATTTGATATATTTGGGAAATATATCAAAGGTGTGCAAATCAAGTGATTTGGTTTTACCCTTGGTAAATAGGGTTTCAAAGGAGGAGGTGATCTTACTAGATGTAAAATAAGTTCTCTGAAGTAAAAGGTTATTTTTAAAGTGGTTTTTACCCTATTGGGGTTTTCCACTATAAATATTGTGTCACTGTGTTATTTATTTTCTTGTAAGTATTTCTTTATTTACTTATGTTATGATGTAATATTTATTTAAATATTTATTATTAGTAGTTAGCTTGGCTCTCAATTCAATCATTTTGAAGAGGACATTGCCCCTATTTTTAAATAAGAATTAGTCTATGTGGGTGTGATTATATTAAAATAACTCATGCTACCAGTCATTTTCCCTTTTATATGTAAGGCTAAACTCATCATAATATGTGTTGTAATGTAAAGAAAGGGATTAAGCTTATGATGTTTAATATTTTGTTTCATTGTAGGAGACATTGTGTTGGGAAATTGATTAGAGTTTCATGTTTTTATGTTTAGAAATGTTGGGTTGATTTTGGTAGAGTTTTAGGTTATCCGATTTGGAAAACTAACTTTTACATGGAATTTTTTTAGGTTTTAATGTTTAAAAATTTGTTTTAACTAAAACAAAGTTTCATTTTCTTTGTTTTTATAATAATATGCAAGGGGAGTCAAGTGAGCACAAATTATGCTAACGATGTCCACGTATGCTAAGATAATAAAATTTCGTGGTCATCTTCAATATAAATTTCGATACATGAGTCATGATTCCATGAAATCAGGGAGTATTATTAAAAATTTTGGTTTAAAGGGTCTAATCCTCCCTTACCTTCACTCTGGCCAATTCAACCATGTTTTACCAAAATGACAGTTCTTACCTTGTTGCATTCTATATGAGGTTTGGATATTATAAAAACTACACACATTAATTCATAGGAGCCTCAAAAAGTGAACTCTTTCTTATCCAACAATTACAACTCCTCCCACAAATTTATATAGCCAATCAAGACACAAGATTTCTATAAATGGCTTAGTAATAACTTCCAAGACACTCGAACCGATAAAAGGAAAACAAGTATCTAAACCATTTCTAATTCCTAATATCACCTTATGATGCATTGGAAAAGTATACAAAATTTGGAATGAAGTTCAAACAATCATGATAATTAATTAAATTTATTTAAAAAATATAATACATAAAGTGTGATAAACATTAATGTAAATAAAACAACACAATTTGATTAGTAGGTTTTAATTTTTTTACACATGATAAATATGATACAACAATGATTATTAGTTTAATACAACAAAAAAAAACCTACAAATCAGTGCAAAGTGACACAAAATAATGTCAAGTACAAAACAAGCATACTAAAGCATATCCACTAAACAAAAATCAAAGGTGATGATGCAAAAATTAGAGGCACTACAATAATTAGATATACACTAAAATAAAACTACAATAAAAAATAAAATATGTCAAAAATGTAAGAACATGTGCCAAAATAGAATAGAGGCACTACTTATATTTACATAAATGAAAATTAGAAGATGGAGATGGAAGTGCTATGACCCCGAGTGAAGGTTCCAAATCTAGAAATCCACAACAAAAACATCCTTGATATGTACAAAATGTGAATTAGAAGCCTAAATATCTTCATGATCAACTAAAACAAAACTCAAAAACATAAATGAATAAAAAGTAGGAATTATCAAAGCATTTCTATTCGCTTTGCCAAGGAGTGGAATGAGAGGACGGTCGACTATGGAGGGCAGAAAATTCTTATTAATGAGGAACTCATAGCCGAAGCGACTGGCCTCAGCTTGGAAGGATACCGCTTCTTCAACAAGAGGGTCATCAAAGAGGTTGAAGAGAGAAGATTTGTGGAGGAGGAGGAGAAGCTTATATTCAACACCGCGGGTCTGCTTATTAACTCAATTCCATCCCCGTATGATGAAGTCACCCGCATGATGATTCGCTTCATATCCTTAGAAGGCAGGTTTGTTACTGTCCCTGCCAAGCACCTTGTCTTTTTGAATCACTTTCGTAGGAGTAGGTTGGTTTGCTTCCCTCACTATCTGTTAAATTCTCTTGAACGCTCCATTTTGGAGTTCCAGAAGCATACCCGGGCGGTTCCCTTACACCAAGGGCTTATTTTGCTTATTCACAAGCACTGCCTTGTTAAATTCCCCGGTCTCCCTTCCTCTCCCGGCCCGGCTTTGTTGGGTTCCGCTGCTGCCAGTCCTGTCTCCCCTGCTGCCCCTGCTGCTGCCCCCACCTTCGGTGCTGCTACCCCCATGCCGGCTGCTCATGCTTCTCCTTCTTTTCCTCCTGTTGCTGCCCCTGCCACCCACCCTGTCTCTACCTCTAAACGTGTCACCAGGGCTTCTAGGAGACTCAACCTTGAGTCTACTGCTGAGGGGGTTGAACCTTTGGAGGACATTGCTCGTGATCTCGCCTTTGAACATTAGTAGTGCCGGTCCCAGCGGCACCAACGGATAACCCTTCTAGGAGATTGGAGGCCTTAGAGGTGAGCTTAAATTCTTTGAAGGATGAGGTTAAAAACCTTGCTAAGCAAAAAGGCAAACAAAGCATTGAGGGGGAAGGGAGCATTGGCAATAGCCAGATTGATGACATATACAAAAAACTGACCTCCTTAGACTCCCGCCTAGGGAAGATGAAGACTAGGCATGAGTATAATATTGCAGCCTTCAGGGCCATCGAGGAGTTCATCGAAGGTCATGCAAGAAGTGTTTCACAACTTAGCGGTGTCCCGGCTACACTTTGGGGCAATGAGAAAGAGAGCAAAAGAACCAGAGAGGAACTTGATAAGACGGATGCTGCTCATATGACCACGCTGGGCATGTATCATGCTTGGAAAAGAGTAAAGATGAGTATTGATCAAGCGGCCAAGAAGTAGTCCCGACTACTTTTGCTGGTCCTTATTGTTTTTATTACTGCTTCTTGGCTGTAGGCTTGCTGTTTTTTTGCCGTTGTTTTGCTGTTAAGTCTCGTTTGTGTAGCTGTTTCTGGGCTTCGTTGTTCTTTGCTGTAACTTTTGTGCTTTGCTACAGCTTCTCTGCTCCTCTCTCTTATTCCGGCTTTTAGGCCTTCTTTTGTACACAAGGGTATAGTCCCTTTCAAAAAACTATTTACCAATATTAAAAAAAAAGTAGGAATGCATTATCATAAAACATAGAAATGTATAAATGAAAGCATAAATGGAACAAACTATTATAAAATTTTAACTACCATGAATGTAAAAACACACACTAAAATAAATAAGATGTTATATGAATATGTGTAGAGGTGTTGATAATAGTAAACTAAGTTTCTAGAGTGGAGGTGCTCCAAATGTAAGTGGATGCACCGAATTTGAGAGAAGAGCTAATATGACACAAATCAAAATAATTGGAAACTTGAGTGGCATGGAATCTAACGAAAAATATCAAAAATATACAATTTTTGAATTCAAGATAATTTTTGATAAAGTAACACCTCATTTAACTTACAAACTAGACAACCCTATAAAACATAACAAAAAATTAGCAAAAATATGGATAAATATACATGTGAGACAAAGGGGAATCCTACAAAGCATGTGAAATTTATGAAAAAAACTAGGTTACAATGCATAAAACAAATAGATTTTACACAAAGAAGACCTAAGTTTTTAACCCTACTAATAACATCAAGATGAAACAAAATAAAGCGAAAACTATTAAAACACACATAACATAAGAAAATTCAAACCTCCTTTATTATGGGATTTTATCCTAATTTTTGAATGCTCATTCAAATGATTTATTAAAAACAAGGGAATTGTGGTTGTAAATGAGGGATTTGAAATGAGAAATTCCTCCAAATAAAAAATTAATCAAAATTTCTCTTATATAAAAGGTTTCTCAATTTATATTACTTTCTAAGAATATAATTCTAGCATGAGAATAATGTATCTTGGTGTAGAGAAGGTGTGGAATATTATTATTTTGGGGTTTCTTGTATATATTTCCATTTTAAGATATGGGTTGTTCTTGATTAATGCGGGATAATAGAGATGTAGAATTAGATATTGTTAATTAGGACTAGGGGTGATTAAGTAGGATTAATTATCCATGGGATGTGATAGGAATAAGTTAGGAAGAAGTGGATTCGATTAATCATTCAAGAGATGTTTAATAGGACTAGATTAAATTTTAGAGGTTATTTAAGAGGAAATTTAACATGAATAAGGAGGAATTTAATTAATCAATTAAGGGTCATTAATTAATAAATGAAGTGAAATTTTAGTATGATTAATGTGATTTTAAAGTGAAAATAGCATTTGGATTTGGGTGTCTATAGGGTTAGAACATGTGATAGATATACAATCTCCACATAATTTAAATTTGGAATTTATTTAATTTTTCTCCAAGTTTCTATTTGAAATAAATTTTTTGTGAAAAATGTTGTCGGTGTGAGACAATTATGGATATTTTTGGGAAGGGATATTTCCCACAAAATTGTAGACACTCAAATTTGGAAATTCACTCTTTGACACTGCTAGTTTTGACAATGCAATCTTGCTAAGATAAACACACTCTTTTTATCCCCACTTAGTACATCACACAATAATATATCAAATGATTCTAAGATTAAAATGCATAAAATCCATTGAAAATATCATAAGAGTTGATAATATGATGCTGAGATTAGTTGATAAGATGAAAACTTTAGTTTTCATGTTTCTCATCCCTGTGCAAAACCATATAGTTTGGTTGGGATGTGTTATCCAATCATGGATGATTCGTGTGGTATTTGAACCAACATATCCTCCATATTTTCTTTCAATTTCACATTCTTTTCGGGTCTTTTACTCCCTCTAGGTCATCCTTTCTTTGATAATTTACCTTGAAACCCTATATAAGAAAGTATAAACTCTCTCATTTAGACACCTAGAAATCATATAGCACTGTATTTACATACTCTTTTCAACACTCACAAAGGTCACCTAAGGTTCCATAAATATTTCAAAATATTAATTAAATTCACTAGGGAAACAATCAATACAAGGTTGAAGCATCATATTAAGTCAATCAGTTAATTTGTCTCATTTTTAAGTACTCAAACTTCCCTTCTCCAAGTATTTTAGAAAGATCTAAACTCAATTCAAACATTTTCAAAGAGGTTCCAATTACCAAATCATAGTTGCATTCATTCAAATATCACATGTTAGGTGAAGAATGATGCATAGTTTGAGGCCTCTTCAGAGTAGTGCCAAATTTAGTGGTGCATAGGTTCCCACAACCCAACTAATGTTTGTTTTCTAGGATCTTCCACCCATGGATAGGGTGTGAGATCTTACTAAAAATATTTATAAGGATTTAAAACATGACTGATAATCAAGGTATGAAAATTAAATACATTTACATAAAGGAAACACTCCCAAAATTTTATAGAGCCATATTTAGAGTAGGTATAAAACCATCTAATAGGTGTAAAACTATATAGATGTTCTGGTAGAGTTGCACAGTACCCTACAACAACTCAATTTCCAACTACAATTTCAGTGTCAAGGAATTGTTAAGTCTAGATTCCTTAGTTCAAATTGTCTACACATTTAGAAACTTCCTAGACCCATTTGTAAATAGCTAAGTGCACTTATTCTATTGTGTTTTTGAACTTGTAGCATATTGCATACATAATTATAAGCATGAATACATTTTTATTATATTGTATGATTAATGTTGGTAGTTAATTAATCAAAATAACCCATTGTATCTACCCTTTACATCCTTAGTGTATCTAAACCAATAATATTATTATACTCAATAATAAAAAGGGTGTAAAACAATAATATAACATATTGGATCATTATTGTAGATGACCTAGTTCTAGTGAGGTGAAGATGATAAGTAATTTGACCTCATTGACCCAATAAGGTTTATGCATAAACTCGATTTCTCATCATAGTTTCAACATTATCTATGCATGAAATGAATGCACATGTTATATGTTTATTGGTCCTGATGGGAACTTCAAGTACATTAAGAATTGATTATGAATGTTACTTTAGCCTTTGGTTTTTTATGGGATAAAAAGTAGGAAGCATATAGAGATAGAAGGCTGAGTGTTTATGATTAAATCTTTATGAAGTCCTTGTTAAGATAATTCAATAACTTGTGAAGTTTAATTTATTTTAAAAATGTTTACATAATGTACATAGCTAATGCATGTTTCATATTTTGTGAAGGTTTTGGAAGACCATGAGAAAAATGAACATTTTATCGTGTAAGAAGAGTTTGTGGCATTGTTTAGAAGAGAATAAAGTTACTTTTGTTGTCGGAGATGACTCCATTCTAAAAGTGATCTTGTACATAGACCATCCAACACTATGGTTTGTCTTGATATGTGTGTTCATGGATAAATTGTAAAAGCCATGGAATCAACCTAAAGATCATCAAAGCTTTGCTAACTCATCCATGCACCATGAGATAAGAAATGAGAAAGGGTTTTCTACTTTGCATGCATTATTTTGAAGTAAACAAACAAACTAAACAAATGAAACTAACCTCGATTATTTGAAATCTTGAAATAATGAACCTAAGAGGATTTAAGCAACTAGTTTTCTTGTTTTACTCCATGAGGGTGAATGAATATCACTAAATGGCTACATGGCCAAATTTATCTATTCCATTACTAACCTAACATGGGTGCAAGATGAAGCTATTTTAATGGTGGATGACCCAAGATCAAATGCCTTATTAGCTTGGCTAATGCAAATGAGCTCTTAAGATTTCTTAGGATTGTTTTGGTTTTAGCTTATGTAAATTCGTGTTTATGAATGGGTAGGCTCAGCCTTGTATTTATAGTTTTTGGTTTGGAAGAATTTGGAATTTGGGTGCATGTGGGACTAAATCTCAAAAATCACTTTAGGATTAGATTAGGATAAACATGCTTTAGGCTTAGATAAGCTTGGTTTAGGTTAGTTAACTAGGGTTTAGGTGAGTTAACTAGGGTTTAGGCTAGTTAAAATTGATTAGTAAGTGATTAGAGACTCATTGAGAGTTGGTAGGGGTCTGGATAATCAATTATGACCGATAGATTACCTACGAAGCCAATAGAAGGGGTCTAAAGAGGACTAGGAGGTTCTGAATGGTCAAAAGGAGGAATGTTTAGCTAATAAGAGAGATATTAGCCAAATAAGCTGATTATAGGAGGAATATGACCAAGAAGGTGTCATAAATGGGCATCCGAGAATGGAGCGAAGAAGGGTGAATTAACGAAGTGTCATCAATCGGTTGAATGGGAGGAAATGCTAAGTGTAAGCATATTTGTGTGTCTACACATTTCCTCTCTTTGAGGTGACATAAGCGACGTCACTTCAAAGAAAGTAGACAAACATAAACAAGTAGAAAATTTTGAAGGGATAGAAGAAAAATGAGTAGAATGGAGGATGCCCCCTCGATTTTCGATGGGGTGATGAAAGAGGTTGATCGACGATAAAAAATATGATAGAAAGAGAACAGAAGAAAGAATAGTGTGAAGAAGAAGAAAGGGGATATAGAAGAAAAAGAGTATGAGGAAGGGGGAATGAGATAACATCTATCCAATGCCTTTTAAACAAATTTATTTTTCATCATATTGCTAGAGATCCTCATCATCAGTCCTTATTAAAAATAATGAACACAAGTGTAGTATGAAATGAAAAGCCATATACGAAAAAATGTCTAGTGCTAAAAATGCAAACTCCATGCAAGATACAAAATTCAATGCAACAAAATAAATTAAAAGATGCCTAACTCCATGCAACACACAAAATTCAATGCAATATGAGAAATTAAATAAGCTAAACTAACAACGAAACAAGATGCACTGCTTTTTTTTATCAAGCTTTAATTCGACTGCATGCGAGTTAACGATAAGGGTTGATGATGGTGCCCCAAGCAAGGATACATGCAAGGGGAATAATGGAGGACACTTGGGTCCAATGAAAAAGCAATGTGCACTATGAAATAGTACCAGGCAACTCATTGTGCCCTAGAGTACAGACGAAGTAAGAAGCCTAGCTTTTGTTTATGGAGGTAGATCAAGATGATCCGCGAGTCGTGCACATGAACAAGTGAGAACCAAAGAGTGACATTTTGTAGGATGATTTTCAATTTTTAGAAGTTTTCTGAAACATATTTGAATGTTTTGGATGATTTGCTAACATATTTGAACATTTTTTAAAAAGTTTTTCTGAAACTATGTATAGGAAGATGAGGAAGCGTGGATTCCCCTAGTGATAGATGGAATGTACAAGGTCGAAGGCCACGTGTGTACAAGAAAGGTGAAGATACAAAAATGCCCCAATGATTAGGTGGGAGTATTCAAAGGTAAACTCTTCATAGGTAGAAGTGGGGCCCAAGGTCATTATGGATAGGTTCAACATGATGATGAACGTAAACCAATGAAGTGATGGGAAGAAGCAAGGATGCCCCCAAAGTGTAAGTGGCCTAAAAGCACATGATAAAAAGGAAGGAGAAGATTGTTTTTATGAAAGGGGACAAAGGTGTCGAAAACATGGCAAAAAGTAATCGTATACACATAGATGTTCTGAATGAAGTAGAAGAACGATGAAAATAATATGAATGTATCTTAGAAGCCTCACAATGAAGAAGTGATTAGCCAAAGGCACAAATCATGAGACGAGATAAGGACTAGAGTAAGAGTCTAAATAAGGTCCAAAAAAAGACACTTGGTAACATACTAATCATGCCTACTCATAGAGATCTAGTGTGTGTACATGGAATTTAATTACCTCTTGAAGGGAAGATTTAATAGATAACAAGTGAAAAAACCCTAGCCAATGTGTAGGAATGACTTATTTTGATAGGTGATAGGTGATTTGTGAATGAAAGGTGGAATCGTAGCCATACATTGCTCGCTCCGCCGCGCCAGTGCATCTATAGCCTCGATGGAGATGCATTTGATTCTAATCGCAACATTTCTCTACTGCCAGTCAAGTATCCATAGCCTCGATAGAGATTATTAGAAATACCCCAAGAGAGAGTTATATATCAATTTACTTTTTCCCGTAGCTTTTAGATTTTGATTTTAATTCTTTTGCTTTCTGAAAACTTATTTCAGCTCTCTTGTTTGACAAGGGGTTTAGAACCACTGATGGCTTGATGGAAGGAGGTGGAAATGATTGTGATGATGACATTGGCTAGTGTCAACAAATATGTCCAAAAGTTCTTCACAAAAGTTTTATTAGATGTTGATTGTGATAGGATCTCTAAGAGGTCACTGCTTTAATTTACCAAGGTGATAAAAGACCAGACTCAAACAGATACCATAGAGATAAATTTCACAAAATACGTGTGAAAAGGCTAACCAAAATATCAACGAAGGGATGAAAATGGAAGGAAGACTTTCAGAAGAATAATAAGAAAGGGAAGAAAGAAACATCCTTGTGTACGCAATACTTGATTGCAATGTTTGATCTTTGTACCTTTGATTTTTCTTGTGTTTTCTCAAGGTTTTTGTATTTTTGAATTGTTTTTTGATTTTTAGATTTTTGATAGTTTTTGGAAAGGTGGGACCAACAAATTCACTCCATGTGGTAAGATCCAACAATGGTGTCTGCGACTTCCTTGATAAGGGAAACTAGGCATGTTTGTTTATCAAGCATAATATTATCCCCGATCTCAATGATAGAGGTGAGCTCATACTCAACACATGATTGTGATTTATCCTGAAACAAGGATTGTTCATGTGGGAGCTTGAGTTCCCTATCCATAGGTTTTTGTACTTTGCATCATAATTGATGGTTACGTTGATGTGTGTTCTTGAATCACACTTGATTTTGAACCCTAAGACCGTTGGAGTTGTTGGGAGCTTTGGAGCTCTTTACGTTTTGATCTTAACTTGATAATGAACCTGTTTGGGTTTCTTATAAGCTAACATGTGACTTGTTTAATCTTAAGAAGGAGAATAAAGTGAACATGGATGTTTAGACCTGATGTGAGAAATGACCATGGGCTTGCCACAACCATTAATAGAAGAAATATGTGATGGATGAAAAGGATACGGTCCAAGAATTGAAGAGGATGGGATACAAGGAGGTGAGCCACTGATAGAAGATGACAAAGGGCTGCTAGGATATGGCCCTAAGATGGAAGAAGTTGGGATATGAGGACATGGCCCAAGAATAGAAGAATATGATGAAGGGTTACTAGGTGTGGCCCAAGTATAGATGAGGAGGGACTACTGGAGGTGTCCCATAGATAGAAGAGGATGAAGGGCTACTAGGATGTGGCCCAAGAATAGAAGGTAATGGGCTACCAAGAGGTGACCCACAAGTAGAAAAAGGAGGGCTACCCGGGGTGGCTCTAGGATAGAAGAAGATGATGGGATACTCAGCGGTGACCCAAGGTGAGATTTTGATTAAGGAATGATGATAGATAAGGAATGATTGGGTAATGAGAAGATAGGCCATGGATCAATGCTAGATCCCGACATCTCATCATGCTTAGAAGAAGGTGAAGATGGAACAACAAAAGAAGAATCAAGTTCCATGATCTTAGGCTCTTCCTTTACGTTCTGATAAAAGGAATCAATTTATTTTCCCCAATACGTGAGCATATTGAGTTCCAAAAAGAATCCTTGTTTACAATCCTCTAAAGGGATATCATCGTGTACTCTAATTGTTTCTTCATTCTGAGAGAAATCAATTAGTAGAGGTTGTTTTTCTTTGGCCATAGAAGGTTGAATAGAAGAAATAGGTCTCTAAGTGGGGAAGATTGATTAATAGATGAAGATGAATCAAGAGAGGAAGTATGATTGGTGGTAGGTGTCTCATGAATGGACGATTTGGATCTTGTCTTAGATCATTTTTCTAGAAGATGACTTAATGTGGAGGAGACAATAGGATCACATAGCCATTCATTAAGTTGCGACGTAGGAGTCGAGTTAGATGATTGACTAGAGGGAATCGAGTCATGGAACTCTTCGATAGAGGAAGAGGTCGTTGAGATGACTGATGAAGGAGGTCCTGTGAAGAAAGGGAGGACCGTGACTCAAGAACCAAATTAGATGTTTGATTGATGGAACTTGGAGTCACACAAGTCTTCAAAGGAGGAAGACATCATTGAGGTGATTTGGAATAAAGGTCCTGCGAAGGAAGGGAGGACTGTGATTCAAGATTTGATCTAGGGGTATCCGAACAATAGTTGGGATCCGAGTCTTCAGAAGAAGAGTTGGAGTCTAAATGGTAGTTTGGATCTGAATCAAGAAGAAGAGTGGGGGGAACCTGAATAATAATTTGGATCAGAAGCATCCAAACCATACCACCGACTATGAGCTGAAGGTGGGGAACAGGGTACCGGATGGGCTCTCTAACACAAAGAACCAAATGAGGCTTAGTCATAATGGGAATCTTTTGATTTGAATTGCTAAACCTAGGTTCGTATTGTTGTAAATGTGAGAAACCATGTGATAGTCAGTCATTGTTGGTGTCATTTAAGCACAAATGTCTAGACCTAGATAGTGGGATGGAACTCCTTCAAAGGGAAGGAAGTGACATGTTGATTCGAGTAGCATAATGACATCCAACTAGACATTTTGTAAGTATGGAGATGCGTGTGTGATTTTCCAAAGAAGTTCTAAGGAAAATAGACATTTTGATGACATAATCTCGATAAAATCGAAAATGATTGTCCTAGAAAACAATTTTTCTAGATGAATAATCATAAGGAACAATCATGCAAGTGTGAAACACAAAGCCAATCAACAAGGAAATACACCCTATGCAAATGTGTGTGCAAAGTAATAGTTTGATGCAAAAGATGATCAACACAATGTCAATATTTATGTCAAGCTTGAAATGAACAAGGTGTAAACATTAACAAAGGGAGATCAAATGATGAATCAATCTAAACAATGATGATGATCTTGAAATCAAGATCAAGTGTCCATCAAAGATATGAGGACGCATCCACACACTTTAGACATTTAAAAAATTAGCTGAAAACATGGATGAGCGTAAATGGACAACAAAGTGGTGAACACTATCTATGACAACACTCCCAAACAATGCCTTCTTTTTCCCCAAATGTGCAACAAGAATGTAAAGGTGTAGATCAAAATATGGAAATGAACTAAGCGTTACTTGGGTAGAGCTTTGACTTGTCCGAAGGTGAGAAAGAAGCTAAGCTAAGTGAAAACGTTGTCTAATTTCCTTGATGAAAGGCACTTAGAGCCAACTTATGTGAATTCTTTTCCTTATTCAAAAAACAAGGTTCTAAATCCAAAAGAGTTATCACTTCGTGATGGCCAAGACGTGAAAAAGGACTAGTAAAGTGGGCTCCTTGACAAAATGGCTTCCATAACAAGTTCTCTCAACTAGGTGTCACAAATTTTATCCACGAGTGGGGAAATTTACCTAAAAATTCGCAATGACTAGTTTGGGAGTATCTCGACTTTGCCCCCTTCAAACACAGAGGGCGGTAAATACATCCATCATGTACTTAAAAGGGTCATATAAGGACAAATTGTAATGCTATCTCATAAAGGAAAACTAATCAAGTGGGTAAGCAGAGTGCTTCCTGTTTCATCCACGAGGTTACTCAGTGGTGGATTACTTTAGGGTTCCTAGTACCACCCCCATTGTTATAGCTTAAGGCGTTATGCCAAAGGGGTTATGTTCCAGTTGAGCGGATAGGGATGTACCCTTTTTCGAAACCTGCAATATAATGTTTTGAATATGGTGTGTTTTTTATCTTGCTTAGCTTAATGTGGTTTCAAGTAGCACAATGTTTGGCGACTGCAAGAAACATGTGTATTAGCGGGTTTTCGCTTTTTGGTTTTGACGTATTCCTTTGAAATCCAGTGGGTCCTGTAGACAACAAGTTTTAGTAATTTTCCAATGCATAGGTTGATGTTTAAGAAAGAGATTTTTTCACTTTGCTTTTGATTCCTAAGATCGCTAAAAGGTGCAAAGGAAGAGCATACACAACGTGAAAAATTCTATTGAAATCACATGAAAGTTTTACTTCAACCTTTATAAAACAAGTGTTTTTTGAACAATTTATATGAGTTTTGTATTGGTATTTTTGATCTCCAAGATCACCTTGGAAGATGTCATGCCCGCCTCAGTAACGAAATTCAACCAGGTTTTACTAACCATTTGGAATTTTTTTTTTTAAAAGTAACTAAGGTTCTACTTTTCCCCCTTTCATTAATATTAAAGTCATATTAATTATTTATTTCCGAGGTTGCCTAAAAAAATTAATTCTAATTAATTTTAATTATCTAGCCTCTATAAAACTTACACATTTTTAAATCTATGTCTCATTTATTTAGGATTCACCCCCAAATAGAAATAATTAACCATCCCTAAATAAAATCATTTCCCACAAAATTACCCATGACTTAATGTGTGTAGGGTTGAATATGGACCCTAGGATTAAATCAATCTTAGCCCTTAGTTTAGAAAAAGCCCTAAAGTTTGCCCTAACTTATTTATCTCTTCCTTTCTTTTCATTTGAATTTCTTTCTTATTTCCCCTCTCATTTATTTCATTCGTTTTCTCATTTGCAGATTCTTTGGGAGGAGTCATGGAGTTAGTTTTCCCTATTTTGTTTGTAATTCTTATTGAAGTTCCTTTGATGTAGATTTATATATATATATATATATATATATATATATTGATTATTATATATATATATATATATATTTTTTTTTAAGTGGTTGGATTTGATGAGGAAGGTTTTATTTTGTTTGAGCAGGGCAGCGTGGGGCGGCATGGTCGTGGTGGCCGTGAGGGGATTTGGAGGGTGTTGTGTACCGTGGAGGAAGCGTGGGCGAAGGTTCGTGGCGGTAGAGGGCACGGGGAGGGCGGCCATCAATGCAGCGACGAGATAGGGCTGCGCGCCCAAGATGGCCGTGTGGGTCCGTGGGGAGGGCAGAGGCCGGGGAGATAACATGGGGACGGTTACGGCCTTTGGAGGACATAGGGGGTGTGGGGAAGGGTTCGGCCCTCCCCTACACTCCAATTCAATAAAAAAACAAAACAAAACAATTGAATTTCTTTTGTTGTTTTTTTTTTTTTTTTTTTTGTTTAAATATAAATTTAATTTGTTAATATTTATAAAAACTTAATAATATATACGTATATATATATATATATATATATATATCTTGTTATTATATATATATATTTTTGTAAAACCAGAATAACCTACATTTTATATATTAGAAGATACTCATATACTAGGTAAAATATGTATAAAATAATATATTGTATAATATATCTATATATATATATATATATATATATATATATATATATATACACACACACACACATTTCTAAAAACAAAATTGAGCACATAATATTATTTTACAATATAAACTCATATAGATAATTTAAAATAATGTATGTAACTATGTAGTTGCATTAAAACAAATAGTTGTATGGAATATTTATCTACAAGGAAAGAAAGAGATTATTTCAAGTCAGAATAGGTAGATTTCTATTCACCAACTTGGTGACTTATGTGCCTACAATTCTTTTTTTTTTCCTCAATAAAAATAAAGACTTATTTCTAATGAAGGTCTTCAGAGGAGATAACTTAATCAAGTATGATTGTTTAATAAGAGCAAAACATTAAACTTCTCATGGAAAGAATTCAAGACTATTCTTACTCCAAGCATTAATATTACAAACAAAACAATACAAGAGGGAAAACTTTCTTTTCAAATGCAATTTTTAAAAGGAATATTTCAAATTTACACATAAATAAGAATCTCTAACAATTAGTATATTTTATTTGAACATAAATTTAAAAATAGATTTCTAAAACCATATTAATATATAAGGAGATGTACATTTCACAAATAATAATAGTTTCTTCCAAAGTTAAACAACAAGTTTCTTATAAAAAAGTAGATTTCCTTTCAAATAGACATTTTTTTGTCAATAAACATTCCAACAACAAACATGTGAAGTGAATGTAAAAAAAAATGCTTCTACGAAATGTATTTTAAAGGAAGTCAATATTTTACAAATTTTCTTTGCACAATCTCTCAATAACTCACTACTTCATATTTCTCAATCATGCCTAAATACATAGGAGACAACTATCAACTCTTTTCCAAGATTGAAATAACGTTTTCAATTACAAAAAGGAAGAGGAATTTCATTTAAGAGGAAACTTTTCACAAGCCATACTTAAGTGGCTACAATACAAGAATTGTTACACAAAGATTAGAGAAGTGAAGGAAAACTCTCAATATCTCCAACTTCCAACTTTGAGCTCCAACCTTCATGCCTTCAAGAAAACCAACAAGGAGAAAGAACTTGTTTACCACCCAACCATAGGCATCATTACATGCCTCTCCCAAGGTTGGGATGCATGCTAGCCTCCCCCAAGCCCATGGGAAAGAGGACAACTAACCACAACTTGCACAAGATGGAGGGTGAACTAACAATGATACAACCACACAAAAATAAGACAAAATCCAAGACAAGACTCAAAATTTTCCAAGGTGGCAAAGAGAAGAACCCAAGTTCTTCCTCTAAAAACAATGGGGAAGAGAGGAGAGGAGTTCTCCAAAAGTTGTTACCAAGATTATAAGCACAATAACTAGACCTCCATACCCTCCTTATTACTCCTATATCATTTAACCCCTCCTTATTCCTCCACCCTTTCTCCAAGTCCTTCTTGGAAGGATTTTCAAACCCCAAAGGGGTTTCCTTACCAAGAATGGGGAAGGAGATTCAAGCCAAATGAATCAACTTCCCACCTCAACCATTTGAGGGGAAAAACAATAAGACCCTACAAGGCTTGTCCATCAAGCCTTGAGGATCGAGAGGAAAATACCTCTCTCCTCCCCAAAAACTCCAAAATCCATCATGCCATATGATGGAGGGAGTAAAACAAGTAAACAAAAAAAAAAAAAGTCATGCAACAATAACAAATTCAAGTAGAAAATCTAACAACTAAGGTGAATACAACACATGTAATAAGACATAAGAGCCTACCTCAAAGAAATCTCTTCAAAAATCTTTCCAACTTCAATTTTCTCCACTCCTTGACTCAAGCAAATCTTTAACTCCAAATCACCCAAGCATCCAAGCAAGAAGTTCCAAAAAAAAGTCCCTCTCTTTTCCCATGAAGGGGAATTTGAAGAGGAGAAAGCAAGAATCCTCACAAATGAGGGGGTGACATGTGTCACCCCTCTCCTCCTTTAAGGTCAAAGATGTGAAAAAAAAAGAGAGAAAGGGTAAAAATGTCTTTTTGCCCTCTTCTCCCAAATTACTCCAAATGCTAACAAGACAAAACTAGTGCAACTTTTAACAAGCACTCCAATCCACACCCCTTACATGGATGTGACCAAACAAGAGGCAAAAAGGGAGGGAAAACTCCCTCTAGCCTTGGAAATAAGCCCCCTACCCATTAGGTAGGGTCCAAGGGCTCATTTTTATGTTAAGGGAACTCCCAAACTAAAAAGGGGTCCCTAAAAATGCCCAAAATAACCCAATTTCGGGTTTGGAAAGATTAGGCACATGGTTAGAGGGTGTGGGGACCACCCAAGGGTTCACATGTGACCCTAAACCCCAAAATTAAGTACATCATTAAACAAAAATCAAAACTTAATGAAAGTGGGATCATTAACTCCCAAAAACAAGTTTACAACACAACCAATTACCCTAAGCAAGGTTAATAATTACAAGACATAATACATTACAAAAGAGGACCACCCATGGTGTCCAAAATAATAATTCTAACGCTAAGGCCTCAAGCAATAAACATGGCTAGGGCTTAGCCTGTGGGATGCTTGTGCAAGATTGTGTAGCTGGCCTGAATCCCACGTTCTCTTGTAAACCTGTCACCTACACACTCATTGCACACATTAACTCGCACTGTTCGATAAAATATAATTCAACGACTCGTAAGATTATCAATGAGTTCTAAACTAGCCTAACATCCTACTGAATTCAAAATGCAACAACATGCACAATCATACTCAATTCACCATAAGTTAGTCACAATAATAAAATGACATGTATCCATAGAATCTCAACATGCAACAAATAGAGTACCCATCAATATAATTATGTTCCAAAAACAACATCATATCCGTTAGTACCCATGACATCATAAGATAATGTGACAACATAGAAATTAAGCTAAATTGGTGTTATTTGCATAATGTCCACACATGTCTAATAAGATCAAATCTCTAATAAAATGTCCAAAATATAACAACTCTCTGTCAAAACATGTCTATGAGTAAAGAAACAACAAGCGACTGAGCTATAAAAAGTGTGGGCACTACATACCCCTCTACTAAAATTAGACGTCCTCCTGGAAGTCACTAAAAGAGATAGGGATATCTAGCCCTCAATGGTGTCACATCATCCCAGGTAGTTGTTGTCTCATCATATCGGTCCCACTATACTCTAACCTGGTCTAAGTCTCGACCCGAAGGGCCAACCTCTCGGTGCTCTAGTATGCATACGGGCTCCAGTCTCCACTTTCCTCTGTCCTCTACCTATAATTTCGACCAATCCAAGACATGAGAAGTATCAGGTACATATCTACGTAGTACATAAACATGAAATACATTATGGGCCCGTGCAAGGCGTGGTGGCAAAGCTAGGCAATAGGCAACTAGACCGATGACCTCTAAAATATCAAAAGGCCCCACAAAATGAGGCGATAGCTTAGAACCCTTTCCATAACGGATAGGACTCTTATGCAGATGAACTCTCAAGAAGACTTTGTCACCCACTAAGAAGTGACGATCAATCCTCTTGGTGTCTACATATGCCTTCTGGCTTGCTCTAGCCTGCTTAAGAAGCTGTCTAATCAGCACAACCTACTACTCCAAATCCTGCAGGTATTGGTGGTCCTGAATAATCTTGTCATCTAGTCTGTACCAACTCAACGGTGTCCCGTAAGGTCGTCCAGATAGAGCCTGGTAAGGAGCCATACCAATGGAACTATGATAGCCGCTTGTAGTAAGAAAACTCAACTTAATGCAAATAATCTTCCCATTTCTTCTGCTGATCCATCACATACATTCTCAACATGTCCTCTAACACCTGATTAACCCTCTCTATCTGTCCATCTGTCTCTGGATGATAAGCTGAACTGAAATTAATCTGAGTACCCAGAGCGGTTTGAAAGGAAGTCCAGAAAACTGAAGTGTAGATAGTATCTCTGTCATTGATGATGGTCTTTGGAATCCCATGCAACCTAACAATGTCCTCCATAAATACCTTGGCGATGGCCTGTGCATTATAGGTGACCTTGGTTGGCAAGAAGTGTGCAACCTTGGTCAACTTATCCATGGTAACCATAATGGCATCATGATGATAAGAAGACATAGGAAGTCCGACTATGAAATCCATAGAGATTACATCCCATTTCCACTCGGGAATATCATGAGGGTGTAAGAGTCTGCGGGATGAGAATGCTCTACCTTAACCCTCTGACACTCAAGGCAACATGCAACAAAATATTCTATGTCCCATCGAAGACCTGGCCAATAATATAACTCCCTCATATCAACGTGCATTTTCTTCACTCCTGGATGTGCTGCATATGGAGCTTGATGAGCCTCTGTGAGGATGAAGCTACGTAGATCACCTGACTTAGGCACATAGATGTGCCTGTGGAACCGAAGCAAACCATATGTCTCTAAAACACACCTGAATATCTTCCCTCTAATGAACCTTGTGACTCCAACATCCTGCCCCGACTCCTCATAAAATCTATCCTCTGGAAGGTGCTCAAGAATCTTGCCTCTCAAATCTGACTGAAGTGTCAAAGAAGCAAGCACATGTCGTCATCTACTAAGTGCATCTACAATAACATTTTCCTTCCCTTTGATATATTGAACCTCCATGTCATACTCACATAGGAAATTCATCCAACGCCGTTGACGAGTGTTGAGGTTCGGCCGTGAGAATATATGATATAGACTCCGATGATCGTCTTCAAAATGAAAGGTCTACCCAAAAGGAAGTGTCACCAATGTACGCAGAGCATGAACAATTGTTGCAAGCTCCAAGTCATGAGTAGGATAATTAATCTCGTATTCCTTGAGCTTACGAGACTCAAAGGAAATGACTCGACGCTCCTGCCTAAGAACTACTCCCAAACCCTCTAGTGATGCATCAGTACAAACAAAAAAATCTTCTCTGTCACAGTCTAGAACTCGCTAAGATGGGTGCCGTGGTTAACCTTTCCTTAAGAAACAGAAAGGCCTGCTCACACTTTTCTGACCAATCAAACTTCTTCCCTTTCCTCTAAAGAGAAGTGATAGGGTGAGAAATCCTAGAAAAGTCTGTACAAACCTGTGGTAATACCCTACTAAACCCATGAAACTCCTCACCTCAGTAACTGATGTGGGTGTTGGCCAGTCCAAGATAGCTTGTATCTTAGAGGGATCTACAGAGATACCCTCACCTGATATGATATGACCCAAGTATCGAATCTCTCATCTCGAAAGAAGCTACATTTTCTAAGTTCACATACAACTTCTTCTCTCTCAAAACCTAAAGTACCTATCTCAAATGCTCCTCGTGTTCCTCCTGAACGAGAATAAATCAATATGTCATCAAGGAACACTAAGACAAAGCGATCTAGAAATGTCTAGAATACTCCATTCATGAGGCTCATGAAGACAGCTAGGGAATTGGTCAAACCAAATGGAACCACTATGAACTCATAATGCCCATAACATGTGCAAAACGATATCTTATGAATGTCTCCGCATCGAAATGCACAATTGATGATACCCGACTTGAGATCAATTTTGGAGAACACTCTCTCTTCCCACATCTGATCAAACAAGTCATCAATCCTAGGGACCAGATAATGGTTCTTTATTGTGACCTTATTGAATGTCGAAAGTCTAGAAAAAGTCTAAGAGAACCTGTCCTTCTTCACAAATATGACTGGCACTCCCTAAGGAGATACACTAGGACGAATGAGACCCTTATTTAACAACTCCTCTAACTCGAATCTTGAGCTCTTGAAGTTCTAGAGTCATCATCTCGATAAGGTGCCCTAACAACTAGTGTAGATCCGTGTACTAAATCAATGGTGAAATCTACCTCTTTGTGGGGTGGTAACCCAGAAGCTTGACTGAAACACATCTGCATACTCCCTCAAAACTGCATGGTTATCTAAGGGTGAGTGATTTGGAGTGCTCTCTCGATCAGTCATTGATGGTGATAGAAAATAACTGACAACCCTTACGCATGCTTCACTTGAGTTGCTTAGCCAATATCATGTGCAAGGAGATAGGCCTCTGCATCCTTGATATCACAATTGCACTCCCAAGATCATCCTAACACTCAATGACCTTATTTCTTGTAATCCACCTTAGCTCGATGAGCCTCGAGCCAATCCATACCCAAAACTACCTGATAGGAACCTAAAGGGATAACTTGGAGGTCAAGAGTAGTGGAGAAGGATCCTAAATCAAGTACGTAACTCTCCACATACGAGTCCATGGTGAGTTTGGCCCCAGAGGCCAACTCAACCTACTAACTATTTGGTTGCCTAGCCACCACTAGCCCACACTGGTCCACTATAGAAGGTGATATAAAAGAATCTAAAGCACCTAAATCAAAAAGTACTAAGACAGAAATACCCCTGATAGTACCTATCATCTCAATGATTGTGGCTTGATGCTCGGCCTGGCGTTTGTCAACCGCTACATAAACACAATGAGCGTGTCCTACATCACCCACCGTATGCTTGGATCTAGCATCTCTCTGTGTATCCATGGTATTGGGTTTGTGTGGGCACATGCACATATAACGATCAGGAGATCCATAAATAAAACAACCTCATGTACCCCTTTGAGATAGGGTCCCTCCTGTACTCTGGTGTACTGATCCTGCCAACCCAACCCTAGTATATTGTTGCATGCAAGCTAGTTTGCCTGCTGTGAGTACCCTAACTCCTATCCTTTGCTCTAGTAAAACCTCCTATAGAAACACCTCTCTCGAAATCCCCGTGTCTATCTAGCCCCCTGCACTGGTGGCCCCGTTATTATGTCTCACTCACCGTAGGTGTGGTGGAGCCCTTGTGGCTGCTGGCGGAGGCCAAAATCCTCCTCTAGGGGGTGGTGCTAGTACCTCATGACCTCTGACTCTGAAAGGCCTGTATCCTCTCCTAAAACTTTCTCTTGTTTCTATCATGGTGCTCCTGTGCCTTGGTCATGTTCTCCTCAGCTAAGTAGGCCTTCTCAATGGCCTTCTCAAGTGTGGGAGGAGATAACATCCTAACTACTCCTACTATATCTACATTAAGGCCTCAAATAAACTTGTTAACCTATAATTTCTCATCTTGTAGGTAGTCCACATATTATAGGAGATCTAGGAACCTGCTCTCATACTACGCTATTATGCCAGATCCCTATCGTAAGTCATGAAACTCATCAATCCTCTTTCGCACAAAATACTCGACATATAATGATCCCCCGAAATGCTCCTCAAACATCTCCCTGTGTCATTGTCTCTCGAGTCGATGGAGCTTCGCTCCTCATTCCTCCACCAAACACCTGTTGCGTCTCGGAGGAGGTGTATAGAAAACCTTTCCTTGACATTGCTCTTGTAAGAGTGCAAGCCAAAGTAACTATCCAAGCTAAGGAGCCATGACTCAGCCCTAAAGCCATCTGTAGAGCTGGTGTAGGTGGGTGGCTACAAGCGAAGAAGGTCCCTGATCATACTACTTATATCTCAATCCTAGTGATGTAGTCCAACAAAGCGAAGGGGGTAGCCTATCCCAAAATGGTCCCTCGAGACCGTGTGAGCGGCTACGACAGAACAAGGCTACCCTCTCATGATGAATAGAAGGGCTATGTAACCTCTCCCTCCTCGGTGTATCATGCTCTGGTGGCTATGAATGTGCATCCTCACCTATTGGCTCCTCATCTCTCAATGGCATCTCCTCTCTCACCTCCTACGGTGGTGGTAGACGCTGCTCCACAATGCCTATTAGCTAGCACAGGCCTCTAATATCTGAGGCCCCAATTCAGGTGTTGGCTGCTCCCACGTAGGTGCACTACGCCCCATGCCTCTAGTTGATCGTCCCCTCTTAGATGCCATCCTGTGCACGAGATGAGTGAAAAATTTATTAATTTAAAATTTAATGGTTGTGGATGATTTTTAATCATTTATTTAATTTAATGTTATTAAAATTACCATTAACTATCTTAATTAGTTACCTAGAGTGTTCACGTGTGTAAACCTCTCGCTTCTCGATACCAAATGTCGTGCCTCGCCTCAGTATGATGAATTCAACTAGGTTTTACTAACCATTTGGGATAAAAAAATTTAAAAAAAAAAAAAAAGTAACTAAGGTTCTACTTTACCCCTTTTCATTAATATTTAAGTCATATTAATTATTTATTTCCCGAGGTTGCCTAAAACAATTAATTCTAATTAATTTTAATTATCTAGCCTCTATAAAACTTACACATTTTTAAATCTATATCTCATTTAATTAGGATTCACCCCAAAGAGAAATAATTACTCATCCTTAAATAAAATCATTTCCCACAAAATTACCCATGACTTAATGGGTGTAGGGTGGAATATGGACCCTAAGATTAAATCAATCTTAGCCCTTGGTTTGGAAAAATCCCTAAAATTTGCCCTAACTTCTTTACCTCTTCCTTTATTTTTCATTTGAATGTCTTTCTTATTTCCCCTCTCCTTTATTTCATTCTTTTTCTAATTTGTAGGTTCTTTGGGAGGATTCATGGAGTTAGTTTTCCCTATTTTGTTGGTAATTCTTATTGAAGTTCCTTTGATGTATATATATATATATATATATATATATATATATATGTATTGATTATTATTTTTTTGTTTTTCTTTCTTCTTTTTTATAAGTAGCTAGATTTGATGATGGAAGGTTTTATTTTGTTTGAGTAGGGCAGCGTGAGGCGGCATGGTCGGGGTGGCCATGAGGGGAGTTGGAGGGTGTTGCGCATGGTGTGGGGGAAACATGGACGAGAGGGTCGTGGTGGTAGAGGGTGCGGAGAGGGCGGCGGCGCAGTGTAGCGGCGGGACAGGCTGCGTGGGCCGTATGGCCGTGGTGCGTGGGGAGGGCAGAGGCCCGCAGAGACAGCGTAGGGGATGGATTACAACGCTAGAGGATGTAGGGGGATGTGGGGCAGGGGTTCAGCCCTCCCCACACCTAATTCAATAAAAAACAAAACAAAACATTGAATTTCTTTTGTTGTTTATTTTGTTTTCTTTTGTTTAAATATAAATTTAATTTGGTAATATTTATAAAAACTTAATAATATATACGTATATATATATATATCTTGTTATTATATTTTTTTCTGTTTGTAAAACAAGAATAACCTACATTTTATATATTATAAGATACTCATAAACTAGGTAAAATATGTATAAAATAATATATTGTATATATATATATATATATATATATATATATACACACACACACACATTTCTGAAAACAAAACTGAGCACATAATATTATTTTACAATATAAACTCATATAGATAATTTAAAATAATGTATGTAACTATGTAGTTACATTAAAACAAATATCTCGTATGGAATATTTATCTACAAGGAAAGAAAGAGATTATTTCAAGTTGTAATAGGCGGATTTCTATTCACTAACTTGGTGACTTATGTGCCTACAATTTTTTTTTCCTCAATAAAATTAAAGACTTATTTCTAAAAGAAGGTCTTCAAAGGAGATAACTTAATCAAGTATGATTTTTTAATAAGAGCAAAACATTAAACTTCTCATGGAAAGGATCCAAGACTATTCTTACTCCAAGCATTAATATTACAAACTAAACAATACAATAGAGAATACTTTCTTTTCAAATGCAATTTTTAAAAGGATTATTTCAGATTTACACATAAATAAGAATATCTAACCATTAGTATATTTTCTTTGAGCACAAATTAAAAAAACAAATTTCTAAAACCATATTAATATACAAGGGGATGTACATTTCACAAATAATAATAGTTTCTTCCAAAGTTAAACAACAAGTTTCTTATAAAAATTAGATTTCCTTTCAAATAGACATTTTTTTGTCAATAAACATTCCAACAACAAACATGTGAAGTGAATGTAAAAAATATGCTTCTACGAAATGTATTTTAAAGGAAGTCAATATTTTACAAATCTTCTTTACACAATCTCTCAATAACTCACTACTTCATATTTCTCAATCATGCATAAATACATAGGAGACAACTATCAACTCTTTTCCAAGATTGAAAGAAGGTTTTCAATTACAAAAAGAAAGAGGAATTTCATTAAAGAGAAAATTTTCCACAAGCCATACTCAAGTGGCTACAATACAAGAAATGTTTCACAAAGATTAGAGAAGACAAGGAAAACTCTCAATATCTCCAACTTCCAACTTTGAGCTCCAACCTTCATGCCTTCAAGAAAATCAACAAGGAGAAAGAGCTTGTTTTCCACCCAACCATAGGCATCATTACATGCCTCTCCCAAGGTTGGGATGCATGCTAGCCTCCCCCAAGCCCATGGGAAAGAGGACAACTAACCACAACTTGCACAAGATGGAGGGTGAACTAACAATGATACAACCACACAAAAATAGGACAAAATCCAAGACAAGACTCAAAATTTTCCAAGGTGGCAAAGAGAAGAACTCAAGTTCTTCCTCTAAAAACAATGGGGAAGAGAGGAGAGGAGTTCTCCAAAAGTTGTTACCAAGATTATAAGCACAATAACTAGACCTCCATGCCCTCCTTATTACTCCTATATCATTTAACCCCTCCTTATTCCTCCACCCTTTCTCCAAGTCCTTCTTGGAAGGATTTTCAAACCCCAAAAGGGTTTCCTTACCAAGAATGGGGAAGGAGATTCAAGCCAAATGAATCAACTTCCCCACCTCAACCATTTGAGGGGAAAAATTATAAGACCCTACAAGGCTTGTCCATCAAGCCTTGAGGATTGAGAGGGAAAATCCCTCTCTCTTCCCCCACAACTCCAAAACTCCATCATGCCATATGATGGAGGGAGTAAAACAAGTAAACAACAACCAAAATCCACATGCAACAATAACAAATTCAAGTAGCCAATCTAACAACTAAGATGAATACAACACATGCAATAAGACATAAGAGCCTACCTCAAAGAAATCTCTCCAAAAAGCTTTCCAACTTCAAATTTCTCCACTCCTTGACTCAAGCAAATCTCTAGCTCCAAATCACCCAAGCATCCAAGCAAGAAGTTCTAAAAAAAAAGTCCCTCTCTTTTCCCATGAAGGGGAATTTGAAGAGGAGCAAGCAAGAATCCTCACAAATGAGGGGGTGACATGTGTCACCCCTCTCCTCCTTCAAGGTCAAAGATGCCAAAACAAAAGAGAGAAAGGGTAAAAATGTCTTTTTGCCCTCTTCTCCCAAATTACTCTAAATGCTAACAAGACAAAACTAGTGCAACTTTTAACAAGCACTCTAATCCACACCCCTTACATGGATGTGACCAAAAAGAGGCAAAAAGGAGGAAAACTCCCTCTAGCCTTGGAAATAAGCCCCCCTACCCATTAGGTAGGGTCCAAGGGCTCATTTTTATGTTAAGGGAACTCCCAAACTAAAAAGGGGTCCCTAAAAATGCCCAAAATAACCCAATTTCGGGTTTGGAAAGATTAGGCACATGGTTAGAGGGTTTGGGGACCACCCAAGGGTTCACATGTGACCCTAAACCCCCAAAATTAAGTACATCATTAAACAAAATCAAAACTTAATGAAAGTGGGATCATTAACTCCCAAAAAAAGTTTACAACACAACCAATTACCCTAAGCAAGGTTAATAATTACAATACATAATACATTACAAAAGATGACCACCCATGGTGTCCAACATAATAATTCTAACGTTAATGCCTCAAGCAATAAACATGGCTAGGGCTTAGCCCGTGGGCTGTTTGTGCAAGATTGTGTAGCTAGCCTGAATCTCACATTCTCCTGTAAACCTATCACCTGCACACTTATTGCACACATTAACCACACTTGTCCGATAAAATACAATTCAACGAATCAGTAAGATTATCAATGAGTTCTAAACTATCCTAACATCTTACTGAATTCAAAATGTGACAACGTACACAATCATACTCAATTCACCATAAGTTAGTCATAATAATAAAATGACATGTATCCATAGAATCTCAACATGTAACAAACAGAGTACCCATCAATATAATTATGTTCCAAAATCAACATCATATCTGTTAGTATCCATGACATCATAAGATAATGCGACAACATATAGATTAAGCTAAATTGGTGTTATTCGCCTAATGTCCACACATGTCTAATAAGATCAAATCTCCAATATAATGTCCAGGATATAACAACTCTCTCTGTCAAAACATGTCTATGAGAAAAGAAACAACAAGCTACCGAGCTATAAAAGTGTGGGCACTACAGAGAAGACATGAGGAGAGAGCATACACACTTCTAAGTCAAAAACAAAAAAACACTTTTAATCTAAGCCGACTGAAATGTTTAAGAAAGAACCCTGTTTTTCCAATTATTTAGTCCTAAAAACTTGCAGTGATGGATTAGAAGAAAAGTTTTGTAGACTGTAATTTTTTCCAATTTTTAACACATACACCTACACCCTTATACCGACACTAGCACTCCCCAACCAACAAATACATGCCCTACTCGACAAGTATGTCTATAGACAAAAGATTAATAAAACCCAATGAAGTAAACACAGATGCTCACAATATGATAGAGACGCACCTATATTGACATGGATGCTCAGGTTACGATGTGTACGCACCTAAGCCTAAACAGAGAACTATAAAATTCTTACATAGTCAAATATTTTACACCGCACAGCCTAGAGAGATGGCTACGCACCCCAGATGATGGAGACGCATGCGCATCCTTGTATGGGTTATTTCTAATTTTTACATAGTCAGACCATTTACACTGTTTGCCAGAGAGACGTATACATGCCACGAGATGACGAGAGACACGTGCTCATCCTTGTAAAGGTTTAGTTTGTAAATGATGGGAACCTTCGATAGGTATGCACCTGATATGATAGGTACATTAGGGTTTTGACATGTACACGCCCCTTGTTGGACACCTACACGCACCCTATGAAAAACCTACAAAAACACGGATTTTCAAATTTTCAAGAGCAAACAGGTTAGTTGTTAGTCAAAGTGTCCTATTTCTAGATCAAACCCACAAAATGTATATAAATGATGGTCATTTATCTAGGTTTAGAAATACAAATGAGGAAATAACAAGTGATTTGAAAAAAACTTGAAAATAAGTTTTGAAAAATCTAAAAGACCTCCATTAATGGAGGGTGGACATAAGTGTCCCACCGGGCATGCCAAATGTGTTCATGGATAAATTGTAAAAGCCATGGAATGAGGCTAAAGAGCCTCAAAGCTTTGCTAACTCATCCATGCACCATGAGATAAGAAATGAGCAAGGGTTTTCTACTTTGCATGCATTAGTTTGAAGTAAACAAACAAACTAAACAAATGAAACTAACCTCTATTCTTTGAAAGCTTGAAATAATGAACCTAAGAGGATCTAAGCAATCAGTTTTGTTGTTTTACTCCATGAGGGTGAATGAATCTCACTAAATGGCTACATGGCCAAGTTTATCTATTCCATTACTAACCTAACATGGGTGCAAGATGAAGCTATTTTAATGGTGGATGACCCAAGATCAAATGCCTTATTAGCTTGGCTAATGCAAATGAGCTCTTAAGCTTTCTTAGGCTTGTTTTGGTTTTAGCTTATGTAAAGTTGTGTTTATGAATGGGTAGGCTTAGCCTTGTATTTATAGTTTTTGATTTGGAAGAATTTGGAATTTGGGTGCATGTGGGACTAAATCTCAAAAAGCACCTTAGGATTAGATTAGGATAAACATGCTATAGGCTTAGATAAGCTTGGTTTAGGCTAGTTAACTATGGTTTAGACTATTTAAACTTGATTAGTAAGTGATTAGAGACTCATTGAGAGTTGGGAGGGGCCTGGATAACCAATTTTGATTGATAGATAGCCTACGAAGCCAATAGAAGGGGTCTAGAGAGGACTAGGGAGGTTCTGAATGGTTGAAAGGAGGAATGTTTAGCTAATAAGAGATATATTAGCCAAATAAGATGATTATAGGAGGAATATGACCAAGAAGGTGTCATAAATTGGCATCCTAGAATGGAGCGAAGAAGGGTGAATTAACAAAGTGTCATTAATCAGTTGAATGGGAGGGAATGCTAAGTGTAAGCATATTTTAGGTGTCTACATAGACCATCCAGCACTATGGTTTGTCTTGATATGTAGTATATTATGTCAAATATTTTTAGAGTTATACTGTAACAAGTGACCAATTCCTCCACATGTTTGACTTCACACTAGAAAGTGAATTACTGCTAGACTTGTATGTCCTTCCATTACTATAACTACTCTAGTAAATATTTCTTGGGTAGTGAAATAGTGCAAAGGACAAGGTGTTCAATTCTTTCTTGTTAAAATATGTTCTTTTGGATCTCATTATCAATCAAAACATTAAGAGGTTGGTCCGTCATCATAAACTTAGTATCAAATAGGCATTCACAATCCGAAAGGTTTTTATGGAAGTGGAAGATGCTCAAATAATAGACATTTGGATAAGTTTCATACATTTATATGGGGTGTGATGTAGATTGTATGTGTATGAAATTTAGGATTATCATGGGTGTTTGAGTAATGTATATGGCACCATTTTTCACCTAATATATTATTACATTTGTTTGAGTGATAAGGTATAATATCCTTCTCAAGTTATGCAACATTGTTAGTATTCTATCCTATATGTTTAAATTTTACTTCTACCATGCAAGTAGATGAAAAATGTGTTGTGCCTAGGTTATCCCTTACATATGCCACTAGATGGAGATGCAAAGAAATTATCCATGTTTTTCTTTGATTAAATATTGACTACATTGAAATATGCTCTTCGAGAGAGTTACGAGTCAATAATTTCATATACAAGAAGAGTATATTAATGTAGTAAAACACATTATGTTTCTTTTTGAGGTCCTTACATGAGTATAAAACATAGTCATTAAACTTGTAGGTGTAATATTACAACAAAATACCCTTACATCATCACATCTGATTTTAATTCATGTATTCACCTTCATAGTATCTAAGGGGGTAATATTTCTTCTACATATATCTGAGAAATTCATTCCAAGTATGAATGGTCTAAAATTATTCTCATGTTGTGTACTGAATGTCTCCCACCAATAGGAAAATAAAATGAAAATATTCAACACTACAAAGGTGATATTATCATCATCAATGAAATTTTTGTAGATAAGTAGGTCTTAAGTTGGAAAAGCCATTTATCTAATCATGTAGCATTAATATTTCCTCCAAAGACTAGGATGTCAATGTTCACATATAATTTGAAAGGTTTTTGTTTTCAAAACTTTATGTGAGATAGATGGGGGAGAGAGGGGTTCTTATTGTGTTGATATGAAACATCATATCATATAATTCACCAAAGATTTAAATGTATCATGGATTCCTTTCATCCTTAATGGGATTATTAATGCTTAGATATACCTCATAATGATTATGGGTATAAACCATCTTACTCTGTTGTAAAATTATTTTGGGTAAGTAAAAATATAAGTAACTTATTTTATTTACTTCTCATATTGTGATCACGATTTTACAGTCATAGAATGGTAGGTCTATGCATAAATAATAATGATATGCATCAGATAATACAGGACCATGTGTGAGGTACAAATCTATACTAGAGATAGATGTGAATATTATAGATAATTCAAACATGTTAAATTACAACAAAAACACACACAATGACTAAGAGGAAGTCTATTTGTAAGAATTGAAAATTATAATCATTATAGGAGAATATGAAATAAGTACAAAAATTATGAACTTATAATAAGGATATGAGAGTAATTTCTTATGATTAAAATGGTAAATACTTCCTTTAATTTTCCTAATCTTAACATACTAGAGAATGATTGATGAGATTTTCGATCCTGTTACAAGTTAACAAAAGGGATATAATAAATCAAGAAACTCAAAACTATGGGAGGGTTTAAGGCTACCTCCTGATGGGGATGATGATGAAGACATGAGTGCAAAATTTTCTCTCCATGGAGAGCTCAATAACCTTCACAAAAAGAGAAGCTAAACATGAAACAATTAGTAGATAATATGGTAGGTTGCCTAACAAAATCATTCCTAAGAAGTGATAAATTCCTAGGATGGATGTCAACCCACTTTGATAAAAGATATATAAAGATGGTGATGGATCAATAAGATGTAGATAACAATCTGAAAAAAAATATAAGATACACTAGAAATTATGAAATAAAGACCTGGTAATGTAAATATTGATATTAAAATCAAACCTTCTCGAGTCTATGGTGACCCAAGATTGAATGGTACGATCGATGACGACCGTTGTAGAGCTGATAAGAAGATATAAAGAAACAAATTTGGAACCTACTTCGGGATATTGATTTTGATATAAGGATGGTGAGGAACAAAGAGGATGCAAAAGAGGACAAATCTCGATGGATATATTGATCAAGTCGATGATGATTGGGTCATATCGACGAAGAATGGGACCAAGAAGGTAAGATTTGGGTTGTCGGATGGATGGGTGGTAGAAGTAAAGTGTTCTAAATGATGGGGAATCTATGAGGCAGAGGAAGATGATTATCTAGATCGAAGGCAAGGCTAGTATGGATTGGGTCGATGATGACCAAGATGGGTTGACAACAACAGGGGCCAAATTTAGGATTTCGGCGAGTTGAAGAGATGGGAAACGAGATATGGAGAGGATTAGAGAAGGGTTAATGAGAGGAAGATATTACAAGATGAATTGTAAGAAAGAGGTGACAAAATAATGGAATGATGCTAAAAATCTTCAAATATTCAATTCTCTATGGATGTCATGCCAAGGATTTGAGAATAACTCTAAAGCGAGATCACCTGTAATTCTGGGAAGAAGATGAACACAACAAGCTCACGAGATCACTAGAACACCCAAAAGTTTTCATCCCTTTGAGAGGAAGGGTGAAGGTGTATTGATAGGGTTGACGGTAACCCGAATGAGTCATCGATGACTATGGCGGGACGTCCACTTAGGTGGTGGAGTTGATGGGAACCTCAAAAATGAGGGTCTATAAAGGGTCAAGATTAGGATTTTGACCATTTTGGATGATTTAATGGTGCATGGGAGGAATAAATGGTAGTGGGAGAATAATATGGGATTAAATGGGTGTAAGTGGAATCCTAGGGGTAAAAAATGGGGATATTTATGGGTAGAATCCTAGGAAAGTGGATAGGTTTTTGGGTGATTAAATATAATTAGGGGTGGGTAAATAATAATAATACTAGGATGGGAATTTAGGGGAAAATAAATGGGGTGGTTAAGATAATGGATAATTAGATGGGATTAGGATGGATTATGGGGGATAAATAATGATATGATTAAAATGGGACTAGGGAATGGAAAATGGGAATTAGAAAAAGAAGATGGAATTAAGAGAAATGTAAATATTTAGGAAGGAAAACATAAATTTAAAATAGGAAGGGAAATATGAATGTGTAAAGTGATAATAAAGGGGAGTGAATGTGGGATGAGCGATAAGGGTACCAAAAATTGGTATATACATTTGCCCCTTTTTGTTAAGTGGTTTGTATTAAGAAATCTGTGAGACAAAACTATAAGTGATGAAGAATATGATGGTTGAGGTGTTCCCCCTCAAAATAGGGATCGATGACACGAAGGGGAATCAATTACAAGTTTGAAAGAGATAGATGGAGAAAGGAGGGAAAGAATGGGACAAATGATAAAATATATAGAAATATGCCCCTAGTGAAGGGGGATGATCATTGATAGGATAAAAACAAGAATGGAAAAAATATGACAATGACTTTGGAAAAACATCGGTAGGGATATAGAATGGGCTATGGTGGAGGTGATGCTAATAGCATATGGACCTTGTGAGTTAGCAAGAATCATTGCTAGATGGAGGTAGTCCAATGGGAATCAACTTGGATGTATGTACAATCCGTGGGACCCATGGGTCAAAGGAATACATCAAAATTATGTGAAAATAAATGTGAGGATGGGAAAGACAATAGTTTGACAGATGGATGGGAAAAAAGTGGGGAAAAAGGGGCATGCATTGTCCTAAATACATGAGGCGGTGAATATATGCATCTTGGGTGGATGGAGATGGAAATGATGGCCAAAATGGTGGGTTTTAAGATGAGAAATGATGCCTTAAAAATGGAAAAAAAGATGGCCATGAAGGCCATACAAGAACATAGCCATGGTGAGCCCACCAACGCTTCCATGAGTGACAGATGACCATATTGAGCTAGATGTGGGATTTCTAAGATGAAGAGCCAACCGAGCTCATGGTAGGGGAGTGTGGTGAGGAATGGTACAAGGATAGATTGGGGAGTCTGGATGTGGATGAGTGAGATAGATGCCATATAGGTGCTTCCCTATATGGTCGGGTATAAATTTATAGTTAACATGGATGAGGTGAGTCGGATGTATGTAGGGAAAAAGGCTTGAGATGGTTGAGGTAGTGTAATTCACATGAGTTACGAGACAATTTGGAGTAGTTCAAGAGGTGGCTAGAGAACCTATCGTGTACAAATGGGATGAGACGAAGATGGACTTTCCCATAGTACCATTCCCATGATGTAGACCCATTAGTGGAGAAGGGGGAACCATGGGATGAGGATGATGACATGGAGGTTAGAGAGGGGTATGTGGATTGGTGGACACACTAGTAGGTGGCCAAGGCTGCTTAGGAGGCCATCCAAGTAGGAGGATAGGTGACGGTTCTTATGGGAGGAGAGGTAATAATACCGGTGGGTGGAGAGGGTGGAGATGGAGGTGTAACTAAGATATGTAGGCTACAAGAAGAGCTATATGTTACTTGTAGAGAGGGATACTACAAGACATGAGCTTGTGGGGATGTGTTAAGAGAGGGAGTTGGTTATAAAATAGTGGGATAGGTACCGCAGTAGAGAGAGGCCTACATGGCCAATTATGGAGATTTGGTTCCAAAATTAAGACGACATGGAATGAGGCACAAAGAGCCTCAAAGGGATCCAATCATATGGATCCTCCTAACACTCGTGTCATTAGAGTAGTACAAGGTACTATGTGAGGAAGAACACTATTACAAGTGTATTGTTACGGTGAGACTACCCGATGTACCACATTATGTGGCATACCTAGTAGGGGAGAGGAGAATGGGGCGATCAACATGACTGAGGGAATCAAGGAACATGGATACTGTGGTGCACTGAGGAAAATCACGATCCAGATGGTAGGGTAGATGGAAGGAAGGGAGGAGGATAGGACCTTACTCTAGGAGGACAAGGTTCAAATCTTAGAGCATATGATATGTATTTCACCACTTAGTGGGTGAATGTTCTATATAGATTTTGAAATTAATTTTGATATGTATATTTTGAGATAGATCCCTAGTCAAGGCATATCATCAATTTATAAAACTATTCGGTGATATATATATATACACACACGATACGATTATTGATGAGATTTATATGTGTTGTGATGATGATTTATGATGATGTGAGGTTTTGACTAGATTTTAGATGGGGAATGATTATATATGAGATGAAATATATAGATTAATTGATTTGATGATATGATATATGTTGATTAGGAAATGATGTGATAGATGTTTATTTGGTGTGATGTGATAGATATGAGATAGAGTGATGGGATTAGATGGGAAATGTATATGTTATATTAGATGTAGATGTTAAATATGATGATAGGAATTATGTGATGATTTTAGATGTTAGGCATGATGATATTTTATGAATTTGGATAACAAGGAATATATGATGGAATAAGATTATATGATGTGATAGATGTAGATCATATACAATCAGAATTAGATTAAGTGTGATATGATGGATTGGATATAGTTGTAAAATTTATGATGGTGTAATTAGATAAGGAGATCATGACAACGTGAAACAATTGTGAGAGAGTGCACTTTGTCATAGGGAGGAGCACATGTAGATTGGATTGGAGGTAAAGTGTGAGAGGGAACATAATGCATAACAATAACTACACATAGTTATTCACATTTAAGATCATGATGGAAAAGTGGAGGGCATGCTTATAGAGCCATTGTAGACATGAAAATGGATTAAGGTGGTGCTTGTATAGGAAAAAATGTTCTCTTTAGGTGGTAGTCCTAGGTCTATGCCCCGCTCTAAGAAATATGGCACAAACTAATCAATGCGAGAAAGTTTTTGTAGATGGGAAAGTTGATTGATGTGGGAAAATTTCCATGGATGATTTCTTTTGACATTTTTGCTTTATGATTTTGAGATTTTAGAAGGATGATCAATGCGGGAAGCTCTCACTACCATGATATAAGAAAGTATCCATCCTTTGAGGGAGTGGTCTACAATTAGGAATTTTGATTTGAATTTTGAATTTTGATGTTTACATGGTAGAATAGAATGCATGATAGTTGTATTTCGAGGGATCAAACTATACTTTTGACATTATTTTATTTATATGAAAAACTATCCTTTAAGGGAGCAATCTTTTTAAGGATAAGATGGATTTTGATATGAGCATCCTAAATTTTGACTTAGGATAGAGATGGGGATAGCCAAGTAGACCACTTGGGGAGGGGAAGATAAGATGTACAAGTGACACCTATGGACCCTTAACATGGTTCCAGTAGGTAGATAAGAAGGTGATGAACTTAATGATCGTGGGGTTACAAAAAAAAGGAGGAACTTATCCATGAGGAACATGCTATGGTAAGAGTTTTGGTGCCCATATTTAACGTCATATATGGGATGGTGACGGAAGACCACATGATTCCAAATCATTACGAAAATGGGTGGAAAAGGAAAATGATGGGAATAAGACCATTAAATTTGACTAGGGTCATGTTGGTAGGTATGTTATCAGTAGAAAGGCCATAAGTGCAAGGCATTGGGAGGTTTTTTTCCATGGTTTACCATCAATAGAGGATAAACAGTAGGCCCTAGACCCATATTTATGTGTGATAATATATGGTCCAATCTAGTTGGGAGAAAAATTTCCACATTGGCTCCTTTCCAAAGTAGTGATATTCTAATGGTATTTTAAAAGAATGTCACCGATGTTAAATTCACTTTATTTTATATTTTTGTTATAGGCATGTTTGACACACTCTTGATAAACATGGTGATGTTGAAGAGAGATTAAGCAATGTTCATCTAGAAATTCAAGTTGGGATAGATGCTCTTGATGATAATCCTTATAAGAGATGAATCCACTAAGAGAAATGCACTAGAGATGGGATGTAAACTTCGAGGTGAAGAAAAATTCATAACCATAAATGAGAGAGAAGGGAGTAACACCTGTAGAGGTGTGGATTCTAGTTTGATAGGACCAAATAGTGAAAGGGATGTGAGGATGCCACTTTAGTCATGATTTGTCAATATTTTTAGCGATATTTTTCAAAGAGTCGTATTAGTGGCTTTGGCTTGACCATTAGCTTGAGGATAGTAAGGAGAAGAGAAGCTAAGCTTGATTTTTAAAGAGTCAAAAAGTTTCTTAAAGTATTTATTTTTTAAGTAATTTCAATTTTTTGTGATGATTTTATGAGGAATGTTAAAGTGGCAGTTGATATGCTAATAGACGAAATCAATGATTTTGTTAGCTTTGGTGGATGCGAGTGGAATGACTTCCACCCACTTAGTGAAGTATCAGTAGTGGTGATGATAGAATGATGACATCAAGAAGAACGTGGGTGGATGAGACCAATGAGATCAATGCCCCACTATGAGAAATACCAAAGGTATTGATCCGATGTAATTCTTGACTAGGAATAAAAATGAGAATTGAATGTTGATGGCATTTACTATAAATTGTAACATATTCATAACAATATTAATTAAGGGTTGGATAGTAATATCCCAGGTGAAGAACATGCTTGGCAATGGACAAGCCACTTTGAATTATCCACCACCTATGTCATTTTGGACTTCTTGGATAACATAGATAAGATTCATGGGATTTAAGGCAACGAAGTAGGATACCATCAAACCCAAATTTTTAGAGGATGTCTCTAAGGATAACATAATGGTTGGAACATTTAAGGAATGAAATCTTACCATTTTTGGATAGGTCAGAGGGAATTTTGGATATGGATAGATAGTTGAATATTTGAGATTACCCAATGTTAGATTGATTAGTGTCAACATAATTGACATAAGGAAGCTCACCGACATGGGTTTGATGATCGATGTGATGAAAAACAAAAAAGAGTTTGGATTATTGTATAGTCCAAGGTATTCCATGGTGTCTACAAAATTATTGGATGAACGAGGGACAAATTGGATGGTATATTGATCAAAGGTCTCAAGAAGAAAATTGATGATGTCTTTATATTTATGAAGAACATTTTTTTTTGTATTGATAGGTTCCTTTGATTTGATTGATGATGAGATAAGATTCACCATAGATGTAAAGGATTTGAATGTTGAGAATGATAGCAATTAGGGCTTCATACTCATCCATGTTGTTAGTGCATTCAAAGTTGAGTTTATAAGTGATGGGGATAGGGGTATCCCAAGGAGGAATGATGATGATGCCAACACCTCCCCCTTTTTGTCATTTAGATCCGTCGAAGAAAATTTTTATTATAAGGGAGAATATTTTTGATTGATGGTATTGATAGATTCATTGGGGAATTTCTAATGAGGAAGAAAATTTTCAATAATGGGGCTTGATAAGTTTATCGGTGATATCCTAGACCTTGATATATTTTTGAGAGATAAACTCTAGGTATAACTCGGTCATGAGAATGAGCCATCAAGTGATACAACCATTATGATAAGGATTGTAATGAATGGTCTTGAGGAGGTTAGAGCTAGTGATGACGCATGCTTTTTATTAAGAAGATAGTGATGGAGTTTGGAAATGGTGAAGAAAAGAGTAAAACAATTTTTTTAGCTTCATTGTAGCGGGTCTCGTAATTGTGGAGGGTGCAACTAATATAATAGATGGATTACTCCCTACCATGCTCATTGTGATGTTCCAACATGCCACCTAGAGCATGATTGGAGGAAGAGATGTAAAGATATAAGGGATCCCCCTCACATGGAGGTGTAAGAAAAGGTGGTGATAAAATATAACACTTGATATCATCGAAGTCTTTCGGTAGTTGGCATATCGGTTGAATTAGGTTTCTTTACAAATAAGATGATAAAAAGGTTGGCAATGGTAAAAAGATGCGAGAAAAAATGGTGAACTCGATTGAAGTCATCCCTAAAGACTCATAAACTACTTAATATTAGGAGGAGGCATCTTAAGGATGGATTTTCTTTTTGTGGGGTAAATTTCAATATCCCGAATAAAAATGATGAAGCTGAGGATTTTACCAGTTAGAACTCCAAACACACACTTTCTAGGATTGAGATGAATGAATAATTGGATAATATTTACAAAGAGGAATTCAAGGATAGAAAGATGGTCCTGTTGATGCTTGGATTTACCCAAGACATCATTAACATAGTCCTTTATGGTTTTATGGATGAGACCATGGAATATGTAGGTCATAAGACGCCAATAGGTGTCCCCCGTGTTTTTCAAACTGAAGAGCATAATGCAAAAGTAGCAAAAGGTTCTCCAAGGGGTGATGAAATATGTCTTATATTGGTCTTCTAGTGCCATGATCATATGATTATAACAAAATAAGCCATCCATAAGATAAAGCATCTCATATCGAGCAATGAGGTCAACAAGTTGATCGATGTTAGGAAGGGGAAAGTTGTCTTTAGGGAAAACAAGATTTAAATCTTGAACATTGGTACAAATGTGGAGCTTTCGGAGTATTTGGCAACATGTACGATATTATAAATCCATTACGGATAGTCGATGGGTTGGATGAAGTTAGTGGAGAGAATGCATTGAAAATATTCTTTGATAAGAAGGGAAATGTGGGGATGCATGCGATGTAGATTCTACTTAACCACTTAGTATCGGGAATGGTGATGATGTTGTGGAAAAAATGATGGGATCGGGGCCTAAAATTTTAGTGTATGACCATGTAAAGTCCTGACGATGATTATATAGGAAATAGGTGAAGGCCTCGAGTTCTTGTGGATCAAGGTATTGGTCCACTTTAAGGATGGGGGTTCTTACGAAGTCCTTACATTGATGTCGATGGCGGATTTTTTGAAAATGGTGGATATGTTAGGAGGTAAGATCTTATGAAGATAGGAATATTCTTCCCCATATAGGAAATAATGGAATCGTCATCGGTACACTGGATAATATCAATGGAAGGGGAATATTTCTATACTATTTCAAGAAATATAAGAGGAAGGGACTTAGTTTCACCCTCAACCCGATAAGTGACCAATATCAAAGCGATTGTGGAGATCAAAAAAAGTAAAAAAGGGACACAATGTCATCTACGACCATGGAGTCATCGGATGGAGAAGGAGTGGATGGTAAATTGATGTGTATGGGAGATTTAGAAGAAGGATGTGTGAGGGAGTCAGTGGGATATTATTTAAAACCAAGGAAAATTATTTTGTGAGGCTTGCAAGATTGTTCAATGATAAGATTATGTATGCCTTATTCATAACGTACAAGATTGAATCCCTTCCACATGAATTGATGGAGGTAGGTATAGGAAAAGGTTTTTTTGTAGAGGAATTCGAAGTCATTTGTGTATGGTTTAGTTTGGGGTTGGCTATTAACCTAAGAGGAAGGGAAATCAATTCCACCATAGGTAAGGTTAGTTTTGAGACGAGGCATACCAAAGGAAATGATATCCCCGATGTTAAGTTGATACATAAGATATTTATCACATCTACCAATTCAATTGAGTGAGGGAAGATAATTGAGAGTGAGGAGTCGATACTCCCCCAGAGAGATATGATGTATCACATTACCGATAAATTCATCATTAGGTAACTTATATGCAGGTATAGAAGAACTAGTGGATGTTTCAGAGGATGAGTCTTGTTTAGGGATGAGCAAATCATTTGGAAGATAGGTCATATGACATGCCTTTAATAGGGGAAGGTCATTGGGGATCATATGGATCTTCCCCTTATGCCCATATTTGATACATCAATTGATATTGGAGGGACGCAACACATGGCACCGATCCATCCAGGCATCAAAGAAAGATGTCATATTGAAACCCACCCTCGATAATATAGAATACTTCATGGATAATTTTTCACCCACTTGGATGGGGAAGATAACTATGCCAAGAGTAGGGAGACAACATCGTGGAAGGCATGGAGAACCGTGGGTGATTGAGAAACAATGGATTTGGGAAGTTTAAGGTGGTTGAAGGTATGAGATGAGGTGATATTGATACTAGCACCATTTTCAATCATAGAGTGGTGGATAAATGTGTCATTGATACATAAAGTGATGTAAAGAGGAAGGTAATTATCTTCGTGTAAGATGTATGGGATTTTAGAGTTGTCAAAGGAAATGGTGATAGAGGTGATAAGATATCCCACAAGGGCTGCAAAGGGTCAAGATTCATTAGATGAGATAGGGATACGCTGCAAGGATTCAACAAGATCTTGTCGATGATTGGGAGATATTTGGATGAGCTCATAGAGGGACATACTAACCAGAGCTTGGTGCAACTATTTTATGATTCTTTGTTCAATGGCAGAATGATTTTGAGTTTGTGGTGTGATTAGGAGGGATACATTAGACTTGGATGAATAAGAGGATATCATGGGGTATTTTGATGGAGAAAGATGATAAATTTTGATTTGGATTTGGTAAATGGTTAGGACTCATGAGGGAAAGAATGAGTAGTGATACAAATGAAATATATATAAAGAGGAGGACCATCCTTAGAATATGTAGGATTCAATGGTGGGATGGAAAAAAAAGACATGGATGAGGAAGTAGATTTATAAGTTTTAGAGGTTGCAAAATTTCTTGGAGGATTGGGCTTAGATGTGGATGGTTTGGTAGATGGGAGAGGGTGGTATTCTTTGAGGAGAAGATAATCTTATTTGATGAGATTTTTGATGAGAGTGTTTAGGGCCCTATAATGCTCGTGTCATGTACGAGGACATGATGGTAGGCACATATGGGTTTGGAATCAACCCATGTGGGTTTCAATCCATGTGGGTCAAAGGGCTTGATAGGGGGAAGGGTGATTATGGATGTTTGGATGAGACATCGAAGGAATCTAGTATAGGACCCAATAAGGGTTTTGAAGATGAAGTCGTATGAAATTTGGGTGGATTTGGTTTGGGGGAAGATGATAAAGGAAAGAGAGGTGCCTTAATTTTATGGGGTTTTATAGGGACTTTAGATTCTGATTTCACTTTGGATGCTTGTGATTTAGACTTAGGGGAAGAGGTGGATGATTTCGATTCAGATTTGGAAAAATAAACATGTGGTTTAGATGTAAAATTTGGAGTGATTTTGGATTTTAATGAAGGGCCTGGTCCAAAATAGATGTTTGAGGTCCTAAGATGGAAGATGATATGTTGGGATGTTTAGGTTGATGGGGTTTTGAGGGGAGAAGTTCAGATTTATTAGGCGAGATAAGTGAGGGAATTATGAATAAGGATACCAAGGTTCTTAGATTATTTATATGAGGTTTTACCCTTGGCGGGGATCACAATGATTTCAACCTGTAATCCTTAGAGGTATAAATAGGTGATGCGAATGTAGGTTTCTTTGAAGACGTGGGGATTTAAGATGGATGTAGTCTATTATTTCCTATAGAGCACTATGTGCACCGACATATCATTGTAAAGGTATGAATGCCCATCTAAAGTTCACATAGCTACCATGTCCCTTCTTTGTCTTGCTTGTCAAGATGTTATCATGCAAAGTTATCATACTAATCAACAAAATATTCATTCATGCATAAAAAACTCATTCACATCATCTTGAAAAAACATGTAATAAGGAAACATGAAAATTAAACAATTACCAAGATCAATTGTATAAACACATCACCATATTTAGGCATATCAATGATCATAATCCATCCGCCATAATCCATTATAATAAAAGTATTAAATAACAGAAGTTTAATACTTAACCAATATAACAAGATGTTGGTCCATGCACACAGATGTCAAAACCCTAGATTTGGATAACATAACAGACTCTAAGAACTAATAGAAAAGGCTGGTACCATAACCATGGCTTATATTAGGTATATATAGGGGTGGGTACTTTCCCTTCACCGCATATGCACTCTCCTAATAGGAATGCCCAAAAATAGAGTACATACATGTTTTTCATAAAAACTAATAATAGATTATACTATGAATAAAACTTGCTTTAATCTTATTAATAGCCTTCATGCGTGTGCGTGATCTCGTATTTTCAATCTCCAAAATATCCTTTTCTTAGCTTCTAAGTCATCATGCTTTATCTATTTTCTTGTGACACTCCATCTTTTGTTTCTATTTTTAGCCCGTGATGATCAAAATTGGCTAAGACTTGAATTCTCGTGTATCTGGGTGCAAACCTCCCACTCGTTGTTCCCACCTTGCAAGTGCATGCCTCCGCACGAGCTTGTGCACCCCAAACCTCCATGAACTCTTCATACTTATGGATTTTATCTTCTCAAAATTACCCCACACTAAATACATTACCCATCCTCAACAATGGGGTTTACTAGACTTATCCCTCAAAATAATGAATGAATAAAAGACATCCAAAGAATAAGGAATTTATAGGGTAAAAATATACATTATAAAATAAATAATACTCAAGTGTTCTTCACTCGCTCGATGACTGTAAAAATCAAGGAACTCTTTAGTGAGAATTCTCTCCAGCTCACCCCATTCTACCGGACATTTTGTAGTTATATCGAGACTTAACCAACTTCCTCCATCATCTCCTCAGGGGTCATGTCTTCACCCTTATCCTTCGGCTCCCTTATCACTCTAGCTAGGCCCAATATTAACCCCTCTAAACCATACATCTTGTTCATGGTGAGGGTCCCTAACTCATTAATCCTTATTTTGTATGTGTCCTTCACTATCTTTACGGAATCCCACTTATGCGCAATCTTGGCCAAGATCACTTCTCAACCAAGATTTCCTTCCTTCTTCATAGCCTAAGCACTCACCAAATCCACCACCTCCTATTTGGTATATTCTTTGAGAATGGGGTCAAGGTTTTGAAAATGGTTAAAGGCCCATCCCACCTTCCTCAAAGAATCCTTAATTGTTTGCAACATGGCCTTTTATTCCCCAATCTTCCATGCTATGATATTCTTGTTTTTCTCCTTCTCGATGCCATATCATCTTATGTCACCCTTGAACATTTGAATTCTCCTATAGTAACATATGCACCAAATCTTACAAGTAGTGTAGCATTGAGGGATATGTATCCTTAACCCTATCTTTACATTTCATGTGCACCTCCAAAACTCCGATCTACAATGTGGACAACCATGTCTAATCGTGTGCCTTTCGATTTCTCATTATCCTTGGTGATCCATTGAAATTCTTGCACATCATCATTTTTATCTTTCACTAATGTTCGGATGGTGGTTGATTTTTCTAGGTTTCGTGATCCACTTCTTCTACCATATTATTTAGAGTGTCACTTACTTGCTCATCGGTAAGCTCTATTTTCCTTACCATTAATGGTTTCTTTGCACCTTCTTCAACTTTCTTGTAGCAAATACATCACCTGCAATATAAAAATTAGGCACATCCATGTGAGTTTGCATGCTCTAAGACACCATATTCCTTATATGCATAGATGTCCCTTATTTATTGATGACCTCCCAACCATATAACCTCTCGATTCCACAAGATTTCATGGAATCATGCACACAACACCTTTGATTGATCATCAATGTAGCTAACTTGAGGTGTGTGCATGACCTCATTTGATTTACATGTTTCACCGGTGTGCCTCCTAGTTGGTACATGTTACTTGTTACGAATACGCGCACACCGGTTCCACCCGATGCTCCATTCCTAGTAAGCATTTTGTCTCCCTTTTCTTCTTCTTCATACTCTTGATGGCCTATATCTCCCTCATGCATCTCTACATCATACTTGGTGCCTCATTCTTTGTTCCCACATTCCTCCAAGTCATGGAACGGGATTCTATTCCCTCCTTTATTTCTCTCTCACCAACTTTTTTACAACCTCTTCTTCATCGTTGTCCTCCTTATGCACTAGCTTTCATCTCCTCCTCTTTGGCTTTTCAGGCTAGGCTAAGGCCGGGAGACCTATGGTGTCTTCATGGGTTTTGATGTCCCCTGTACCACTTCCTCTCTCCTCACACATTCTCTTTAATCTACCTTTGGTTCCATGGTCAAGGGTGACTCTATCTTATTTATCTTCATCTTCCTCTTCATCTTTATTATTTTCTTCTTCTTGCCATAGAGGAGTGACCTCACACGCCAACTTGGTGCCTATAGTCTACCCCTTTCGGGGATCTACGGAAGTTTCATATCTTCGCCACCCACATATTTTCCATCTTGGAAACTGGGCCTTAGATAAATATATAAACACACAAATTCCTTCTTCCCCTTTCAAGGTCTCAAGAGTAATGTTAATATCATCCAACTCCATTGTTTCTTCGTATATTGTCTTGTTGGGGTAAACATAGGTTTTTCCACAAGTATATGATTATCTGTTTCCACTTTGTCAAGATCGAACCTCAATATCTTCACATCATACAATCTATTCATATAATATTTGAATTATTTTACTAGAAATGTGAATGATAACTTACACCATGGGATTCTCTCCCCATTCTTCATATAGAATCTTCCTAAACAAAAGTGTTGATAGGTTGTAGATTTTTCTTGGTCACCAAGGACTAAGGGTAATTATCTTGGCACACACCATTCACCTTTAAATCATTTGTGCATCATTCTATACCATTTTTCTACCCTATTTTTATAGGTGCCGGTGATTTTACCATCACAATTAAATTGGGAAAATCTATGGGATGGTGAATTTTTCTCCATAGGATACACCCACATTTTATCCTTGGGTCCATCTGGTACCCCAATTTCATAAAATACCATAATAAGTAATATGTCACCCCATGTAATCTTCTCACCTTTATCTACCTATATGCACACATCCTCTATGATTCCTTCAAAGTGATGTATTGCATGATATTGTAGTAAGTCTTATTTTCTAATGCACAATATGTATGCACCACTTATTCACTTGGTTCCACCTTTCATACGCACCTAGTTTGCAACTTACCAAGCACACGAACACTATTGTTCCATGGTCACTTATTCATGTTACCTCCATCGCGATACCTCCCTTCTAATAGTTAAGGGTGACCGTAGTGGATTCTACACCTACTCCATTATTCAAGATTGGTTCTAATTCCTCTCCCAAGCTACACAATGTTTTCACCCTTCCTATTAGTTGTGTGGTGAGGTGAATTCTTATTCTTGCAAAGTAGAAGAATCCTTCATGTACCCGTGATAACATCCATTGATACAAGAAATCTAGTTTTCCAAAGAAGGGAAGCTCATAGAGATGAAGTACTCCTACACTTTCCATATTTTTATTCACTAAATCATCATATATCCTATGCCTTTCTTTCATCCTCTAGTTTTTTTTTATGATAGTGTCCTTCTCAACTTATTCCATGTGTGTCTATGAGTGATAATTGAAATCACTAATATTTCACTTTGTCAATTTCGACTTCCATGACTTCCCCTCTATGACCTTGCCTAGGTATTGCATTTCTAAAAACCATTCATCTGAAGCTTCCTCGGTCACATGTTTATTTCCCTTGGTCACATATTTCTTGGGTGTCATTTATAATCTGTTATTAATAACATTAATATCTTCTCCACTTGTAGGGTGCCCTAGATATCGATTACTAACCACTTATTACTCTTGCAAATATTCACCTTCTTAATTTCTTTGGTTCTTCTAACCCATGCGCCTTAGCTATAATTTTTGTTTTCTCCTCAAACCTTAGCTTCTATGGTTTAACCATCAAACCTCATACTTGTATCTCATCACACCTCTTCCTTTCTCTAATACTTCCCTCCAAGGAGCTCCAATTCAGGTCATGCACAATATTCCTTAGGTTTATACTTCAATCACTCTTCAAGGCTCAAATACTCTTTTGTTCAAGGTAAGAATGAAGTTACTCACCCCCCATGTTATATATTTTATGATTTTTCCACATTAATTTCTCTTCACCTACCACTGTACCATAGCTTTAATTATTATTTTATATTTTTTTACAATTTTTGCTACTCTCTTTCACGTTTTGCAGTCATAACCTTCTAGTGTGTTCAAGTACTTCCCGACTACAAACCTCCTTGCATGCACTTCCATGTGCCATAGTAAATAATCCTCTATGCCATACTAATTAGTTCACCATGTTGTTGCCTACCTCATGTTACACTACACGATCCTTTTTCTTGTGTGGTCTTCAATCGAGAAATTTTCTTATTATCACCATCCTTCTCATTTCTTGTGACACCTTTTTCCTCTTTTCCATGCGCACACCTCGCAATCGACACACCATCCTTATACCATCATGCACACATATTCATCTACTTCAAATCTCCTTCAAGCACCAAAAAGGTCTCTTTTCACACAATTGCACACCCTGTTCACCCCACACTAAAAGTATGTGTGATCTTCTACCCATGAACTCAATATATAGTAATCACTTCCGCACTCAAGCACACTAATTACATCTACACAAAAACAACAAAAATCAAATAAAACACAAAATAATGAAAGGGAAACCTACTCTAAGTGGAAGTATTGCCTTATTCTAAATACAAAGAAGCTTATTTATAGTAGGGCTTCAACCTACTACCATTTAAGTAACCGAGAAACATGGTGTCATAAAGTGCCTATAACTAAAATGTGTCCGATTCAAGTATCTTAGTTACTACTAAAGGTCCCAACCAATGCACCTTCAACTTCCCTAGGTGACATACTAACTTTGAGTCATAGAGAAGGACTATCTTGCATACTGAAAATGCCTTGTTATTAAGTGCCTATTATGTTAGGCCTTCTATCGCACCTTCTTAGTCTTCTATCTCTAACATGCAATTACACACTACTCATCTAATTACATTAGTTTCTCAATATGCTCCTAAATTTCTCTCTCATCATCTAATCCACCTACTTTCCTAATACATAGGAATGGTAACATAAATTCAACTAGTATTACAACCTCTGTTCCAAACACCAACTGAAAGGGTGTGGCCTTGTTCAATTTTTTATATATGGTCCTGTAATCCCAAAGTATAATAGACACTTTATCATTCCAATATTTTCTTCCAACATCACAAATATTTGTCATTGTTTTTCCCAAAAATTGTTGAAATATTTTTAAGTGTCGTTAGCTTGAGGGTGATAAGGATTAGTTTTATGGTGTTCCACCATAAACTATACCAATAGAATTCTAATTGTCTCATTCAGAAATGAGTTCCTCTATCACTAATCAAGCTTAATGGACAACCATACACACTAGTTATGTTCTCCCATAGGAACCTTATTGTTTTGGTTACAAGTATAATCCTTTCTAGGCCCATCCTTTTCCCACCTTATCGGATAATCTATGCATGTAATAATGTATCGCATGTTAGTCATATGTGTGGGTGGTGTAATAGGTCCTACAAAGTCAATAGCCCACTTCTCAAAAGGTTCCACACTCGTAATAGGTCTTAGGGGCATCTCATCCCGATTCCCAAGCTTTTCAATACAATGAAAATGATCACATGCTTTTAAAAAAGCCTTAACATCCTTGTACAAATTTTCCCACCATATTTTGGCCATAAGGAACTTGTGTGCAGTTGCATCTCATGCATAATGTCCTCCTACTATTCCACTATGAATCTCTTCCATAATGGTTTCATCTCATGTTAAGTTACACATTGGTGCAAGATCTCATCTCTACCGATTTTATGCAAGTCAACTCCAATCAAATGATAATACACTACACATATAATGAGCTACATTTTTCTAATGCCTTTATTCCTTTAAGAGCCAACCTAGTGCATAGAAATACTGCTATATCCTCCAAATTTGTAGGCATATGGTTCAACCTAAACAATAGCACATCATACATTATATCCTTAATACTCTACACATCCTCACCAAAATTAATCCTTGATAGGTAATTAGGCCGGGAGTTTCTCTTACGGATTGACAAAAATTGTGAAATAAAACTCCTGAAATAGAAGTATCCATCTACAAATGTGCCCTTGCAAAATAGGCTTGTTGAAAAAATATTTCAATGTCATATGATTTGTATAAAAGATAAATGGAGTAGCCAACAAGTATTGATGAAACTTATGAAGCACATAGATCATGGACAATGCCTCACACTTGGTTATAGTGTAATTCTGATTTCTTTGGTGTCATTCGCCTACTTGCAAAGCATATGGGGTGATCCACATTTCCATTTCCGGTTTATGCGAAGATTGCGCTAATAGCCATACGGAAGCATCAACATGTACATGAAAAGGTTTTTTCCATGAAGGAAAGCAAAAATATGTGGAGTAGTAAGCCTCGCTTCAATGTCTCAAACACTTTATGTTTCGTGCTACCCCAACAAAAATTTCCTTTCTCCTTGAGAAATTGTTCCATGGGCATAAATTTTTTTACATATCCCTTAATAAAATTTCTATAATAGCCAAAGTGTGACCTAAAAATCCACTTACTTTGCTCTAATTGGTAGGTGTTTCTACATCCAATATCACAACTATCTTTCTTTGGTCTACCAATAATCCCTCTTTTCATATGATGTTCCCAAGTAGAATTTCAAAATTTGTATCAAATATACACTTCTTAATGTTAAGAGAAATGCTCAACTACCTACATCTCTCAAACATGAGCATCAAATTATCATAGTGATTTTTAACCAAGCCATAGATAGTCCAATCATTGAGGTATACCTGCAAGAACTTGTGAATATAATCTTTAAATTCCTACACCAAATGCACAATAATACCGCCAACACATTCTTCAATCAAAAATGAATAACCGTATATGCAAATATTCCCAATCAAGTAGTAAAATTGGTCTTTTCCTAGTCTTCTTACATCATGCATAGCTAATGATATCTTAAAAATCCATATGTAAAAGAATAGATATCGCACCCTATGAATCCTTCAATGAATGGGGTGGGAAAAGGATAAATGACACATGCAACGTTAATCTTTCTGTATTCTACAAAGATCCTAATCTGCCCATCCTTATTGATGATTATATCCATAGAGATAACCCATTGAGATTCCTTAATTAGTTCAATAATTCTAGACTTAAGAATTTTATCAATTTCCTCCTTTAATTTTATGTGTAGGTTAGGGTTCATCCTATAGGGCCTCTTCCAAACTAGGCACATACCTTATTTTAGCTTAATTTTAATTTCTCCCAATGAAGGGTGTACTCCTTTCAGTTCATGATAGCCTCGAGCAAACAAATTCTATAATTCATGCAAAATATCACTAATTTTTTCTACCTATTGTTCTAACCAATAATATCTTCCTTAGGCGCATCCTCAAAGTGCCGATATTTACCTTCTTTATCTTCATGGGTGTATGGTATGCAAGATCCTTATAATTTTTTATATCCATTACTTTACGTGCACCTTTCATGTGACTAACGTTCAAATTATCAACCTCATCATCATCAATAAGGTAAACCATTTTATGATTTTCTTTTTCCTTCCGAGCACAACCCAATTGTAAATATTCTATTTCCTTAGCTACTAGGCATGCCTCGAGTCGAGTTCTCCCAATAATTCCAACATGATCTCTTCTACTTTCATGTCATCCCCTAATGTGATGCACTTTATGATATGCAATGCTTCATGGATTAGAGGTTTATTAGAAAAATATTCAAATGTATGGACCACACCTTGCTTCAGATCTTTGCACCTTGCAGTCTCTTGTTTGAGCTCAGTATGTACATAGGACGCACGTGCACATCCTTACAGAGTGGAATAGAACTTATGTACCCACAGAGATGGTGGTAAGGCCTCCTGGACTTGTGCCCATAGTCTCTCACAATTATGGATGTGTTCCAAAGTAGGATTTTTTCCATGATATTCACATATATGTGTAGGCACATTGCTTCATGTGAACCTAGTTGAAAAGGTGATTCTCACTTCTCTCTAGCCCAAAAATTTATCTCTACATGTTTCCCTCAAGCACGATGCAAGACTACACATGGTATAAACTAATATATTTCTTCGATCACCTTCATTATTCTAGTGTTCTTCCATGGCATGTAAGAAAGACTCTAGGATTTTATTCACTAGTGAATCATGGTAATTGGACCTTTTCCATGTGCCTAACCATTTGCGGATTTATCATTCTAGTTACTCTCCCTTTCATATTGCGCCTAAAATTTTCATACATTTCATGGGCCTAATTATCACAAGTAATACTTGTGGTGTCACTAACTAATTGTGCATCTCCCCATTACAACACACCTTCCTTGGATGGTTCCACAGTCTCAGGGTCATGTATTGTGCACACATAAATCCTATTCAGATCTTCTTCACTCTAGAGGCTCAACATATGGTGTATCTTTTTCTTCATTTAGAGGTATAATGATGCACTCATTCCTATTCTTGAAACTTATTTACCCCTTCTTGACGAAAAAATATGCATTGTTCACATAACACCATGGTTGCCCAAGTAACAAAGTGGAAAGTTGTCTTCTTTAGTAATATATAATACATTTTTGGTGATAAAATTTTTGAGTTGAAAAATCAGGTGTCTTCACCAATGTTCATAGGGCTACGCTCCTCTACAATGAATGGTACAACTTCTATTGTTGAAAGTAAACTAATCCTAATCCTATCTAAATGTTGTGGGTGGCCAAATTGGTCGAGGATCACATAGGGACACTCCACTGAACTTGTGGAAAAGTGCTTGTATGGGGGTACAAGGGAGGAAATTACAACAATGAAGGGAGAAAGGGAGAAATTATACAAGGAATATTACTACCATGAGTAGATTGCAAAGCTCACACCCAGTAATCGGAGTAGTTCAACCTTCAATATAGAGGAAAGCATAATGAAGCTAGCAGGACCAATGAATTAAAACACCAAGTTTTTAAATTCATCTATTGAGGACACCAAGTTCCTCTCCAATTCCATACATGATCAACTATGCTTGCAAAAGTACATGAAAGAGAGAAATAGAGGAAAAACAAGAAAGGGAAATAGAATAAGTGTAGTTTTTATTCCATGTGTAGTGATGAATACAAAGCTTTAACCAAGCTATCACAATGCTACATAGTAAGAGTTCTTCCAAAATATGGAATCCCTTGGAATGGAGAGGCCATCCCAATTTATAGAAATCTAAATTTTCCTTTCACCTCCCTCACATGACTCTTCATTTCCATATTCCACTCATGACCTTTTGTTTTCCATGAATTAAGTATTTCTCTTATAATTTTGAGAAAATACTTTTTACAAATTTAAAATAGGTCACTTAAGTGAATATGATGAAATACAATGATGATGCATAATGAATAATTAGAATGGAGAGATAAAGAAGAGAGGGAAAGAGAGGAAGAGGGAAGGGATGGAGGGAAAACACTCCTTGTGACAAAATGCTTTGAATGCCTTGATGCAGTCATGAAATTTGAGCAAATATTTCTCCACTGGTGATCTTCTACACCAATGAAGATGGCTCCCTTGAATAAAATTGAATCATTTTACCCATCCAGTGATAACCGTAAAATATATAATGCATAGACCTCCTAAACCACAGAAACATTGTTATGAATTTTACCAATGCAAGCGCGAGATGAACACATATAATACCCACAATGACCCTCCTTGAAACTTGTTTGATGAACTCTTTGACTCATTAAATTCATTTTGATGAATTATCTTTGAATCACCAGCTACTTAAGAGATGAAGATGAATTGAAATTATGTGCCTTGCAATGCCCCACTTTGTAATATGAGATGATAATTCCAAACCATTAAAAATGCCATCTCTTCATGATTGATTATACCGAGAACCTAGACCAACCTGTGCACTTAAAATTCATGTTTCCTTGACACTTACTATATTTGGAAGGGAAAACTTACTATATTTAGTAAGTGTTATAGTTTTCCTTTCTGGACCCCAAATGGTGATATCAACTTGAATGATTATCCCTCAATATCCTGTTGTGTTGAACTTTCCCTTTGAGAACAAACTCGCTATTTTTAATAAGTACCCATGGGAAGCTTAATATTTTTAGTAAGTGTTAAAGTTAGATTTTCCCAACCTCAACTGGCTATGGTATATTTAATTATTTCTTATTATTGTGTTCCTCTCTCCTTTTGGACCAACTAACTATTTATAGTAGGGGCTTGTGGAACCACTTACTATTTTTAGTAAGTGTCAATTGTGAGCCAAGATGACCTTTTGATGACTTTTCCTGTGATACTCCTCTTTGTTCACTTCCTTCTTTGTAGTCTCTTCAAATGGTGTCTTACCTAAAGTAACATACCCCCATGTAGGAAGGCATGTTATTTTTAGTAAGTTCCCTGTGGATGTCAGATTACAACAAAACATGTCTTCAAACTATGGGTTTTATTCCGGGGTTCCACGCTCTGAATTTTGAGTAATTCCTTCATTTGAACAAGTGGAATAATGATATTTTCATCAGAGGGGTAATAATACTGAAAAAAATCCCTATATACCCCTAAAAATAGGGACTTCATGGCATGAAAACTAGTTTACACAAAACTAGATTTTTCAGCAATCATTCCCTCCAATTTTTGTGCGATTTCGCCCACTGGAACCTTGAGAAGTGAAGAGGTATCTCACTTCATTTTTCACTTTTTTTCTTCATGTGATAGGGAAGAAATCTGATGAAAAATCAATCCTCCATATCCCTAAAAATAGGGATTTCATGGCACAAAAACTAGTTCACACGAAACTAGATTTTTCAACGATCATTCCCTCCAATTTTCACGCAATTTTGCCCACTAGAACCCTGAGAAGTGAAGAGGTAGCTCACTGATTTTTTCCACTACTGTGTCATGGTAGCCATTAATGGATATTTAAATTTTCACGTATGGTTTTTTCTCCATTCACGATGAAATCAACTCCATTGCGATAGGTTTTTTCTTCTTGTCTCACTCGTGAAATTTCTCTTTGATCTGGTTGTCTCACTTTGTTCTTCATGGAGCTGGAAGTGAAATTTATTCACTATGAGCATTCCTTTCTATGAATAGGAGGTTTAAAGGTGATTTTTTTATGGCCTTTAAAAAGGATAAATTAGAAACAAACGATTCTTCATTTCATGCATTGGATTGCAAGATATGTTCGAATCTTCGCTCTCATGACAATTGAGGTTTCGAAGAATTATTTTTCTCTTTTATTTATTTCTTATTTCCTATGGCACTTTCAAGAAATATATTATTTTAAACCTATGCATATTCATGGAGTGGAAGGTTTGGTTTCTATGGTGGAGCTGGTTTAGAGAAACAATGGTGGAATGAGGTGTTCTCTACAATTTTCTCTTGGCGGTGAGAAGCCACAAGAAGCAGAAAACATTTAGAAAATTTTAGAATTTTTGAGTTTGAGTTGGGTGAATTTTTATGTTCCTAACATCCCTCACCTCAAAGGTATGTGAGGGACATCAATTTTTAAAGGGCACCTCACCTTGACATGTGGTGGAGATCCGATGGAAGGGGATTAAAGACAAAAATGTAGCTTTAAAGCACTAAGGGGTTGGAAGCTAGTCACATGAAGGACCTTGAGGCATGATGGATGGTATGGGCACATTTTTTCATTTATTATGTCCCTAACCTCAAAGGGAAACAATGGACATTAGTTTTCACGGTGCGTCAGGTGATGACATGTGGCAACGATCCAACAGTGAAGGCTTTGAACTACCGTAAGCACCTGGGGGTTGAACTGGGTATCCTGGAGGTTGCATGAGGGTTCAGAGGGCTTAGGGGGGCTAGGTGAATTTTAATGAAATTTATTATCCTAACCTTTAGGGACATGAGGGAAAAAAAATCCCACTAGGATCTTGGATCTGACATGTGTCCTTCATAAATTTGACTAACTCCCGAACTTGTTCCAAGAGGACAACTTGAAACGGTGATAACTTGAGCTCCCAATGGATGTTTATGATGAAATTTTATATGATATTGAATGAAAATGGAATTATTAATCCAATGGTGGGGGTATCAGGTATTTATTCATGCATTTGATCCTTTAAAAGTGGATTTTTGATCTGGTACTCCACTTGTGTATGAGAACAACTGATTGCAGACCCATTGCGCCAAGGTGTTATGAGAAAAATAATTTCACCATCTTGTATGGCTTGGAATTAAATTTCCTAAGATGTTTTTATGTGCTCCTAACTCCATCCAAATCTCCTATAATTTTCTTCAGAAGCTCAACAGTGTTTTGGCCTCTGCACTTCCTAGGCCCGTGAACCCTTATTTTAGTGAAACTATCCCAACTTCTCTGGATCATTCCTGAATATTCCTAAATCAATTCCATTATGTTACTAGGAATTTTATTCACCTCTTTGTCTAGTTTAGATTTTTATTTCTACTCCATGGGTTTCTTTGCAAGTCTAGGAAGGCCAATGATAGCCCTTCCCACTGCCCCCAAAGTTTGCATTTTTCAATGAACTCTTAAAATCACTTAGGAGGAATGCTTGAAATTCCATAAATCAAATAGGGGATGAGATAACATAAATTTGGAGGTCACATAGACTGAATGGCCAAACTGGGGTGCCTTGGAAGGGTAAAATTTGAAAAACTTAACATAGGGGTATAATTTTCATGCTTGAAATTTTTAATTTCCTTGTTGCACATTTGCGTGACAACAACCTTAAAGTCTCTCATAAATTTGAACCCCTCAATTTTAATATAAGCATCCTTTAATAACCTAATAGGCATATACATTATCTTTATCACCATATATAAGACATTATAAGATGGTTGTAATGTGGGTCTCTCCATTTGATTCCATACATCAAGTGTGAGCACATTTACCTCAAGTAACTTGTATCTATTAGAATATTGCTTACCAGCCACCCATCAATTATTACATATAAAGTGATTTATTGATCATACTCATGGTTATGAGGTGGTATGTTTGAATGTAGTATCTTTCATTTACGCTTACTCCATTGCGTGACACCTTTTCATGCATCCATTCCCCTAACAAAGGAATGATATTTTCCCAAACAAAGATCTTACACACATCCTTTATATCATCCACATATTTTAGCAAAGTAGCTCAACATGCTTTGCATGTTCCCATTCATGTACCTTCTCCTTAAATTACTATATCTTGCCTTGCAACTTTCTCATGACTCCCATATTTTTTTGATATAATTCCTTCTAATGTGCAACATATGGATACCTCGACATGCATGACTTATTATCTCATAATGAGTGGTCTAGATTGAGAGGTTCTCAATCATGTACTTCTTCAATGTGATTGGTGACCAACAAGGGCTGCAAATCAGGTTTAGTTGTATTATTTGTTATTCATTGATCACCCTTTGTGTGTTGTACCTTGATCATCCCCAAACCATTTTCCTCATTATTATTCTTTTTCATGTGCTTATATAGGTTCAGAAAATCCTCTAACTTATGTTGCTTCCACATAATGAACATACTATATTATGGGGAAAATTCCACTGGTAATGATAAGAGGACCCAAAAGTGTAATAGTTCCCACGTGGAAATATACTTCTACCTCCGTGACCTATGCATCTATATCCTCAATGGAATCTACCTCCATTTTTGTTACAATCTTCGAGAGGGTTCTCTATTCTATCCCTAATACTTACCACCATGGTTTGTCATAACCTAGTCTCGCATGCCTCGTGAATATGATTTATCAACCAACAGTCCTTTGTATCATGATTGTGCATGTTACAAATCTTACAATACATAGATTCACTCATCATGGTTTCTCACTTCAAAAGAGAAAAACTCCAGACATCATGGTATAAATGGAAAATATCACAAGACTGAATTAACACGTGCACCAACCTATGTGGAAACTATCCTTAGTGTTTCCTTTAACACCACAATATTTGCACCATATAACACTTTTAGTTTCATGCTCGGAGTTGGTAGAAATCTTATCTAACTACTTTTCCATAGCTTCTATCTACGCTTCCAAAAAGGAATAACTCCAAAGTGTCCTCACTTTCGACTACTTTGGTGCGTAGTGATTTTCCAATGCCTTATGTGGATCAAGTATACATCTTATGAGATAAGGATCTACAAAATGGATTTAACAACCCCTAAAAAACCATTGCACATGCTAACTTTAATGAATGTCATAAGATAACTTAGACAATAGAGTCTTAAAGCATGTTTCATACTCTCTCACGCTTTTGGATAAACCCCGATTGATATCTTTGAGTGCATTGATGCTCTACTTCTCAAAATCCAAGATTTTAAACTCGATTAAGAATGTAATTTGTAAAGCATAATATTCTACCATATTCTGATGTGGGTCATACTTCCTATACCCACACATCCTTGTAGCGTAGTAAAAAAATTGACTTTATTTCCTATTTGAATATGTAATTCCCTTTGCTTTCCATAGTAATTCACATGTGTGCATGTTCTCTACTGCATCCTCTATGACTCTATACTTTGGCAAGTGGAGTGACATCTCAAAATAAACCTGAGGTGGTGTTTATTGAGGTTGATTTGGTGGTGGCTACGGAGGTTGATGTGGTGGCGGTTGTGACCCATGTCCACTATAGCTAGATACAAAACCTCCTCTTGTATTCCCTCCGTGCGGTGGTTGACCTAATCCTCCTATGCCACCTACTATGGGATGTGGTCTTGTTGATGAACTCCTTGTGTCCCATTTATAGTACTAAACTAGACACCCACTTTATATATTTTCACAACTCCCACTAAAGTGATTCCAATAGTCTTTATACCAATACTCTTCCCTAAAAATGCTCATGAAAAATCCTATAATGGTACTCCCAAACACTATCACCTAGTATGTTGTCATGGGCACACTATTAGTTTGTTTTTCTTCCAAATTCAATGTAAAATAATATATACCTATATCTATCTGATTACCTTCACTACTCTATCCTCTAACTATATTTATATTTTGAACAATGTGCACAAGGTTTAGATAGCTAGGTTGGGTCAAATGTGTGCTCACGGTTCTTTTCCTTTCCGTGACGTGCTTATATATGAATCTAATTTGTACTCTACCACGCTTACCCAAAGTTGGGAGGGAATGATGCTGTAGCTCTTCACCTTCTATGAGAGATTCAAAAAAATTTGATCCATCATCCTCCTCAAATCTATTGATGCTTAAATTTACCTCTCTCATGCTTCATTATACCTACATTATCTTTCCTCTCTCTTTCTATCTTCGTCGTGGGATTCCACCATCCTTTCCCACACCTGATCCTACCCTTGCACATGGTGGGGTTTAGCTATCCATAGGGAATCTATCCAAATTCATTTATACCATCAAGATCTTTATATCTAAAGGGATAACACACAAAATATATCGTATGGGTTCGCGTAAGAACCTAAACTTAATTTCCTCTAGATAACAATACATGGTAATTGCATACTCCAATGTATAATTGTATAACACACCATCCCACCAATGATATAGAACTCTAGTCCATACTTCATCTACATTAAAAAGTGTCCGATAGTATTTTTTCATCCAAACCCGTGACCTAGGATACCAAGCTTTATTCTATGTGTACGCCTGCCAACCACTAATACAACTCTACCGCAAAGAAGCTAAAGAACGTATCGTATAACTCATGATAAATATTATATTCTACCCACTTTTGCGCATTAAATTTAGGACCAATGTTATACCTATGTTCAAACTTATCCTATCCATATTCCAACCATATCTCAATACTCTCTAGAGATAGTCGGTGCGCCATCTAAATGAAACATATTGGTAGAAAAATTGAAAAGAGGTCTCGACAATGAAACCAAAATGTAGTCTTTTATTTCCACTAGAGAACTATGCACATTGTCACCTCATTCAAAAAGGTCTTAATGATCACCCAAAGCATGCACACGTATTAGGTCCCTCCTTTTTGCTTGCTTGTCAAGATGTTAGCATGCAAATTTGTCATATTAATCAACCAAATATTCATTCATGCATAAAAACTCATTCACATCATCTTGGAAACACATATAATAAGGAAACATGACAGTTAAAAATTACCAATATTAATTTCATAAACACATTAACATATTCATAAATATCAATGATCATAATCCATCCACCATAATCCATTATAACAAAAGTATTACATAATATAAGTTGAATACATAACTAGTATAACAGAATGTTGGTCCACGCACATAGATGTAAAACCCTAGACACTGGACAACTTAACAAACTCCAAGAACTAATAATTAAATATTGGTACCACAATTGTGGCTTCTAATATGTACATATAGGGGTGGGGACTTGTCCTTCTTTGCATATGCACTCTCCTAATAGGCATGCCCAAAAATATACGACATGCATGCTTTTTCATAACAACTAATAATATATTATCCTATAAATAAAACTTAATTTAATCTTATTAATATCCTCCATGTGTGTCTTGATCTGCATGTTCATTATCTAAAAATAGCATTTTCTTGTCTTCCAAGTGATCACAATTTATCTCTTTTCTTGGTCAACACTCCATCCCACTTTTCTATTTTTAGCCCATAATCAACAAAATCGGATATGTCCTTAATTTTGTGTATCTAGGTGCGAGCCTCCTATGCATTGTTTCTACCTTGTATGCACACGCCTCTACACCACCCTTCACGCGCACCAAACCTCCACACACTCTTCATACTTAGGAATGGTTTCTTATCAATAATGAAAGTAGTTTTTGGGTGACACGTTTGATGAGATTTGAAGGAGTTTTAGATTGTGTGGGCTTTGAAGGTTTTGGTACGAAGTGGTGGAAGTTGTTGGAGATGATGATGGGATTAGGACATCCTCTATGGTTGTCTCAAGTGGGGTTTTTGTTTACTAGATTCTTTAAGGGATGATGTGGACATGGGAGTGGATTCAAGTGTTTATTTGGATAAAACTAGAGGTGTGGGTGTAGAAGGAGCTATAGGCACGGGTGCAAAATATGTGTAGAGACAGATGTGAGAATGAAGACAGGGTATAATAGACGTAGGTGTATATGATATAGATGTAGTGGATTTAGATATAATGGATGAATGAATAGAAGAGATGTAGGCATAATAGATGTAGATATTGTGGATGATGAGATCATAATGTTAGAATCATAATGGACTCGAGGGGATGAATCAATCCTTACAAAACTTTAAACAATTACATGTATGATTACTTAAGATATAAACCATGAACCATTAATTAATGTGTGCATTACATTCAATAAAATAAAAACAACCATGAGAGAGACACCATAACAAAAGAAATAAGTGGGAAACCATAAAGGGGAAGAAATACCACCGAAACTTCCGATTATATTACTCAAATCAAAAAGTGTTTAGTGAAGCACCAAACTCACAAGGAGCACCAACTTCAAAAGGAGGCTAAAACCCCTAAGATGATCAAGAAACCAATCAACCACCTATTTATAAAGACCTTTGATGTCATTTTTCTGTAACAACTGATTGAGATCACCTATTCATCTCACACACCTTCAAACCCTTGTTCAAACCCTTACACACCTAGCTCACTCTTTCTCTATCCTTCTTAACTTGTCTTGGCATCAAAAAATTGCACACACACTCCCAAAAATCATTCAACTTGGCACACACATTCTTATCTCTGAAACAATTCCTTCATACCTATTACAATCACACACATGGGTTGCACTTTTTCCCTCTCACAATTAGTCCACATTTGAATTCAAACTTCACTTATATATGCACTTTATATTCTAACACAAATGATGTAAGTCCTACATCATAATTTTGACCAAAAAAACTTAAAAATGTCCCAAAAATTCATTAAAACATTCACATTGGGCCCATGTATGTCATCCATGCCCAAAACCACTAAACATGCACAAAATTAGCTCAAAACCCCATCACCTGGATGATCTGAAACTATAAATTCCAAAACCATGATTATTGAATCTCTAAAATTCATCACACATATAATATGACATAAAAAAATCATCCATGGTCATTAATTAGCTTACAACAATCAAACAATTTTCAACACAACTTAAAAGCTTCATATCCTTCATAAAATAGTTGTTTCTAGCACCATGTCTCCACCTTTAGGCCTCAAGACAACACAAGAATAACTAAACTATGGAATTTAAACCCTAAATGGAATCCTCAGGACTTGTATATCACATCAATATATGTTAGAGCTCATGAAGAATCCATATGTGTAAACCACACCAACTTTCCTCTTCACCAAATCAAGTTTCCTACAAAGTAGTTTTACAAATTCAACTAGTTTGCACCATTTATATCACTTTAAATACCTAAAAATTCCTTAATTAACAATAAAATACATACCTATTCACTCTCCAACTAATATAAAACATCAAATAATCCATCTCATTCCTCATTCACCTCAATCTTTCACCCCGAGAAATCTCGTCTTGAAAACCAAACAACCTTCATACTCACAAACTGACCTGAAAGATTGATCAAATATAATCACCAAGACACAAGCCTTATACAATGGAAATAAATCTAAATCCTATTTCTATAATATATTATATTTCCTTCTAAATCCAAGTGGAAGGCCTTTAACCAAGACCATCTCTAAAAACTACCTGAAAATGCCCCAAAAATACCATATGACTAGTCATCATAAATAGGTTTCACTTTTCTATTTAGAAGAATCACCATGATAGGAAAAAAATCATGAAAATCAATTAAAATTCCCATAATAAAACAATGTCCATTTATTTTACAACTCCTTTGGACAACCTTTTCCCAAACTAAACTTCTTATAAAAACTTTCTTGTTTGAGTGGGTTCCACTCATTACCACATGCTATACCATACCTTCTAGAAACCTTTATGACTCCTCTACATCAAAAAACCATAATAATATCACAAAAATAAATTATAATCACTTATAGATAAAATATCTCATACCGCTTTCAAGGTAGGGTTTAAGCACACAAAAGGTTGTTTATCTTCTTAACATTCGTCCATAAAAATGTGACAATTAAATGACCTCATTATTTTTTTGAAACCTTATTAGTTCAATGTAAAAACATCAAATCCATAATGTCCCATGTAAAGCACAAAATTCAGGGTGAGCATTAGAAGGTGCAATTCAAGCTAGAAAACACTCTCTTCTTAACCTTGTTTCACCAAAAATAACATAACTTGAAAAATATTCTTCAGAATGACTCCAAATGTTTCTCACACATTTAGGAAACCTCTTTACATCATATCCAATCATCAAAATATCTCAAATAGGTATACATATTCTCAACCCATCTCATTTGCATGAATATCCCTTGGGATTTTACATGGTTTAGGTTAGGTCAACTAAACCAACATTGTAACTCATCATTAAACCTATAAAAAAGTCCTAACCACCTTAATACATCATGTAACACTTACCTACATGTATCCAAGCTCTCTCATGGCTCTACAACTCATCCTCATGCCTCCAAACACCTAGACCTGGTCTAGATGAACACTTGTAATCTTAGTCTTCAACTTGTACCTACACCCTGAAGCTCATGTGAGTGCCTAAATACTCCCCAAACATTCTCTCCATGCTTCTACCATGATCTTTAAGCCACCAAACAACTCAAACCAACATGCACCATCACCTAGGCTAGTTAGGTCACATGACTAGGCTTGTTAGACCAAGCCAATCTCATTGAATCAACTCATGCCATAATGAAACCACCTGATACTACATGTCATCATCCTACTAATAATCATATGACTCTAATCCATCATCCTCTTTGTCATTAATGGGATTTTACATCAATGACAACACCTAAAACACAACATGCCAACAATCTCCCCTTTGTCATTGATGGAAAACCTCCTAAACTTCTCCCCTTTTTACATTAATGAAAAAGAATACATGTACTTGCATGATCTTCATTCTTCTTAGTCTCTTAGGATCATATTTGGTTGGAAACATCAACCAAAGTCTTCATACTAGTCTACAAACTAGTAATTTCTCACAAAAATATGATTTTGACCTCTTTCAAAACATTTATGCCTGTAATCCCCCTAGGAAAGAGCATTACAACACCTATTCATGCCAAAAATGATGATATAGATCTATAAACATATTTATTGCCTATCTCTTGCAAAAATAACACAACATGCTCATTAGGGCTCAAGAACATGTTTCCATCACCTTATACCCTTTTTAACCTTTTTAAACCTAAGAAACATTGTAGTAGTCTTGGGAGGATGTGCATACTCATACACATGCCAATAATCATGACTAAAAGGTGAGGATATTTAAATTACCTCTTTCTTGACCTATCTCAACATGTGAAGACTCATACTTATCTCCATCTCCTCCATATCTTGTCCCACACAACCTTTTGGAATAAGTTCGTTAAACATTTCTTTAGTGAAATTTAGACAAATTTCTCAAGGCTCTAGAATCTTACTCACATAATGACATGACTTGTCATAGCTTCCCCTAGACTTATGACACCCTTCTCTAGTGGAAAACAAAAATTGATTTCAACTTACCTTGACTACTTGTCTTGGAGAGATAACAACCACTTCAACTCAGCCCTAAAGTTCTTTCTTTATTTTAGAATTTTCAATTTTAATTTGATGAGATTATGTTAACGGACTCAAAAATTTATTTTCCTTTGAAGATACCTTCAAACACTTGAAATTCTACCTTTTTAACACATGTAGATTTATGGAGCATCTAAACCACATTTTTTATGAGAGAACTAAATCCCCTTGATTAGTAGTACCTATAGATCTGTAGGATAGAATTTTATACTCCCACATTATTCATGAAATTTTCCAAGATGTAAAACCAACTCAAAGAGCAATATCCATATGCAAAGTGAACTATCACCAATCAAAATCCTTGATCTCCCCTCATACACCATATACATATGCAAAGTGCAATATCCTTCTTAATTGGGAGTGAGAGACCTCAAGATCCCCTCAACACAGTCTTCTACAATGATTCTTAGACCTAAGATACTGCATATACAAACATATAAAATCACATTTGATCACACATACCTTAGGAGTGTTTTAGCTTCACATCTCTTTTCTTTCAAATACTTAAATCCTATTCATACCTTGCTCCTCCATGATACACAAAATAGTCTTTCATCCTTTAGTCATAAGATCACTTTTCATAACTATACAACACCATATTAGATGACCATTCACTCTATGTTATGAGACTACACAATCCAAGGAATATTTTGACTAATTGATAAAATAACCATACAAACTTCCACTTGTAAAACCTATCCATCATATGACAACCTTATGAATCTTTCTTGGAATTAAAGATTCACATTTATTTTTCAAAGAGTTCATCAATCATGTAAGTGAGCACTCGTACAGGATCAGAATCGGTTTCATACTCTATCACCAACATGCCTTTATGCTTATAATAGAAATTAGACAATATATCATTTGTAAAACCCATCCATACTAGTAATTTCATGTTTGATTAGCTACTTGGATCCAAATCTAAGAGTATTTTTCCTTTCTAATCCAAGAACACCCTTCTATGAACTCATTATTCTCCATATCTACTTTGCTCACACAAGACTACTAGCCCTCTCTTAAGAGGAAATTGCACTGAAACTTTTGACATATTCACTTCCTCAGAGAAATTTACCTATGATTTGAATACCCATTTATCCATTTTATCACCTCCATGATCTAGAAACCCAATTTTCAATTTACCATTACCAATTAGGTCTCCTAAAAAAACTCTTCATTGAACCAATATGAGAACTAACAAATATTATAAAAGTATTTACTATTAATTGGAATAAAAACACTTGAATCTTTAAGAAAACCATTTTTAACATGATTTGATCCAATTTTGTCTTTCAAATCCACCATTTAGCCCCTCAATACAATATTTTCTTCATAGCTTCTTATAGTTTCGAGAGTATCCTTTTGCCTTATCTTTTATAACTCACCATGAATTCTATCACAAACCATTTTAGGATGATGATCTAATCAATTCATCATGATTGATTAATAAGACCACCTTTATTTCACTTCAATGAGATTTATACACATGACATGCTTGAATTAGAAACAAGTTTTCATGACATACTACCAATTTCACAAACCACTTACACAACAACATTGAAACCTTGACTCACACCCTTCATATTTTTAAAACATGTTTGAACAATACTTGAATTTATGACTGTATACAAAAATTTGTTCACTCAAGAGACACTTGAACCTTATCAATATCAACTGATTGCTTATACTTAGCATGATAACATGACCCACGAACTAGGACCCACTCTATCATTTAGACAACATGATATATTTCTTGACATACATGACAAAGAAACAAGAAACTTTAACTTGAGACATTCTTCCATATTCACCACAATCATTTTGACACAAACATCACAACTTATAACTACCTTCTTCAATGCCAACTTAAGATGACCAACAAGACAACAACTTGAATTTAGCTTAATAGATCAATCATACAAAAATTTAAATGACAAGAATGATACATACCTTGAATAATGATGAAAAAAATATATTGATACATAATATTCATTAGTTCTTGGAGATGATGGTTTATCTTCTTACTCCCTTTCAAAATTTTTAACCACTTAAGGTCTCTGTCAAGTACTAAGATCACTCCCAGATTTCCCTTAGATACTCAAAGGTAGGTTTTGGTAGAGGCTTTTTCAAGATATCAGATACTTCTTCCTTAGTAGATACATGCTCCAACTTGATACATTTCTTACTTACTTGATCTCTCAATAAGTGATACTTAATAGGGATGTGCTTAGTTTTAGAATGCAAAACTAGATTCTTGGACACATTGATTACACTAGTACTATCACAAAAAATAGGTGTAGGCCCATCACACTTTACCTTGTAGTCCTCCAAGGTTTTTCTCATCCACATGACTTGAGAAAACATTGTGCAACAACTACATACTCAACTTCACATGTTGAAAGATCCACAAGAGATTATTTCTTACTTGACCAAGAAACAAGACATCCTCCAAACAAAGAATGCACCACCACTAGTACTTCTTTTATCATCCATACTACCTACCTAATCAACATCAGAAAAATACCTTAAATAAAATATTTCACTCCTTGGATACCACAAACCATACTCAGTAGTCCCTTTAAGATATCTAAATATCCTCTTTACTACTTGAAGATGTGTCTCTTTAGGATCTTCTTGAAACCTTCCAACCAGCCCAACAACTTGCACAATATCTAGTCTTAAAGAAGTTTCATATAGAAGGCTTCTAATCATGGATCTATATTCTGATTGATTCACTTTAGGGAATCATATTATTTACTTACCTTACATCATGTAATCATGGGAGTTCCAATAGGATTGTAATCTTCCATTTGAAACTTCTTCAACATCTCCTTGATGTACTTAGCTTGAGATATGAATATACCTTATTTAGACTGATTTACTTTATTTTACTTGGAAGAAAATACAACTATCCAAGCATGGAATTTCAAATTTTTCTTCATATCCTATAAAATTCATGAGTCATGAGTTCATTACTTCCTCCAAATATGATATCATCCACATAAACAACAACAATCAACAAATGATCTCCTTCCCTTTTGATATATAAGTTGTTATCAACAACTCCTCTCTTGAATCCTTTCTCAATCAAGTACTTATCAAGCCTTTCATACCAAGCCCTAGGGGCTTTCTTTAGGCCATAAAGATCCTTTTTCAATTTGCATACATAATATTTCTTATCATTCAAGGAAAAACCATCTGGATGCTCCATGTAAACCTCTTCATCTAAGTAACCATTCAAGAAGGTAGATTTTACATCCATTTGATATACCTTAAATCCCTTAAACCATGTATAGGCTAAGAATAATCTGATGGCTTCCATTCTAGCTACAGGAGTAAAGGTTTCATCAAATTAAATCCCTCAACTTGTGCATACCCCTTACAAACCAATCTAGCCTTGTTTCTTGTGACTTCTCCATCCTCATTGAGTTTATTTCTAAACACCCATTTAGACCTAATAACATTATTATCCTTTGGTCTAGGTACTAATTCCCAAGTCCTATTATTTTCAATCTGATATAACTCTTCATTCATAGCTTTTATCTAACATTCATCTTTTCTTGCTTCTTCTACATTCTTAGGCTCAAATTTTGATAAAAAGCATAATTCTCTTGGTTTTGAAGACTTACCAATTTCCTTCTTGTAGTAACTCCAACATCTTTCTTTCCTAAGATCTAATTTTTAGGATGATCTCTCTAATATGCCTTGATGGATCCTTGGTGTCCTTCCTTTTTCTTCATTTACTTGTACAACTTCATCTTATTCTTCTTTAGGATCAATCACTTGAGTTGTTTCCTTTGACTTGTGAATGGATCTCATAGGATAAGATTCATCAAATTTCACACTTGCACTTTCAACTATTGTTTTCAACCTCTTTTTGTAGAAAATATAGGCTGAAATTCTTGAAGAATAACCTAAAAATATGCCTTCATCAGATCTGGAATCAAACTTACCTATATTGTCTTTAGTCCTTTTGATGAAGCACTGCATCCAAAGACTCTAAAATGTTCCACATTGGCTAGTCTTCCTTTCCAAATTTCATATGGATTCTTGTCATTATTTACTCTTAGTTGACATTTGTTGAGAATATAGACAATAGTATAAATTTATTCCTTCCAATATCCATCAAGTAATTTAGATTCATTCAAGATAGTATTTATTATCTCTTGAAGATTCTTGTTCTTTCTTTCAAACACTCCATTTTCTCGAGGAGTTATAAATACTCAAAAACTCCTCTTGATGCCATAAACTCTAAGAAACTCATCAAACAAATATGTCCAAAACTCACCTCCATTATTTGATCTAATACACTTAATAACTTAATATTTCCATTTTTCTCATTCTTAATGATAGCTTTAAAGGACTTGAAAAAATCAAAACCATCCAATTTTTTTTGCAAGCAAGCAACACTATTATATCTAGTATAATCATTAGTAAGAATCATAAAATAGTAATTATCTGAAGTACTTTAATTTATCTTAGGCCCACAAAGATCATTGTGAATCATTTGAAGTGGGCTAGTGGTGGAATCATGTTCATTGGTCTTGAACCTCCTTCTAGTTTTCTTTCCATGAAGACATGATTTGCATAATGTATCCTCTAGTTTATTGATTTTTGGCATATTTCTCACACAATTGTTAGAGCTGATTTTGACAAGATTGTCAAAGTTTACATGGCCTAATCTATCTTATGCCACAACCAACTATCATTCATCTTACTCATAAGACACTTTTCTTTATTGAATTCCTTCAAGATATACATGTTATTTTCAGTCCTCTTAGCTTTGGAAACCAACTTACCTATTTCTCTTTTTCTAATTTTGCAACCCTTATCATCAAAAGATAGAACATACCCTTGTTTGCACATTTGAATTACAATGAGTAGATTGTGCTTTAGACCTTAAACATATAGAACATCCTTGGTGAGGGTTTTTCCATTATCCAAACTCAAAGAACCTCTCCCTATAATATTTATGGAATAATTATCACCAAACCTAACAGATCTGAAGCATTATTTCTTAAGGAGATGAACTTACTCTTGTCACCTGTCATATGAGCTGAACATCCACTATCAATATACCATATCATATTTTCATCTTGGCTATGAAAATAAGTTTGAGAAATTCCACACACTTCATTATTCTTCAATGTAGATGAGGATGATGCACATACTTCAAAAATAGAATCCCATATATCAAACCCTAAAACGGTGAGTCAAAGTAATTGACTTGTATCATCAAGTCAGTGATTACTGATAACTAAATCAATTCTAGTTAGAATATCTTCCGTTGAGTCTCTGCACCTATCCCTTTTCTAGAAAATAAAATTATTGTTCCTATAATACGGATTTGGATCAGGATTGCCCATTCAAAATATTCCAGGGTTCCCCTGTATTTGGAAGCTATCACTTAGTAAGTTTCCATACCAAGGCTCAATTCTATTAAGTCCGTAGCGTCTACCAATTCCGCCATATCCCCTTATTGGCGAACGAAATCATGAGATAATCGGATCTCATAAATTTCATTTAAATTGATTTGGTGGATATTAGTTCAAGGGTGGGATACCCTCTGTTACTTCTTTATCTTTTTCGAATAAACCCTCATTGTGATCATGGAAATAATTTAAAATTGCACTTGATTATTGTCCATGATAGTGCTTCATAAGATATCATTTCAAGTGATTAAACTTATATAAAATGACCTACTCGATACGATTTGTTAGAAGCACAATGGAATGAGAGGGGGGTGAATCAGTCCTTACAAAACTTTAATCAATTTCATATTTTCTTACTTAAACCATAAACCATTAACCATTCATTAATGTGTGCATAACATTCAATCAAATCAACACAACCATGAAAGAGACACCATAACACAAGATATAAGTGGGAAAACCTCAAGGGAAGAAAACCCACTAAAAATTCTTATTATATTACTCAAATCAAAAGTATTTAGTGAAGCAAAAACTTCACAAGGAGCACCAACCCCTAGTTTAGTAGAGCACCAACCCTACAAGGAGCACCAACCCCTAGTTTAGTGAAGCACTAAATTCACAAGGAGGATACAACCCCTAATATGATCAAGCACACACTTAACTACCTTTTGATGAAGATATATGATGTCTTGTTGTTACAACAATGGATTGATATCACCTAATTAGCTCACACACCTAGCTTTCTCTTTCTCTTTCATTATTCACTTGTCTCGGCCTCACAAACCTACACACACACACACACACACACACACACACACACACACACACACACACACACACACACACACACACACACACTACTAAACATTATTTAACATCTCGGACACATTACTTGTAATGCCTCTACCATGGTTGATATCTTTGATTGCTTCGTAATTGAAGCTACAAATTTTGATAGGTGATTATTTTTTGAAGATGGTGTACTATTTTGAACTAAGTAATCATGTTTATTGTAGATGATATGTTTATCTTCTAAAATTGGATACAATCATGCCATGAAAATTTTGAATTTATAATGAAGTATTTCATATACTCTTTATGCTGAATTTTTTAATGTATTCTGCATGTGGATGAAGGAAATAAATTCATTCTAATTTTTCATTGCCTATTTTTCAATATTGAACTTGTGCTTCAGTATATTTGATTTCAAAATGCATGAATAGCCACACCTTGGATCAATTGCAGTGATACAAGGCATGTCTTTAATTTTACGATGTTTTGATCATTTCATCAAGCCAATCAGAATGTTTGATTTATGAACTCAGGATTGCTTTGGGATTACAAGGGAATTCGATAACATCTTTAGCATACACCCTTTTAAGTGATATAATAACATTGTTTTGATACATCGAAAAAAGGTAATGTACTTTGATTAGTTTATTGGTACCTAATTAATCTAAGTTCCTTCGATTTTTTTAATCCTATTTTAAACTTAAGTTAAGGTGATTATATTTATGGTGATGGTTAATTATTAGGTGTAATCCTAAGTCTTTGATATTAAATTATCCTAAGCTAAATTGAATACTCCTAAGTTCTTAAGCTTTGGTTTATAAAATAATACTATAGAAACCTAACCTAAGGGAATCAAAATAACCTAAGGGGAAATTAGGTTGGCTTGGATGGAAATTTGTTGGATGGTAGTGGAACCATTCCAAAGGAATTTTGAAGGTTTAAATGTTGCATTTAATATTCTGTTGCCACCAATTTTGGCCAAGGAATGACAAGAGTGGAAAGTGTTGAGTTGTCAACTCTGCTAATTTTGTTTGAATGAAGTTTTTAATTGTTAGTTCTAACTAACAATGAGTTGGAATTGGCGGGAGTTTTGGGGGGGAAACTAGCATTCCTGTTGGCATTAATGAGCCTTGACCTAAGATAAAACCACTTGGGGAATAGAATAATGGGTTGGCAGAAAAAGGAATGGTTTGTTTTCATAGTACATTCGGAGTTTTTGAGATCTTTGGCTCTGCATGTAGTGTTTCCATTTTTCAAACTTTCAGTTCAATTCTGTTACATGTTTAAATTCACCATTACATGCCAAAATTAATTGGAAAAAATTGTTGTGGAAACTATAAGAAGAAAATGGGGAATTTGCAGAGGCTTGGTTTGGCATTTTCATTGAAAATATTTCAACGGAAGATTTTCTTGAAGATTTGAATCAAAGAACATAATCTAGAGCACTATCAGGCATGATAGGCTCTATCTCTTTAAGATCTCTTGCTTTTATTTAAACGTTTTCATAAAAAGACACTTGTTCTTTATGAAAACATCTCTGAGAATAGTTTCTTGTGTGTTGTTTACTTCTTCTTTCTTCTATGAAGTTTCTTATGGATATGGTTTCTTGTGGATATAAGTGATACAATGGTATAAGGTTGTTATTCATGATTCTGGATTTTTCTATTGTTGGAAAAATAGTTGTGTTTGCAATATATATCAAACTACGAATGATTTATAGGGGAAGACTGTGTTATATTATCTCTGATAGATAAATCTCCTTGTATTTGTAATTTTTGGCATGAAATGAATGCTCAGGGTTATGGAGAAAGTCTTTTTAGGATTGTGGAAATGACCTAGGTTGTCGTTAAAATGGGTATGGACAAACATTATTTGGGTCAAATTTTTATAAAGCTTGTATGGGATTTCTATATTGGTGTGATGGTCACTCATTTTGGCTTATATAGGTAACTGATCTTTTGATCTTTTTGTTTTTTTATGTAAGTCTAGTCTCGACCCATACTGGGTACTCTCGATGGAGGTATTTTGAGCATTGTAAGTGCATAATATGGAGGTGTCTGATGGATTTTTCTATCTCTGTCATTTTAAGATACATTTTGTTGTTTATTACCCTTCACGGGTGGATCTGTTTTGGAAATATGGACTGGTAAATATCTCTCTCTCTCTATCTTGTTGGTGGTGTTTACTTTGCATGATTACCCTTTTTGGGTCGGCTTGAGTTTTGGACTCCTTTGAGTATTGGTCGCTCTAGGTCATCATATTATACTTCGAAATGGTTTTCTTTTTTTCTTTCGTTAAACGTTATCTCGAATAATCACATTACTCTTCAAGCGTCATGAGAGGGGATATCTTGGGTTAATATCTGCTCATGTTCAACCTTGAAGATTTTTGTGATCTGGGTCATCAGTGTTTATAAGAGACATTTTATGTGGTGATTGTTTCATGTTTTAATTGAATGTTTATCCCTGCGAACGTCTCATTGAGACTGAGCTTGTATCTTTGGTTGGTTTGAAATGTTTAAGTGGTAACTATTTCTCTCATTGAGAATTCATTTTGAGTGTGAATGGAACCTGTGAGTTATTGTGATCATTGTTAAAGGAATTTTTTATTCTTTAAACTTGAATATTGATATTTCAAGTAAAGACCGTGCACTATGATTTTATTCCTTGGAACTGTTCAATTTTCATTATCCTGAAGTTGTTGGCAAGGGTTTCTTGTGCATTTGACTGTAGCTTGATCATTTGAATTACATTTTTGTTTTTTGAATCCCTTTTTTCCCATCTTGATTGGTTGGTATGATACGAATAAATGGGTTTTGGAAACCATTTCATTTTGTTAAGTTGTACCTTTATGAATTCTTATCTTGTGTTGATTCATTTATTTTTGGCTAGAGTAACCTCTTGTAGGAATGTATAGTGAGTACACCGGTTCTATTGAGTTATCTCTATTTTGTAGGCATCCTTTTATGGATGGTAATAGGGATTTGGTTAGATGAACTATGGTGGTAGCATCTTGTTCATGTCAATTAATTCATATTGTTCCTAAATACCTTTTAGATTGATTGATAAAGAACTGGTTGTGATTTAGAAGAACTTTGGTTTGGTGAATTAAATTTAAAAGAATGAGGACAGATCATGAACTTTAATTTAATTCTCTTCTTATAGTTGGTTACAGTTTGAAATGTTATCATGTTGAAATGATTATCATTACTGTGACATAGATGGAATTAAATTTTGTGGATTATTTAACTTCTTTTATGGAAAATTAATTCTTAAATAGATTTAGTGACGTTTTTCTATTTTTGACATAGTGGCTTTTTGGGTGGTTTATTTTATTGTTCTTATTTTGAGTACTTGGAACATTTTCTTAAATAATAGGGTTCCTTTTACGAAATAGTTAGATAAAATCATAATTTTTTAACGTTATAGTGCTTATCATGCTCAGTTCTTGTGAACTGACTCATGCTAACAATTTTGTAGATGGACTTCGTGAAAAGTGAAAGGAGAAAGACTTATAAAAAGTTGCATTTGTTTTATTAACGAAGTCATTTTCTTCATTCAGATGCTTTATGTATTGAAATTCTCTAAAAAGAACTTTTTGGAGAAACTATGAGGATGTATTAAATTAGTTTTGTAATGAAGAAATAAGTTTTTTTATAAACTTACAGAATACTTATTAAGTTTGGAGTGAAGTGAGCTCTCTTTTTGATAAATGAATTGTTGTGTGAAAGTTGTTGATTTCTGATCTATTCTAGGCTCATATATGACTTAGATTTGATTAATATTCTTAAACATTAACATGCATGATGATATTTTATTAATATTCTTAAATATTAATATGCATAGCTTAATGGATTCTAAGATATAGAATAATTCTTGGATATATATATATATATATATATATATATATATATATATATATATATATATATTCGACTCAATTCATTTTGGGGTAATGATATAACTATGATGATTATGATTTATCGAACTTTATTCAGAAAGGATAAAAGAGGTAGTTCTATATAGTTGAATGTGGCATTCTTATTATGAATCTACTCTTTATGTTTACAGATTTCATGAATAAGACAATAGTCCTTAATTAGGAAGAAAAGGATACTTCCTTTTTATCATTAAATCTGAACTAAGTATGTTTTCCATAATTATGTGATTAAGTATAAGCATCATTGATGATTGGCTATATGCTCTACTTTATGAAAAATTAAATGGAAATTGGAAATCTTAAAATAATTAGTAAGATGGATTTAAATATTATGATATCACTAAGTCTAATTATAAGCTTTCAATCAAGACTGTTTACATTATTAAACAATAGTAAAGAAACTTAATGATCTTTCTTACTTGATATTGAAATAAGATTTATTGATAAAAGGAAATAATAGGTTAAGATTAAAAAGTTCATATGCTTGAACCAAAGATTTTATTTGCATACCTTCAACTGGTGTAAAAGTACATTTTGAATCCTTTATTGGGATCAATCGTACTTAGTGGACCCTTAGGTGCATTGTTTAACATTTAATTTAAAACAAGATAATAAATTGAAGGTTAATAATCTAATGTTTCTTAAGTATGTTAGTTTCATTGAAAGAACTTAGTAGGTTGTTGTAATATAGGGCTATAACAAAGTACCCTCATAATGACATGAGTCATTATGAGGATATTGTGATGTAGCCAGCTATGCTTCAACACCCCACTTATTTCGATTAAGTCAATTGACATAATAGGAATTAGGTCATAGTTCTACTCTAAACAGAGATAGACACATGGACTAGCATAGTGGTCAACTTATGTTGACTTCAGGTAACTAAACACACCCAATCAACTAAATTCGATTAGGTATGTCTACTTATACTTAGTAATCATGAGTATAATACAACACCAATGTTTGTGAGCTGCCCCTATTTACTGTAAAACTTTGACTCGGTTTTGGTTGACAGAAGTCAAGGAAGACCAATCTAGATAACAGTTTGAGTGGGGTGAAAGACATATTCCTTTCAATGAGTATGTTGTCTTGGAATGTAAACATGGTAAACATGTTTAAAAATTTGGCCAAAGTATCGCAAACTGCTAGTTGCATTGTCTTATGTCACCTAGTTTAAGAATGCGGGATTTCAGATGAATATCAGTAACAGATATTCAGATAGGCTTCTTAGATAGAACACTTGAGTAACCCTTAAGGGGAAAATAACCAAATTATACATAGTATACACTTGAATAAGTTAAACATGAGAGATCAGTTTAATTCAAAGTTATGAAATGAGAGATTGGTGTTTCCTAAGTTATTACATTTGTATATGGTTTTTGTTATGAGATGAACTGACATTGAAAGGTGTGTTTTGAATTGTATGAATTTAGAATAGAGAACATTATGTTAAAAAAATTCCCTTGTTTGAAGTCATAAAAATTTAATTTTACATTACCATCTTTGAAACAATGCCTTAATACATGTTACAAGAACACACATGGGTCATACTTTTTTCCTCTCCAAAGAACTAGTCCAAATTTGATTTAAAAATTCACTTATATATACAATTTATCTATCTAAAACAAAGGAGGTCATTCCTACATCATAATTTAAACAAAAAAACTTAAAAACTCCTAAAATCTTCATTAAAACATTCATATTGGGCCCATGTAGGTTGGCCATTCCCAAATCCACTAAACATGCACAAAATTAGCTCAAAACCCCATCACCTAGATGAGATAAAACCAAAAATTCCAAAACCATGATTATTAAAGCTCCAAAATTAATCAAAAATGTATAATATGACATAAAAACATCATCCATGGTCTTTAATTAGCTTTCACCAATCAAATAATTCATAACACAACTCAAAACCTCATATCCTTCACAAAACAATTATTTCCAGCACCTGTCTTCACCTTTGGGCCTCAATACAACCAAGGAAAAACTAAAATATGATATGTAATCAATAAATGGAATCCTCATTACCTTTATATCACATCCATATATGTTAGAGCTAATGAAAAATCCATATGTGTAAGCCACAATAACTTTCCTCTTCACCAAATCAAGCTCCCCATAAAGCAGTTTTACAAAATCAACTGGTTTGTACCCTTTATTTCATTTTCAAGACCTAAAAATTCCTTAAATAGGAACAAAATTCATCCCTCTTCACTCTCCAACTGATATAAATAATCAAATAATCCATCTCATGCCTCATTCACCTCAATCTTTCAACTTGAGCAATCATGTCACGAAAACCAAGATACCTTCTTCGAAAAAACTGACCCAAAAAAATCCATTAAATATCATCACCAAGGCACAATATATCCATATAAATCCTCTTTCCATAACATATTATATTTACTTCCAAATCTAAGTGGAATGCCTTCAACCAAGACCATCTCTGAAAACTACCACGAAATTGCCCCAAAGCGCCTTATGAATAGCCATCATAAATATGGTACACTTTACCATTTATAAGCATAAAAAGGTTTGAAACCATCATGTAAATCAATTAAAATTCCCATGTTAATAGCTATTTCCATTTATTGTTAAACTCCTTTGGACAACCTTTTCCCAAACTAAACTTCTTTAGAAAATTACCTATTTGAGTGGAGTCCACTCATCGCCACATGCTATAATATACCTAAAATCATCATACTAGAAAAAAAAATTCTAGGTATTTATAGAGAAAATATATCCTACCACTTTCAAGCTAGGGTTTCAAGCACAAAAAGTTGTTTACCTTCTTAACATTTGTTCATAAAAATGTGACAATGAAATGAACTCATTATTTTTTGAAACCTTATTAGTTAAATTTATAAACATCCCTAAAATCTACAAGGTCCCATTCAAATCACACAATTCATGGTGAGCATCAAAAGGTGCAATTCGAGCTAGAAAACACTCTCTTCTTAACCATGTTTCACTAAAAACAACATACTTGAAAAATATTCTTTAGAATGACTCTAAATTTTACTAAAATCTCTAGGAAACCTCTATACACCATCTCCAATCATCATAATATCTCAAATATGTCTCCATCTTCTCAACCCATCTCATTTACATGACTAGCCCTTGGGATTTTGCATGGTTTAGGCTAGGTCAATTGAACCAACACTGTAACTCATCATGAAACCTCTCCAAAAGGTCATAAAAACCTTAATACATCATGTAAAAATTACCTATATGCATAAAATATCTCTCATGGATCTACAACTCATCCTCATACCTCCAAGCACTAGACCGGATCTAGATGAGCACTTAGAACTAAGCCTTCAACTTGTACCTACACACCTTTGAAAAATCATGTGAGTGCCTAAACACTCCCCAAAAATTCTCTCCATTATAATACCATGATCCTCAAGCCATGGATAAACTCAAACCAACATGTGCCATCACCTAGGCTAGCTAGGCCACCTAACTAGGCTTGCTAGACCAAGCCAAACACACTAAATTAACTCATGCCATCTTGAAACCACTTGATACTTGATGTCATCATCCTACTAATCATCCTATTACTCAATCCATCATACTCTTTTTCATTAATGGGATTTTACATAAATAACAACACCTAGAACATAACACGCCGATATATAGATGTAGACATGAGTACGGATGTTAGTTTATTTAGAGATGTGGAGATAAATGAAAAAGAATAGATGTGAGTATGGTGGATGAAAGTATTATGGAAGTGGGTGATGTTTTTTAATACTGGTTTAAGGTATTGATCGTATGAGAATTGGGTGCTTGAGATGTAGGTGGATCAACTTGTTTATTTGGTGAGCGATTAGGGAAAGGTTGCTTAAAGACATCTAAGGTTTGGTTCGGTGGAGCATTAGGATTATCCAATTAAAGGTCCACATGATTTATAAGGTGTTGGATGAGGTATTTAAAGGTGTGACACTTCTCAATGTCATGATTGTAGATTTTATGGTGTTTGCAGCAGTGATCTTCACAATACCACGTGAGTTTAGTACGTGTATCATCAATGGGGTGGATATGAGGGAGTTGGATGAGGCTAGAAGCCATGAGTTTATTAAATATTTAACTATATGATTCTTTGAGGGGAGTATAGTTGGGAGTAGGTCGAGGATCCCTTTGTGAAGGCTTGACATGATAATTGGATGCGAAGAAGATTTAACAACAACAATATTGGCCATGTTTTTTATATTTTTCATTATGATTAGATGACTTGGTGAATTTAGGTTTCAACTTATTGGATAAAATTTTGACATGGCCTTGCTCAAGGGCATAAAGTTCTATTTTGCGAGCCATGGTGAACACTTCTTCAAAAATTTAAAAGATTTGATTTCAATAGTTGATGAGATGTGTTTGGCACATGATCTAGAGAAAATATTGATGAGCTCAGCTTGGGGAAGGGAGAAGTATAATTGATTAATGATGCCATGCCACCTAGCAAAAAAATATATTATGGATTCCTCATAAAAATCTATAATGGTATAGAGGTTGGTGATGGTAATTTTTCATACAATATTAATGGAGAAATGCTCTAGAAAGAGTTGCATGAGTTGGGTAAAAGAGAAAAGAAAGTGTTGTGGAATGCCATTGTACCAGTCCCAAAGGGTCCGGCCAACAACATGGGGAAGGTATGTATCATGAGATCTTGATTATGAAAAATGAGGTAACATGCATTCTTAAAGGAATGAAGGTGTTGTTGAGGGTCCTCCTTACTATTGAATTTAGAAAACTTAGGGAGTTCCCAGTGCATAGGATAAGGTTTGACAAGAACTGATGGATGGATGGGCTCATTACAAATTTGTTTGTATGAGAAGGTAGTTTTAGAACCCAAAGTAGTGGCTTCAAGATTGGCCATTCTACTTAACAAAACCTACATGGGGTCATTGGAGGTTTAAGGATGAGAAGATGATGGATGAGGTTGTGGATTGTAAGAAGTGGATGGATTGGGTTGAGAGTAAGATTGATAGTGCTGAGGATAATAGGTGTTTTCAAGGGTGGTTGATAAGGGGGAAGATAGTTGAATGGTTGTGATTGAATAGGTTGGGAGATAGGATATGGTTGAGATATGGGAACATAATTAGATTCTTATGATTGCATCTATTTTTAAGAAGTGGGGATGTTATATATTTTTGTATGGAATGATTTGGAATGTAGGTATGGTGTGGCTGGGTAGATTGATTAGGAAACATATGGTAGAAGGCACTCCAAAGAGGAGGTTGATGAGTTTGGGTCGATTTTGAAGGGTGGGGTTGTGAGATGATGATATTTGTGTGGAATTTTGATGTGGAGATAGGAACCAAAGTCTGATCATGTTGTTTAGGTGGTGGGAGAAGTAGATGGGATTTTTGTAAAGTTTAGGTAGGAGCATTAATTAAAACGATGGATGAATAATTAATGGGGATGGAAGGAGTGGGGGTGAAATTGGTGTGAGGTAGCTTGAGTGAAATTATAACCACAAATTGAGTGGTTTGATGAGATTGGGATACCATAGAGGAGGATTTTTGGGAGCCATGTTCATATTGGGCCATGATAAGCTCGTTCATGGATCCAAGAAAGAAAACAACGAGTTGATAGGTGAAGACTTGAGTGGATTCAAGTTGAGAGTGATAAACATAGATTTTTCTAAGATGGGGTCCATCGAAAGGGAGATGGGTGGATTTATGGATAATATAGTCATGAATGGAAACTAGGTTAGTGTACAGGAGTTCCTAGAACTCTAAACATCTGTGAGGGATAATGGAAGGCCCAAAGGTATCTAAGGAAGTGGTAGATTGGGGTGTAACCGATATAGAAGGAATAGAATGGTGGTAGATGGAAGGATTAGTTTCAACATGGGAATGGATTTGGACCATAGGGGGATCACTAGAAGGATTCACATAAATGATAGGTTGGGATATTGTAGAGGAGGTGATCAAAGGAGTGGAAGAAATGATGGCTAGAGCGAATGTTTATTGGGAAAGGTTATTGGAGAGAGGGATGTTGGATGAGGTAGCTTGTTCCATTTTTCTAACTTGAGAGAGGGTAAGAACGGGCATGAAACAAGAAAGAAGAACTTATGTTGATTATTAGTATGAAAAGAAAAACATCCAACAAATTTTTAATTATCTTGTTTATTAGAGTGTGAAAAAGAAAAGAAAAAGTCTGAAAGGGAACTTAGGAAAGGACTAGTCTAACGATGGTTTCAAGATATTTTGGATGGCATCCTCAATATACCTCAAGGTATGTGAGGCATAAATCTATGATGAATATTAGTATGTGGCTTGATATAGGGCCTACCCCCACACTTCACACACCACATGGATAAGGGTTTCGGGCATTTGACCAATATACAAATAGTCAAAAAATTTATAAGATGGCTAGAACACCACAATGACTTTCCTATTAGATGATTAAATCCCAATAGTTCCACCTGGTAGAAGACATTTCAGATGTGTAAATTTGATTTGTGGGTTTGGAATTGTGTGAGATAAGTGGATCCAACAAATTACCTCCTAGTTAGACTAGATGAACAAACAAGTATGAAGGTGCTCATTTTAAATCCAAAATCCAAATGTTATATTCAATTAGTCGAAGTACAAAAATAAGGGAAAGAAAATTAAAAAGACAAAATTGATATAAAATAAGGAATACCTGAATAATTCTCTTTTCCTTATTTTATTTTTATTTTTAGCACACACGTTATTGATCCAAGAAAGAAATACACCACACATGTAAGCAAGTAAAGCTCCAACCTACAAAGTTAACGGAAAGAAAGAAATAAAATAGGAAAATGGAAATGAAATAATGAATGAACTCACCAAAGAGAAAGGGTGGGTCCCACTAGGCATGGTAGAATATTTGATGATATTTCTTGCTTCTATTACATGTTAATGAAAGGGATACAAGAAATAAAGAAACTCAAAACTATGGTAGGGTTTAAGGATACCTCATAATGGGGATGGAAATGAAGACACAAATGTAAAAGGTCCTCTCCATGGCAAGCTCGATAACCTTCACAATAAAGAGAAGATAAACACGAAAATAATTAGTAGATAATATGGTGGGTTACCTAACAAAGTCAGTCGAGAAGTGATAAATTCCTAGGATGGATGTCAACCAATTTTGATAAAATATAGATAAAGATAATTATGGATCAATAAGATGAAAATAAAAATATAAAAAGATATATAAGATACACTATAAATTCTTAAATAAATACTTGATAATGTAAATATTGATAAAAATCATACATGCTTGGGTCGATAAAGTGACCCGAGATTGATTGGTATGGTCGACGGTGACCTTTGCAGAGCCTGATAAGAAGATATATAGAAATAGATCTAGAACCTGCTTTAGGATGTTGAGTATGATATTGGGATGGTGAGGAACAGAGAGGATACAATAGAGGAAAAATTTGATAGAGATACTAATTGGGTTAGTGGTGATTAGGTCGGATCGGCAGTAAGGGGGACCAAGAAGGAAAGATATGGGCTATCATATGGATGGGTGATAGAAGCAAAGTATTCTTAATGATGGGGAAGTGTGAGGTAGAGGAAGTTGATAATGAAGACAAAAACATGGATAATATGGATTGGGTTCTGGCGACCATGATGGTTTGACGGTGAAAAGGGAAAGCTTTGGAATTTCAATGAGCCAAACAGGATGGGAAACAAGATATGCAGAGGATTAGAGAAGGGATGATGAGAGGGCAGAGATTTCAAGACAACCTATAAACCTGTAAAAAAGAGGTGAAGAAATAATGGAATAATTCTAAACAAGTTTTAAATCTTTAATTCTCCATGTATGTCGTGTCAAGGATCCTAAAAGAGATCCAAGTAGATGACCGTAACTCCTAGGAAGAAAGATGAACATGACAAGCTCACGAGATCTCTTGAACACCCTAATTTTTTTAGCCCTTTGAGAGGAGGGGTGGAGGTGTATTAATAGGGTTGAAAGTGACTTGGATGGGTCACCAGATACTATGGAAGACTGTCCACTTGGGTGGTGGAGGTGATGGGAATCTCAAAAATGGGGGTCTAAAAAGGGCTAAGATTAGGATTTTGACCGTTTTGGATGAGTTAATGGTGTATGGGGAGAATAAATGGTAGTGGGAGGATAAGGGGGGATTAAATGGGTGTAAGTGGAATCCTAGGGGTCATAAATGGGGATATTTATGGGTAGAATCCTAGGAAAGTGGATAGTTTTTAGGGTGTTAAAATATAATTAGGGTGGGTAAATAATAATAATATTAGGATGGGGATTTATGGGAAAATAAATGGGGTGATTAAGATAATGGATAATTATATGGGATTAGGATGGATTAAGGTTAGATAAATAATGATATGATTAAAATGGGACTAGGGTATGGAAAATGAGAATTAGATAAAATAGATGGAATTAAGGGGGAAGTAAATATTTAGGAAGGAAAATACAAATTTAAAATGGAAAGGGAAATATGAATGTGTAAAGTGACAAATTAAGGGGAGCGAACGTAGGATGGGGGACAAGGGTACAAAAATTGGTATCTACATATGCATATACAAATTTGTATTACAAATAGTGGATATTTAAGGAATTTCAGTTATCACTAGTTTTTTATTTAGATTTAAAGGATGTCAAATTTGGGGTGCATGAGTATGTAACATATATATGTTATACATGAAATAAAGAACTTATAATTGAAGATTGTTATAAATAGAAACCTCTATAAGTCGTTTCATATTCCAACTATGTGATGGTTGAACTTATTCTAAGTACATGGTAGTTGATCTTTCCATTCAAGTGGTTACTCTAAGCTATTATATGAAATTTCAAAGAGCTAAAAATTTCCACTTGGAAAACCACAAAAAAGAAAATATTTACCACATAGATGCTATGAGAATACACTACAAACAATGTTGTTCATGTATAGGAGTGTTCCATATAGGTGATAGATAGACATTAAGTGAGATAATATCTACATAGGATACATGATGTTGGTGATATTTAAAAATGCTATAGATGTTATACATAGAAGGTAGTGATGTATGGTTTCATAGAAATACATAAGAAAATCATGAGTATTTTTGTGTGTAAACACTTTGAGGTCTATAGTAAAATAAGATAATTCCAAAGTGAGAATTCCTTAAACTATATATGTGTGCAAATGAGAAATGTACACAGGTGTAAAACTACACACAAATCATGATAGATTGTCTATTAGGTGTGTTAATTCCTTATAAGATGCCTATATCAGTCTATAATAGTATTAAATGAGAGGGGATAAGAATGTGGTTAAAGTGTTGGTAGAAACATAAATAATGCAAGTGGGTGTGTAAGGAAACCCATGTGACATGTAAGAGTGGTAGTTCAATATTTGAAAGTGCATGTTTTGTGACATAAATGTATTGGGTGAGAATGTGAGATGAATTACCTATTTCGAGAATAAACATAAACTTAGATATGATTTTTGGTTTTCTCTCCTGGGTATTAAATATGGATTATTGGAAGTTTCTTTGAGAAAATATACTAATATGAGTTATTGAAAAAATGTAAGATTGGAGGTGTTGGCATATAAAATGTCACTACATTTTATTTGATAATCGCATTGAAACTTTTGCCTCTTTATTTTCAAATCACCAAGATAGCCGAAATTGCCAAAAATTCCCATTCTCAAAGTTTAACTTGTGGGAAGGGTTTTGAGATCCTCAAAGCATTTCAGAAGTATTGGTTATATTCAGCGGAAATTTCTTATATTTTTTTCCATGACGATATGATTTATCAAACATTCTAGATGATTTTGAATGTTCTTGGGAGAAATTTCTTCCTAAGCCATTTTTGGGGAAAAGGAGTGTGCATGCTTCATTGAAGATTAAATTTTAGTAAATGGTTTCAAGAACCTTATGTTGTTTTGGGATATCATATCCCAGACATTGGAAATATTTTAGAGCCTACTATTTGGTGAAATAAGTAAGGTGGAGTTTTGGGAGTGTATAAAGCATAAACCTTTTTGACACTAACTCAAAGTGGAATTTCTACAAAAACATTTTTCACTTTGAAGGTTTTAGAAACCTTGATCATATTTGCAAGCCTAAAATTTTTAAAGTGAGATAAAATTTAATCCCCTTCATGACCCCTAATTTGGTTCTCTGTTTGTGTTTTTAGAAACTCCTTGTGTAACTCAACTCACCGACACACCACCCTAGGAAATAATAGAGGTACAAGAAAAAAATTGTTGAATAGATAATTTTTATACTTCCTAAGTAAGCTCATTGGATTCAATTCCCAATTTCCATGCAAAATTATATATTATACAACTAAAATTCACTAAGTATGGACCTCGGGGCAAAGGAAGGACTCTCGTGGGCAAAAAAGCAGGTGTCTGGCCTGAAGTTTCAAAGTGTCCCTTGGTGCACTGGCACACTTTTCTTGTCCCTTTGACCCTTGGGTGAAATTTTTAGGTGCAATTAAACCCCAAACGTGTACCTATTTCTGATTGGAGGATATTTTTAAAACAACAAAGTTAAAAAGTAATGCAAAAACATAAAAAAGTGAAGGAAAAATCGAGTTTACAAGACATGTTGTCCCCTCAATTAACCCTAAGCACACTTCTAACCTCCCGTTGCACCTTGGGAACACTTTTGAGGTGGAATTTCACTTCCAATAAGTCATTATCATGTTATATGGTGGAAGCACCATTCTCACTTGCATTTGTACCATGTACTCCAAATTTACACATGTTATTCCCATCTCCACCATATAACATGCTAATGAATTTTTTCCCTCTAAAAATCCAAAAAGTGAATTCAAAAACACTAAGGAATCCATTAAATCACATTTGAATCTGGTTATTCCTTTTATGCTTGCAAATCCCTTCATGTGCCCTAGGAATTCCAAGAGGTTTTTTGCTCGTATCTCATGATCTCGTGGACATAATCACTCCAAATTTTAACCACATATTCATCTTTAAAATTAGTTCTTGGTGATATAATACTTGTGCCATAATATTAAACAACAAAAAATTATTCATAAATATTTTTCCAGCCATGATACCCCAGTTCCCCCAAAAAAACTTATTTTACAAAGAAGATTGTGAAAAATCCCCATGAGGGAATCTCACCAAACTTGGAGCATCCATTCCTCTCCTCAATCCATTCGTTTTGATATATTGGTAATGATATAAGATGAATAATTTTTGGAATGATGAGAAAAATTCACCTTCCTTTTCTAAAGCAAATTGTAAACCCCATGTGCTAAAAATTATTCTCACATTTTCACTCAAACCCCATGAGAAAAAATTGGAGCATTGTTTCCCCTCTTTGATACCATTAAAATTAATCAAAAATCACTTAAATCAAACAATAATCACTCTTGCGATGAAGAATCAAATTTTCCTCTTCCTCAATTAATGTCATTTTCAATCTTTTTCCACAACCATAATTTGTTTTCCAATTCCCCATTGATTCCCGTGAACAAATTTCACCAAATTTGGAGCATCTCCTCATCTTGGGAATATATTTATAATGAAATGAGTCATGTCAAATTTTGATTTTATTTTATCTCATTTTCCTGAAATATGAATTCAGATGTTCATAACATTAAAATCCATTCAAATTTTTGTATTTTCAAAAATTGTTTCCGAATAAATTTTTGATTTCACCATAATATTCTCACCACTTTCTAAGACCCATGAGATTGTAAAAATGTAAAATTAAGCTCCATAACTCACGGATACATATCTGTTTTAGTTCTAGTGTCCGAGCACTGGACATTAGAGACGCCAACATGGATCACATGGAATTCATATTTTCCAACTTGAGTATTTAAGAACACGAGGATTGTTCATCATAAAACATATGATTGGATAATTCAAATAATTTAATGATGGGATATAATATGGTTAGAATGTTTTTATGTTACCACCGAGGATTCTCAAGAATCTCGAAATCGTCAAATCCACGATGGATCATAGTTATGATTTTAGGTCATATTTGGTATGTGTGCATTATTCATAATGATTACAGGATGAGTGTTCATTCATGTGAAGGGATAAGAGATCACGTTCATGATAACGAGTTTATTTGTTCATCCTACCATTTCTCACTTATGTGATTTTTGGAATAGATTTCCTCAAGCATGAACAATGATGATCAGTAAATATAAGGTGTGAAACATCATTTACAGGTCCAAGAAGATATGTGTTCTAATCAGAGAAGTGGTCAAGGAAGATCCTATCTAGTTACAAAATTCATCTCCACAATGGAGGAAGAGCGAGAATTCATCCTGTAACATCTATCTTATTTCTCTTATTATCTCTCTAATATTTTATTTCTCTATTGAGGAGTAACTTTTGTTAAAAGTGAATTAAGTCACTTAAAGTTTCTATTTCTTCACTGAGATTACACTTTATGTTGAAATGTCACTTGGGAATGCAAAGATCCATTGTTTCAACTATAAATTGTAAGCCTTTCTCCATTCCCCATTAGTTTTTCTCTCCTTTAGAAAACTATTTTCTAATGTTCTTCTCTATTATTTCCTCCATTCTCTCAACTTCATACTCAGCCGAATGTATTACAATATATGGAAAGAATGAAAATATTTGTATTTTATTTCATGGAATGAAATTACCAATTAAAATTTGTGTTGATTGTGATTATTGTTTCATGAAGCTTGCATATAGTGTGTGTATATTTTCTTGTGTATTCTAATTAAACTAGATGTACTCTGGGTTAATAATTAATGTAATATTCAATCGTCATTAACATAACTCCCTCTCCCTCTTTCCTCACTATTTCCTTAGAAATTTATCCTCTCTACCTCATACATTCCTCCCTCTCTTGCTTACAGTTGCATTTACAACAAGTGTGTTTCTACGCTTTCACCTGGTCTATGACCACCCCTAAGAGTTATAAATAGTGTATATAATCTAGATTTCAATAAATGGGAGTTGCCTCATCTTGACGTGGAGGAATTCAATCCCATGAGCATTGACGAAGCCCATATTTTTTCCTTGACAAAATATTTCGCCAATAGGAGGTAATGCCTTACCTTTATTTAAATATTGAGTATGTTAGTATTATTGGTGATCATGTTGAAGATTAAATATTATTATAAATATTGGTATTAAATCATAAATAAGCATGGTTACATGTGTTTAACATATGCATAGTTTATATTTTCATATTTTCTCATGCACGATTTGAATTTGTCTTCCAAGTGAGGGGAGATTGGATATATACATAATACATACATACATACATACATACATACATACATACATACATACATACATACATACATACATACATACATACATACATACATACATACATATATATATATATATATTACATCATGAGTCTAGATTTTGTGTAAATTATGTCATTACTTATCTCTATGTGACCACATTTAAATTCAACCATATTTTCAAATAATTATAACAGTTATTGTATGTTTCTACATTTAACATACATGAATCTCAATGCATCCTATCAAACTAAAATATACTATCCATTGTACCTCAATAGATACCCATACCTATGTTGTGTTGTAAATATTCTTTGTTAGCTCATACTAAGAGAAAATTTGAAAAGAATACTAGAAAATATTGCACAACGGGGATGAAAACTTGTTGTTTCCTTTATCTCTAAAGAATTTTAAATAAATATATTTTTTTAATATTCTACAACTATGACTAACCATGTAATTCCATGCCACCCAACAATTTGTTAATATAATTGGTTTAATAATACAGAATATCAAGTGGGCTATATTTTGGTTTATAGGTTACTTACAACATATGAGACTATATCATACTCCCATTATAAAAGAGGCACCTAACTACGCTTCACGTATGAGGTGTACATACCCTACCCCTACAAGATTGGATCTTGGGACATATCTTTCAATAGGGAAATATCTTCACCATTAGGCCAACTAAGGTGGACATGTTAGAATAAATTTCAGCTGAATTTGAGAGGGGCTCTTTACGTGTTGATTTTGAAATTATCCCCTCTACATTGTGTTAGGAATGAGTTACATTAAAGTGTTTGAAAATTGAATTTTTATTCAATCTACTTATGCTACAAAGATAATAAATATATCCCATATCCTTGTCCTCAAATGTATTTTGTTATTGTTTTATCTCCTCCTTTAACAAAGTGTTGTCTTGACATTTGAAAGGAAAAATTTAAGTTATAACTGTCACAAAACATTAAATTACTATATCCATTCACCATTCTTCAATCGAAATTGAATTTATAAATGATGTTGACTATGCAACTTGGGATGGAACATTAGTTTTGTATTGCGATACTTAAGATTTGAAATTGTGAATTGTTATTTTTTTGTCCATTTTTAGGTCATCAAATAATTTCAATAGAAATAAAATACTTTTGTTTAAATTTTACATTGTGAGAGATTTACATTTTTATATTTTTATTTATCAATACTATGTATTATTACTTAAAATATTTAAAAATAAAAAATAAATTTAAATAAATTTTTTCAATATTTGGGGGATGTATTTTGAGTGATTTTTGTTGCAATATTTTTCCCCAATTGTAGAAATCTAAAATGCCCCTTGGTATTTATTAGTAATTTACTTATATCAACATAAGATGTTTGTTCTTTTATCGATTATCACATATAAACTTAGGATGTTTGTGAAATTTTTATCATCACATTTTAAATGATATACCATAAAGCAAAAAAATTATACCATATAACATATAAATCAATATATCATGATCTATATGATTATGAATGTGATTCTATAATGAAAGTAAACCTCCTAACATAATGACTATTTTATGATTGTTTAAATTACCATATATTATCTTTTATTTCTTTATGAAATTATAGTTAGGGTCCTAATTAAGAGTTTCCTTTGACCACACAACCCTTTAGAAGTAACATAAAAAATAATATATATATATATATATATATATATATATATATAACAAAACATAATATTTGTTTATTCATTCATAAGAGAAATGTAACACTCATACATAAACTGATTTCCAACAATACAACCTGCACAAATATATAAGGAGATACATATAGTTAGATCCAAAATATTATCATTTAGAGAATATGTATTATCTCATAATGTCTAACAACCAAGTACACCAAAAATTACCAATTCTTATTTTTCCTCAGCTCTCTATTTCTTAGTATAAGGAATGTGGTTTTTTTAATATAGACATGCAAGCCACCCAAATAAATATCAAACTTAGCTACAAAATTCCCATTTAGAATCCTAAAATCATGGGATGCTATAAAATCAAGATAAAATAGACCCATATGAAGTATGTTTTCTTGATCTATACTTTTTATGGGCTTGATTTGTGAAATTATGCAAAATCAATATAATATCATGAAATTGATAAACCATTGCAACATTGATATATGTTCACTCCATGATTTATACTACTGTAACAATACCTATAACTTCATGACATGAGAAATAATTCCATGGGTCACTTAGAACTTCATGGAAATGTGTAGAAACATATAAATCTATCCCAATTATTTTTTCTTAATACATGATTTCTTGTGGACCCAAATTCTCATATATCATACACCTCAAGTAATTAAAAAAATTGATCTTTTAATCATGCACAATTTGCTTCGTAATATTTTCCTTGCAACATATACTACACTTCTCTCAATAGTGTATTTGAATTATCTTTTCTTACAAATAAAAAAATATTCTATGTATTTCTTATTTCAAATTTTCTTGTTCTTGGTGTCAATCACCCTTTCTACTTCCTTGCACACCTTTTCTGGTATCTAATATCACCAACCATATTTTTATAAATCTATCTTAGGCTCCTCTAAATCATTATTCACTTCATGGTATGGTTTTAGTTCAATTACATTGAATGTATTGATATGTATATGCCTTATGGAAATTCAATAGAATATGCATTAGTTACAAAATTATTCATTACTTTTCATGACCCTATCTTTGTGCACTTTACCTTTGTATATGTCCTTATAGGAAATATTTCCTTTTGCAAATGAGCTAGAACCAAATCCACAACCTGAAATTCAACACCCCTTTCCATATGTGTGTGTCAATTACAATGTGTATTTGTTTCCTCCAAATACATGTGCACTTATTAGCACACATCCCTCATATTCTATACAATTTTATTATCTCTTATACTATTGCATGTGTCATCATTGATATTACAAAACTCTTCTCGCCACCATCATGATACTATCATATATTATCTAGAATGGATTCTTACCTATGCTTCTATTCATGGAGTTATTATATGTGAACTCTTCTTGTGCCATTAATAAGTCACATTTTTCTAGATTATCTCTTAATAAACATTTGAGAATATTTTCAAGACTTCTATTCACTACCTCCATCTATCTCGTGGAGATATGCTCAATTGAATTTCAACTTTTATTCTTCTTCCACCATGTCTAGTAAAAATGAAAAACAAATTTGGTATCCCTATTAGAAAAAAATTACATGGTAACCTATACAACATCACCAGATCCTTGAAGATAAGATTCAAAAAGTGCATTACATTGTTTGTCCTTCTATAAGAAAAAAAGTTCCATATTAAAAGTATATCCACTATAACATGTATGGAATTAAATTATCTTTGAGTCCTACAAAATCCTAATATAAAATACATACTTATATCCTCCCAAGGTCACCTTGGGACTGGAAAAGGTTTTTACAACCCTACATTTTTGTGATATTCCTTTGTATCAATAACATACTCTACACTCTTGTATAAATTTATGTACATCCATACTTATCCAAGGTGAAAAATAACTTTCAACTAGTTATCCCAGGGTCTTATAAACTCAAATTTTAATAACCAATACTCCAATATGATATTATTTAACCAAATTATCCCAAATTGATCCTCTGAATGAACAATTGTCTATCTTTGAATAATAATATATTCTCGCTAAAAATAATCTAACCAAGGTGTCCCTGTCAACACTCACTTGTTCCACATATTCATATACTATACATACAAATACATCATGGATTCAAAACCCAAAAATTTTACTTTCATTTAAGCCAATAAGCTATTATGCATACTCAAAAGATCAACAACCTTGTTAGATTTTTTACTTCTATGCCAAAAAAATTGTATAGCCTTGTAGGTACTCTACCCACTTCATATTCTTCTATTTCAACATTCCTTATCTATTTATGAACTAAAATATATGAAGATTAGTATATAATAAAAACTTTATCATTAATAGCGTTGTCATGAAAAATTTATAGCATGAAAAAATGAAAAATTTAGCCATGACAACCAAGCACCCACTTGAAAATTTCTATCCCAAATCACCGTAAACCCTTCTCTAGCTATTATTTACACAATTTCATCCTCATTTTATCTCAGAGGAATGTGATAAACATATTTTCAAGTATGTTTCATGTGCAAGGATGTATTTATGAGGTGATTGAGAAACTCACTGAGATTCAAGGAAGATCAACTATCCTTAGAGGCCTAGAAAGGGCCATTTTTGGCCATTTGCAACTGGTGAATACCCTCGAAAGCTAAAAGGGAATATTCAAGTCATTTGGGAGTTTTATAGGAGATAAATTAATTTAAATAAATAATTTTAGGGAGAATGTTTTGAAGAAATTTACATCGGGAAAACTTGAGCAAGACCAGATCATTTTGGGTGTAGGGAATGCTATACTCCAACAATGAATGTTGTATTGTTTGGATGATTCTAGGAGCTCTGGAAAGGTATTGGAACCCTACACATAGTGGAAAAATAATTTTTTTCCTGAGTCTTCAAGAGTTTCTATGATAGCTCCACCACGTTGCTACTCCCGCATGCTAAAAGGGAAAATGGTGCAAAATTTTAAATTTAAGGAAGAATTAGATCCTTATAATTTCTATAATGATCTCAATAGGCTATTTGGATTCAAAATAATATTTTTTTATGCCAAAAAACCATTCCATGCTCTTGGGGTTGAAGAAGCACTTATGGTGTCATAAAATGCACTTGGTGAGTGAAATCAACATTTCAAAAATGATTGGGCATAATTTTTCACCCTTAGTGTCCCATTGTATTTTACCCGAGGTACAAAGGGGACAAGGAGATACCAAATTACACCCCACATTATTTCAATGGTTTTTTTCACTTAAAACATGACTTGAGGTGTTAGGCAGAATGTGTGGATTGAACCCTTGGTCAATTTTCAAAAAAAAATTGTCCCCTTGGATTTACACAAGGTTAAAAGGGTAAAATGGGGATAAAAATTATGTCCCTACATACCTTTGGTTCCTTCCTCACAACTTACAACTTACATATTTTGCACCTAGACTCCTCACAACTTGCATTTCAATTTGACCCCTTCTCATGTACTTAGACCCATGGTGAAGTTTCTCACCCATGATGTCCCATTTTATCAGAACAAGGTGGAAAGGGAAATGAGGGGGAAATTGTGCCACACCATGTTTTTTTTTATTTCGCAACTCACCCATTACCACTTTTACACCTAGGAACAACCTCATCTTACAAACAACTTATCTCCATGCCCCCTTTTCATGACCAAAATCCCCATGGATTTTTTTCACACATTATATCCCATTGTATTTCAATATGTGTAAATGGGACAAGGGGGCATAAAAATTCCCCATTATTTTGCTTAGCTCCCGATCACATCAAAAACACATTTTTAGCTCCTAGTGACCATTTTCAGCACCTTGTGTCTCATTCTCACTGAACCAAAAGTTTTCACTTGTCTCAATTTATTTCAAATAGGAATTATGTACCCATTTTACCCCCTTAAATCTCTTGCATTGTTGGAACTCCATGCCAACCATCATCCAAACATGGTTGAGTTATTGGGTGAAGTGGTGAGTTGATTTTTTTAAAATAAAATGACCAACTCCTGCTCTCAAATGACTTAATAATTTTTAAAAATCCAAGATGTTTTGTTTTTCTCATTAAACCTCCATTTTCACTAAACATGATGCTACGTTTTTTCCATACATCCATACTCCCAAACCTGAAAATTATTCATATCTCCAAAAGCGTGCACTGATTTCCATTAAAATTTGCCAATGTAACCCTTCCAAAAACACCATAAATATGAATAAAATATAATTAAAATTTATTCTTTGTATAATTTACAACATCTATTTGAAACGTTCATTGTGGTAATTCCCTTTTTTCAATTCTATAGATTTAAGGTGAAAGAAAAACCTTAAAAACTAGAGTAGAAGGTCCTGAATTAAAATATAAACTTTTGAAACCATTATTGTTTCAATACGACATCCAAAATACCTCCATTTACAATAAATAAGTGTGCAAGGATTCATGTGTGAAAATATAGTAAGTTTCCAAAATGGTAAACTCTTAGCATCCATGTTACTCCAAATAAGAAAAAACCATCAGAAAGTGAAAATTGTGAAAATTTACTAAAAATGGTCATCCTAATCGGGACCTACCAAAAATAATAAGTCTTGTAATTTAACTCAAGTCACTCCATAATTTCACATTCCACCTATATCATTGCTTTTTTCCACAATTTCAAGCCGAGGAAGTGGTCTTATGGTTCAAACAAGAATGAAGCCCTTACAGGACTCTCAAAACTTAGTCTCAAGGTGAATTCAAAGAATGCATGTTTCAATTCATCTTGGAAGTCACATAACGAGTTAATCATGTTTAAATGATGTGGAAAATAAAAGGAAAGTGATATCAAACAAGGTCTATAAAGTAGAAGACATTTTTAATAAGGAACGAGTGAATAAGAAGGTACTTGGGTTTCCTGCAATTGATTTCATCCAAGAAGGAGATATCTTTGTTAGTAAAGTGAATTATGAAGATCCAAGGAGTCATGAGGAATAATGTGATGGTCCCCACATTCCAACTCTAACCTTGTGTTTGAATATTTTTCCAAGAGGAGGGACATCATGTGAATCACACCATGGTTGTTGGACATTGTGCATTAAGTGTTGTCATTGATGTCAATTTACATGTATGGAAAGGGGTTTTCAAGTGGCATTGATGTTAGTATGATATAGAAATAAAATTTAAAGATGAATTTTTATTAGTAGTGAAGTGATTTGTTTCCATGGTGTGTTATTTTAGTGAAGTAGCATGATAGCTAGGTGTGCATGCATATTCTTTGTGCATGTTTAAATCAAGTAGGAGTTAAAAGTGAGTTCCAAATATGGTCAAAGTTTTTTTGGTGCCTATCATGATTAGTGATGTGTATCAAATGTGTTAATGAGTTTGTAAGATTAAGTACATTTTAGTTTCAATATGACATGGGTTGAAACAAACCATTCTAGGCCTTTATCTTGAACTAGTGCAAGTAGGATGAATTATTAACATGAAGTATAAAGTAGGTCAACCTAATATGAGCATGTGATGAGTTATTTGAGGTTGCAGGAATATTATCAAAGTTCATTTTTCAGCAGAGTCTAAAGCATGTTCAAGGTACTTTAGAAGCAATTTCATGAAGACAAGGTTAGTAGGCATGAATAAATGAGATGGCATGTAGAGTTCCAGAGGTTGAAAAGAGTGGATAAGCATTGGAGATAATCAAGGAGGTTTTTACAGAGGTTTGAGCACAATTTTAGGTTAGGAGTATCAAAACAAAGTATGAAAATTTTTTTTTCCTCTATTGATCTCTCGTAATTTCATTCCCAACTGGATAGGTCAATTTAAGTTTGTCACCAACAAGTGTGTTATTTGCATGGGATTTTGAGCCTTAGGTGGATGTTAGGGCATGAAGTTAAGAATTTTTTTCAAGAATAATGGGTTCATTTGGTTGTCAAACATTTATGAATGATTGTTAAGAAGTAGGGTAGGTCAAAACCCTTCTAAAACCCTAGTCCCGGAGCGATACAAAAATATGAAGTGTATGGCCATGAAATGTGTTGGTGCCCATTTTGATCCTCTACCATTTTTCCATGTTTCCCCTTTTCTCTTTGTGCTCTGAAACATTTTTTCCTCATGAAATCGATGATGTGAAGTTGTATCTCCATTCTTGTGCATTGGATTGTTTGCAAACTCATTACCTTTCCCTAATTTTTCTCGTTCAAATGCCTCTACCATTTTTCCCGTGTTTTCCTGGCCTTTGGAGCTCGAAATCATTTGATTTGTACTTATTTTCCCTCAAATATCCCTTGCCATGGTCGTAAATTTCCTAAAAACACTTTCCATTTGTCTTTTGATCAAAAAATTCTTCACCCACAAGGAAAAAAATTGATTTTGGGCATCCTGGCAATTTCTCGCATTTTTTCCCATCAAATTATCATACGGGCATCCTTTACCCATCAAATTTTAGCTAAAAATCTTCTCCTATGTGGTTGTTTGTGATTAGACAAGGTTTGGTGGGTCTGCTCAAAAAACTTAACGTTTTTTTGTGTTTTGGAAAAAGTTGCAAGTTGCCCCATTGACTCGCAAGCCTGATGGAGGTACACGTGTCGCGGGTAGAGTGCAGAGTGGTGGATGGGCGGGTATTTTTGTGCCTTATGGAATTTTGGAAAAAGAGTTAAAGTACAAAAAAATTATAGGGCCTGCAAAAAATTAGAATAAAACACGTGGTGGCTTCACTGATGCAAAGCTGCAACAAAATAGAATGGTACATGTGGCATGCTTCAGCGCAGCCCTCAACAAATCAGAGGTGGACACGTGTCATGTTTTCATCAAAAGCGGGATGGAAGGATAGTGAAGGACTTAGATAAATTTTGATTTTTGGTGAATGGGAACAAAAGGTTTGAAAAGGGCCGCGGGTCTGCCAGGCCAATCAGGAGTGGACACGTGGCAGGGTCAGAGGCAGAACTTTGGGCCTCGGGGGAAACTTGAGAATTTTTCCCATTTTGGCATAAAGGGTTAAAATTACAAATTGAGGCCACAGCTCCATCAATGGTCATGATTGAGCCACGTGTATGGCTCAGATCAAAAGAAGGGATTCAGAGCATCGGGTCTTTGTGGGAAATTTAGCTTTTGTCCTGTAAAGGTAAGAAATCAAAAGGAGGAACACAAGCCGCCGCCAATCAATGACCGACACATGTCAGGGACAAAATCAGAGGTGTGGGCCCATGGAGATAATTTTGAAATTTTTCCTTTTTTCCAAAAATGGTGGAAATGTGTAGAATAGAGTGTGATTCGATGGGACCCACTTTGGGACACGTGTCGCCGCTGCAAATCTCAAGGGCGGAGGGGCGAGAGAAAAATGTCAAATTTTTACATTTTTTCAAAAATGTTAAAATGTCAAAAAGTGATCCCAAACCCATTTCCAATCACATTGTGACACGTGGAGGGACCAGATTGAAGGGAGAAAGGAAAATCAACAGTAACTATGCATTTTTTAGTTTGACCGCCATTTTTGCCCTAGGAAGTGTGGAAATGCATTTTTTGCATCGATTTTGATTGAATTTTGGCAAATTCATGTTGTTTGTGCCTACAAGGACCAATGCAATTGGTTTTGAGGATCAATTTGAAGATCAGAGATGTTTTTGGAATAATTTTTTTCCCTAACCCGTCCAAAAACATGAAATATCAAATCCAAAAGTTACAGAGTCAAATTTTTGAGGGATAAGGATGAAATAATGAAAGGAAGGGGGTCTGCATGCTTTGAAGATGAAAAACGTGCCTCCACAATGGATAATGATGCAAATTTTTCAATGATTCACCTTTTTTGAAACACCTAGCAACTTTTGTTGCAAATATGTTAAACATCCCTATCTCATGAATCATGATGAATTTGTAACAAACTAAGATGCCATAGGATATTATTTTCTTGGGAAAGAAGGATCAAATGTAATAGAGAGATATATAATGCATGTTTTGAGACATGCAAAAGGTCAAGAAATTGAAAATCATGAGAAAATTTTGAGAGAATCTCATCTTCTAAGAAACCCTCCAAAAAACTTGGTTAATGTCTTCTGTGTTAGATCTTCATTCATGTTGAGTTAGTTATAAGTGTATAGCCATCACACAACTCTGAGATTATTCCTGAAACTCTCCCATTGATGAATCTACCAAGTTTTTGAATTAATCTATGTTATTTTGGGAAATATGATGTCTGTTATCATGTTTAAATGTCTGCAAACAATTTTCCTTGTTCTTGTTGCAATCTTGCATTGAAATCTTTAGGAATCACACATATCTCATCCTTATTGATAGTTTAGTGGCATTTGTAATTTCATTTTTAGAAGATCTTTCATCTGGCATTGAAAATAAGTAGTTTAAAATCACTTCACCTTCATTTTGTTGATAGAGATTGCTTGTAAGCCTTTGGGGGTACCTTAGGCATGATTTGATCAGATATTTTGATGTTTAATTGAGTCCTTTAACTCAAGATTTTGTGTTGAGGTCTCAAATATTGTGTGAAGAGTGCAAACCTAGGCCTCCATTTGTGTATCTCTTCTAGTTGAAAGAACATCCTGACTGTTTTGAAGCATTTTATCTGATAATTGTTCAAATTTTGTAGAGGTTGTCAAAGATCTGGCATAGTCAAGTTTTTCTTGTCAATATCCCACCAAAAATCATTCTAAACAACTAATCCTACCCCATACTACCCCTGTTTTGACTTGTATACCCACATAAGATCAAAATCCATTTGCTAAAGTATGCAGAATAGATCAGATTTCAAAATGTCTTTAGTAACCCTTGCCTTGCATTGAAATTATCTCCATAATCTGGAAGTGACAACTTGTGAAAGTCAGATTTAGAGTGTTGATCATATTTTCCCAAGGCCCCTTCATACTATTTGCAAAAATTGAGGGATATCTTCATCTCCTTCACCATTTTAGGGTTACAAAATAGGTCCTCTTACCTTGGTTGAAAGGCACAACCTAAAATAGTTAGGACAAGATCAAGTCCTATTTGAGTGTTATCCATCTCTCCACAAATTTGAGTGCCAGTTAGATCACATCCCCGACTACAAAATGAAATACATCATGATCTATCTGTCTTCAAGCTTCATGTCATATCTCTGATGCTGCTCAGACTAAAAAGGAGAACAAATTTGGGTACCAACACTACTTGGGGAAGAAGTGGCGTCATTATCGAGGGGACATTCTTAGTTCAATCTGATCCATGTGCATACATATTTGAGATATTTGAATGCATATCAAACCCTAGTAATGTCTCTTACAAGTTTTTTCTGCAAATATATTGTTAAAGCATCATTTTATACTTAGATTTACAAGATGTATGCAAAGGTTTCAAACTTTGTCTACAATTTTATCAGTTTCCAGCAATAGTTGTACTTCATTTACATTTGTGGTTGATAAATTCAAGAAAAGGAAGGTCTGATCTATAAAGTTTGGCAAGATTTTCAAGTGTTGATAGGTATTTGACAAAGTATTTTAGTGCATTTGCACAACTAGGGTGAAAGTCCTTAGTGGTGACTCCATGCTGATTTGATCTTGATAAATACCAGTGTCTTAGCTTTTTGTCATTTTTTGTGTTGCTAATCTCTACAAAAATGGAAGGAAGAAGATCTCTCTTCAAGAGAGACCCAAGTAGAAAGTTATTTCAAGAATTTGGAAAGACAGTTGTAGAGGAAAGAAAAGTTTGGAAGGTTTTGAAGGTCGACATCAAGAAAAGGAATATCCATTAGTGAGAGAGATCAGCCTTTAATAGAGGATTATCACTATCCTTCTAGTGATTATAATTCAAGAAATCTTCTCATAAACTTGTTTGCTTCAACTAGTGAAGGTCCTTCGCTATACCTGGTAAGTATCTTCTCAATTTGCACCTATGTGTTTCAATTTTAGTAAAACTTTCCAAGAAAATCAGCACCTAGAGAATACCAATCTTGTGAACCACATTCTTGAGCCCCAAAGACCTCACACTCCTCATCATCTTGTGTCACCCCCAAGATCACCACCTCAAAACAATATGGCTCAGCCTAGACCTCCATTTGTTGTTAACACCTTTGGTCCTATAAATTTTAGAGGAATGGATGGTTACCCAAATGTTGTCCCACAAGATGTAAGGAATAGGTTGCCAAAGTTCCAAGGTAATAATGCTATAACTGGTGATCAGCACCTAAAACTTTTTGTTAACATGATGGAGGATTTTGAAATAGAGTTTGAAGATGTGTATGTCAAATTGTTCATTCATACACTAGAAGAGGATGCAAGGGATTGGTACAAGGATCTGCTTGATAATTATATTGACTCTTGGATTGAAATGCATAATGCATTTAGATTGCAATATGGTGACAAAACTGATCCTAGGTTTCTATTGTCTGAATTTGAAAATATCAAGAAGAACCCTAATGAATCAGTTCATGACTTCAACACAAGGTTTAACAAAACTTTGAGAAGGCTGCCAATTAATTTGAGGCCATGTGATCAGTCATGCTTGATCAAATATGTAGATGCATTTGATAAGAAGGCAACCTATTACCTAAGAGATAAGAACCCTACCAATTTAAGGCAGGCCTTTACCATGGCACTGTAGATTGAAAATAACATTAAGGCCATTGGGAAACCTCTCAAGAGAGATGGTGTAAAGTTGATAAACCTTGAAAAACATCAAGCTAGAAATGGTGCTGATTTGGAGGACGTTGTGAAAACTTTGGCAGGGTCTATCAAAGAAATCTCATACAAGTTAGCCCGGGTAGAGAAGGGAATTGGGCAGACTTCACAAGGTTAGCAAAAAGCACAAAACCATGACAAATTTTCCAATCATCCTAGGGGTGATCAGATATTTGATGAAAAGGTAAAGGGCCTATTGGATTTGGAAATAGGCAATCTCAGGCCAAGGAAAATAAAGTGTTACCTGATCCCCTAACTACTAAGGTGGTTGTTGTTGATGATGCAAATCAGATTGACTAGTGTTCTCTACCCCATCATCCATGTGGAACAGATCAGCAAATTGAAGAGGAATTTGATGATGAAATTGATGATGATGCCTACATTATGGAGATCCCTGCAAGTTCACCAAGGGGAGAAACTTCAACGGATGTCATAAGTGCTAGGACTGCTATTATTTTTAGGATTGTATCAATAGGTACATCTTCCTCCTCCTCATGTTTTAGAAATTGATAATGTACAAGCCTTTGAGTTGCCCAATAATGATTTTGAATACTTGAGGGATTTGATGATTAAGAAGTATGATGGTGGTATCCCTTCAGAGGAGGATAGGTAGTTGCTTATGAATGTTGTAGTTTCCCAAGAGAAGGAGCACAATACCAGAAGTAAAGCTGCCAAGGGGCAACAAGCCAAGTCAAAATTTCTATTTCTTACTAAAGAAAATCCAAAGAAAAATAAATCTAGTAAAGGCCCTATTCCCCTAAGCAAAACTTGTGATCTTCCCCATGCCCAAACTAAAAATATTTCCATACCATCTGATGAATTTGCCAATCTTTCCCCTAGTGTTGCTTTACCTAAGAATGCTCCATATGATATTACCCAAGTCTTGAGTCAAATCAATATTCTTGTCCCAATTGCTGAGTTGCTTAGGATTCCTGAGCACAAGAAGAGGGATTTTGAATATTTAGGATTCAGAGAGGAAGAGAGTACCTAAGGTAGGGTTGGAATTCCTATTACCATTATAGAATTAGAACAACCAAAAGTGTTGGAAGAGTTGTAGGAGCCACCGAGGTTTACTTAGGAACCGCTTTGGTTAAATATTAGTGAATGTGGATCATTTTTCACTACCTTTGTTATCAAAGACAAGTTGTTACATAATTGTATGTTTGATCTGCGGGGCATCATGAAATGTCATGCCTTTGGAGGTCATGAATGAATTATGAATCAAAGTGACAACAACCTATGGAAAGTGTACCACCATGGACTCAAGAGAAGTTCTAGTTGTTGGGTGTGTCAAATATCCGGTGGTGTAACTTCATCTTATCCTTGGAGGAATTTAAAATTGGTTGTTGTGATTGTTGATTGCCCCGCCAAATGGGGTATGTTATTATCAAGGAAATGAGCTACAAGTGTTGGTGAGAGTGTCCAAATGGACATGTCTTATGCCACTATCCCCATTAAAGGAAACTTAGTAAAGTTATATGGAGAGAAAAAGATGATGTACCTTATTGAAGACCCAAACAATGCATCTTATGAAGTTTTGCAGAAGATGCTAGTACTGATCACTTTATGAGTTTTGTGGATTTTAGGGAGTATGAAGTTGTTGAAAACATATCTCCTAAGTATGTTGTTTTTTCTGGAAATTTGGTCCTTGATTCAACCTTGAAAAATGTTAAAAGGTTTGACCTGAACACAATGGAGGAGCTTCAAAGAAACTGGATGGTTTACAAATTAAACAAAGAAGAAAAAGAGGTATATTTCCAGTTGCTAAAAACATATCAGAACCTCTTGGCATGGTCATATCCAGCATGGAGGAAATTTGGGGTTTCCCCTTGATTTGTTTTCTTTGAATCAAGGTTTTCTTACCAACTTGTACAGTGTATAGTGTTTGGATTTTTCTCTATTTTTGGTGTTTTGTTGGTTCGTAGTTTTCCTTAGTGTGTGGAAATCATTTTTATCAGTTTCTTAAATGGTTTTTTAGTGGATTTGGCTCATGACTCCATTTTTATAATGGATTATTTTGGCACTTGGTCTACTTTTGTTCTTATGGCACTCACTGGGAGTGCCCATCCCCGAGCAAGAGTTGATGTTGGTGCCCATTTTGATCCTCTACCATTTTGCCATGTTTACCCTTTGCTCTTTGTGCTCAAACATTTTTTCCTCATGAAAATGATGATGTGAAGTTGTATCTCCATTCTTGTGGATTGGATTGTTTACAAACTCATTACCTTGCCCTAATTTGCTAAGGAGAAGTGTGTTTTTGCCCTAATTTTCTGTGCTCAAACACCTCGCCATTTATCCGTGTTTTCCCAAGCCTTTGGAGCTTGAAATCATTTGATTTGTACTTATTTTCCCTCAAATATCCTCTTTGCCATGGTCGTAAATTGCCTAAAAACACTTTCCATTTTTCTTTTGATTGAAAAATTCTTTACCCACGGAAAAAATTGATTTTGCATCGCTAGCAATTTCTGCATTTTTTTACGGTCATACGGGCATCATTTTCCCATCAAATTTTATCTCAAAATCTTCTCCTATGTGGTCTGTTTGTGATTAGAAATTTTTTGGTGGGTCTTCTAAAAAACTTAACATTTTTATGTTTTGGAAAAAGGTGAAAGTTTTCCCCGCAACTCCACAGCCCCAAAGGAGGTACACGTGTCATAGGTAGAGTGAAGGTGGATGGGCGGGTCTTTTGTGCCTTAAGGCATTTTGGAAAAAGAGTTAAAGTACAAAGAAAATGCCTAGGTCTCGCAACAAATTAGAATGGAACATGTGGTAGCTTCAGAGTGTAGGCTCGCAACAAAATAGAATGGAACACATGGTGGCTTCAGAGCGTAGGCCCTTAGCGAATCAGAGGTGGACATGTGTCATGTTTTCATCAAAAGTGGGATGGAAGGCTGGTAAAGGACTTAGAAATTTTTTTCTTTTTGGCGAAGGGGAAAAAAGTTATGAAAAGGGTAGTGGTCCCACAGCCGATCAGGAGTGGACAAGTGACAGGGTCAGAGGTGGAACTTCGGGCCTCGAGGGTAACTTGAGTATTTTTCCCATTTTGGCATAAAGGGTAAAAATTTCAAATTGAGGCCGTAGCTCCATCAGTGGTCATGATTGAGCCATGTGTATTTGTCAGATCAAAAGAGGGGATTTGAAGCATCGAGTTCTTTGTGGGAAATTTAGCTTTTGTCCTGTAAAGGTAAGAAATCAAAAGGAGGAACACACACCTACTGCCAATCAGTGACCGACATGTGTCAGGGACATAATTGGAGGTTTGGGCCCATGGAGATAATTTTCAAAATTTTCATTTTTTCCAAAAAAGGTGGAAATGTGTAGAATCGAGCCATGATTTTGATGGGACCCACCTTGGGACACGTGTCAGCACCAAATCTCAAGGGGAGGGGTGAGAAAAATGTCAAATTTTTACATTTTTCAAAAATGTTAAAATGTCAAAAAGTTATCCCAAACCCATTTCCAACCACATTGTGAGATGTGGAGGGCCCAAATTGAAGGGAGAAAGGAAAATCAAGTAAGAATCGTGAATTTTTCAATTTGGCCACCATTTTTACTCCAGGAAGTGTGGAAATGTGTTTTTTGCATTGATTTTGATCGAATTTTTGGAAAATTCATTTCGTTTGTGCTCTACAAGGACCAACACAATTGGTTTTTAGGATCAATTTGAAGATCGAGATGTTTTTGGAATAAATTTTTGCCCTAACCGACTAAAAATGTGAAATATCAAACCAAAATTTGTAGAGTCAAATTTTAGAGGGATAAGGATGAAATAATGAAAGGAAGGGGGTCTACATGCTTTTAAGATGAAAAACCTTCCTCCACAATGGATAATGATGTGAATTTTGCAATGATTCAACTTTTTCAAAACACCTAACAAATTTTGTTGCAAATATGTTAAACGTCCCTGTCTGCAAATCATGATGAATTTGTAACAAACTAAGATGCCATCGGATATTCTTTTCTTGGGAAAGAAGGATCAAGTGTAATAGAGAGATATATAATACATGTTTTGAGACATACAAAAGGTCAAGAAATTGAAAATCACAAGAAAATTTTGAGAGAAGCTCATCTTCTGAGAAACCCTCCAAAAACCTAGTTAATGTCTTCTATGTTAGATCTTCATTTATGTTGAGTTGGTTACAAGTGTATAGCCATCACACAACTCTGAGATTGTTCCTAAAACTCTCCCTTGTTGATGAATCTAATAAGCTTTTGAATTAATCTATGTTATTTTGGGAAATATGATGTCTATTATCATGTTTAAATGTTTGCAAACAATTTTCCTTATTCTTGTTGCAATCTTGCATTGAAATCTTTAGGAATCACACAGATCTCATCCTTATTGATAGTTTAGTGGCATTTGTAATTTCATTTGTCAAAAGATATTTCATCTGGCATTAAAAATAAGTAGTTTAAAATCACTTCACCTTCATTTTGTTGACAGAGATTGCTTGTAAGCCTTTGGGGGTACCTTAGGCATGATTTGATCAGAGATTTTGATGTTTAATTGAGTCCTTTAACTCAAGCTTTTGTGTTGAGGTCTCAAAGATTGTGTGAAGAGTGCAAACATGGGCCTCCATTTGTGTATCTCTTCTGGTTGAAAGAACATCCTAACTATTTTGAAGCATTTTATCTGATAATTATTCAAATGTTATAGAGGTTGTCAAAGATCTAGCATAGTCAAGTTTGTCTTGTCAATATCCCACCAAAAATCATTCTAAACAACTAATCCTACCCCATACTACCCCTGTTTTGACCTGTATACCCACAAAAGATCAAAATCCATTTGCTAAAGTATGTAGAATAGATCAGGATTTCAAAATGTCTTTAGTAACCCTTGCCTTGCATTGAAATTATCTCCATAATCTAGAAGTGACAACTTGTGAAAGTCAGATTTGGAGTATTGATCATATTTTCCTAAGGCCCCTTCATACTATTTACACAAATTGAGGGTTATCCTCATCTCCTTCACCATTTGAGGGTTAAAATATAGGTCCTCTTACCTTGGTTAAAATGTAGAACCTAAAACAGTTAGGACAAGATCAAGTCCTATTTGAGTGCTATCCATCTCTCCACAAATCTGAGTGCCAATTAGATCACATCCCGGCTACAAAACGACATACATCATGATCTATCTATCTTCAAGCTTCATGCCATATCTCTGATGCTACTCAGACTGAAAAGGAGAACAAATTTGGGTACCAACAAAATGAATTTGGAAAGAAAATGTGATGAATCAGGGTTTTAGATAATTCTTCGTGTACCATTTTGGTGGTGGGTTAATGTTCCAACTAAAATGGTAAGATACAGAAAAACCCTTTTTGTGGAAATTTATTGGTACAATCATGTGTTGCAAGTATCATGAAATGAAACCAACTATGGGATAAATTTTGGGATGTTTTCTAAGTGGTCATGAAGTTATTTTGATAGGCATAATGCAAGTAGTGGGTAAAAACTTTCATCCAAGTCGGCCTACCACTTAAGGCCTAAAGGTGAAAAAATCATATTTCTAGGTCTAAAAGGGTTTTGATGGTTTTTCATGATGTAGCACTGTTTCATGAGTTAAGATATCATGTAGAGGATTAATATTATTTGATGGATCTCTTTTTGATCGGGATATGTTTATTATGGTTTAAGTCCTAATGGACTAACTAGCCCTATTAGGCTTGTCAAGATGGTGTGATGGAACATGTATGCAAAGATGAATTTATCCATATTACATATATTTGTGAGTTATGAGGAGGTGTATAAGGGTGTAATTTAAGTTTTCCAAGTGTTTTTGTGCTTGGAAGTTACATTTAATTTGTTAGTGCTTATTGTGCTCAAGACTGGTTCTTGAGTCTTAAAACCTTATTTGACCAGTTTAAGAGATTGATGGGTTTTAGGGTATTTTTCCCTAAATTGATGGATACAAAGTGAGTCTTGTAAGTTACAGAGGTCAAGAACTTCCTATTTATGTTTCATTTTTGTGTTGAAAGAATTGTTGAAGTGTGAAGTTACTCGCTTTTGGAGGATGATATTTAGGTGCTTAAGACCTAATTGAGGTTACTTTCCAAATGAAGTGATCAATGATGAAGATAAAGGACTATAGTGTTGTTAAAGCATAAAAATGTGTATTGGATGATTTGATAACATTTTCTGAGGTGTTATTGCCTTGGTGGATTTTCTTGTTTATTTGAAATTCTAAATATGACCATTGGATCCTTAACTTGCTTTTAGGCCTATTTGAGAAGCATGATATTTTTAGGCCTATGCTGACCTATATGGGTCTTGAAATGTATTTTTAAGGTCATATATTGTTTCTTTATGGTGTTTATGACTAACCTATATGGTTATGTGGTCTCTTTTGTTGACCTATATGGTTTTGTGGTAAGATTCATGTATAAAGGTATGTTGTATTTACTCATTTGACCTAAATGAGAATATGGAAATTTGAGTGAGTAAGGAGAGGTGATTCGAGAGAGAGTTATAAGGGATCTATAGTAGAGAAATAACTTGGATGAGAAGTTGAGGAGATCGATAGAATAGATGTTCAAGGTCACATTACCTAATCAACATATATGGTGCATGTATGAGTAAAGTAGAAGAAGGTTTGATTTAAGAAGAGTTTGAAGTGAATGAGGTGAAAGAGTGATGATCAAAATTATTTTTTTGAGAAACATAGTCATCAAGTGGTATTTGTATTGAGGTGGTTAAGTGGATGCTTGATCATCTTGGGGGTTATGGCCTCCTTGTAGAGTGGAAGATCTACTAAATAGGGGTTTGTGCTCCTTGTGGGATTGGTGTCTCACTAAAGTTGTAAAGGTGTAAGTGCTCCTTGTAAAGTGGGTGCTTCACCAAACAAATTCCTTTGTATTATGTAATATATATATACATATATATTATGTGGGTTTTATTCCCATTGAGGGTTTCCCACATACATCTTGTGTCATTGTGTTATTTTCTCTTGTATATGCTTAAATGTGCATGGTTTAATCATCTTAATGTTTAAAGGTTTATATTGATGCATGGTTAATTAAATGAAAGTTTAAGAGGAATGATTCATCCCCACCCGCTTATTCATTGTTCTTCCAACAATGGAAAGGAACAAGTTAGAATGAACCAATGTGTGTATAATATTTCCACTTGAACTAAAGGCTAATGAGGTACTCAAGGTCATTATGTTTGCAATATCACACAAGTAATGCCAAGTCTAAATAGTGTAATGTCTTGTAAAATTGTTTCAAAACACTCATTCAATGCCGTGGAGTGTTTCCGCATCTCACAGAGTAAGGAGATTGTAACCAAAATTTTGGGGCCAACAAGAGATCATAAGAAGAGAATTTCATTAAGGGATCAATCCTTCTATCTATAGAAGTCCTATTTTAATGAGTAGATGAGCAAGAAGGTTTCTAGACATATTGAGTATGATTCCATTCAAAAGGGATACATATTTGTCACAGGGGTGAATTTTGAAGCCAAGGGGAGTAGGGTTATGATATCCATGTCCTAACTTCCACATTGTGATCAAATGATATCATCATGTTTTCATCTCAAAGTGTAGATCTCATAACAATGTTTTTGGACACTCATTCAATTCCTTAGAATGTTCTCACATGTCACAAGAGGAAGAATTTTCAATCACAATATTTTAGTTCAATAGGTGGTCAGAGGAAAATAATTTCATTCAAGGAGAAATACTTCTAGCTGGAGGGGAATACCTATTTCAATGATGTTGTCATGTGTTTTTGCAAGGTCAAAATTCAAGTTGAAAAAATGACAACTTTACCTAGAGTCGATTCTTTTTGTTTAAATCCCATCTTGAAGCATCCCTTTGGATCATTCATCCTTCTATGGAATAACCATACCATCCTTGAAAACATTCCTAATGTGATGAACAACCTTTCTAAGTGTTTTAAATGTGGTCATGAGGTCATTCATTCCATTCAGTTAAATGTTGTCAAAAGATGAAATCTCTAGTAAGCCTAGAAAGGCTATTCTTTAACCTTTCTCGAGATAGGTTTGCATCCTCTAGGATTGATCAAGAAGCCTAAAACCATATGGAGATGTTATTAAGGATTTTTAAATGCAATGGAGCAGGTTTAGGAAGATTTAGGAAAGTTTCAGAGGTTTTGGAACAAGAATAGTGAAAGAAATTTTTGAGGGTTAAGGAGCTTGTAGTTGAAAACAATTCTTGAACTTTAATAGAGGATTTTGGGAGCTCCATAATGATTCAATAGGTAAACAATATATAATAGGATATCTTGAATAGTTATCTATATGATGGAATTTTCACATTCTTCACAAGACCCAAGCGCTTCTTAGGGAAGCTCAATTTTAGAAGACTCACCTTGTTGTCTCAAATGAAAATGAAAATGTGTTTTGAGAAGGAGGTAGAATAATTTATTTAAAACCATCCCATTGATCTTGAAATGATATTGGGAGTCAAAATGATATAAAAATTTCCTAAAAAGACCTCCTAGAACTCCGGGAAAGTGATTTCAAGTTTTGGGAGTTAGTCATTTTCTTAGTTGGGTGGGTGACGCATTTTGGTGTCCCAATCTGTCCGACTATCCCCGTGATAGTGAGGATAGTAAGGATAGTTAATACAATAAAATGTTCCCAAACCCTTGGTTTTTCCTCTTGGTTCACCACATGACCATCTCTTTTCCTAGTGGGTGCTAAGTGATTGTGCTTGAGATTTGGATAAGTTCTCTTCAACCCTTGGGTGCATTTAACTATCCTAACTATCCTAGGGATAGTGGGGATATTTGGGAAAAAATGCACCCCACACTTAGCCCATTCTCAATTTCGTCATGTGACCTATAGTTTTTCTACCCGAGTGCTTAAGTCTCTTATCTCACTAGATCTCAAATATGTTTCGCCACTTTTCATGCTCAAGGAAGGGGGAAAATGTTTCTACCCCAACTATTCTAGGGATAGTGGGGATATTTGAGAAAAAAATGTACCCCACCCCATCTAACTTTCAAAATTAGGTTTCAAAACATTTTCATAAAGTTAAAAATACATTGTTTTAATCTTTAAAAGAGTTCTACAAGTATGTTTCACCTCATTCCTTCACCAATTCAACCCAGGAAGCCATTGTCAACGTCAAAAGCTCAAGATACCTATAAATTTATTAGAAATACCTATAATTTCATCTGGGGCCGCCATGAGCACCAAAATGAAGAAAAATTCATATCTCCCAAACCAATGATCGGATTTGAATGATATTTTCATAGTTCTTCTACAATATAGGCACCTTCAAGATGAAAATAATTGAAAACCATAAGATGATATGATTTTTTAATGGCAAAAACCCTAGTTTGTTCCCTAGATCATGATTTTTTAGATTCCTAGTATTCTCGACGGGCGGATTGACATGAAAATTTGAGCACGTAATCCCGGAGTGAGCCTATTCTAGTGAAGTTTTTTCATTGAAAACCAACAGAGGAAGTTACATTTATAAGAATAGTAAGTATCTAGTATTTTCAATTACTATAAATAGAAATTTTATAAAAAATAAAACCCTCTCTAATCGGTGCATTGAAAGATCGTAGTGAAGACAAACTAGGAAAAAGGAAACAACACATTATACAAATAGTAACTATCAAATAAAGTGTATGTAGTATGTTATAAGCTTCAAAATATTGAAAAAATCAAGAAATGTCAAAAAGTGGAAAAATTAGTCCCTAGCTCCTACTTACTAAAAATAGAAAGTGTCCATTTTAGGTGCAAAAAGTTGTTGTCTTCCTCATTTTCTCTCACCTAGTGTATTTTTGTAATAATGAAGTTTAAAGTTGGATTTTTAGAGCCCATTTTGACCCTTACATTAGAGTATTTAGATGTGGGTGACAACAATGTCACTCACATGGACTTGGAGGATTTAAAAACTAGATGTTTGGCGGTCCCAGGGAACTGTTGAAGAAAAAGTATACACAAGTAGTTTTTATGTCATAGGTGATCACCCATTATCCATTCAGAGCACATAATTGGTGTTGGCTTCTACTCAAAATTATGAACCAAATACGGGAATCATAAGGGCATATGAAAATTCAATTTTGGTAGTGCTCACTCCCAAAGGAATATCACAAAGTATGTAGATCCTAACTTGGAGCAACATGGTAATCATCCCAAAATAATTTTCATCAGGATAATATTTGAAGACATATTCCTACCTATAGGAAATTTCATTGGGGTCATGGTTGAAGTAGGTAAGAAATCCCTCTCATGTACCAAAGTCTTGGTCTAGGCATGAGTTTCATGAAGGATTTTTGGATGCTATCATCCTTTTGAGTAGGGTGATGGGAGAGGAGACCACAAATATTTTCAAGATTAGATGGTGTTGTTCATCCTTACCATAATTGAGGGAAAAAAATGATTGACTGGGGTCAAATAATTAGTGATAACCTCCACTTTTAGTTTCTCTAGCTACCAGTCATAAGGAAATTTGCAATGACATCATACTTAGTATATCCTCTCTCTAGTACAAGATCTTTCAAGGTTATAACTCTCACATAAAACATCTCCCAAAAGACCGGTCTTACTATGAGAAATATTCACATTTGACCCTAAAGGAGAGTAATCACCACTTTTCAAGGGTGAATGATGCATTCACCATGTATTTTGTAAGATTGTTCAAGGGAAATCCCGAACCGATATTTTCCTTGCAAGATGTCACGTTTATCTAAAAATACGAGTCCTTATTTACACATTTGTTCACTTTCTCATACATCATGGTATTTGGATTTGACCTTGCTCCACAAAAACTTCCAAGGTACCTCAGTGACAAGATCGTCATGTTCGAGCTTTACAAACAACTTGCTCAATTAATGGAAAAATGAAAGAGTAGGAAAAATAAAGGTGTGTCTTTCCCTATCTCTTTGGGAATTTTCTCTTACAAGTCTCTTATTGATGCATCAAATTTGGAATATTATTTCTCATATTTGAATCTCTACTCCTACACTTCGAGAGCTAACTTTGATATCTAGAGCACTCTTGATATGTTTCATATCCCTGACTTGCACCATGTTCCACAAATTGAGGACTATTGGGTGAATTTTATGATGATATTGAAGTTAGGGAAAGGGATCATATGAGGATGAAAGTCAAAAAAATGAGGAGGTTTGGATTTGATTGGTTTGAGGAAGGAATTGATGATGATGGAACTAAGTTATATGACCTCGAGTATCAAGCTATGAAAGATTCACCTCTCCCACAAGTTTCTTGGAGCATTCAAGAATTGAGGGATATCTATGAATGGAATGAGGTAGTGATTCGTAGATCCAAATATTAGTTAAAAATGAATAGATCTACATTGATTGAGTTAGGAGTTCTCCATGCTCTTAATAAACAATCATCTCCCATCTCTTCTTCAAAGGAAGATGAGAAACCTTTAAGTTCTACCCATTTTAAAAGCTCAAAAAAGAAAATCAATGGAATCTAAGCCAAATCACTACAAGAGGACACAAAAAAGGAAAGAGAAGCTCAAGATCATGTTGGAGATGTGGAATAAGGTGAAATTGATCTACCTCATCCACTGAATCTTCAAAGTATTCATAGAATTTATTCTTCTATAGTGGTACCTATTCAATCGACCCAAGATGTAACTTCTCAACCATATCAAGAAACTCCCATTATGCCCAAAATTGAACTTGAATAAAATGAAACATTCTCATGGGTATAGGATATTATTAGAGAAAGGACCCATACAGTCCAACAAGTTTTTGTCCCAAATTTCTGGTCTATATGTACAATGGTGAAAGTAAAGAAAGGGAAGAAATCTCAAATTGCCTCTCACTTTTTCAGTGGCACTTAAGGAAACTAGTATGTAGAGGTAGTGTTATCCATTTTACCCCTTGGTAAAATGGAAAATAGGGGAAAAATAGAGTTTAGCAATTGGCATAACTTCATGGAAGAGTTTGTAGTATTTCAGTGAAATTTAGGTTTTGGGAGAATCAGAGTGTTTTTGGGAAGTTTGGTGTCATTTGAAGCATTTTTTTCCTCTTCTAGGTTTTAGAGGTTAAGAGCTCAGCCAAGGTGAGGAAACATGCCCTCATGGCCCACATTCAGCCAAAAAAGGAAAAAATGGGAAAAATCAAGAGATAAAATTTCGAGTTCCCTATTGTATCCCATGGCCCTCTCGGTTCTAGGAAAATCCAAAAATCAGAGGAAAACTTGAAAAAGGGGCTAAAATGGCTATGGAGCTTAAGAAACTCATTGAGCTATTAGGCGAGCTTAAACATATCTCGAAATATGTGCATGGATGATTGCAAAGGGGATGAGTTAATTAGGATCTCGATGAGTTGAAGTTTGGGTGGGTTAGAATCTAGCTCAAAGGTGGTGAGATAAAATTGAGGGCGAGTTCACATCGGAGGAACCCAACCAAAGTAATGGATGGCTCAATGAACTAAGGAGATGGCATCATAGAGGATATTGTAAAGGTGGAGTTTAGACCTCCAAGCTAGGTCATCCTGGACATTACTTGATGTAGAGGAGTTAGCTTTCCGAGATAACTTGGCGAGCTCGAGAGTTATGTCAATGGAGCAGCGTGATGGGATCATGTTGGGAAAGTTCAGTGGTCAAGAAGTCCACCAAGCCATTTCAATTCATATTTTCATGATTTCGGGATTAGAGGTTGTTGCAAGATGTTGTGGGCATCATGCAATGTGGGTTACGAAACCCGAATCCCAAAGAGTTATGTCAGTGGTCAACATGATTTCAGGATCAACTAGGGGCGATCTATTTTTAGAGCTCGAGGTTGACATAGTGATTAGAGAGGCAAGTTGGATTTTGAGGACTCACCGAGTCAGAAGTTAGAGGTGGTGGAGTTTGAAAATGGAGGGAAGCCAAGAAATTTGAATGCGTGATGCAATGGGACTCCCGAAATATGAATTTCAAGGTGCATGATGAGTCATTGTCGAGATCAACACTAGAGTTCAAGGTTAGGTCAGGTATTTATGTCTACAAGTTGGATGTGGTGAGTCATTTGGGGTCTAAAACCCTCCTAGATATCTTTGGGGGTGTTGGTTTCTCAAATGTGTACTCGTGTCTTAGATCTCGAAAGGGCCGAGGTGTTTGAGACCACAATGGAACCGTCCCCAAGTTGTGGGACCTTATGAGCTTGGGAAAGATATTTGGAGAAGGCCAGTTCCTCTACCTACCTCTAACACTATTGCTACTCCTAATGTTGAAAGAAAATCCTAAACTAAACATGCCAAGGGACTAGGGATAGAAGGATGTGTAGAAAGGGGAAATCCTAAGCTAAGGAAGGTGATAGCACTAGAAGGAAAGGGTTGATATCTCTCCATGAGTGGTGAAGGAAACAAAGAGGGCATGAGAGAAGAGGGTGGATGGCACATGCCATAGATCAACATGTGGGCTTGGCCTTCCAATGCACACAACACATGAACGTGGGGAATGTAAGCACGAGATTACGAACAACATGCCGTAAAAAAAAACAAAGAGGCAATATGTAATGAAAATGAGAGAGGGAAGACAAAAGTTCCACAAAACATGATTTTATTTCTCAAGGGATGCACAATCATTTACATTCATGACAGGAGGCAGAATACATTGCAGAGACCATGCCAAGGTCTGAGACCCATGGGAAGTTGGCCACCATTTTGGCATGGTGTCGTTATAACAAGGAGAGATATTTTTACAAAGTAGAACTCTGTTATTTATAGAAGAAGAAGGAGAGAAGAGAAGGAGAAAGGGAGGGAAACTCAGATTCAAATCTTCAACCACCAACAACCAATAATAAATGCCTATAAATCCTCCTGTAAGGCTATCAGATGCACTTCCCCATGTCTTTTTGGCATGTGGAATAAGGAAGAAGGAAAGATCTGATGAAATCTAGTGGTTGAGGTTGATTAGATGTATGCATTGATGAGCTGAAAGATGTTTCCCTATTTTTTCCTAACAAATCCCACCTAAATTTGAACTTGAATAGTCCAACGTGTAGCTTGTGTCAGCAAATTTCTGACAAGTCCAGGCATGCATCGATCTCGAGCTCAGAGTGAAAGATACAGCTGTCAAAAGATGTTAGAGCCATCGGCACATGGAAAACATGTGGCACATGTAGGTTGGCTGAAATGATGGCCAACTATTCATTTGTTTTTTTTTCTACCACGTGTCATGCACTAGTTGGTTGTCCAGATTCGCATTGCCCTATTGGCGTGCTTTGATTGGTCACGCGTGACACACTCAAGTATGACAAAAGATGACTTGGCATAGAAGGGTGTAAAGGAAGGCACAAGGAACTAGAGTGAGAAACAAGTGTGAGAAAGGGAAACACATGGGAGGTGCATAGGAGAGCGCGCTCAATGCACATAGGGAGATGAGGCAAAATGGTGAGTAGAGAATGTATGGTTAAGGTGCAACTATTACAAAGTATTGGATAGAAAAGAGCACATGGGAAGGGAAAAATGGAAGGAGATAGAAGAATGCAAAGGGTACAAGAAGGTGAACAAGGGAACGCAGAGGAACTGCAACTATGCCAAGGTGTCAAAAGAACAATCTTGAGTGTGCACAACCTAAAATGTGAAACACCAGAGTTAGGATGAAAATATAAGTTATCCAGATAACTAGGAGAGTTATTTGGATAACAGTTTTGGTGACTTTCAGGGGCCATCTGTCCTGCTAGATGAAGAGACCAGTAGCCTTAGAAGTCCATTGGGCATGGAGTTAGGTGCTTAATTTTGAAGATCTGGTCTGCAACTTGAAGAACATCCCTGAGTCACTTGAAGCTTTGTCTGAACTCTGAACTGAACTGCTGCTCTCATATGAAGATATTCTGAATTAGATTGATGAGAGTGAAAGCTATGCATTGACCATTGGAACTGCCTCTACCAAAATTAGATTGTCATCCTAGGAAGCAACAAAAGGGGGCGCGGGTGCGATAGTAAAGGAAAAAGGTGCTAGAGGGAGCGCGTCGAAGCAAAAGTAAGTACAACACTATGTACAAAAGCTTGAAAATCATACATGTTCCAAATGGAACATGCAAAGTGTGTGCAAGCACTTGTGTTACTGAAAGAAAACCTAAACTAACCTAAACTAACCAGAGGCAAGGGGCACTCAAGTAAAACCTGCAACAGGCAGGGAGAAGTAGCTTCCCTTCCTCACAAATTGTGACCATGTAATTGATTTGGCATTGAACATGGTCAGAAATAAGAGTGAAAAATGCCTTGTAGATGGTGTTTCACCCTCCTCAAAGTATCAACAAAAATAACATACACCTCCTGGAGTTTTTTGTACTTGATATCGGGAGGCATCTGCATCGACCTTTGGCACACTAAGCTCTACCTCATGCTCTGAAATGAGCATGACCGGTGGCAAATTTGTTTTTGGCTCTAGCTAGCCAGATATCTGATTGGGCATGGTCTGATCCTTGTAGTTTGCCCATTAATTTGAATCTCAATCCCACAAATGGGATTTTCTTGTAGACTTTCCTCATGAAGGAGAGCTCTTGCAAGGTAGGGCATACAAATCTGGGGCACATGGTTCTACCTCTACAAGTAACTCAGTATCCTCCAGAACCATGCCCTATAGAGCTAACTGATTCTCCTTTGGAACAGGAACCCGTATGCTTTCCTCTTCTTACTCGCAGTCACATGAGTCACGCCATTCTTCAACTATCCTGCAGTCGTTGAACATGATGACATTGGTTAGGAGAGGCACATTGGCTAGGGCTATTCATTTGTGGTACAACTAGAAAGAGGGGACTCAGAAGAAAATGGGAGGATGGGCGTAGAAGGGATGGAAGGTACGCACAAAGAGGAGTAGAGGCATGTGCAAGAAGGGGAATGGAAGAGAAATGAAGGTGAGATGAAAGTGAGGGAGAAGGGATGGAATTATTAGTGGGGGCAGTGCACAAGAAGCTAGGAACATGTGCAAGTGGGCTAAGATGATGTAGGTTGGTGCGAAGGAGTGGGAGGGCTGTAGGATGGTAGTGCAAGGTTTCCCCATTGACATGGTTGCTACACACTAGATTTTTGAGCCTCCATTTCTTCCACCCACTCTATAATCTAGGGCAACATCTTAATGATGAAGTACAACTTCTGCTAGGTGCTAAACTAGCTTGGTACAAGGTCGACCCATGGACAAGGGACCTTGTAGCCAACTTTAGCTTCCTTTATAGAGAACTTGACTCTGAGATGCATCATGTCCATCTCGTCTCTTGCACCTACCTCTCAAAATCAGCTTCAGCCAAAGATTTTCCATCATCATCTGCATAAACATGTTCTTCATAAACATTTGGTTAGAAAAAGTGGGTTGTATGCATTTTTGAGATAATGGGGCTTATAAAACTAATTTGGAGGAGGATTTTGAAACTGTGGGGATGGAGGAAAATAGTTCTATTGCTGCAAATGAGAATTCCATGGTGGGAAAGAAGTCATGATTGCACAACTTCAAAAGAGGAATGTGGAATGATGGAAAAATAAGAAATGAATGGAGGAATGAGGGGAGACTGGTCTACACATAAGATAATGGGTGCATTGAATCAGTGGAGTTTCTAGATGTGTTGAAAAATTCCTCCAAAGGTTGGATCTCAGTGATAACACATCAAACTTGCTAAGATGAAGATGTAAATCTCTTCACTCTGGTCCCATTGGGCATGCTAGAAACTGTTGGTTACTCAAACATGCACCCGCATCTCGGATCTCAAAAGGGTCAAGGTGTTTGAGACCACAATGGAACTCCCCTAAAGTGTGGGACCTTACGAGCTTGGGATGGATCTCTAGAGAAGGCTGGTTCCTCTACCTACCTCTAACGCTATTGCTACTCCTAATGCTGAAAGAAAATCCTAGACTAAACATGCCAAGGGACCAGGGATAGAAGGATGTGCAGAAAGGGGAAATCCTAAGCTAAGGAAGGTGATAGTGCTAGAAGGAAAGGGTCAATCTCTCTCCATGAGTGGCAAAGGAAAAAGAGAGGGCATGGGAGAAGAGGATGAATGGTGCATGCCATAGATAAACATGCAAGTTCGGCCTTCCAGCACGTGTAACACATGAATGGGGGAATGCAAGCACAAGAGTATGCACAACATGCTAGAAAATGCAAACAAAGAGGTGAGATGCAATGAAAATGAGAGAGGGAAGACAAGAGTTCCACAAAACATGATTTTATTACTCAAGGGACACATAGTCATTTACATTCATGACAGGAGGTGAGAATACATTGTAGAGACCATGCCAAGGTCTGAGACCCATGGGAAGTCAGCCACCATTTTGGCATGGTGTCATTACAACAAGGAGAGATATTTTTACAAAGTAGAACTCTGTTATTTATAGAAGAAGAAGGAGAGAAGAGAAGGAGAAAGGGAGGGAAACTCAGATTCAAATATTCAACCACCAACAACCAATAATAAATGCCTGAAAATCCACCTGCAAGGCTATTAGATACACTTCCCCATGTCTGTTTGGCATGTGAAATAAGGAATAAGGAAAGATATGATGAAATATGGTGGTTGAGGTCAATTAGATGCATGCATTGATGAGCTAATAGAGTTTTCCCTATTTTCACCTAGCAAATCCTACCTAAATTTGAATTTGAATAGTCTAATGTGTAGCTTGTGTCAAGAACTCTCTAGCAAGTCCAGGAGTGCATCGATTTGAGATCTGTAGCAAAAAGATATAGTTGTATGAAGATGTTAGATCCATCAAAGCACATGGAAAACATGTGGTGTTCAAAGTTGGTTGAAATGATGGAAAATTGTTCATTTATTTTGTCTTTTCTGCCACGTGTCATGCATTGGTTGGTTGTCTAGATTCAACACCTTGTTGGCGCACTTTGGCTGGTCACACACGACACACTCAATTCTCGATAGAAGATGACTTGGGACAAAAGGGTGCAAAGGAAGGCACAAGGTGTGAGAGTGAGAATCAATCACGTTAAATGGAAACAGAGGGGAGGCACGAGAGAGGAGCACGTGTGATGCACATGGGGGATAAGGAAAACTGGTGAGTAGAGAATGTATGGTTAAGGCGCAACTATTACAAAGTAATGGGTGTGGAACACAAAGCCAAGGCCAAGGAGAGGCACACAGGAAGGGAAAAATGGAAGGAGATAGAAGAATGCAAAGGGTGTAGGAAGGTGCACAAGGGCACACAGAGGAACTACAACTGTGCCAAGGTGTCAAAAGAACAATCTTGAGTGCGTGCAACCTAAAATGTGAAACACCAGAGTCAGGATGAAAATATAAGTTATCCAGATAACTAGGAGAGTTATTTGGATAACAAGGGGTTATTTTCAAAGGTCGGGGATGAGTTAGTTTCAAGGTGTTGAGTGAGTGGGACGAGCCAAGATTGAAGGTAATGCATCGAGTTGGTGGGGGAGTCCAAAAAGTGACCCGGACTAAAAATAGCATAACTTCCTCCACACTCAACTATTTTTAACAAAATTAAACTCATTAGATTCAAAATTTAGAGCCCCATATCATGCAATCATAAAAATGGAATTTGGTGGAGTAGATGAGAATAAAATAAGGTGAAAGTCCCATGTTTAAATAACTACTTCTAGGTGCAACAAATGAATTAAATGAAGACATGAAGGCACATTTATTCTCCCATAAAATGAAGCATAAGATGGTATGGGTTTTACAGGTCATCCCATCCCTCTTACATGGAAATTAATTATTTTTATGGGTGGTTGAAGCAAGAATTTGAGCTCTTTCTCTCTCTTCTATTTCATTCTTCGATATATTGAAAAAGGGAACATTTAAAAAACGTTGGACACTTTTGTAATGTTTTCTCCTTCTTCTCATCAGTGAGGTAGTTTGTGGAGCTTCAAGTCTCTACTTCTAGGAATTATAATGGGAATCATGCCTTCTTCCTCAACTATGATGTACTATGTAAAATATTTGGAACAATAAAATCAATGTTTTGTGATAACCTTTCTATCCTTGCTTGATTTTTATTATTCTATCTTGCCTCTCTTCATGATACATGTATTTTATGCATTCTCTTATTTTCATTGTAGGGTTTAGATGATGTTATGTTTATGGGAATGTTGTGTTGAATGTCATTGTGGTCTGTGATGCTTTTCCATCCTCTCCACACTCATTTTCCTTCATTTTCATGCATTTTGAACTGTCCAACACCCCCTTTTCTTGGTGATACCACCTCTATAGTATATGATTTCAAATATTTCATGCATTCTCTCTCTCCATGTCTCCTTTTAATTGATAGGATATGATCAGATAGGTGTTTTTTATTTCATTAGGAGTAGTTGTATCATATGATTTAGAAGAATAACCAACCTTCTTTGGAGGGTTGTCTCAATTTCAAGGTCCCACACCTTGAGATAACTCCATGTTACCCAATCACACTGATAACTCATGCACACACACATGAAAAATAAGAGGGTGTTATAATTTGGTGATAATAGTTTTGGCATGCCTGGTGGGAGAAATAAGTAAATATTTCCATTTTTATCAAGATTGGATGTGTATCTTGGTAAAATTATAGCCTTTGGAGGCTCTACATCAACACATCTAGTCAATCCCAAGATCAAAATTCACTAGTTTAGCATCCTAGGTATCTCAAATTCATGAGAAGGATCCAAACGAATCAAGGACAAGAGAAGAAGGGATATTTGAATATTTACAGCTATCTCCAGGTAGAGGAAGAAGAGGAAGATAAGTTCAGAGATCCCCATCTCCACCAAACAAAACTCTCTCAACACCTGGTAGGAATTTTCTTCAATCAACTAGAGTTCTTAGACTAATCAAAATGGATAAAAACCACCTCCAAATCCATTTGTTAATTTTATGGGAAATAATCCACTTTCCCTCAATGCACAAAACCCAATCCTAGTGGCATCCTTAAAGAACATTCCATTCTTCAATGGAGAAAATCACATAACCCCAATTGATCATATCTAGGACATTGCAAATGTTTGTGCTATACACGAAATTACCGAGATGGATGTGGCAATAAAAGTTTTTAGCATATTATTTTAGAGGCAAAGCTTTGTAGTGGTTCATAAGCCTAGAAGTAGGATCAATTAAGAATTGAGATCAAATGTGTAGAGATATTTGTGGTCAGTTCGGAGAAAGGGCAAACAACCTATCTCTATGTAGTAGTTGACCATGATCAAGAGAGAACCAAGTGAACAAATGGCAGATTTCAACTTCGATTCCAAAGAACGTGAGACAAAATTCCAATTTCCGTAAGGCTAGCTACCAAAAGTGTATTCCTTTATTTCTTAAAATATCCTAATTTTGATATAGCTATGATGATATAGTCTATTGGAGGGAAAATTTTCTAGAGCCTACACCATAACCATTAGACTTGAGAATTTCCTAATTCAAGCCGAAAACTTGCATCTAGGCCACCTATGCCTATTTATCCCGAGATGGGGAATCCTAATCCTAGTCAAGCACCTAAGTTAGCCCCTAGAAATCAAAGTTTTAGTGAATCTTTTACCTCTTCTAGCACTTCTAATGAACTCTAAGAAGTCATGAAAAATTTGTAAAACCTAGGGCATGAGTTGGTGACCATTAAGAGGCAATAGCTTAGAATTTCAGACCTTGCCAACCTTAGTACCAACCCAATAAGCCCACATATTAGTCTAATAGACCTCTTGCTCAAGATGGTAACTAGAATTAAGGATAACCTCTAGCTGTTAGGCCATTTCAACCATATAATTCTAATGTAGCATCAACATCCAAAGCCTTGGTTCTAGTTCAAAATAATCTGGCACAAGAATATGAATGGTGTTTTCCTTGTAGGTAACACCATAATCAGGAAAGATGTTTCAATGGAATTTTGAATCAAGGCTTGATGGTAAAAATTATTGGTGTGCCCCAAGAGAAAAATGAGAAGAAAATTAATAGTAAGAAAACTCATAAGAGGCATGCTTATGATCCATACAAAGAGATGGAGGAAGCTGAATTAGGCATCTATTGTCTACAAGAAGAAAATCCACCTCTTCATAGCATCACCAAAACAAATTATGAAGATGACAATGAGATTTAGCAAGATATTTTTTTATGGTTCATGGAGCAGATAAGGTACTAGGGGGTGTAGTGCTTGTGTAACCTCAAAGTATGAATTACTACTCAGCTTTCCACTTTCAATTCAGTTTTTCTAATGACACAAATGAGTACAAAAATTAATCCATGGATTACATTGGGAAAGGAATAGAGGTATCCGTAACTTGTAAGTATTTAGAGATAGTGACCTACTTATGAATCAGGTCAAAGAATAAAGTGATGCTAAAAATGATCTTTTCAAGAGTTATAAACATAGGGGATGGGATCTCATAGAGGATTTCAAGGAATTTAACATTGATTCCATTTTAAGGAAGAAAAATGGGGTTGTGAATAGGCTTGTAGCAATTGGAGAAACATTTGATGTGGTTGAGAGTGTTAAGAGATATCAAACACAACCCCTATCAAAGTGATTGTGAGGCTAGATGTTTTGGATAACAACAAAAGATAGAAAATGTTCAAAAATGATCAAAAATCATAAATATTCTTCAAGAATAATTTTAGTTCTCCTCAAGAAACCAAGAAAAATTAGAGAAACATTAGGGGGATCAAGTAGTCTAGCTGAGAACACATAAATTGAAAGAGGGTTTAAAATCCGCAAGCGAGGATTGTGAGGGATGACATGCACATCAAATGACATGTGAATGGAAATGTGAAGAGATCTCAGGAGGAGTGAGCATCAACCGAATGTGCATGCAAAGATTTGAAACACGGGTAGAAATTGGTTAAGCCATAAAAACTCCTCTATCTCATAGATCAAATGGGGTGTACATATAGGAGGTGTTGAGTAACCCCCAGTGCTACAATTATGAAAACTCAAGTATAGAGGGGGAGTTACATTGCTAGAATAGAAGTGTAACTCCTAATGACGTATATGACACACTAACGCACCGATGCATCGATGCACCGATGTGTAAGAGAATCTCATAATGACCCCTAAATGACACATGGAACTACAATCTCACCTAAGTGATATGACTCACCTAATGATGTGGAGAATAATACACACCAACACCCCCCCTTAATCGTAACTTAGGATGAGGTGGAAAGTTAGAAATGAGAAATGGGTCCCAACACAAAGCCGATGAGGTACCCATGTACAAATGGGTCCTAACACAAAGGCTTAGTGACTCTAGAGTGAATATTCAATCCTAATGAAAAATGGTAGCTAGTTCAGAGATGTTTTTCATTGTTAGATGGTTACTCAAAGCTACTATAAAATCATGGTAAAGGAGGAAAACCATTTTAAGATAGATTTCACCATAAAATGGGGAGCACATGCTTACAAGAAAATGCCTTTGGGCTATCCAATGCTAGAGAATATTTTCCAAAATAAATGGACATGGTGTTCAAGGGGATAATTAACAAAATGGTTCTTGTATATCTTGATGATATCGGTGTTTTCCAAGAATGTAGTGGATCACATATTTCACCTCAGAAATTATTCTAGAGATTTAGGAAGTTTGGAGTGTTGCTGAATTTGAAAAGTGCATATTACTAGCTCATGAAGCCAAGCTCTTGGGCCACATTGTGTCTAAAGAGGGGGTAAAAATTGATCCGTAAAGAGTTGAAGATATCCCCACTTTAACTTTTCCATGTCACAAGAAGGCTCTCCAAAGATTCTTGGGGAGAATCACTGATTTTTCCATCCTTGTTAAGTAATTAAAAATGATGTTGAAGAAGATCATGGAATTTAAATTCACAACGAAGGGAAATGAAATTTTGTAGGCTATCAAACATGCAATATCCCAAGCTCCAACTCTCATCAATCCATACTTCTCCAAGGACTTCATCCTCTATGCCTTTGGTGGTTTAGATACAATCTTTGCCATTTTGGTACATTTTAACAAAGAAGGATCCGAACAACATGTTGCTTTGTTTAGTCGAGCTTAGAAGATTATGAGGTGAGGTAATATTTCATTGATAAGCATGTCCTCTTTGTTATAAGGAGCATGAAGAAATTTAGATACTTGGTTTCAAAAAACAAAATTCACTTGTTAGTATCCCATGTTAGAGTAAAATATTTCCTCTTAAACAAGGCTTGAATGAGAAAATGGAAAGTTGGATTACCTGTGTCATGGAGTATGACATAAAAATGAAGGTGATAAAATTAGTCTCATGGGAAAGGATTATGTGAACATTTGGATTCCAAACAACAAGTTGAATCAAGGGATGAATAAAAAGTTGTTTTAGTGTTACAATACAATCAAGAAAAATCAGATAATGGTGTACCCACTCATTTTGGGACCCAAGATATGATACATTTTCTACAAACAGATCTATGTTCTTTGGAGTTAAATGAAGCAAAAAGAAGGTATTTTAGACTCCAATCCATTTCGTATGTTCTCATTGATGGTATCTTGTTCAAGAAAGACGTGAATGGAGTTCTCTTAAGATGCATTCCAAAAAATCAGATTGAGAAAGTGCTACATGAGTTCCATGATGGAGAATCTGGAGGTCACTTTGATCCACGAGTAACAGCCCTCAAGATCTTAAAGGTTGGTTACTATTTATCCACAATGTTTAATGACTATTATGCATGGATCAATAAGTGTAAGAAATGTGTAATTTTCACTGGAAAAAGAAGCTAGCAGCATTTCCACTCCATCCAATCTCATTTGATCAACCATTCATGTAGTGGGGATTGGATTTCATTGGGGTCATCAATTTGAACTCAAGCCAAGGCCACAAGTGGATTCTTAAGAAAGAACAGACTTTTTCACCAAGTGGACGTAAGTGGTGGCACTCAAGGAGGCAAATGAGTCTATCATATTGGACTTATACGAGGGGATTATAATGATATGTCATTTCCCGCTTACTATCATATCGTACAATGCTCTATAATTACTTGGCACTAAGATTAATGAGTGGACCATTAGGAACAAGATATATTTGAGCACTTCATCTAACTATTACCCCTAGGCTAATGGGAAATCTAAGTCAATGAACAAGAATATCTAGAGAATTATAAGGAATATGGATGCAAATTAGAGGACATGGCATACCAAGCTAAAATTAGCCTCTTGGGCTGATAGAATCACACTAAAGAGGTTTATTGGAAGCTCCCCAAAAATCTAGTCTTTGGAAAATAGGATAAGCTTCCCATATCTCTAGAATTACCAACACCGGAGCTCCTAAAAAGATGGAACTATCTGAATTTGAGCCCATGGAAGTCAGGTATGCATAACTCATGGAGTTGGAGGAGCTGAGAAATCAAGCAATGTAAACCATGGAGAAGGATCAAGCTTTGATCAAAATATCCTTCGAAAAGAAACCTAAAGCCAGGAAATTCCAAGAGGGAGACTTGGTTCTAAAATGGGATGTAGATAGGGCTAATTTAGGAAATTAATCCAAATTTGATGCTATATGGAGTGGTCCCTACATGATCTCGGGATGCGGGAGTAGTAGTGCTTTCCAAGTGTCCAAGTTGGGTGGAGAAGAACTATAGATTCTAGTCAATGGAATCTACCTAAAACATTGTTATTAAAGTAAATTATGATCCTTGTACATATTATCTTAGGATTTATAATTCCATTAAGTGCTTATAGTACACTTTTTTTTGTTAGAGTAGGTTTCCTTTCCCTAAGTTCTTTTTATGTGTTCTATTGTTTCTTAACACAATTCATCATGTTTCCGTGAGAGTGAGTTTTGTAGGAAGAAGGTCATTGTTATAAAAAACAATTGATATCCTCAATAATTATCAAATGTAGAGTAACTATAATTAGGTTTTCAGCCTTAGTGGGAAATAATCCTCATCATTTCAATCTTCTCTTATGCTTTAAGTAGAAGATCAAGCTCAAATTCTTCTTTCTTGCTCATCAGATTTGATTTAATTGAAAATCTTATGAAGTTTTGAGTGACTCATGCATCTTCAAATTTGATTCATTTTTCATTAGTATTCGAGAAACATTTAAGTTTGAGGAAAATTAGTTTTAATAGCAGCTCCCAATTTATTTACAAATATACAAAACATGATTTTATGGTTGAACTTGGATATTACGAAAGTGTTTTCCACAAGGATCATCAGTTACAAAAGGACTGAGGAAAGGGAATACGAGGGTGAGCAGAAGAGCAACATGCAGAATTATAGATAGCAGAATAATCCTTTATGTATGCGAAGTTGCAGTGAATTTAAAACAAGATCGTTTGCATTGGATGAATAAGATGAGATTACTGACACAAAGTTCTGTAAATAACCTTCTTCAGATTCATTAATCAAGGACACAAAGTTCCTTCTTGGTTGTACAAGATCACTATACTCGCAATATTTGAAAATATGCAATCAGTGAGACTAACGAACTAGAAACAAATGATCTTCACGAAATTAAATGAAAACACAGAGATAACAAAGATTAGATAGACAATGAATGGAAAGCCCTTTTGTATTGATTTCTCTCTGATCTATTTACACTTCTAGAAAATATGCCAAGTTCTTCCTCCTTCGAATGGCGTAGAAAATACCATTATATAGCTTACAAGTCAGTTACTTTTTGTAACCGTTTCTTTTAACTAAAGAATAGTTAAGGACTGCCAACTCGCAGTACCTCAACCTATTACAAAGAAAACGGAAAAGAAAGGGAAGAAGAGAAAAGAATGGGGAAGAAGACAGTGTCCGATCACCGAGAGGGACCCACCGACTTGAGTAATCCGCTGTCTCGAATCTCTTCAACGCCTCAGCTATGTCTCGCCACGGGGGAACCGACGTGTTGGCTGCGCCGACCGAGTCCAAAATCCCGCAGACACTTCTCCATCTCTTTATCAAACTCGACATGAGTATGATAATCTTTATTTGCTTCTTCAATGGCAGATTGAAGAGAGCAGATCTCCTTCATTTTTTCTTTGGAGATGGAGCTTTCCTTGAATAAATTGTCTTTTACAAAAGCTCAACCGAGCTTTGATCTCTGTAAGGAAAGGGGGCACAGAAGTTTCATCTTGAAGATGACAATGTATATCTTTGAAAGCCGAGACAACCAATGTCTTGAAGGCTTCGCCCTTCTCGCTGCTGTTTTTCATTTCTCCCAAAGCCTCCTCCAAGACTCTGATCTTCCACTCCACGCTGTAGACCCATGATTTTGATAGATTGTCCTTTGCATCATCAAAAACTTTATTCGCCAGCAAAATGTTTTCGTCATCTCTGTCCCATAAGGCGAAGGTCTACTATGCAAATGCTCAGATTTTGAGCTCTTTATCCATGGTATTGATAGTGGAGGAGAGCTTCAGTTGCACATTGTTCACCTTTTCGTGGAGTTTGAAAGCTTCATCGATGAAGTTTAACCCAGCAACAAGCATGTCTTCCACCATGGCTTCAATAGCTCTGCCATAGACAGAATGCTTGTGCATATCTTTAATACTCTGCACTTCATCTTGGCTTAGAATTACAGGAGGTGGGAGAGCAGTCAAGGGGGTAGGGTCCAAAACTTTGTCCTTAGACAAAAGGGACTTGATGAAACCTGTGAGAACTTGGGCCTGTTCTTCCAACTGTTCAATAGTTTGCTGGCCCTTTTCTACCCTCCCAATGACTCTTGTGACTGTTTCCTGGAGGTTGTGAATTTCACCTTCAGGGGTAGACTCTCCCATTGGGATTCTCGAGAGCTCCAAGTCAGATGCCTGCAAGTCCTGCTCTGATTTATCCGTTGTAGGCTTGGCAATCTCCAGGAATTGCTGACCTTGAGCATCAGACACTATTCTGGAGGTGACTTTGGCTCTCTTGGCACGAGAAGGGGTGGTGCCCAACAAGGCTGCGACAGCATCAAAATTTGATCCCGAGCTTTGAGAGGAGAATTTTCTCTTCTTTTTGTCGACCAAAGGTTGCACCCACGCGAAAGAGGAAGAGGAATCAGCAGGAGGGGCAAGGGGACCAAGAGACAGGGAGCTCATGACGCTCAAGGTCTGTGCAGCTGTTGACTCGAGTTGAGATGTGAGCGGGGCACTGGAGGCAATTGTGGTAGAAGAATCTACAGCACCTGGAAGCTCGGTGCTCTGGACTTCTTTATCTTTATCAGCTGGGTCTTCAGGAGCGTTTGCAGGGGTTGGCATTTCGCTTTCTTCACTTTCACTAAGAACAATGATGTTCTCTGGCCCTATAGGCAAATTTGCCTATTTTTCCTGGAGATCTTCTTCCACAGGTTCTTTCTTTACTTCTTTGAGTTTCTTCTTATATACCTGGGTGGATGAGGAAGGAGTAGATTCTGCAGGTCCCTGAGTTGATGAGGCAGGAGGGGTCTTCACTGGTGTCTCAGACCTTGGAATAGATGCTTCTCTTCTCGGTGTTGAAGCATCCTTAGAAGAGGATTCTCCTGAATGCCTCCTGAACTCTCAAACTTTCCTGTCAAACCAGACCCTAGTCCTGACCAAAACTGGAGCAAGGATCTCAGCCAGGTCGTCCCTCTCTTTCCTGTTCCAATCCACGTCCTCTAAAGGAGTGTGCATAACCACATTTTCATACTCATACGAGTATAGATCAGAGTTGTCATCCTTTAGCCCTTCAGGAACTTGATATAGGCCGAGTTCTTCAATTAATTGCAAGGAGAATCTGCCATAGTGCCTCCTTCTAGCCTCAAAATCATCAGCACAATCAGCCCAATAGTCTTCTGTATCAACTCTATGATGATAGACTATTTTGATGTTCTGCCCAATGAACCTCTTCAAGTCGAAGCAAGTCCTTGGCTTGAAGAAGTGAACCGTGATGGGAACCAGGGCTCTTTCTACATTCTGTGCATCTAGGGCTGTTTTGCAGGTATAATTTCCCAAAGAGATGGGAAAGTGTAAACCAGTGATCCTCTTATCCCTGCAGGTTCTATGCAACTTGTCTAGTTGCCTGCATATCTCTATCAAGGCCATTTTATCATTACAGAACATGGGCAGTCTCAGAGGGGAGCCCTCATAGCCGGCTAACCTGATATAAGAGAACTTTCTGAACTGGATGAAGTAGGCACCGTAGTGCGATATCAGAGTCATAGCTTCATCAGAAAACCTCCTGGCAGTATCGCCTTCGAGCAGCCTGACCACGTACATGGTGAAAGCGCGCGACCCTTTCCGGTTACGATTGCTGGTCTCCAGGGTGAACTGCGGGCAGTATGCATATATTGGATCATCTTTGTGTTCATCTATGTAAGAGAAACCAAACCACTGCCTTGATGCTGCCAGAGTGTACATCAGGTACGAAGTCATATAGAACTTCTTCGTTTGCTGCACGTTGGACAGTTGCTCCGCCAAATTCATGCTGATGATCTCTGCCCAGTTGATGTTTTGCATTCCTTCGCACACCATACTGATGAGTGGACACATCCAGAAATGGAATTTGTTGGTAGTGGGCAAACCCATAACCCGAGCCAAAGAATTATGAAATCGGACAACTCTTCATTGAAATCTTCCCGCAAGAGGGTTTTGGTCAGACGAGAAGCTCCTTTCTTAGGGTTCTTCAGCCAGGACTTTGCCACCCGTGCTTTGTATTTGTCGTTGTCCTGATTGAACAGGGCCTGTGCTTGATCCCGGGAAACGACTATGGCATTATCCATCTCTGGGATCTCTCAGAGCAGTGCTAATGGCGGCAGCATCTAGTTTGGCAATGAGTTCCCCGTGTATATTGGTCAATTCACTCGAGGTGGGGTCGAAATGAGCTCCGCACGAAAGCACGGTATCAACACACTGTACCGAGATCGGGAAACCGCCAGCAAAGGCCAAACCACTGTCGTGAATCATTTGTGCCATTGGAGTAGGGTTTGCATCTGCCATCCTCGCCAAAAATCACCGAAATCGAGATGTCGAGCTTCACTGTCTCCGATGTTGAGAACGGCAGACTCTAGTGGTGAAACTTGCTCTTGTCCCTGGAATTTGATCTTCATACTGATAGTAGCTGAGAGAGAAATGCAATCTAGACTCGGGAAGGAATTGCAGTAGGGAACGGGTTTGTGCGCAGGAAATTAGATTGCAGGGGTTCGAGCAAAGAAGCAGTGTGAAAAATGTAAAAGGGGGTCTGCCCGTTATATAGCCGTTTTGGAGAGAGAAAGGGAAATCAATGCGCATTAAATTCATATCTACCAATTTTAAAGGCAACATATTCGTGGAAAAAACCAAGTATGGATAGCCCTTGGTTCATCTGGGACATGTGAAACGCGAATGCGCGAAACACGCGGCTCGGGCGAAGCAGGAAGAAGGCGCATAAATGCATTTCGGGACTTTTGGGACGAAAACGCGTGAAGTACGCGGTTGGGGCATTTTGGGTGAAATGGACAGAGCGCACTTTTGAAATTGGGACATTTGGGACAAGAAAGCGTGAAGTACGCGGTTCGGGTGTTTCGGGTGAAATTGGAACAGAGCGCACTTTTTTGACTTGGGACATTTGGGTCAAAAAGTTCCGAAGTACGCGACTTGATCAATCTAGGTGAAAACGTGACAACAGGTCCGGAAGTGTTTGGGACATTTGGAACAGAAATGCGCGAAGTACGCGGCTCAGGCATTTCGGGTGAAAATGCAACAAAGGGGCCCGTTTGAAACTGGGACATGCGGGACAAAAATACGCGAAGTACGCGAGAAACACACAGAATGACCCAGGAATGCAGATCTGTTACAACTTCTTGGCTTTTAACATTTCAAAGACAACAGAGAAGACATTCAATACTCAAAATTTTGAAAATTCACTTTTAAGTGCGGGGAAATTTTGAGTGGACAACAGCTGGCTCCTTCTGGGGATGACTTGGCATAAATTCAAGGAATGAGGCAAGGCAAGAACTTAGACAAAATCGGGGGAGCAGACCAGTACCTTATCCATTGGGCAACGGAGTCAAAAAGGACACCAATACAGAGGGCAACACACCAAAACAACAAAAGGAAAACACACCAAAAGCAGAGAAGCAAAAACACTGTACAGAATATACAAAGGACTTCCTAGTCACCTAGGACTTGAACAACTTGAGGTACTGCCCACTATAAGGAAGTGGGAGGGGAGAACCATCCATGTAATCAAGATAGAAAGAATTCTTACCAGCAAAGTGCCTGATCTTGAAAGGCCCGAGCCAAAGGGAATCAAACTTTCCATGGCTGCCACGAGGTTCATGTCTTTTATCCCATAGCAACACAGTGTCTCCAACTTGGAAATCTCTGAACCTAGCTTTCTTGTCAAACAGGGCCTTTACCTTTTGCTGGTGAACAGATATCCTATCAGCAACCATCAATCTATCTTCATTCAGTTTGTGCAGGTACATAATTCTCTTATCCAGAGCATCGCTGAAACTAGTATCCTCAATGGCCTTCATTAGGTGTAAGGCTGGCAGTTCCACTGTCACTGGCAATTGAGCCTCAACTCCATACACCACTTGAAAAGGGGACATTCCAATGGCTCTTTTAGGTGTGATCCTGTCTGCCCAAAGAGCATCATAGAGCTTCTTGTGCCAGTTTCGTTGAGACTCATTGACCAACTTCCTTATAATTGTCACCAGATTTTTGTTGGTGGATTCTGCTTGCCCATTACCCTGGGGGTAATAATCTGAAGAATGAGCCAGTGAGATGCCATACCCATAGCAGAAATCCATTATCTCAGTTGAGGAGAAGTTTGAAGCATTATCTGTTACAATCTTGTTAGGTACACCATACCTTACCAAGATGTTCTCTTTGATGAAGCTGCATACCACTTCAGAAGTGGTGCTCTTGACTGGAATAGCTTCCACCCATTTGGTGAAGTAGTCAGTGGCAGTTAGCACATGAGTGTGACCAGCACTAGAAGCAGGATTAAGTGCACCAATGAAGTCCAAACCCCACTGTTGAAATGGTTCCTCAATCACAACTGGCTTGAGAGGCAACGACGCCAGTTTAGGTCTTCCCACAAAAGTCTGACAAGCCTCACATTTATCCACCCACTTGGATGCATCTCTGAACAAGGAAGGCCAGTAGTATCCTCCACGGAGTATCTTGTGAGCAGTGACCATTGATGAATAGTGCCCTCCACATGCCTGATCATGAAAAGCTGAGAGCAATTTTCTCTCATTGTTCCTTGTCCACACACTTCAAAAATCTCCCATCTAAGCCACGCTTGAACAAAGCATTTTCCCATAATACATATTGCGCTGACCTCAATTTAACAGTCCTCTTTTCCTTGGTAGTTAAATGAGAGGGGCATTCCCCATAGGTGAGAAAATGGGTGATGTCAGCATACCATTCATCGACTGAGCTAAGGAACAGAACAGTAGGAATATCAGCTTTCTCCTCCAGCAACTCATGTTTAGCTCCTTCAGCAATGAGCTCACAAAGACCTTTTCCACGAACCAGCTTGGTCGGTTTGATATCAATGTCGTACTCTTGGACCTTAGCAACCCAGTTCCCTCTCTTGGATCCAAATTCTTGTTGTGTGAGAATCGACTTAACAGTTGTATCTGGAACCAGCACCATGGAGTGAGAGTTGAGGATATAAAAACGAAACTGCTTCACAGCTTTGACCACTGCAAAAGCATGCTTCTCCATCATGGTGTATTTCAACTCGTGATCCTTTAGAATATAGCTCATGAACGCAATTGGGAGTTCATGCTCATTAGAGTCTTCTTGAGTTAAGACAGCAGCCAGGGTATTATCTGTAGCATAGCAATAGATGATGAAATCTTTGCTGAAATCAGGACAGGCCAAAACTGGAGTTTTAGCGATAGCTCTCTTGATACCCTCAAAGGATTCCTTTCCTCCAGAAGACCAACCAAATGTTTGCTTCCCTTTCATCATTTGAGAAATATTCAAAGTTAACTCTGCAAAATCAGGGATGAACCTTCTTAAAAAATTGATCTTACCGAAGAAGGAGTGCACACCCTTTTTACTGGTTGGGAGAGGAATTTGCTGGATAGCTTGTACTCGTTCAGGGTCAATCTTAATACCATCCTTGGAGACAATGTGCCCTAATAGTTTTCCCTCTGTGACACAGAAAACAGATTTTTTAGGATTCAAAGAAATTCCATGCTCTCTGCATCTTAGCAGAACTGTCTCCAGGTGATCAAAATGATCCGCTCTTGTCTTGGAAAACACTGTCAGGTCATCAAGATATATGACAATACACTTCCCTTTCAAGCTTCCAAAAGCCAGATCCATGGCTCTCTGAAAAGTGGCACCAGCGTTAATGAGCCCAAAAGGCATCCTCTTGTAAGCAAAGGTGCCCCAAGGAGTAGTGAAGGCTGTCTTGTGTTGATCTGCAGTATCAACCTCTACCTGATTATATCCAGAAAATCCATCAAGCATAGATAACATTTCCGATCCTGTTACTGCTTGCAATACTTGATCCATCATAGGCAAAGGATAATTATCTTTCAGAGAAGCCTGATTCAGGTTCCTGAAATCAACACAGATGCGGATCTCACCATTCTTCTTCCTAACAGGCACAATATTTGCAATCCATGTTGAATGGTGAATGGGAAAGATGATTTTAGCCTTCAACAAACTTCTGAATCTCCTGAAAGATGGTGTCAGCTATTTTGGGATTATACTGCCTCTGTTTCTGCTTGAAAGGCTTAATTCCAGGCTTAAGAGGATAGAGTGCTGCATATCTTTTGGCTTGAAGGCTTTTAGATCCTCATAAGAGTAAGCAAGAACATCCTTATACCTCCTTAGAAGATCAATTGCTTTTCTCCTCTCATCTGCTGTGCAACATTTTCCGATATTCACGAGCTTGGGGTCAGTAGAACTTCCAATATTGATTTTGTCATGTTCAGCTGATTGTTGAGGCCCAGAGGAAGCTCTAGATTTCACATACCTGTCATGTTTATCAAATAATTCCTCCAAACTCACCAAGCCTTTAGGAATCTTGTTTCCTTTGAGTTTAATGCACCCTTCCTGATCTGTTTCTTCTCCTTGGGTGACAGCTTGGCCAAAGGACACACTTTCACGAGGCAGGTTGTCACTTCCCTCAAAATACAGTTGTTCAAAATTACCTTTGAGTTCCAGGAAGGAAAGCAAATGCTGATCATTATTGAAAACCTGCCAGTTATTGGTGTTGTCAGGTACACTAGGCCGATGGACCATTTCAATGGTGAATTTGTCCTGAGAGAAATCAGGATGAGGAATCAGCAGTGACCCTGAGACAGCTAGTGAATCAGCCCTGCTGTTCTTTTCCCTAGGTATTGCTTCAATAGAGAAAGCATCAAGGAATTCAATGGAATCCCAAACCTGATTCCGGTAATGCTTCAGCCTCCCATTTTTTACCTGAAAGAGGTTTCTGACTTGCTTTACAATCAGCTCTGCATCACCACGAGCCAGGAGGTTCTTTACACCTTGTTCTTTGGCCACCTGCAATCCGAGAATGAGAGCTTCGTACTCTGCTGTGTTATTAGTATTCTCGAACTGTAACTTGAATGAAAAGGGGTGTAGGCTTCCTTCAGGTGACACTAGCAGGACACCAGCTCCAGAACCAGCTGAGGAACAACTTCCATCAAATTCTAAAATCCAAACCCCGTTAGGATCTCTAGGAGACACTTTGGGGGGTGGGATTTCATCAGGGGACATAATCATGTAATTACCATGACCCATATCCTCATAGAGTATTTGTGCTTTAGGATCATCCGTCTTCTGCACAATATACTCAGATTGTTTCTCAGGCAGCAGCTTCTTCATTTGTCCATTAACCGGTACAAGGGCATGTGACCAATCCATTTGAATTTCCCCACCCACATCTTTACAAAAGTTCCTACTTAGCAACATCCCGTATGAAGGAGGGATATCTGCTACTAAGATGGTAGCCAACACTTTCTTTTCAGGCAAGGCAGCAAAAGCCACTTGTGCATCTTTAATCCTTCCAACCAGAGGCACTTCCTTACTCTCCATAGAGTAGCAAGATCCATAAGTACGAGTGAGGGTTAAGCCTAAAGCATGAGCTACTTTAGCTGGCATGACATTGTCCGAGGCTCCTGAATCTATGACACAATTACTGAGTCTATGGCCAGCTATGAGAAGTGTTACATAAAATGGTTTAATTTTGTCACCAGGCGAGGTGACAGCAGCTACCAGACTGGGCTGTGGTGCAGAAGGAGGAGTAGGTAAAAGGCCTTTAGAGGTGGTCTTGGAATGGGAATTAACAAATTGAATCATCTTGGCAAAAGCTTTGGGATGGGTCTGATAGTACTCAGCTTCTGAGATTTGGACCTTGGTCTTTTTCAGGTGATCAACAATATCAAAAGACCCAGAAGTGGATGGGCCATCATCATTTGAAATTCTAGGCTTATCAACTTTAGGAGAAAAAGAAGAAGCAACTTTGGTAGCAGGATTGATAGGACTCACCTTTGGTGCAGATGAAGTAGGGATAGGAAATCCCCTTTTTGCAATAACAGGGATAGTTCGACTGCTCCTTAGATTTCTTTATGGGCTGTGTCACCTTCTCCCTCTGCTTTGTCTATTCTCGAGTCATGACAGCAAATGATTCGCTATTCATGTCTGCTACCACTTCATCATAATCATCTCCATCATCGATGCCCTCAGTGGTAAAGAAATTAACCCGAGATCCCTCAAGTTCTTCTACCTCATCATCAAATTCTTCCGCATACTCCTCGCAAGCTTCATTGTCTTCATCATCATCTGGTTCTTCAACCTCACAAGTTGCATTCACAGGAACTTTAACAGGAGGTCCTTCAAGTGCTAGTCTTGTTTGAGAAGGAGGTAAACGATTTCTGGGCTGAAAATTCCTTCTTGGAACATCTGCATAAGGGGCATGCTGAGCCAATTGTTTCTTTATAGCAATAAGATCATTTGCAAGTTTCTGAACTAATGGATCAGTATTAAGTCCAGGGGTGGAAGAGGAAGAGGCAGCAGACTTAGATTTGGGAGGGTCTCTTCTCAACTTCCCTGACATGATCAAGTCATCCTCGATACTAACAGCAAGAGTTTGATCCTCGACCAATGTTGCGAGATTAGCCCTTCTTAGTGCATAACTAACTTTGGGCGTTTGAGCATTTAGGAAGAAACACTTTTGAATTTGATCAACAGGCGAGTATTTACAGGAATTTGTTGATCAGTCTGTTGAATCGGGCCACAAACTCTCTCATGGGTTCTTGTGAATCTTTCTTTATCTGAGAAATTTGGGCAAGCAAAGCATGCACATCTTCTGCCGGCTTGAAACGGTTTTCGAACTGAGTTCTCATCGTGTTCCAGTCGGTGATAGCGTTAGCCGGAAGGTGGTAGAACCAATCAGCAGCATTGTCTTGTAACGTCTCAACGAACAGCCTTACGGAGACGTCTTCATGTTCGACTCCCAAAACTCCACATGCAACAATGAAGGCTGCAATATGTTCATCAGGATGTACTTTGCCATCACCTTTGAATTTTGGGAAGTTCTTCCGGTTACCTCTGGGTAACTCATGCAAAGGCTGAGTAAGGGCCAGGGGCCCGACACGATGACCCCATGGTAATGGTGCCGCCATTCTTGGAAATATGGCTTGGAGAGGAACTGTAACACCAGCGAGGATCAAAGCTCGTAGATTGGGACTAGCAGGCTCTGAAGGAATACCACCCGTAGGACTTCTATCTTGAACAGGTGGAGTGCTTGTCGAACGAGTCCTTCTATTTCTTGAAGGAAGGAAGAGGAAAACCTTGTTGCTCTAAAAGCTGAAACTGAGAATCTTCAATACCAAGGGCCCTTCTCCCTCGAGTGAAACGCGGAGTCGCCAGATCAAAGGATGATCAAAAATTTGCAGAACTGGAATGCGATTTTCCCCAGCGGAGTCGCCAAAAACTGTTGGTCGTCAAATAGGACTTTTAAGAAGAGCAACAGTCAGGGGACAAGAAGTCCCTCCTCTTTAATGGGAGAGGTTCCCTTATTCAGAAACGAACTTATTTACAAATATACAAAACATGATTTTATGGTTGAACTTGGATATTACGAAAGTGTTTTCCACAAGGATCATCAGTTACAAAAGGACTGAGGAAAGGGAATACGAGGGTGAGCAGAAGAGCAACATGCAGAATTATAGATAGCAGAATAATCCTTTATGTATGCGAAGTTGCAGTGAATTTAAAACAAGATCGTTTGCATTGGATGAACAAGATGAGATTACCAGACACAAAGTTCTGTAAATAACCTTCTTCAGATTCATTAATCAAGGACACAAAGTTCCTTCTTGGTTGTACAAGATCACTATACTCGCAATATTTGAAAATATGCAATCAGTGAGACTAACGAACTAGAAACAAATGATCTTCACGAAATTAAATGAAAACACAGAGATAACAAAGATTAGATAGACAATGAATGGAAAGCCCTTTTGTATTGATTTCTCTCTGATCTATTTACACTTCCAGAAAATATGCCAAGTTCTTCCTCCTTCGAATGGCGTAGAAAATACCATTATATAGCTTACAAGTCAGTTACTTTTTGTAACCGTTTCTTTTAACTAAAGAATAGTTAAGGACTGCCAACTCGCAGTACCTCAACCTATTACAAAGAAAACGGAAAAAGAAAGGGAAGAAGAGAAAAGAATGGGGAAGAAGACAGGTGTCCGATCACTGAGAGGGACCCACTGACTTCAGAATCCGCTGTCTGAATCTCTTCAACGCCTCAGCTATGTCTCTGCCACGGGGAACTGACGTGTTGGCTGCCGACTGAGTCCAAAATCCCAGACACTTCTCCATCTCTTTATCAAACTCGACATGAGTATGATAATCTTTATTTGCTTCTTCGATGGCAGATTGAAGAGAGCAGATCTCCTTCATTTTTTCTTTGGAGATGGAGCTTTCCTTGAATAAATTGTCTTTTACAAAAGCTCTGAACTGAGCTTTGATCTCTTGTAAGGAAAGGGGGCACCAGAAGTTTCATCTTGAAGATGACAATGTATATCTTTGAAAGCCGAGACAACCAATGTCTTGAAGGCTTCGCCCTTCTGCCAGCTGTTTTTCATTTCTCCCAAAGCCTCCTCCAAGACTCTGATCTTCCACTCCACGCTGTAGACCCATGATTTTGATAGATTGTCCTTTGCATCATCAAAAACTTTATTCGCCAGCAAAATGTTTTCGTCTGTCTGTCCCATAAGGCGAAGGTCTACTATGCAACTGCTCCAGATTTTGAGCTCTTTATCCATGGTATTGATAGTGGAGGAGAGCTTCAGTTGCACATTGTTCACCTTTTCGTGGAGTTTGAAAGCTTCATCGATGAAGTTTAACCCAGCAACAAGCATGTCTTCCACCATGGCTTCAATAGCTCTGCCATAGACAGAATGCTTGTGCATATCTTTAATACTCTGCACTTCATCTTGGCTTAGAATTACAGGAGGTGGGAGAGCAGTCAAGGGGGTAGGGTCCAAAACTTTGTCCTTAGACAAAAGGGACTTGATGAAACCTGTGAGAACTTGGGCCTGTTCTTCCAACTGTTCAATAGTTTGCTGGCCCTTTTCTACCCTCCCAATGACTCTTGTGACTGTTTCCTGGAGGTTGTGAATTTCACCTTCAGGGGTAGACTCTCCCATTGGGATTCTCGAGAGCTCCAAGTCAGATGCCTGCAAGTCCTGCTCTGATTTATCCGTTGTAGGCTTGGAAATCTCCAGGAATTGCTGACCTTGAGCATCAGACACTATCCTGGAGGTGACTTTGGCTCTCTTGGCACGAGAAGGGGTGGTGCCCAACAAGGCTGCGACAGCATCAAAATTTGATCCCGAGCTTTGAGAGGAGAATTTTCTCTTCTTTTTGTCGACCAAAGGTTGCACCCACGTGAAAGAGGAAGAGGAATCAGCAGGAGGGGCAAGGGGACCAAGAGACAGGGAGCTCATGACGCTCAAGGTCTGTGCAGCTGTTGACTCGAGTTGAGATGTGGCGGGCACTGGGCAATTGTGGTAGAAGAATCTACAGCACCTGGAAGCTCGGTGCTCTGGACTTCTTTATCTTTATCAGCTGGGTCTTCAGGAGCGTTTGCAGGGGTTGGCATTTCGCTTTCTTCACTTTCACTAAGAACAATGATGTTCTCTGGCCCTATAGGCAAATTTTCCTGTTTTTTCTGGAGATCTTCTTCCACAGGTTCTTTCTTTACTTCTTTGAGTTTCTTCTTATATACCTGGGTGGATGAGGAAGGAGTAGATTCTGCAGGTCCCTGAGTTGATGAGGCAGGAGGGGTCTTCACTGGTGTCTCAGACCTTGGAATAGATGCTTCTCTTCTCGGTGTTGAAGCATCCTTAGAAGAGGATTCTCCTGAATGCCTCCTGAACTCTCGAACTTTCTGTCAAACCAGACCCTAGTCCTGACCAAAACTGGAGCAAGGATCTCAGCCAGGTCGTCCCTCTCTTTCCTGTTCCAATCCACGTCCTCTAAAGGAGTGTGCATAACCACATTTTCATACTCATACGAGTATAGATCAGAGTTGTCATCCTTTAGCCCTTCAGGAACTTGATATAGGCCGAGTTCTTCAATTAATTGCAAGGAGAATCTGCCATAGTGCCTCCTTCTAGCCTCAAAATCATCAGCACAATCAGCCCAATAGTCTTCTGTATCAACTCTATGATGATAGACTATTTTGATGTTCTGCCCAATGAACCTCTTCAAGTCGAAGCAAGTCCTTGGCTTGAAGAAGTGAACCGTGATGGGAACCAGGGCTCTTTCTACATTCTGTGCATCTAGGGCTGTTTTGCAGGTATAATTTCCCAAAGAGATGGGAAAGTGTAAACCAGTGATCCTCTTATCCCTGCAGGTTCTATGCAACTTGTCTAGTTGCCTGCATATCTCTATCAAGGCCATTTTATCATTACAGAACATGGGCAGTCTCAGAGGGGAGCCCTCATAGCCGGCTAACCTGATATAAGAGAACTTTCTGAACTGGATGAAGTAGGCACCGTAGTGCGATATCAGAGTCATAGCTTCATCAGAAAACCTCCTGGCAGTATCACCTTCGAGCAGCCTGACCACGTACATGGTGAAAGCATCGTTGACCCTTCTGAAGTTACGATTGCTGGTCTCCAGGGTGAACTGCGGGCAGTATGCATATATTGGATCATCTTTGTGTTCATCTATGTAAGAGAAACCAAACCACTGCCTTGATGCTGCCAGAGTGTACATCAGGTACGAAGTCATATAGAACTTCTTCGTTTGCTGCACGTTGGACAGTTGCTCCGCCAAATTCATGCTGATGATCTCTGCCCAGTTGATGTTCTGCGTTCCTTCGCACACCATACTGATGAGCGGACACATCCAGAAATGGAATTCGTTGGTAGTGGGCAAACCCATAACCCGAGCCAGCAGAATTATGAAATCGGACAACTCTTCATTGAAATCTACCCGCAAGAGGGTTTTGGTCAGACGAGAAGCTCCTTTCTTAGGGTTCTTCAGCCAGGACTTTGCCACCCGTGCTTTGTATTTGTCGTTGTCCTGATTGAACAGGGCCTGTGCTTGATCCCGGGAAACGACTATGGCATTATCCATCTCTGGGATTCTCAGAGCAGTGCTAATGGTGGCAGCATCTAGTTTGGCAATGAGTTCCCCGTGTATATTGGTCAATTCGCTCGAGGCGGGGTCGAAATGAGCTCCGCACGAAAGCACGGTATCAGCACACTGTACCGAGATCGGGAAACCGCCAGCAAAGGCCAAACCACTATCGTGAATCATTTGTGCCATTGGAGTAGGGTTTGCATCTGCCATCCTCGCCCAAAAATCACCGAAATCGAGATGTCGAGCTTCACTGTCTCCGATGTTGAGAACGGCAGACTCTAGTGGTGAAACTTGCTCTTGTCCCTGGAATTTGATCTTCATACTGATAGTAGCTGAGAGAGAAATGCAATCTAGACTCGGGAAGGAATTGCAGTAGGGAACGGGTTTGTGCGCAGGAAATTAGATTGCAGGGGTTCGAGCAAAGAAGCAGTGTGAAAAATGTAAAAGGGGTCTAGCCTAGTTATATAGCCGTTTTGGAGAGAGAAAGGGAAATCAATGCGCATTAAATTCATATCTACCAATTTTAAAGGCAACATATTCGCGGAAAAAACCAAGTATGGATAGCCCTTGGTTCATCTGGGACATGTGAAACGCGAATGCGCGAAACACGCGGCTCGGGCGAAGCAGGAAGAAGGCGCATAAATGCATTTCGGGACTTTTGGGACGAAAACGCGCGAAGTACGCGGTTGGGGCATTTCGGGTGAAAATGGAACAGAGCGCACTTTTGAAATTGGGACATTTGGGACAAGAAAGCGCGAAGTACGCGGTTCGGGTGTTTCGGGCGAAATTGGAACAGAGCGCACTTTTTTGACTTGGGACATTTGGGTCAAAAAGTTCCGAAGTACGCGACTTGATCAATCCGGGTGAAAACGTGACAACAGGTCCGGAAGTGTTTGGGACATTTGGAACAGAAATGCGTGAAGTACGCGGCTCAGGCGTTTCGGGTGAAAATGCAACAAAGGGGCCCGTTTGAAACTGGGACATGTGGGACAAAAATACGCGAAGTACGCGAGAAACACACAGAATGACCCAGGAATGCAGATCTGTTACAACTTCTTGGCTTTTAACATTTCAAAGACAACAGAGAAGACATTCAATACTCAAAATTTTGAAAATTCACTTTTAAGTGCGGGGAAATTTTGAGTGGACAACAAGTATCTAATTTCAGAATATAAGGCTAACTCCATGCCCAATGGATGCGTCAAGGCCACCGATCATCTCATCTAAGTAGGCAGACGTGCACCCATGATTCTCCAAATTTTTATCCATTTTTATCCCCTGGTAAAATGGACAATAGGGGAAAATTGGATTTGGGAAATTAATGGAGCTTTATAGAATATTCTTTAGTATTTCAAGTGAAATTTAGGTTTTTGGAACATCTACAATGTTTTCGGGAAGTTTCGGGTCACTTGAAGCATTTTTTCCTCTTTTGGGTTTCAAAAGTTCAAAGCTCGGCCAGTGTGAGGAAATAGGCCCCGGAACCCACATTTAGCCAAAAATGGGTAAAATGGGAAAAATCAAGACACAAATTTGAGAGATCCCTATTGTATACCATGGCCCTCTAGTTCGGGAAAAATATAAGAAAATAAAATAAATCGAGAAAAACTTGAAAAAGGGGCCAAAATGCCTATGAAGCTTAAGACAACTTGCCAAGATATTGAGTGAGCTTAAACACAACTTCACGACTTGTTTCTAGATGCTTGCAAATGATCTCGAGTTAATTAGGAGCTGATGAGTCAAAGTTAGGGCATCTCGGAGTCTATCTCGCACAACGAGCTCAAGTTGAGGGTGAGTTCACACCGGGTGGAGCCCGAGAAAAGAAAAGGATGGCTCACAGAGAAGAGATAGCATCACAGAGGACATTGTGCCAAGGTAGAGGTTAGCCTACCAAGCTAGGTCAGCCCAAAATTTCTCAAAGATAGAGGATTTATCTTGGCGAGATAACTCAAAGAGATTGGGAGTCAGTCAATGGAATGAAATGGATCATGCAAAGAAATTTTGGGGTATGAGAAGTCCATTGAGCCATTTTGAGTTGGATTTTCATGATTTCGAGATCGAAGGCCACCACATGGATTTTTGTCCTCTTGGAAGTGTGGGTTCTTAAATGCAAATCTCGATGAGTTATGTTGGGGTAAATGCAATTTCGGGGTCAACCGGGGTGATCTATTTTTAGAGCTTGAGGTTGGCATGGTGGTCGGATAGGTGAGTTGGATTTTGGGACTCACCGAGTCGAATTCAGAGGTAGAAAAGTTTAGAAATGGGGGAGACCAAGAAAGTTGAGTGCATGATGCAATGCAACTCCCGAAACCCAAAGTCCGAGGTACATAGTGATTTGTTGTTAAAGAACAACATTGGAGTCTGGGGTTAAGTTGGCCAATCATGTCTATGAGTTGGATGCGGTGAGTCGATCGGGGTCTAAAATCTATTGAACTATTTTTGGGGGATCAGTTTTGGAGTTCACGGGAAAGGTTTTTTCGTGGCGTTGACTGAGCTAGCTAAGCCATCATTGAAGGTATTACACCGAGTTAGTGGGGGAGTCCCAATAGTTACCCGGACTAAAAATACTATAACTTCCTCCACACTCAAATGTTTTTAATAGAATTATACTCATTGGATTCAAAATTTTAAGCCCCATCTAATGAAATCATAAAAATATGGAATTTTTAGAGTAGGTGAGAAAAAAACAAGGAGAAATTCCCAAGTTTAAACAACTACTTACAGTGCAACAAATTAAGCAAATTAAGACATGGAGGCATATTTCTTCTCCCATACACTCGATATACAACATGGTATGGGTTTTACAGTCATCCCATCCCTCTTACAGGGAACTAATTTTTTTTTGGGTGGTTGAAGAAAGAATTTGATATCTTTCTCTATCTTCTCTTTCATTATTCCAATATATTAAAAAATAGAGCATTTTTTATTAAATAAATGGTTGGACACTTTTGTAATGCTCTCTCTCTTCTTCTCAATTTGTGAGATAGTTTCAGAAGCATCAAGCCTCCCCTTGTGGGCATTGTAATGGGAATCATTCCTTCTTCCTCTACTATGATGTACTGTGTAAAATATGTGTAACAATGAAATCAATGTTTTGTGATAATCTCTCTATCCTTGCTTGATTTTTATTGTTCTATCTTGCCTCTCTTCATGATACAGGTACTTTTTGCATTTTCTTGTTTTCATTCATAGGATTAGATGATGTTGTTTTTATGGGGATTTTTTGTTCAATGTCATTGTGGTCTGTAATGCTTGTCTATCCTCTCCATGCTCATTTCCCTTCATTCTCATTCATTGTGAACTCTTCAACACCCCCTTTTATTGGTGTTATAACCTATGTAGTGTAGGCATTCCATTCTTTCATGCATTCTCTCTCTCATTGTATCCTTAGAATTGATAGGATAGGATCGGATGGGTGTTTTCATTACATTAGGAGTAGTTGTATCATATGATTGGGAAGAGGAACTATACTTCTCTCGGAGGTTTGTCTCAATTATAGAAGGTCTCACACCTTGAGATAACTCCATGTTACTCAATAATAATGATAGCTCATACAAACACATGCAAAATCGAGGGTTCGTAATTTGGTGATAATAGTTCTAGCTTTCCGGTGGGAGAAAGAATTCAATATTTCCATTTTTATCAAGATTTGGTGGGTGTCTTGGAAAAATCCTAGCATTTGGAGGATCTTCATCAACACATCCGGTGAATCCTAGGATAATAATTCACTAGTTTAGTAGCCCAAGTATCTAATATTCATAAGAAGGATCCAAACCAGGTCAAAGACAAGAGAGGAAGGGATATTTGAGTATTTGCAGCTATCTCTAGGCAGAGGAAGAAGAGGGAGACAAGTTCATAGATCCCCATATCCACAAAAAATAAATCTCTCAACAGCCCCACCTAGTAGGACTTTTATTCAATCAACTAGAGTTATTAGACCAATCAGAATGGATCAACATCCACCTCCAATTCCATTTGTTAATTTTATAGGTAATATTCCACTTTCCCTCAATGCACATAACCCAATTCTAGTGGCAACCTTGAAGAACATTCCATTATTCAATGGAGAAAATCACACAACCCCAATTGATCATATCCAGGACATTGCAAATTTATGTGCTATACATGAAATTGTTGAGATGGATGTGGCAGTAAAACTTTTAGCTTCTTCTTTCAAAGGAAAAGCTTTGCAGTGGTTTAGAAGCCTAAGAGTAGGATCAATTCATAATTGGGATCAATTATGCATAGATGTTTGTGGAAAGTTTAGAGAAAGGGAAGAAAACCATATTTTTGGAGAAGTTGAACATGATCAAGAGAGAACCAAGTGAAAAAATGGAAAATTTCAACTTAAGATTCCAAAGATCATGGGACAAGATTCTAATTTCTATAAGACCAAATATCGAAGGTGCATTACTCTCTTTCTTAAAATCTCTTATTTCGATATAGCAATAATGATACTATCTATGGGAGGGTCAACATTGCAAGGAGCATATGCCATATTGATTAGAGCTAAGAATTACCTAATTCAAGCCGTAAAACTTACACCTAGGCCACCTATGCCTATTTATACCGAGATGGGGAATCTTAATCCTAGTCAAGCACCCGAGTTAGCCCCTATTCTCGTCTCCCTAGAAATCAAAGTTCCAGCAAAGCTTCCACCTCTTCTAGCGCTTCTAATGAACTCTAAGAAGTCATGAAACAATTAAAAAACCTAGGGAATAAGTTAGTGACCATTAAGAGGCAGAAAGCTTAGAATTTTAGACCTTTCCATCCTTAGTACCAACCCAATAAGCCCACATATCAGTCTAATAGAAATCCTTCTTAAGTCGCTAACCAGGATCAAGGACAACCTCCCATTGCTAGGCCAATTCAACCATATAAACCTAATTTATCATTAACATCCAAAGCCTTGGTTCTAATTCAAAATTATCGGCACAAGAATATTAATGGTGTTTTCCTTGTAGGTAACCCCATAATCGAAACATGTTTCAATGGCATGTTAAATCAAGCCTTGATGGTATAAGGTATTGGTGTTCCCTAAGAGAAAAATGAAGAAGAAAATAAGAAACAAGAAAACTCATAAGAGGCATGCTTATGATCCATACAAAGAGATGGAGGAGGTTGAATTAGGCATCTATTATCTACATGAAGAAAATCCACCTCTCCCTAGCATCACCAAATCAAATGATGAAGATGAAAATGAGATTTGGAAAGATTTTTTTTTATGGTTCATGGAGTAGACAAGGTGTTGGAGGGGGTATAGTGCTTGTGTCACCTCAAAGTATGAATTACTAGTAAGCTTTCTACTTTCAATTCGGTTGTTCTAATAACACATTTGAGTACGTAACATTAATCCATGTATTACATTAGGAAAGGAAGAGAGGTATCAATAACTTACAAGTATTTAGAGATAGTGAGCTAATTTTGAATCATGTCAAAGGAAAAAGTGCTGCTAAAAATGATATTCTCAAGAGCTATAAACACATGTTATGGGATCTCATAGAGGACTTGAAGGCATTCAACATTGATTCCATTCCAAGCAAGAAAAATTAGCATGCAAATAGGCTTGCAACAATTAGAGAAACATTTAATTTGGTTGAGAGTATCAAGAGAGATCAAACATAACCCCTATCAAAGTGATTGTGAGGCCACTGTTTTGGAAAACAACACAAGCTAGGAAGTTTCGAAAGCGATCAATAAATCATAATTTTTCTTCAAGAAGAATTTGATTTATCCTCAAGAAAATAGGGAAAATTATATCAGCAAAAGTAGGTGGATCAAGTATTCCATCGAGAATAAACAAATTCCCAAAAGTCTTAGTGACTATAAATTCAATCTTTAATCCTAATGACCAGTTCGAGAAAGAAAAAGATAATATCTAGGTTAAGGGTGAAGATTCGAATCAATTTTAGTTGGAGAGGGTAAGGTAATCCAAATTGGAAAAATGAGTACTCATCAAGAAAATATGATTTCATACAAAGTTATCGGGAGTTTCACAATATCTTTTCTTGGAGCTATGAATATTTGAGAGGATTTGATCCAAAATTGACCCAACACACTACTTGAGTCAGATCTAGAAGCTAAGCCCATTATGAAAAATCAAAACCAATGAACCCTCATATTAATCCTCTCATGAAGAAGGAACTGATCAAATTGATTGAGGAAAACATCATATTTCTATTCAAGCACTCATCATGGGTTTCTAATCGGGTGTCGAGTGTGGAAATAAATGGAAAAATCAAATTGTGTGTGGATTTTTGAGACTTGAATAGATCCTCTCTCAAGCATCACTATCTTTTTTTCTTCCATGGAGCATATTTTGTAAATGGTAGCTAGTTTAGAGAGGTTTTCATTGTTAGATGTTTACTCGAGGTACAATCAAATCATGATGAATGAGGAATACTAGTTTAAGATAACTCTCACCACAAATTGGGGCAAATATGCTTATAAGAAAAATGCCTTTTGGGTTATCCAATGCCCGGGAAATTTTTCAAAAATAAATGGACATGGAATTCAAGGGGCTAATTAGCAAGATGTTTCGGTATATCTTGATGATATTATAATATTTTCCAAGAACAAAGCAGATCACATTTTTCCTCTCGGGAAAGTATTAGAGAGATGCAAGAAGTTTGGATTGTCCCTAAATATGAAAAGTGCATATTCCTAGCTCATGACGGAAATATATTGGGCCACATCATGTATAAAGAGGGTTTGACAATTGATCCGGAAATATTTGAATCTATCCTCGCTCTATCTTTTCCAAGTCACAAGAAGGCTCTCCAAAACTTATTTGGGAGAATCAATCTTGTTAGAAGGTTCATGCCTCGAGTTTTCAACCCTTCTTAAGTCATTGAAAATGATATTGAAGAAGAACATGGAATTCAAATGGATAGCAAAGGGAAAGGAGAGTTTTTAGGATATCAAACATGCAATATCTCAAGCTCCAACTCTCATCAATCAAGACTTCTCCAAGGACTTCATCCTCTATTCCTTTGGTAGTTCGGATACAAGCTCTACCATTTTGGTACAACCGAACAAGGAAGGGTCCGAGTATCCTGCTTTTTTTTTTCAGTCTAAGCTTGGAATATTATGAGGTGAGGTAATCTTTCATTGAGAAACATGTCCTCAATGTTATAAGGAGCTTAAAGAAATTTAGATACTTGGTTTCAAAAAAAAAATTCAGTTGTTAGTGTCTCATGCCAGAGTAAAGGAATTTATCCTAAACAAGGACTTGAATGAGAAAAGGGTAGGTTGGATTACCCATGTCATGGAGTATGACATAGAAATGAGGGTGAAAAATTAGTCTGTGGGAAAGGATTATGTGAACATTTGGATTCCAATCAACATATTGAACCAAGGGATGAATAAGAATTTATTATAGTGTTATAAAATAATCAAGAAAAAACAACTTATGATGTACCCACTCCTTATTAGACCCAAGATATGATACATTTTCTTCAAATAGGTCTATTCCATTTGGAGTTAAGAAAAGTAAAAATAAGGTATTTTAGACTCCAATCCATTCCATATGTTCTCATTGATGGTATCTTGTTCAAGAAATACGTGAATGGAGTTCTCTTAAGATTCATTTGAGAAAATCAGATTGAGAAAGTGCTACATGAGTTCCATGATGGAGAAGATGGAGGTCAATTTTCTCCATGAGTAACATCCCTCAAGATCATGAAGGATGGTTACTATTTTCCCACAATTTTCAGTGACATCTATGCATGGATCAAGAAGTGTAAGAAATGTGTAATTTTCACAAGAAAGGAGAAGCTAGTATCATTGCCACTCCATCCAATATCAGTTGATCAACCATTCATGTAGTGCGGATTGCAATTCATTGGGTTCATCAATCCAAACTCAAGCCAAGGCAATAAGTGGATTCTTATAAAGCAATGGACTATTTCACCAAGTGGACGAAGTGGTGGAACTTAAGGAGGTAAATGAGTCTAGCATATTAGAATTTTACAAGGGATTGTAACGATATTCAATGTCCCAACTACTATCATATCATACAATTATCTAGAATTCCTTGACACTAACATGACCTGAGTGGGCCATTAATAATGATATATATTTGAGCACTTCATCTAGCTATTACCCCGTGGTAATCGTAAAGTTGATTCCACGAACAAGAATCTCTTGAGAATTATAAGGAATTTGGATAAAAATAAAATGACATGGAAAACCAAGCTAAAATCATCCTTGTGGGATGATAGAATCACACCAAAGACGTCTACCGATAGATCCCCATACAATCTAGTCTTTGGAAAAGAGGCTAGGCTACCCATATCTCTAGAATTACAAAGAATGGAGCTCCTCAAATAGTTGAAACTATATTAATTTGAGCCTATGGAAGTCAGGTATGCATAACTCATGGAGTTGGAGGAGATGTGAAAGTAAGAAATGAAAACCATGGAGAATGATAAAGCCTTGATCAAAAGATCCTTGATAAGAAAGCTAAATCTAAGAGCTTTTAAGAGGGAGACTTGGTTCTAAAATGGGATGCAGAAAGGGCTAAGTTGGGAAATCAATCCAAATTTGATGTTATATGGAGTGGTCCTTACATGATCTAGGGATGCGGGAGTAGCAACACTTTCCAACTATCCAAGTTGGATGGAGAATAACTGTAGATTCTATTCAATGAAAGTAACCTAAAGTATTTTTATTAAAGTAAATTATGATCCTTGTACATATTAGCTTAGGATTTCTAATTCCTCTAAGTTCTTGTAGTGCAATGTTTGTTATTAGAGAAGGTTTCCTTTCCTAAGTGATTTGTAAGTTTCATTGTTTCTTTTCATAGTTCACCATGTTTCGGGAGAGGGAGTGTCATAGGAAGAAAATCATCGTTGCAAGAAATAGTTGTTATCCTCAAGAATTCTCAAATGCAGAGAAACTAAAATCAGGTTTTTAGCCTTAGTGGGAAATAATCCTCATCATTTCAAGGTTCTCTTAGGATTCAAAGAATATGAACCTCAAATTCTTCTTTCTCTCTCATTAGATATAATTCAATTGAAAATATTATGAATTTTTCAGAAGCTCTAACGGCATCTTGATTTGCTTGATTTCAAGTAGTATTTAGAGAAACATTCATGTTTGAGGAAAATAAGTTTTAACAACAGCTCCCAGTTCCCAAATCAGTAAGTGTTTCACACTTTGTAATGTTTCATCCTTGCCAAGAAACCATCAGTTCAATTTCCCTTCAAACTTGGCAAGAAATCAGATTTTGGGGGCAAGTTTAGGTCTTCATTTGTACCCCAACAGATAAGTTTGCAAAGATAAAGAAGAAAAGAAAATTTAGATCAAAACAATTTTCCACTCATGCAAATTTCAAGATTTTATTATAAAAGTTGGAAAATGCAAACAACGGATCAACTCCATGTTCAAACAATGTTTTAAGTGGCTCAGGGATGGAGTTTTAGAGTTCATGATCAAATTTTAGAATATCGATCGACTCCATGCCTAATAGACACTTGAAGGCCACTAATCAGCTCATCTAGTAGGTAGATGTCCCCGTGAGTCACCAAATTGTTATCCATTTTTACCCATTTGGTAAAATGGACAACATGGAAAATTGGATTTGGGAAATTGATGGAGCTTCATGGAAGAGTATGGAGTATTTCAGGAAATTTAGGTTTTGGGAGCATCTGCGTAGTGTTTTTCAAGAATTTTGGGGTCACTTGAAGAAATTTTTCCTCTTCTAGGTTTCAGAGGTTCAAAGCTCACCAAGGTGAGGAGATAGGCCCCGAGGCCCATATTCAGCTAAAAATGAGTAAAATGGGAAAAATTAAGACACAAAATTTTAGAGTACCCTATTTTATCCCATGGCTCTCTAGTTCTCGAGAAAAACACAGAAAATAAAAAAATCAGAGAAAAACATGAAAAAGGGGCCAAAATGGATATGGAGCTTAAGAAAACTTACCAAGCTATTGGGTGAGATGAAACACAACTTGACAACTTGTGCTTGAATGCTTACAAATTGGCCAAGTTAATTAGGAGCACTGATGAGTCGAAGTTTGGGTGGCTCAAATTCTAGCTCAGTGCGGCGAGCTCAATTTGAGGGTGAGTTCACATCGGGTGGAGCCCAACCAAAGAAAAGGATGGATCGTTGAGAAACTTGATGATCTAAGGAAATGGAATCAAAGAGGACATTACAAAAAGGAAAATATTAGATCACCAAGCTAGGTCATGGTTAGGAATTTCTTGGCGTAGAGGAGTTAGCTTGTTGAGCTAAAGCGAGTAAGCTTGGGAGTAAGGTTGATCGAGTGGTGCGGAAGGATCATTTTGAGCAAGTTCGGGGTCAAATAATTCCATCGAGCCATTTCGATTTAGAGTTTCATGATTTCAGAGATCGGAGGTTCTTTGTGGGGAGTTGTGTGCTCCAGAAGTGCATGTTTGAAAACTATAAGCCGATAAATTATGTTGGGGTTAACGTGATTTTGGGGTCAATCGAGGGTGATTTTTTTTGAGCTTGAGCTTGGCATGGTGTTCGAGAGAGGCAAGTAATATTTTTTGACTCACCTTTGAGTCATAATTTGAAGGTGAAATATTTTTGAAATCGGGGTCCACTGAGTAAGTTGAGTGCACGATGTAATGTGACTCACAAGACTGAAGTCTTAGGTGTGTTGTGAGTCATTGTCAAAGATCAACATTGGAGTTCGGGGTCAGGTCAACCATTCATGTCGGTGAGTTGGATGTGGTGAGTTAGTCAAGTTTTGGGACCCTTTCAAGATGTTTTCAATGGGTCACATTTAGAGTTTGGGTGATTTTTTTTCGGGTGTTGAGAGAGATGGCCGAGCCATCATTGAAGGTAATGCACTGCGTTGGTGGGGGAGTCCAAAAAGTGACCCGGACTAAAAATACCATAACTTTATCCACACTCAAATGTTTTAAACATAATTATACTCATTAGATACAAAATTATAAACCCCATCTCATGAAATTATAAAAAATTGAAGTTAGTAGTGCAGGTGTGAAAAAAACAAGGAGAAAGTCCCAAGTTCAAATAACTACTTCCGGGTGCAAGAAAGGAAGTAAATGAAGACATGGAGGCCCATTTATTCTCCCACAAGCTGGAGTACAAGGTGGTATGGGTTTTGTAGGTCATCCCATCCCTCTTGTAGGGTAAATAATTGTTTTTTTAGTGGTTGAAGCAAGAATTCAAGCTCTTTCTCTCTCTATACTTTCATTCTTCCAATATATTGAAAAAGGGAGCATTTTTAAAAAAAAATGTTAGGCACTTTTGTAATGCTCTCTCCTTCTTCTAAACTCGTGAGGTATTTTTGGAGCTTCAAGCCTCCCCTTCTAGGCATTGTAATGGGAATCATGCCTTCTTCCTCTACTATGATATACTATGTAAAATATTTGGAACAATAAAATCAATTTTTTTGTGATAATCTCTCTATCCTTGCTTGATTTTTATTATTTTATATCGCCTCTCTTCATAATACAAGTACTTTTTGCATTCTCTTTTTTTCATTATAGGACTTACATAATGTCATGTTTATGGGAATTATTTGTTGAATTTAATTGTGATATATGATGTTTGTCTATCCTCTCCACACTCATTTCCCTTCACTTTCATGCATTTTGAACTTAACACCCCCTTTTCTTGGTTCTATCACCTTTGTAGTGTAGGATTTACCTTCTTTCATGCATTCTCTCTCTCCCTGTCTCCTTAGAATTGATAGGATAGGATTAGATAGGTGTTTTTATTGCATTAGGAGTAGTTGTAGCATAGGATTAGGAAGAGGAACCAACCTTCTCTAGAGATTTGTCTCAATTACAAGGTCCCACACCTTGAGATAACTCCATGTTATCCAGTTACATTGATAGCTCATGCACACACACATGAAAAATTAGAGGGTACTATAATTTGGTGATAACATGTATCCCAACCTAAAATCATCAATCCTATCAGTGAGATGACCCCATGTGATTATGAGATAAACACCATTCCCCTTAGATTGAAAACACATGAGGGAGATACTCATCTATTCAAGGAATTTTCCAATTTCCTTTTACGAGAAATCAAGAGTATAAGGAGATTGTTGATCAATTTGAAGACCAAATAAGGATCCTCACCTAGTATGTGTAAATGTTCATGGATCTGAATGTTACTCCATCTCTCCTAGTGAGGAATTTACTCCCATCATTATATTTGATCTAGAATCTATAAGAAAGGCACAAAGTTTCCCTATGCAAGGTAGGGAAAATGATGAGTGGGAAAGAAAGATAAAATAAAAGGGTAATATGTTACTTCATGTGCTCCTTTCATTGTTCAATTATATGAGTGTAATGGCTATGAAAGTAAGCATGACTAGAGAGGATATTGAAAAATAAAAGTAGCATTGGGACCAGGTGTTTCCACTTTGGTCATTTAGATGGGAAAAGTCAACTCTTCCCTATTGGTAAGAAAGGGGGTACTCAATTCAGAATCTAAAGAATTGTCTCAATTCTAGGCTAGAACTATTATTTCTCGTTAAAAATTCTAAACTATGCTCTTGGTGAATTGGATTCATACAAGGAACATATTTTAAAGATGCAATAAGATGTCAATGTTGAGATATAGAAATTTGGAGTGCCGGAAATGGATGAGAATATTTTGGTGGATGATCTAATGAATCCATTTGAATATCTTATCAAGAAGGAGACTAAAGATCCATTTTAATTTAATGAAGACACATTTAATTATCTTACTAAGATAAGGGTTGTCACATAAAATAACTCAAAATATCATCAATCATGGTTCGTGTAATGCAAGAACATCAATCCTCTCTCTGAAAAATTGGGTCAAGAATTTGAGATTTGTGCACATTCCTCATGTTGAAAAGGTTTCACTGTAGCGGTATGATATAGTAAGGAATTCAAAGGGGTTAAGATCTCTCTAGAAGAACTTTCCAAGATTCCATCTTCATAGGAATATCCATCAGTAGATGCAACATTGTATTCATCTGAGTAGCTATCTTCTATCTTTTCTCTCTTTTCCACCCCCTTCCTCTCTTCTTTCATGTTTTATTTCTTCATTAAGGGGTTACACTTTTCATTTTCATCTTATTCACTTTTGTCTTATTCATTAAGATGTGAATATAGTTGAAAATTGTAATAAGTTTCCCTCAATTAATAAAAAGGGGACTTAATTTATTTACTAGGAATGTAAAGAGTTATAAGTTTGAAAAGACAATTGAAAATACATGTGGGGGTAGGTGAAGAGTCTCTTTTAAAAATATATATTGTAGTGACTTCCTCACTTCAAGGGGTTATCATTTTGTGAATTCATGAGTAGATAGATACAAAAGAATAAGAAAATATAACACTTCTTATATTTTACTTCCGATATGTTTCCTCTCTCTCTCTCTCTCTCTCTCTCTCTCTTTCGTGCTACAAATTTGTAAAAATTTCAATCAAGAAAGGTGTTTCAAATTTTTGGATGAATAAATGAATGATATTTTATGCTCATGGTTTATTTTGTCTTGATATAATTATCAAAGTTTTTGTTCTTTATAATTGTGTGTTGATAATCTATGATTAATAATTGTAATAATCTAATTTCTACTACTTGCAATATTAATCCCCTCTCTCTAATTTCCCACTCCCCATACTTCACCTTCCTTGCAAATTCCTCCCTTGCACAAAATTGCAAGAATTTTCCGCAGGTGCAAAGTGGAGTGTTCATGTTGGATCCCTAGCCTATTAGCCAACCATGAAGTTATTTTTATTTACATACAATAAGGTAGCCTCCCATTTAAAGGAGGGACATTTTCCTATAGCATTGTGAAAATCAACTAATTTTTCCTAGTGAAAAATTATTTCACCAACAGTTTTGGTGCCCACAGTGGGGTAGATTTTGATATTTTGCACCCTTATATATTCCAAAAAATACCAAAAAAAAGATATCCAAAAAAAAAAAAAATATGAAATTTGAAAATTCATTGAGCCTTATGTCTTCCACTAATGGCTATTCTTGGTAATCCCTTAGTCCTAAGACCTGAAATTATCTTTCATACCCAAGAAGATATTGCATTGGACTTAAGGGAAGCTATTTGGCATAATAGAATAAATTTTTTCCATTACCACACTGCTACAAGAGTTCTAGATTCTAAAGAAGAATGTGAAAAATCTTTGGAAAGAGTAAGACAAGTTCAAAATCAGTAGAGAAGAGCCTAGAAGAAATTTGTTTGAATTATGCATTCAATCGATAGAAAGACGGTAAACAAGATCTTTGAGAGCTAGTGTTGCAGCCAATCCCAATTTTAAAGAACAATTACAAGCTGATTTCGACTTCCTATTAATCAAATTACAAGAAGAATAGGTCAACTGTACTTCCCTAAATTTGACCCAACCTTACTTCTCGAACATCCTGGTGATGGAGTTGTAGTTTAACCATTGAACTATATCCCTCCACAAGAGGGAGTTTCTGAAGAATTTCTTGAAAGAGTTTAAGAAGAAGAAGAGGACCCTTGATGGCGCAACAAGCAACACTACCCTAGGGGAAAAACACAAGCTGATTAGCTCTCACCCTGCCTTTGCATGACTTACCTAAAGGGTCAAGAAAAAAATTCACATTTTTATGGTGATGGGAAATAGCATCCAGATGACCACATTGCATCCTTTATAATTTCTTGTGGAGTGTTAAGAGTTGGATATGAGGATGTGACAATCTATATTATTGTAGAATCTTTGCAAAATGTAACAATAGAATAGTTTATCACTTTTTGAGTAGGTCTATAACTAACTAGAATGATATGAAGACCAAGTTTGAAACTAGATTCAAACTGTAGAAGATGCTATTGCACTTTTGGCCTAATGGTCTCAACTGAAGAAAGAACCCTTCAAACCAATGAGGGATTTTGTGGAAAAATTCAACAAAATGCTCTACAAGATCCTTGAAGTTTCTTGACCTACAAAAGACAACAAGCTAAGATTCTTCACTAATGCCCAACTTCCGAGGTAAGTTTTATGCCGAGAAGAACTCAACCAACTAATTTGGATGAGGCACAAAATATTTTAAACGAAGTGGAAAATTACTTGATCATGTTGGGAAAGATTAAAAAGGTCCAAATAAGGAGAAAGGAAAAAGCTAAAACATAGGTACCAAGGAATCATTAGCTCAAAATCTAGCTAATGATGTTATTTCAATCAATAATTATTTTTATCAAACTTCCATCATTAGAGACACTCCTAGAAATAACTTTCCAAATAGACAAAATATTAGTCTTCCTCCCCAAAAATTTATCTTGAGGCACCTCCAATAAATGTAACATGTGATGTTGAGGAGGAAGAAGATGAAATTGGAGAACTAGATGAAGAGAATGAAGATGGAAAATTTCTTGAGATTGAGGAAGTAGATGATGGGGAACAAGTTAAATTAATTGAATATTATTCAAGAGAATATGATAATGATGAATATTCTATGAGATTATCATGTTCCATGTTCTCACATTCTCAATCAAAAAAGGGAGCTTCTTCTTTGTTGCCATGAAAAATAAGAAGGATGATCCTCGGTGGTGAATATACAAAACAATATAATAAATAGAGGTTCTCTACTCCCACCTTTTATGGAATCTGTAAAATAGAAGCTAGACCCTATAATAAACAAGAACCAAGCTTCCATGCAAAGTAAGTCTCTCTCGTACTTCTCCTAGCTAATTTTGTATCTAAGATTTTTTTGCAAAAGCTTCAAATAATCATTCAAAATAATCCATTTCTTCCCATCCAACCACTCTATATACTAAAACTACCCAAACTTCCAAAGTAGTACCTCCTCCACCTTGCAGAACATCCATTATCTCGGGAATATTAATCTCATGTAGTTCTACTCCGTTTAGCATCATTGAGCATGTGAACAAGTCTAAAGTTCATATTTTTGAATCTGAATTCTTACAAACACATCCGGATCATTTTGAAAGGCTCTTTAGCTACATTAAAATTAGTAACCCAAATCCTAATGGTGTAAATTCCTATTCCAATGGGTTATTGCCAACACCGCCCACTCTTCCAATGAAAAACAAGCTTTCCCTAAGTGCATCTTCAAAAAAAAAATATAACCATTCTACATTCCCTCTTGATTAAAGGCCAGCAATTAAATAATTGCATAATAGACTCAAGTGCTTCAAAAATTTTAATGCGAATAAAAGTTGCTAATACCCTAGGATTCACCTTGAAATAAGAAACTAGGTCTTTCTATTATATGGAGTATAAAGAAGTCCCATTAGTAGGGAGAATCAAAGATGCTCAAGTGGTCCTTGCGGAATTTCCATACAAGAAGGTTTTCTTGACCATTTTAGTAGCATACATTCCAACATCCTTTGGCCTATTGTTGAGCAGGGAGATTATGCAAAGATTTTGTAGGTGAGATAGAAATGGATTATTCCTTGAAAATATTTTCAGTTAAAGGAGACATGAAGAAGTTGTTACCCATGTGAAATATGAAGTACACTATCCAGAAATTGGAAGATCCAAAGGCTGATATATTGTTTCAAGACAATGGACTGGGTGGTTAATTCTTGACTTCTAAAAGATACAAGAATCATCCTTGCCTCATGGAATTTGAAGAATATCAATTTTAGACAATGGAATTTTATAGAAGCCATTCTAGTGCAGGTTTTGGATCCAAAGTTGTTCTAAATTATCCTTCGGGTGAGTTACTCTCATTTTCTTAAAAATTACAATTTGATAATACCAATAATACTACGGAATATGAATCCCTTCTCCTAGGGATGGATGTTGCTGAATCCATGGGTATCAAGAAGATAAAATTTCTTAGTGATGTTGAGGTGATTGTTAAGCAAGTGAGGAATCAATATCAAGTTAAGAACCCAAGGCTCAAACATTATAGGAACTAAGTATGGGACTGCATTGAATATTTTGATTCTTTCTCTTTCAAGATATTCCCCATGAGGAAAATGAAAAAGTTGACTATCTTACAGTTTCATCTTTATTAATAACACCACACTCATTATTTAATAAAGTCAAAGTGATTGTTGATATGGTTTTAAGGTTGAGTTTTCCACCTAACGTAAATCATTGGCAAGTTTTCAATGATGAAAGACATCCTCTTTCAGGTTTGGAACAAAGGGATAATTTAACAAAACCTATTCTATGAGGGAAGTTATGCTCCTAATTGTGATTCTATTATAGATGAAGGAAAAGGAGAAGTATAAAAACTCAACTTAGAAGGGATCATCAAACTGAAGGGAAATAAGATTCCAAATGGATGTGTATCTCTTGAAGATTTTTTTAGTAAACATGACTTGTTTGTTAAGGAGAAATCAAAATATCCCTCACAATGCACCGATGAATTTGAAAAAGAGAACATAGGTATCCCTTAACAACCAAGAATGGTAAATATTACTAAGTATTGTTCTCCCAAAGAAAATATAAGTTTAATCTCACTGATGAGGATATATTATGATGTTTTGGCATACTCTTATGATGAGATCGAGTTATTTTGATCCAAAGAGATGCACCATTTAGTAACACTTAATCTTGAAGCCAAGCCTTTTGGAAAAAGAAGTTGCAGTAAAATCCAAAGATTGCAGATATAATCAAAGAAGAAGTACTAAAGATTTTGAATTAAAGAATAATTTTCCCCTTTCAACACTCCACGTGGGTGGAAAATATTGTTCAAAGTATGAAAGAAGAAACAGATAAATAAGGATTTGTGTATATTTCCACAATTTGAATTAAATAAAACTACCCACATCATATTGTGGATCACATCCTACAGGTATTCACAGGATCTAAGATTATCTCACTTCTCGATGGTTTCTCTAGATATAACCAAATTGAGGTATCAAAATAATAGATAGACACAAAAAAGGCCTTCACAACTCCATGGGGAACTTTTTCCTATAACAGAATGCCATTTGGTCTTATCAACGCTGGAGAAATTTTTCATGAGTAATGGATATTTCCTTCAAATACCTCAAACACTACACTATAATATATCTTTATGGACCTCAAAAAATTTTCAAAGAGGATAAGAGATCACATTAAACATTTGAAACAAGTACTCATCAGATGTTGACAACATGGAATTTCCTTGAATCCTAAAAATGTATCTTGATTACATCTTTCGAAGGGGAACTCCCCTGGGCACATCATGAATAAGGAGAGAGAAGAAATTTATCCAAAGAGGATGAATTCAATTCAATCATTTTCCTTTCCCATAATCAAGAAAGGATTTCATTCCTTCTTTGGTAAAGTAAACTTCCTTTTTCACTTCGTCCCAGATTTTTCTGAGCTGACCAAGCACATCACTAGTATGATGAAGCCTCAAACAATTTTCAAGTTAAATAATTAAGGTAAAGCAACATTTTATGAAATCAAAGAGGAAAAATCCAAGGCTCTTACTCTTCTATGTCCCAACTTTGATAAAGATTTCATTTTTATTGTTATGTTTGAACACATGATTTTGGCCATTTTAGTTTAGAAGAATGAAGAAGGCATCCAAACACCTATTGCTTTTATGAGTTTCCCATTTAAGAATCATAAGTTGATATATAATAAAAATGAGAAGATGTTCAAAGCCATAAATAATTTCAAGTTTTACATTCTCAATTCCCAAACTGTGGTGATGATCTCAAGATTAACAATGAAATCAATCCTAACTCAATAAGATCTAGGAGATAAGAAAATAAATTTGGTGGCTAGGATCCAATAGTATGACTTGGACATCTGAACTTTGAATTTTGTTAGAGGAAATGGATTATGTTATTTAATGTAAGAGGATGAAGAATTATTGAATCAAAATGATACAAAGTAGTGTCTATGGTATGAATGCATAAGTAAAGACTTACCCCAAGTGCTTTTTATAAATACCACTAATGAGTGATATTCTGATGTTTCTTACTTACTCACTTATGGAGAGTATCTCTCTCATCTTGACTATAAGAAAAGGAGAAATCCCAATCTCAATTCAGGTAGGTATGTCATCTGGGATCATGTGCTATATAAGAGAGGATTAGATAGATGATTCCTAAGGTGTGTGGAAAAAGAGCAACAAGAAAATTTGTTAAAGGCTTGTCATGACTAGGATTGCGGTGAGCATTTATTTTCCATGGCGATTCCTACAAATATCCTCCATGGTAAGTATTATTGGCCTATGTTGTTTTCAGATGCTCAATAATGGGTTTTTAAGTGTGAACCTTGTCAAAAATTCATTGGAAGACCATTTTTTTACTTTCTCTCCTGGCAAGTGGTCATTAAAGAGTATTTCCAACAATGGGGCCTTGATTTCATTAGATTTATCAATCCTCATTCAAGTGAAGGGCATGCTTATGTACTCATGGAAATTGACTACATTACCAAATGTGTAGAGATAATTCGATCAAACAAACCAATTCGAAATGGTATGTAACTTCATGAAAGAGAACATTATCATTTGTTTTGGAATTCCTTAGAAGATTGTAGTTTATAATGAAACATAATTTTCCTCTATGGAGTTGACCAAGTTTTTTTATGGCTATGGAATCTCACTTTTTCATGCATCAATTTGTTACCCATAAGGGAATGGTTAGGACGATTCAAGCAACAATAATATTGTCACCATTGTTCTAAAGCTAGTTGATCGAATAAAAAAACCTGGCATAAGAAGATATATGATACACTATGGGTAGATAGGATTACACAAAAAGGAAATTGGTATGTCACCATTTAAGTTACTTTACAATATCAATGTTGATATTCTAGTCATCGTAGAATATCCAACCCTCTAATTAGTTAGAGCAGTTGAAGATGGCCAATTCCGTAATTCTCTTGACAAAATAATCTTGTATTTTTTAAAGCTAAGTGAAGATAGATTCAAGGTGGTTGATCGAATAAAGGAACATCAATTGAAATTGAAGAAGTTATTTGATAAGAAAGCAAAGGTAAGAGATTTCAAAGTTGGGGATCTTATCTTATTGTGGGACAAAGGAGAGAACCAAAAGGAAGTCATGGAAATTTTGATTCCTTATGGTTAGGACCATTCCAGATTTGGGAAGCTTGTGGAGAAAATAATTTCTACCTCTCATATTTGGATGACACATATTTGGAATTACCTTGTAGTGGGAAATACTTGAAGTTTTATAAGCATTGAAAGTGGGTTTTCCCCACATGTATTGTTATCCATTTTTCCCTTGGGTAAAATTTTGTGTTTAGGGAGACCCATGTTTTCCTAAGGTGAAATTGGCCCTTGTGGGTCCACTTCCATTCAATAAGGGAAAAATTAAAAATTTATAAATCATGTTTAAGGGATCTTATTGTGTTTCCATTACCCCTGGTTTTGAGATAAAATCCAAAAAACATCCAAAGGTTAAGGGAGAAGGTTGAAAGAATGAAAAAATGGCCCGTAGGGGGCTCAAGCTCAAAAAATCACGATCTTCTTGGAGAGCTCACATGATGCATAGTAGGGGTGGACCTCCAAAATAGCTCATTTGGGCTAAAATTGATGTATAGAAGTGAGTTAAACATAGCTCTTGGGATATGGAAGTGGCGAGTTCACTAAGTAGAAAAGGTAGTGAAGAGGACAAGCTCGCAAGGTTCACATCATGGTGGGAGTAGAGAAAATTGGGTGTGGGATTGATGAATGGTGAAGGAATTTAAAGGAATATCTCAGTGCATTAAATGGGTTTATAGAGTGTTGAGGTTTGAGTCAGCAATAATAAGGCCTGAGTTAGCGGTGGATGGCCGGCTAAGCGGGTATCGTGCTCAACACAATATATGAGATCAACATTTGAGCTTATCAATCTCGAGAGGAGATGATTATAAAGGTCACTTTGGTGTCGTGGCATGAATTCTAGGGTGTTCCATAGGAATTTTGAGCCAAATCATGGGTGCTCATCGAACAAGGTGCAAGGAAAAGGAGCTTGAACCTAGACTAAGGGGTCATCGTGTATCGACAGAGTGAAGGGAAGATTAGATCATAAAAGAGACAATCTCAAGAAAATGATGGATGATAAGGGTATCTCAATGTAAGGTCTAGCTCACTTAATGCACTCAACCAAGTTATCTTGGCATTGGGAAGATGATGCACAATCGGGAAGTAGGGTGTCACCAAAGTGGAAGGGTAATGTGGCTAACCTAAAGGCTTGTCCAGGCATGCAAGTGCAAACTCGGTAGAAGCGAGTCGAAACATCTCACTAGCACGAGATCGGGAAATGATCTTAGGTTGTAAAATGGAGGTTATCACATAGTGTACATGGTAATCCGAGTGGTTCAGTCAAGCCATAGGAATAGCTCAAGGTCGAGTCGGTAGGGCCATAACTACATTGGAGAAGAGCCTAGGAAGCCAAAACTAGAATGAGTTGTCAATGGGATTGGATCAAGCCAAGGAAACATTAAGTGAAGTGGTAGGAGTGAGTTGAACTCATTGATATTTATGGGAAATCTCAAGACAAGTTGACACGCTACACACAACGTGGCACTGGGGTGAAGTGGTTCGAAGGAAATCTCATTGCAAAGAGGAGATTTAGTTATCGGATATCGAAGGTTGAGTTAGTTTTGGGGAGGAATTTTTGGGTTTCAAAATAAGGGGATTTGGAGAATAGCTTGGGATAAATTTTTTCGGTGGTGAGATGTCCAAAGGTCGAACTCTAAAATTGGGAGTTTCAGGTTTTGAAATTTGAAGATGTCGGTGCGAGTTGGTAGGAAGGCGAGTCGGGAGTATCAAACTCGAAATCGATGGGGAGATTAGGTCAATATGTGGGTGGTTTTGAGGAGTGATATGAGTCATAATATGAGTTACTGGTCAAATGATGCTACAAGGATTAATACAAATGAATGGCTTAGATTTAATGTATGAGCTAGAAATCGATGCGTGAAACAAGGTTCCAACCATAATGAGTATTATGTGAGGAGCTCGGTGTAAATGAGAGACTCTCCATTCAAGGAAATGAACTTGGAATAATGAAATATTCAAACAATGTGGTGGTGGATCTGATGTGATGAGCTTGCAAGATGTGGACAAACCACCTCTCACAAAGAAACAAATCGTAGAAGAGAAGCTTGATCAAGGGGTTTCCATAGAACTTAGTGCAAAACATTAATTATCCTGTTAGTGTAGCAACAAAAGAGATCGCATAGGGTTGAATGGGGATCTCACTAAGCTAGCCTGGCAATCTAGTTATTGAGATTCTAGTTAGGCTCTCCCAAAGTCCCTCCCAACATAGATTTCAACTGTGCGCGCCCCCAAGACATATCGAGGTGCCTTCAAAAATTTATTAAAATATTATTTTTAATAAAAATAGGAATTTAAAATTAATGAATGCATGACATAGTGGAGTTTTATTCAAGGTATAAGAATGATGAAATCAGGAATGGGTAGTTACAAGAGATCCATACCATGTTACCATTATGCCTATATTTTAGGAATTCTCCTTATTTCTCTCACACAACTCGAATGCTATAAAATGTAAAGGGAATGCAAAATTCAAGGAGTTAGACAATTTTTTCCAAGTTTCCCCTCTTCTTTCAAGTTGAGTTGTTGTGAATTTAGAGGATTTCAAGCCTTCCTTCCAAGATTGTAATGGAAACCCTTGCCTCTTCCTACTATAATGATGCACTGTGCATGTGCTTGGAGTAATAAAATGATGTTTTGTGACTAATTGTCTGTCCTTGCACCATTTTTGTTTCTTCCTTTTTCCTCTCTCATGTTTACAGGTATATTGTGCAACCCCATGTTTCTATTGTAGGTTTTGGAAGATGTTGTGCTTAACAAGAATGAAGTATTGTATGTAATTAGGTTTGTGATGCATGTCCATCCTTCCCATGCTCATCCTTCTTCATTGGAAAGCTGGAAATTTTTCTAGCAAATCCCTTTCTTGGTGCATCACCACTTCTAGTGTAGGTTTTATTTCATGCAATCTCTCTCCCGGCCCCTTGGAAATGCTAGTATAGGTCTCGTTTGTTATCTTGTTTGCATTAGGAGTAGTGTAGTTCTTATTTTAGGAAGAGGAAGTTGACCTTTTTAGAGTTTCACCTTAAGCCCACAAGTCCCACAACTTGAGAGGTGATACCCATGTTACCCAATCACACCGAATGCCCCATTCATATGCTGACAATTCGGGGGGTGCTGTGATTTGGTGATAACAATTTTTGGCACGCCTAGTAGAGTTAGAATTTTCACAAGTGTGTATATTTTTATTCATTGCATTTTATTGAGTTGTGCTCTCAATGAAAGTTTATCCTTAGGAGGTATACCTAAGCACAACTGATGACTCCATTGGTCCATACTCTCTTAGTTGTAGACTTTCATTTTTCACCCATTTCCATCCATTTTTCTTCCACATCTTTCCATTTTATTTCATTCCATGAAGTTGTGCAATCATGACTTCATTCCCACCGTGGAATTCTCACTTGCAATAATAGTAATGCTATCCATCTTCAGGCTACTATAATCCACCTCCAGTTCAATACTATGATGAAAACCAACAACATGCATATCCCTATGAGAAAATTCATGCTCAGTTTAGTGATTCAATTAACTATGTAACTTTTTAAGAGTAGAAATATGCAGATTCTAGAGACCATCATATATCGGAGATGATAAGTTGAAGTTGAAGATTCAAAGAATTGAGGAAAGCATCATGCAGTCTAGGGTCATAACTCAAATGAAATCATTCAAGATTGATTTTGAGGCACCATGTCCATGAGACTTGGCCCTATTACTGACACTATAGCCAACAATGAAGTTTTGTTTCATAGTTGAAATGCTACCTCAACTTGAAAGATGGGTTGAGGAGATAGAGGCTCATGAATATAATGCTAGTCAATCATGTCAATGGGAAATCTCTACATTATGATCTCAAATTACTCTTTCCTTTTCCCAACAAGTACCATTTTAGATAGAACCTCAATTTGTAAGCTTCACATGAGTTTCCCACATTGTGAATCCCACTTCTTCATCTCCTATCTACTCATCCCACCATGAATTTTCCACCCCTCTTTCTTCTAAAATTTCTTCCCTTCCATGAGAACAAAAAGTTGTGCCTCTTTTATTACCTCCAACCATGAAGAAATCAATTAAATCCCAACTCACCCCTCTTCTTATAGTCCCAAACCCATTTTGGGAAGAGCATGATCAGCAAAATGAGTAGAAGGGAGGAGGATATTGAAGAGCTTAGCAAGGAAGAACTTGCAAGGAATTTGAAATAGTGGGATACAAAGTTCAACATCAAGAAAATTACATCTATGAATAAACCTTCAGTTGGAGTTGAGATTCAAGAACAGGTGATACAAATTTAACTTGGACAAGATCAAGAACACGTTAATGATGACCAGCAGTCTACATATTTAGAATACAACATACATATTGGTACAATGCTTATGGAAGTTGTTGATTCATCACGAGTTGAAAATTTAGTTATTATCAAGTGAGAGTTGGCTTCAAATCCACAATAAGAGAGGCATGTGCAAGTAAATGAAGAAAATATCTCAAAGTGAAATATGTTGCAAGTAGCCACAAGGAGCTCCAAGATATGGAGGAAAATAAGGAAAAATAAGTTGTTTTGAATGTAGATTAGATCATTCAGGAAGTCTCAAATTCTTTTCCTTCTTCATCTATTCAAAAATATAAATTTTTAGAAGAATTTGAGCTTTATAATTTCTTGTTTGAGGATGAAGAAGGTCATGGTGAAGAAATTTTCAATCCATAGAACACCATGGAGGAGGAAATTGAACCTTTAACACAGCTAGAAATGGAGAGGTTGATTATATTTCAGATTTGGAGGAGTGTTTTGATGGACAAGAGCCTATAGGAATGGTCAGTTTTGGTATTCCATCACCTATCCTCCAACACAAAGTTCTTAGTGCCATACAAGGAAATGTTCAAGAACCATCTATAGTTTTAAAAAACCCTCTTACATCAAGATTGGAGGAGTTGAATCTTCCATATATCTCATTGGAATAAGGAAAAGAGGAGCACATGGGAGAGACTAAGTCAGATTATGAATCCTTGAATGGAAATGACATCATTGAGAGTTTTTTTATCTCAATTATGGAACCCAATTTAGTTGATAAATTCACCATAGAGGGTGTCTTTGAAGACCTTGTTGCTCCTGATAGTTCTCAAAATTTGTAGTTGAAGGAGTTTGACTTTGCAGGTTTCATGTTGGATGAGGAGGTTAAAATGTATATCAATTTTTTCTTCAATTAGAAGAGGAAAGAATCCCATATAAGCAACACACTTCAAACACTTGCAATGGTTCAACAATGACTCCATTAGAGGCTGTAAGAAATTCCAGAGAGTTATATGTTATGGGGGAACTTCTTGTTGTCAATTAAGGAATAGGAAACAAATAGGACATCACTTCAATACCATTCATCCATGTGGAATATCAGTTTTTATAGACGAGTAACAAGAGGAAAATCAGCTCATAGATAGCCATATTTTTCAAAAAATTCTTTAGGTACACTTCCTTGTTAAAGTTGAAGCTCAAAGTAGTGGGCATATTCAAACAGTTAGACTATGTCTAATCAGATACCTATCTTCATTGGAGTAAGGGTCGAGTTTCCACCAGTCATTTTCAATTCCGAACATGAGGATGAGTTTCAAAGTGTTAAGGGTAAGCACCAAAACCACAAAAACTCGGAAAATGAGTAGATTAGAGAGGTATTTATTTTATTTGATGTTGATATCTTGAAAAGTTGGGTAGAGGATTTTTACCATGTCATCTTTCTGAGTCATGTGCACGACCATGTATTTTTCCAAATATGTTTCATGGTCTTAAATTTTAAGGAAAGGGAGATACTTTACCTTACCGGTGTTGGGTTTCATTTAAAGTTCTCCATGCTTCTAGTTAGTGTAGGGTAGGAGTATTTTTTTTTTTTTCGAGAAGAAGAAGTGCTTGTGCACACTCTGCATGTTTCATTTGAAGCATGTATGATTTTTAGTTTTAGTGTGTGTTGTGTTTCATCTTTTCTCTTGCATAATGTGTTAGAGGTGGAATGTTCAAGAAGAGGAAACTAGGTTTTTAATAGAGCTCCATGATGTATAAAACCAAAAAAAGTTTTACTATGAATTATGTAGTGTATTATGCATGCCAAGAAATCATCAAATTCAGTGTACTTCATACTTAGCATTATAGGTAGTTCCAAGATCAGTAGTGTTTAAGGAGATTTTGGGATCTATCACAGAGAATCAAATTAGTTCTAGGACACCAATAGTTACTCTAGGCCCAATGGATCTTTGAAGGCTCTTTGGATTAGTGCTTAGTAGGAAATCATCCTTGAAAGTCTCTAAAAGGTTTACCATTTTTTCCCCACGGGGAAAAAATAGAAAATGAGGTATATTGAATCTTGAGACTAGAAAATTCCTTCATGAAACATTCAGGGGATTTTCGGGTAAAATTTTACGTTTAGGGAGATTGTTGTTTTCTTAAGCTAAAATTAGCTCATGTGGGCCAACTTCCAATCGACAAGGAAAAAATGGTCAAAATTGATAAATCATGTTTAAGGGGTCTTATTGTGTTTCCATTACCCCTGGTTTCAAGATTAAAAAAAAAATCCAAAAGTTAAGGGAGAAGGTTGAAAGAATGAAAAAATGGCCCACAAGGGGCTCGAGATCAAATATCTCATCGAGAAGCTCAGTTGATGCAACCTAGAATTTGTGATACAAACAAAATAAAACCCTAGATGTGTTGGCACATCACTCAGCCTAAACTGAGTGCTCACCCAAAGTGCACAAAGGTACCAGGTCCCTCTTTAGGGTTGTTGTAGCAGGATGTTAGCATGATGGAGACTTAACATATATAGTTCTATTACTAGCTCATCATTCTACAGAGCATACTAGTTTTGTACCTAAGGGAGAACATAATTAAGTACTAACCATGATGAGATCAAAAACATACTAGATTCAGATACACACAAAAACTAACACTTAGATTCAGCCAATGTCCTTCATTATATTCAATGCAGTGAGTATACAGAAGCTTCATTACAATAACAGTAGCATGCGTGCAACAACATAACTTTGTATATACCTCCTCTCTGTATGTCTCTATATATCTATTACACAGTTTACTACATATTTATAAGGGTGGGGACTTTCCCTTCACCACTTATCCACTCCAAAAATAGGTCACATGTTATTCTTATCCACGCACCTTTACAAAACTAGCCACACATGCAAGTGCACTAACAATAGACTACTACTAGCTAAGCGACAAGTAGAAGATCTATTTCCAGCTTGTGTCCATGCAAATTACTTCGTATCAATCCTCCAAAAATATTCTCTTCCTCATTTGTGTGCTCTGCATGCCATCTCTAAAATTATATCCTTATGAGCAAAAATGGATAAGTCTGAAAATATAAACTTCTATACCGTGCACGTGTTCTCCTATTCATTTGTGCCTTTGAATATGACTCACTTCCCCATGCGGACTTCTTGTGTGCTTTTTTGTCAAGTGTTCTTTGATCAACATTACCCCACACTAATTTCATTTTCACCTAGATTATGGTCATCTCCAAAAATGAAGTAAAAATAGAAGAATGGAAACAATGAAAGAAAGTTTTTACTCTACAAGTATCTTCTTCAAGATAAACAACAAATTCAGGATATTCTTGTTTTATTTCAACCTCCAAGGTCTACCACTCAGCAAGTTCTTCCTCTACTTTTTATAGAATTTCCATAGCAATGGACTCCAATTCATCCCTCACAATCTCCCCTTTTTCATTTTGCAAGACCAACACAATGCTAGAAATTGTAGTCATCCTTCCCTCTAGTAAATACATCTTCTACGCAATGAGCTTCCCAAGATCTTCTAGCCAAGTCTTGTGTGGTTCTTGTTCTTCTACCAGGGCTTCACGCTTCTATTTAACCATTGATAATCTTTCTGTGTGGCCCAATGTTTCATCCTTCATCACTTTTTGGACCTCGTTGTTCTTCTTCGTGGTTTTTATGTTTATTTGCACCTTTGGAGATGTGTAGATGTTCAAGACTTGGTCTGCTTTCTTCAGTTCTTCTTATAGCGCTTGCAACAACCCTTCATAGGATGCAATATTCCACATCACTAAATCCTTCTCTCATTCTTCCTCTTTTGTTGGATCCTTTTGCACCGACATGCGTAGAGGCTCTGTTATCCAAAATTCACCCCCCAGAGTAAATTTTGATAACATGCATTGAATTCTCAAGCCCCAGGAAAATTGATTGATTCAGGGCAAAAAATCATGTTCCCAGGGTCCCCTCAGATTTTTTTTTAACTCTCCTGTCCAGGTTGAAAAGAGCAAGTTCTGAGAAAAGGTGAAAAAGTTGCAAAAGCAAGCTTGGGCCAGAAAAATCATGAAAAATGTCTAAGTCCTAGTCCTCACAACAATCGGGACGTGAGGGACATCTCTGGTGTGAATCGCCAAAAGGCCGCTAGGTAGTTTGCAGAGTAAAGGAACATCTGGGCCGTCGGGACGCGTAGGACGTGAAAAGCCGGTTCGGCCAAGGAGAAGAAAATCGACTAAATGCTCTGGGACATTTGGGACAAGAAGACGCGAAGGACGTGAACCGGCCGGTTCGGCCGAAATGGGGAACTTTCACACTGGGACAGTTGGGACAAAGGGACGCGTGGGATGCGGATAGCCGAAGGAGCCGAAAGCCAATCAAGCAATGCCACGTCATCGGCCGAATGAGGGACAAGGAAGCCCATTTCGGGCGGATCGGAGGTTTTTGTCCCAAACAGTCTTGGGACATCCGGGACAAAAAGACGCGGAGATGCGAAAGAGCCGGCAGACCCGTGGACCAACCAAATCATGACACGTGTCACAAGGAGAAAAGTCCAAAAGTTCAAAGGGCGAGGTTTCAAGCACTAACCCGAGCCAATAAAAAGAGGACACGTGTCCAATGAGGAAGGGAAGGAGCTCGGGGAGGAGTTAGAGAATTTGGCAAGAATTTCACCCAAAAGCTAAAAGTAAAGGTCTGCCCCGCGCCCCTGACGACCAATCAATGCATGCCACGTGTCATCCAGGTGGCAGAGCGGGAAGAAATTTAAAAAAATCCGTTTTTGCCTGTTTTGTGTCCTAAATCTTCAGATCGCCATATCTTCCGATCCAGAGCTCGGATTTGCACGTTCTTTATATCATTGGAAAGCTTATGAAATTATCTACATGATTTTGGGGTTAATCTTGAATTTTGGTGTAGTCTGGAGAGAGAAAATTGAGAAACAGCTCTGACACGTGTTCATGGCCAGAAGTGACATTTCAGCGACCAGATTTAATGCAGAATGGGTCGCATTCTCCTGTAATTCGGTCAAAATGACAGGGTATGGGTTTGTAAGGTCCCCCATGCCATTTTAATGCACCTACAGTCAAGAAGGAATGGGCTCTCACGTTTTTTGTACGCTTCTGTCTCCTAGGCTCGACCCATGCAATGTAAAAGGTAGATTTGGCTCATTTCTAAAAGGGGGAACATTTTTGGGCATAGCAGACTTCTTCTTTCACCTCCAGCAAGTGATTGATGCAAGGATCAGACCTCTCCAAAGATTGTAACATTTTTTTTACCTCTCTGAGGGTATAATGCGTGTTTTTGACACTGAAATGATAATGCAAGCTCTGTGAATGGGTTTCAGTCCTCTGTTTGTATTATTTGCTTCATTTTAGATCCTAAATTATACCTTATCAGTTTGTGTATGTTTTATGTTGTGAACTTTGGTCTGTGTCTATTTGCATGACAAATATGTTTCACCACTCCTTTTGGTGCATCACCATCTTTAGTTAGTTTCAATTTTTGCACTTCTACCCCTGTCTCCTTGCAAGTTAGAGTAGGATTAGGATCTCGAACTCTCGTAGTTTGTGCAAGCATTAGATCTAAATCGAGGAGTTTGAGGAACCAACCTCTAATCTAGAGATTCCTCTCTCAGTTTCACAAGTCCCACACTTGGAGAGAGGTTTCCATGTTGTGCAATCACACTGGATGCTAGAGTGATCAACCTAGAAGCCTGATCTGCATCCAGGGGTGCTGTGAGTTCGCAACAACAGTTTTGGCACGCCGGTGGGACCTAGAGGTCTCATTTTTATTGCAGCAAGGTTGATGTGCATCTGCTGCAATTTTCTTGCTTATAAGAGCTATTATTTGCATATCTGGTGACTCCAAGGGGAAGAATCAGCTGGTTCCAAGTGCAGGCCTGAAAACTCATGAGAAGAATCACCACAAGGTCAAGAGTTGGAGAAGAAGAAGTGTTGTTTGAATACCTGCAATTATCTCCAAGAAGAAGGCAAAGAGGAAGAAGGATTCAAAGGTCTCCATCTCCACCAAACAGAACTCTCTCAACTCCTCCACCTGGTAGGCCTTTCATTCAGTCAACAAGGGTTTTAAGACCAATTAGAATGGCTCAGAACAACCCCTACGTCAACTTCACAGCAAAGCAGCCCACTTGCTCTCAATGCACAACATCCAGTTCCTATTGCAGCCTCAAGAACATTCCCTACTTCACCGGAGAAAATCAGACTACTGTGTGTGATCATGTTAAAGATATTGCTAACCTTTGTGCAATTCATGAAATCAATGAAATGCAAGTGGCTGTCAAGTTACTGGCATCTTCCTTCAAGGGTAAAGCATTGCAATGGTTTAGGAGCCTTGGAGCTGGTTCTATCACAAACTAGAATCAGCTGTGTATTGCACTTCATGAGTAATTTGGAGAGAAGGGAGACAACTTGTCTCTTTTGGAGCAGCTGACAACCATTAAGAGGGCTCCCAATGAGCAAATTGACCGATTTCAACTTCAGATTTCAAAAACTTGGGAGAGAGGATTCCAATGGGCCAAAGCCAACAGCAGAAGGTGCTTTTCTCTATTATCTCAAAGCTCTAAATTCTGATATTTCTATGTTAATTCAGTCCATGGGAGGCATAACTATCCCTATGGCTTATAGCATTGCCATTAGGGCTGAAAATTGTTTAATCCAAGCTGGCAAACTTGCCCCTAGACCTCCCATGCCATTGTTTCCAAGTTTAGAGAGCCCAAACACCCATCAAGCACCTAATTTGGCTCCTTCTCCCACTCCTAGAAATCAGAGTTCAAATGAAGCTTCCACTTCATCTCCAAGTGCCCCAAATGAGCTTCAAGAGGTCATGAAGCAATTGCAAAACCTAGGCAATGAGCTAGTTACTCTCAAGAGGCAACAAGCCCAAGGTTTCAGACCTTCTTATCAACCCCAAGCTCAGCCTAATAGGCAGCCATACCAACCACAAAGACCACCTAATCTAGCTACAAATATGAATCAAACAAGGCCTCCTGCCAATAGACCATTCCAGCCCTATAATCCAAATGCCATATCTGCCTCTAAGGCATTAGTGCCAACACAGAACAACATTGCTCAGGAATATGATTGGTGCTTTCCATGCAACGAGCCTCATAACCAATCCATGTGTTTCAATGGTGCTCTCAATCAAGCATTGATGGTGACAACTACTGGAGTGGAGGGCGAGGGCAGTCAAGGAAACAACCAACAACAAGAAACATTCCAACAACAATCAGCCCCAAATGACACCACATTGGTAAATTGGCAGGCAGAGGATTTCTGTGGCATGAACCAGGTAGTTTCCCAAGGTGTTGCAGCCAACACAAGGTCAAAAAGGAGGAATTTGGGTGAAGAGCAGCCACTAGCTCCAACCAGCCCACAACCTTCTATGACTCCAGAAATGATTGGCAAGCAAAGTCCCATTTCAAATGCACAAGGGCAGCCAAGAACAGCCCCTAGGCCAACTCAAATGCCAGCTGTTGCTGCCCACGTGCAAGGAGTAAATGTGCAAACCAAGGGACAACAAAGAGATCCTTCATCACCATTCAGTATCATTGATCAGATGAAGAAGACAAACGTCAATATATCTATGTGGGAATCCCTATCCATCCTAGGCCAAAGAGATCTGCTGCAAGCTGCCATGAAGGATTGGCCAACTTCGAATCAGCAGGTTTAGATGCAAGACAAAGTGCTTACAAATGCTGCCCAGCCTGAAGGAAGTCATGGAGGACAACAAGGTAAAATGTTGAAGCCCCCTCCTTTCTATGTTTCATTAATCATTGGAAATCAGCTAGTACATAATTGCATGATAGACTCCGGGGCAAGTAGCTCAGTAATGCCTAAACAGATAGCTGATCAGCTAGGGCTCCAGTATGAAATAACATCTAAAGGGGTAGTGCAGCTAGATGGGACAGCAATAGCAACAGTTGGAGTGATTAGAAATTTGAGTCTTACCTTGCACGCATGTCCAAATGTTGTTGTTTTACAAGATGTATCAATCATAGACCTTCCACCACTCTTTGCCCTTTGCTTGTCAAGGGACTTCACAGCCAAGATTGGGGGGTATTTGTCTGCTGATTGGTCACACATGCTATTCAGAACAAGATATGGAACTAAGGCCACAATCAGATCCGAACCTATTGCAAACTTCCATATTGAGCCTTACACTCCAAGTCAGATTAATGCCAATTGCTCAGATTTGATCAAGAAGATCACCCTAGCACTGATGAGGCTGACACCAAGGTGGAAGTATCCTGGATCTAACTCTTGATGAATGGGCAAACAAGATACATGCTTTTGATCCCTATCAAGAAGTAGAAGAATCTGCGCTAGGAGTTTATTGTTTACATGAAGAGAATCAACCTCTCCCCAGCATCACCAAGCCGGATCATAAAGACAAGAATGAAGTATGGCAATTGTTCTTTGATGGGTCAAGGAGTAGACAAGGTGCAGGAGGAGGAGCTATGCTCATTTCACCGCAAGGTATAAGGTATTACTCAGCCTTCCGTTTCCAGTTTTCCTGTTCAAACAACACGGCTGAGTATGAAGCCTTAATTCATGGACTGCACTGGGCAATGAAGAAAGGCATCAGGAATTTACAAGTATTTGGTGATAGTGAGCTGATTGTAAACCAAGTCAAAGGAAAAAATGCTGCCAAAAATGATCTGTTGAAGAACTACAAAAATCGGGTATGGGATCTTATTGAAGATCTTGAAGCTTTTAGCATCAATTCTATCCCAAGAAAAAGAATGAAGTCACCGGCTGATGACTTCAGCAAAGCAATTGGGGCTGCGTTTGATGTTGTAGAAAGTATCAAAAGTGAGAAATCTCAGCCTCATATCAAATTGGTTGTGAGACCAGCTGTTCCGGATAACAATACAAGTTGGCAAGTCTTCGAGAATGATCAGCAAATTGTTAATTTCCTACAAGAAGAAGCTGAGTTCTCCGCCAGGAATCAAGACAAGCTGCATCAGCAGTATGGTGACCAAGTGGTGTAGCTGAGAACTAACAAATTACCAAAAGGCCTCATAACCTTGGAGTCAATCTTCAACCCGAATGATCAGTTCCGGAAGGAGAAAGTGAACATTCAAGTAAAGGGTGAAGATTCAGAGCCTATTTTAGTGGAAGAAGGAAAAACATTGCAGATTGGCAAAGTAAGTACCTCACAAGAGAAATCTGATTTTGTTCAGCTTTGTCAAGAGTTCCCAGATGTCTTTGCTTGGACTTACAAAGATCTAAGAGGTTTCAACCCAAAGTTGGCACAACATACTATTGAGCTGGATCCGGAATCCAAGCCTGTCAGGCAAAAGCAAAGGCCAGTGAATCCCCATATTGAACCTCTCATGAGAAAAGAGTTAAGCAAGCTTATTGAGGCCAATATCATCTTCCCCATCAAACACTCAAGTTGGGTTGCAAACTTGGTGCCAGTGAGAAAAAGAAATGGAGAAATCAGACTGTGTGTTGACTTCAGAGACTTGAACAGAGCCTCCCTCAAGGACCATTACCCACTCCCTTCCATGGAGCAAATATTGCAAGTTGTAGCTGGTTCAGAAAGGTTCTCACTACTTGATGGCTACTCAGGCTACAATCAGATTATGGTGAAGGGAGAAGACCAATTCAAGACAGCCTTCACAACCAAATGGGGCACATATGCTTACAGGAAAATGCCATTTGGGCTGTCCAACGCTGGTGCTACCTTTCAAAGGGCAATGGACATGGCATTCAAAGGTTTGATTAACAATGTGGTGCTGATCTACCTTGATGATATCACTATTTTTTCAAAGAATGCAGCAGACCACCTCTCTCATTTGAGACAAGTCTTCATGAGGTGTAGGAGATTTGGAGTGTCTTTGAATCCTAAGAAGTGCATCTTTCTTGCACATGAAGGAAAGTTGCTTGGCCATATTGTCTCCAAAGAAGGATTAGCAATTGATCCAGAAAGAGTTGAAGCCATAAGAGCACTACCACTGCCAAGCCACAAGAAAGCCCTTCAGAGTTTCGTGGGAAGGATAAACTTTGTTCGAGAGGTTTGTCCTGATTTTGCAGCCCTTGTCAAGCCCATCACCAAAATGTTAAAGAAGAGCATGGCTTTTAAGTGGACAAGCAGAAGGCAAGGAGAGTTTTGAAGCAATCAAAGAAGCTATCTCTCAAGCACCAACTCTCATCAACCCAGACTTCTCCAAGGATTTCATCCTCTATGCATTTGGAGGTGATGACACTATTTCTGCCATTCGTACAAAGCAGAACAAAGATAATGATGAGCAGCCATTGCCTTCTTCAGCCAGAGCCTAGATGACTATGAGGTGAGGTACTCTTTTATTGAGAAGCATGTGCTTGCAGTAATCAGAAGCTTGAAGAAATTCAAGCATTTAATCTCAAACAACAAGGTCCAGTTGCTGGTCTCACATGCTGGAGTTAAGGACTTCCTCCTCAACAAGGATTTGAATGAGAAAAGGGCAGGTTGGATCACCCGTGTCATGGAATATGACATTGAGATCAAGATCACCAAGCTGGTAAGAGGGAAAGGACTGTGTGAGCAGCTGGTTTTGGGGAAGCAAAAAGAAGTATGCAATGAAGAAGAGGCTGTTTTGATAGTCCAGGACAGCCATGAGCCAAGTGGCAATCAAGAAGAAGACAATGCTTCCCCACTCCTTGCTGGACCCAAGGTGTTATACACTTCCTAGGTACAGGCCTATGCCCCCTGGAGATGAGCAAGACCCAAAGGAGACACTTCAGGTTGCAGGCTGTTCCGTATGCCATTGTTGATGGAGTTTTGTTCAAGAAAGATGTGAATGGAGTGCTGCTGAGATGCATTAGCACAAATCAGATTCAAAGGGTGTTGGAAGAGTTTCATGGTGGACCAGCTGGTGGCCATTTTGCACCAAGAGTGACAGCTCTAAAAATCATGAAGGCTGGTTATTATTGGCCTAAAATCTTCAGTGATTGCTATGCATGGATCAAGAGGTGTAAGAATTGTGCATTCTTCACAGGAAAAGAGAGACTTGCTGCCCTCCCATTGCATCCAATCTCAGTTGACCAACCATTCATGCAATGGGGTTTGGACTTCATCGGAGTCATTAATCCCATTTCAAGCCAAGGGCACAAATGGATTTTGACAGCCACAGACTACTTCACCAAATGGATAGAAGCAGTAGCACTCAAAGAGGCAAATGAGTCTAGCATCTTAGACTTTTATGAGGGAATAACAACCAGATTTGGTGTACCGCTACAATAATCTCCGATAATGCATGGCATTCATGGATCTAGGTGACCGAGTGGGCTGTCAAGACGGTATTTACCTAAGCACTTCATCAAACTATTACCCTCAAGGTAATGGCTAGGCCGAGTCTACAAACAAGAACTTTTTGAGGATCATTAGGAGGACTCTTGATGAGAATCGAGGTCTTGGCATACCAAACTCGAAATCAGCCTTATGGGCTGATAGGATAACTCCCAAAAGATCCACAGTAACTCTCCATTCAGCTTTGTCTATGGAAGAGAGGCAATCTTGCCCATGTCACTTGAGTTGCCAACGTTGGAACTCATGAAGCAGCTGGAGTTGCTAGAGTTTGAGCCCATGGAGGTGAGGTATGCAGAGTTGATGGAGCTGCAAGAGATCAGAAATCAGGCATCCCAAGCAATGGAAAAGGATCAAGCTTTGATCAAGAAGACCTTTGATAGGAAGGCCAAAGATAGATCTTTTCAAGTGGAGATCTAGTGTTGAAATGGGATGTGGATAGAGCAAAACCGGGAAGGCATTCAAAATTTGATGCCATTTGGAGTGGCCCATACATGGTCACAAAGTGCAAGAACAACAATGCTTTCCAATTGGCCTCATTGGATGGTGAAGAACTGCAGATTCCAGTCAATGGAATCTATCTCAAGCATTGCTTCTAGAGGGAAGTTCACTACCTCTGTAAATATTAGATTAGATTTTCTTTCCTCCAAGTGCTTGTGCACATTGTTTTCATTGTAGGTTAGTTTTGTTTTTCCCTAAGTGCTTTGGCATACTTTGCTGTCCATGGAGATGTTTTTTGTAGTCTTTTCTCCCATTAGGTGATATTCCATCTTCCTCCTTACACATTCTAAGTCAGTTGGGATTCTAAACTGAATGTTTGATAACTCCATGCCCAATGGACTGCTTCAGGCTACTGGTCTTTTCACCTAGCAGGTAGGTACCCCCGCTGAGTCGCCAATTGTTATCCAAAATTCACCCCCCAGAGTAAATTTTGATAACATGCATTGAATTCTCAAGCCCCAGGAAAATTGATTGATTCAGGGAAAAAAATCATGTTCCTGTGGTCCCCTCGATTTTTTTAACTCTCCCGTCTGTGTGAAAAGAGCAAGTTCTGAGAAAAGGTGAAAAAGTTGCAAAAGCAAGCTTGGGCCAGAAAAAATCATGAAAAATGTCTAAGTCCTAGTCCTCGCAATAGTCGGGACGTGAGGGACATCTGGGCGTGAATCGGCCGAAAGGCCGCCAGGCAGTCTGCAGAGCAAAGGAACATCCGGCCATCGGGACGCGTGGGACGCGGAAAGCCGGTTCGGCCGAAGGAGAAGAAAATCGACTAAATGCTCTGGGACATTTGGGACAAGAAGATGTGAAGGATGCGAACCAGCCGGTTTGGCCGAAACGGGAACTTTCACACTGGGATAGTTGGGACAAAGGGATGCGATGGGACGCGGATAGCCAAAGGAGCCGAAAGCCAATCAAGCAACGCCACATCATCGGCCGAATGAGGGACAAGGAAGCCCATTTCGGGCGGATCGGAGGTTTTTGTCCCAAACAGTCTTGGGACATCCGGGACAAAAAGACACGGGAGACGCGAAAGAGCCGGCAGACCCATGGACCAACCAAATCATGACACGTGTCACAAGGAGAAAAGTCCAAAAGTTCAAAGGGTGAGGTTTCAAGCACTAACCCGAGCCAATAAAAAGAGGACACGTGTCCAATGAGGAAGGGAAGCTCGGAGCTCGGGGAGGAGTTAGAGAATTTGGCAAGAAGTTCACCCAAAAGCTAAAAGTAAAGGTCTGCCCCGCACCCCTGATGACCAATCAATGCATGCCACGTGTCATCCAGGTGGCAGAGCGCGGGAAGAAATTTAAAAAAATCCATTTTTGCCTGTTTTGTGTCCTAAATCTTCAGATCGCCATATCTTCCGATCCAGAGCTCGGATTTGCACGTTCTTTATATCATTGGAAAGCTTATGAAATTATCTACATGATTTTGGGGTTAATCTTGAATTTTGGTGTAGTCTAGAGAGAGAAAATTGAGAAATGGCTCTGACACGTGTTCATGGCCAGAAGTGACATTTCAGCGACCAGATTTAATGCAGAATGGGTCGCATTCTCCTGTAATTCAGTCAAAATGATAGGGTATGGGTTTGTAAGGTCCCCCATGCCATTTTAATGCACCTGTAGTCAAGAAGGAATGGGCTCTCACGTTTTTGTACGCTTCTGTCTCCTAGGCTCGACCCATGCAATGTAAAAGGTAGATTTGGCTCATTTCTAAAAGGGGGAACATTTTTTTGGGCATAGCAGACTTCTTCTTTCACCTCCAGCAAGTGATTGATGCAAGGATCAGACCTCTCCAAAGATTGTAATAGTTTTTTTTTACCTCTCTGAGGGTGTAATGCGTGTTTTTGACACTGAAATGATAATGCAAGCTCTGTGAATGGGTTTCAGTCCTCTGTTTGTATTATTTGCTTCATTTCAGATCCTAAATTATACCTTATCAGTCTGTGTATGTTTTATGTTGTGAACTTTGGTCTGTGTCTATTTGCATGACAAATATGTTTCACCACTCCTTTTGGTGCATCACCATCTTTAGTTAGTTTTAATTTTTACACTTCTAACCCTATCTCCTTGCAAGTTAGAGTAGGATTAGGATCTGAACCGGCTCCAAGTGTGGCCTAGATCTTATGACATTATCACCAATTTCCTTTATGATGTTGATAAATACAACACTATTTTTATTTCTTGCGTTAGGCGCGGTATTTCCCCATCCTTGGTTTTAATCTCTTTCCCGAGTGCCCTAATTTTTGCAACCTTGTCCATATTCCACCTTGCTAGATCTATTAAGACTTTCACCAATGCATTTCTCACCTATTCATTTGACATGACAATAGGCTTTACTGTCATGTGTCTATCCTAAGGTGTCTTTTTCAACCTCTGTGATACGCATGACTCCTCACATACATCAAAATATGGATCATCCATGTGTGTGTGCATGGACCATGATAACTGCTTCCTCATGCACACTGTAGCCATATCTTCATCCATTAATTCCTAGCCATATAATTCCTTTTATGAAAGTGTGCTCTTCAAATGGGAGTAGATAATTTTACCTGCGTCCTCTGCATAACCCATGGCTGGTGGATTGTGCTATCTACTTGTTCTTCTAGACCGAGGCTACTTAGGAACTTGAGCTTCTAGATTTGGAACTTATGTTTCCATGTCTTATGTAGTCTCTATAGTTGTCTCATTTGTTCCCTTTTCCTCCTCTTCTCCTTGTTTCATTTCTTCATCTTTCTATTCTACATTCTCTAAAGGTGTAGGAGAATTAGGCATGCTTTCCTACGATTCGTACACCTCCTCATTCAAATTTAGTTTCCTTATCCTTTTCACGGTTGTCTCTTTCTGTGGAGAGAGTCAGGGTGATTTGCACACTTTTTACAGAGTAGCACCTTGAGTCCTTGTTCTCTTGAACACCCACTTAAATTTGTGCTCTCCTTGGACTGCATCCAATTCCTCATCATCCCCCTCTTGTGGTTGAGGTGGTGTAGTGGCATGCTCAGCTTCATCCTTGGTCGTAGGATGTCTTCTACCTCTATGCTCCAAACCACCACTATCCTCGTGCTCATCCTCCTCATCCTCCACTTCAATTGGCTCTGTGGGCTTAGGCACTAGGATGTTCTCCATCATGTGCTTACCCTTTGGTGGTGCTAGAAGTGTGAACTCATCTTCCACATACTTGTTATTCTCCAACTTTGGCTTTAGTTGGAGGTACACCAATGTTACTCCAATATCTCCCATAACCAAACTTATTGGTTTAATGCTCAATACATCTGAAATGAGTCTTTCAATATATGCACCCCACCCTAGATACACATATTTCTTCCTTAGTGTGTGGTAGTCACAATATACCTTATCCGCATTGAATGTGAGTTTCACATGTTTGAGAACTCGTGTCGATGCCTATAACTACCTTTCGTGAAGGAATATGGAAACTTACACCAAGGGCTCCATGCTCCATCCTTCATGGTGAACTATGCTATACAAAAATGCTGGTATACAACGAACTAAACTACCTTTCCAACCACCAAAGGCAAGTCTTTGGGGATGCGCCATTCTTCTTCAAAGGCCACGTGGAGCCTATCGTACCATTTCTCAACCCTTTGATTGACCTGTTCTATCATGGATCCCTCACACAAGTACTTTTTGAAGCATTCTATAGGTGACTTGTGTTCCATGGGATACTCCCATATCTTCTCCTTTGGTCCATTAGGTACTCTGATCTCCATGAACACCAGTGATAACAAAACAGCTCCAAAGCTGATCTTTCCTCTTGTGTATGCTTCCTCAATGATAGTTTCTACAATATACCATGAAATGTTGTAGACTACCCCTTCAAACTTCTTGTTGGAAATGTGCATCCACATGGTGTTCACTTGTAACCACCTTTCCTGTTCATTTAGCTTCGTAACAAGATGTGTGGCTTCTTGAACAACCGGATAGTTCTTCGTTTATCGATGTCCATGCCGTGTATGCATTACCCTTTGTGTACCCTAACTCCTTTCTAGTCTCCAATATTTCAGCCTTGTCTATTAGATCATCTCACAAATTTTCTCATGTGCCTTTGAACCCCATTACCATGGAGATGAGTATGGCTGAAATTATGGCTCTATGTCCTACAAAGTAGAAAACATCTTCGTGCACTTCCGATCATGAGCCATTGGTACAAGGGCTCATATTTCCTGAAGTAAGGGAGTTCATATAGCTGGTAAAATCCTATCTTCTACAAGATCTTCTCGCTAGCATCATCATACACCGGCATGTCTTCTGCCGTGCATTTATTTGTCTTCGTGTTCAACAAGGCATCAAGATATTTCTTATTCTCTATGGTACAGTGATTGTACTCACTCACCTTGCTTCTTCTTATGTGAGAATCCCACTCCTGGCCTATGATAACCCCCTCTAGATATTGCATCTCTGAAAAATTTCTTTCGGGAGCCATCTCCTCTTCCTCTTCGACCACCTTCTTCTTTCCCTTCACTCCTGCTGCAACTACTTTCTTGGGTGTCATTTCTACCTTGTAATCCTTTGTAGATCCTTGCCTCTTGAATTATGAAATGTGTGAATCAAATCCTAGCTTGATTCAGTGTGCCCTAGGTGAAATTACATGCCCTTACTCCTCTTTGTCACCTTTCTTTGCTCAAACCCTTTACCACCGAGGACACAAGCTCTTTCTATGCATAGATCTCTTCGTCATGACTAGTTGCCCACCTCTCGTACCTCAATTCGATCACTCAGATCTTGGCATGTAACTATTTTTCAAATACTCTTAATCGCAATGGTAAAAATTAATTCACATCCCTTCCTTAAATAGAATTTCAAATTTTTGATGCATTAATTTCTCCTTCACCTACCAAATATCCTCTCATTAGTTTACCAATTCCATCCTTTTACGCATTACATCTTCATGCCTTAGATATAACCTTCTAGCGCACCCTCCTATCCTTTTGTCATAGACTCATCCTTAGTGCACTTCCTTGCACCCTAGTACCTCGTCACTACACCTTCTACTGGTAGTTGTTTTGGCCTTTACTTACCTCGTGTTATATTGTCCCTTCATCCATCTCTATCTTTAGTCACTTTTAGAGGAAATCCTTTGAATTCAAGAGCACGTGTAGAAAATCACCCGTTCACCTTTCAATTCCCACAATCTTGTACCTAGATATCGACAACCACCCACACTAAAAGTATGTGTAGTCCTCTGTGCATAAACATTCTTCATGTAGTAAGTAGCTTCATGCAAGTAAGCGCTTATTTCAAAACACACAAAATAAATTGAAAAATCATAAGCGACAAAGAAGGAAACACATTAAGGAAATACATAATTTAAAATCTAATGTAAATGGCACATCGCTTATTAGAAAAACCAAGAAGACTTATTTATAGTAGGGCTTTAGCCTACTCCCATTGAAGTAATCAGTAGCCGTGTTCCATCAAGTGCTTCTAACTAGAAAGCACCTATTTCAAGGATGTAAGTGATAACATACGGCCCCAACCAATGTACCTTAAGTTTTCTTGGATGGCGCAAGAACTTAGAGTCATAGAGAAGTACCATTTTTCCAATCTCAAACTTCTTATCTCTTATGTTTCTGTCATGCCATGCTTTCTTCTTGGCCTTTTCTTGCTTTTGAATCCAACGTGTTATGGCTCATTGTTCATCCAACTGAATTATCTTTTCAATCTATTATTTTATAGCTTTCTCATTAGCTATAACTCCAACGTGTGTAATACACAAATAAGATAACATAAATTACATAGGAAGAATAGCTTCTGCACCAAATACTAACTGAAATGGTGTGGCTTTGTTTAACCTTTTATATGTTGTTCTATATGCCCAAAGTACTGCAGATACTTTATCATCCCAATCCTTTCTTCCAATATCACATATTTTTGTCAATGTGTGGCTCAAAATTTTGTTGAAAGCCTCAATAGTTCCATTTTCTTGAGGATGATAGGGTGTAGTCTTATGGTGTGCAATCATGAACTCATCCAATAAAATTTTAATTGTCTCATTAAGAAAATGTGTGCCCCTATCACTAGTCAAACTCAAAGGACATCCATACCTTGTAATAATATGTTCCCATAGAAATTGAGTTGTTGTAGCCGTTGTATAGTCCTTGGTAGGTGCTACTTCTTCCCACCTTGTTAGATAGTTTGTGCAAGTTATAATGTAGCGTGATCTAGTTTTGTATGTAGTTGGTGAAATAGGACCCAAAAATCTATAGCCCATTTCTCAAATGGTTCGAGCTAGCAATAGGTCTCAAAGGCATTTCATCTCACTGACCTAGTCTTCCAAGACATTGACAATGATCACATGCCTTACAAAATTCCTTACAATCTTTAAAGAGGGTATCCCACCATAATCCAATGAGTAGAATCTTGCACATTATCGACTCACCGCATAGTGGCCTCATGAAATTCCACCATGAACTTCTTCCATAATGCTCATGCACTCATGTTCCAATACACAACGGTGCAATATTTCATCCCAACCCATTTTGTACAAGTCACCACTAATTAACATATAAGGTGCAACATGTATAACAAGTTGTTTCTTCTCCAAGGATTTCATTCCTTCTAGTGCCATCCCTATGCGTAAAAAGACAACAATGTCCTCTAGTTATGATGGCATGCATTGTAACCTGTATAACTATGCATCTGGCATGGTATCCTCAATTGCTTGTGCTTCTTCTCTTGACTGTATTCTTGATAAATGGTCTATCCAGAATTATATTTTCCTTGTTTTACCACAACTGTGAAATCAAACTCTTGAAATAGGGACACCCATTGGCATATGTGCCCCTGTAAAATAGGTTTATTTACCAAATAATTCAATTCCATGTGATCTATATAAAATATGAATGGTGTAGCTAGTAGGTACTAGTGAAATTTATGCAATGCATAGATCATTGACAAAGCTTCGTGCTCTGTAGTTGTGTAATTCTATTCTGCAAGAGTTATCTTTCTACTAGAAAAATAGATAGGATGATCTACAATACCTTCTCTAGGTTGAGCCAACACCACACCAATGGCCATGCTAGAGGTGTCAACATGTACATGAAATGGTTTGTCCCATGAAGGAAAATGTAGAATAGGCGTGGTAGTAAGTTTCTCCTTTAATGTCTTGAATGTGCGTTGCTATTGTTCTCCCTAGTAGAACATACCTTTCCCTTTCAGTAACTCTTCTAAGGGTGCGGAAAATTTGGCATAGCCTTTGATAAATTTTCTGTAATATCTTGTATGTCCCAAAAATCCATGCACCTCACTTTGACTGGTAGGCTCCCTAGGCCTATAATGACTGCAACTTTTGCTAGATCAACCAAAAACTCTCCTTGTAGATTATGTGTCCTAAAAGTATCCCAAATGGTGTAGAAAATATACACTTCTTGATGTTCAAAGAGATACTCAACTGCCTACACCATTCAAACATTAAGCATGATTTTCACATTGGTCCTTAACTAACCCATACACCGTTCAATCATCTAAATATACCTATAAGAAGTTGTGAATACATTCCTTGAATGCTTGGATATGTATGCACGAAAATACAATAGGTGCATTTTTCAGACCGAAGGGAATTATAGTATAGGCGAAGCTACCCCATTTAATAGTAAATGTAGTCTTCTCTTGATCCTCTTAGGCAATCCTAACCTGATGATACCCAGAGAACCCATCTGTAAATGAATAGATTTAGTGCCCTGCAACTCCTAGTATTTCCTTAGTAAATGGCATAGGGAATGGATTTGTTACACATGAAGCATTCAACTCCCTGTAGTCCATGCATATTCTAATCCATCCATCCTTCTTGATACTGATCACCATTGGACTAACCCATTTTGACTCATCAAGGGGCTTGATAATTCCAGACTTCAACATGTTATCAATCTCTTCTTTGACCTTTTCACATAAATTGGGGTTCATTCTATAAGGCCTATTTCTAACTGGTCACGCACCCTCTTTAAGATTTATCTTCATCTCCCCTAATGATTCATGCATTCCTTTAAGTTCATGATACCCCCTAGGAAATAGGTCCTGGTAGTCCCTTAGTAACTCTATGATTTTTTCCACTTTGGAGTCTAACAAATAATTTCCAATTATGGCTTCCTTACGCTCTGTGTCTATTCCAATATTCATCTGCTTTATCTTCATAGTTTCATGATAGGCATGTGTGGTCCTATCCACACTATCCAATACCTCACACCTTCCTGTTAAATGGTTTACATCCAAATTATCTACTTCTTCGTCATCCACTAGGTAGACCATTTTTCCTTTCTCTTTCTCAAGGAAAGCATGTTGAAGTAATGTTGCATCAGCCCCTGGTTATTTATCAAGACGCGCTCCTGAGTCCTCTTTATCTAATAATTCCTAGAGGAGTTCTTTAGCCTTGGCACTATCCCCCATACTTAAGCACTTGATAACTTTCAATGCTTCTTCTACCAAAGGTTTTATAGAGAAGAAGTCAAACATCTGGGCCATTCCTACAATTAAATTATGCCAATTTCTAGTTTCTCTTTAGAGTTCTGCATATACATACCAAGCACATGCGTCACCTTGTAAATTGGAATAAAACCAGTGCACCCATAGCGAAGGTGGTAAAGCTTCCCGCCCTTCTGTCTAGAGTCTCTCACACTTCTAAACATGGTGCTGAATAGGTTAATCACCATGATAATTTATGATTTGTGTAGGTTCATTACTCCTAAAGAACCTACTAGTAAGAACAACCCCAATTTCATCCCTTCAACCATATTATCCTTGTGGACCACCCACAAGCGTGCTATTGTCCCATGTAGTGTATATGCTAGCATATTTTTCCTCTCCAGTGGGTATATCCATTTTTCTTCCATGGCATGAAGGAATACCATGAGATCCCCTTCTCTTGTGTAACAAGGTACCAAGTTGTTACCTATCCTCCTGACATAACGTGGTTTTATGCCTTGCGGGAATATGCTCTTCACTTCGCACCCGACCAACTCATAAGTGTTGTGAGCTCAATTATCACAAGAAACACTTGTAGTATTGCTAGTAAATTGTGCATCCTCCCACTTAATTATTCCTTATTTGGTTGGTTCATCATCTCTAGATCTCGATGGTGTGTACATGAATCCTATTCAGATCTTATTCACTTAAGGGCTCAACATAGGGCACAAAATTTCTATCTCACAAAGGGATAATGATCCTTTCCTCTTTATTTTCAAAAATGATATAGCCTTTGTTGAACCGAAGATCAAAATTATTTGCATAGTACTAAGGATGCCCTAATATAGCTAGGAAACTATCTGATTATGCTAGCACTAAAAATTCAAAGTCTCTAGTGAACTTGGCTCCTTGTATGGTAATGGATGCATCTTTTAAAACTCCTATGGGAGTGGCCTTAGTCCAATTAGCCATGAATAATACATTAGAGGATGGATTCAATGGGGGTCTCCCCATTTGTACCCATGCATCCAAGGTAAGAACATTGACTTCCACGCATGTATCAATCAATATATTACTCAACAACCACCCATCCACAACAACATTCAAAGTAATTTCCTTGTCATAATCCAAGCTATGAGGAGGGAGATTTGCATCCAGGATTTTTTTTCCGGTCTCAAGCACTGTGGTGCAGAGTGTTACCTTTTAGCTAACTCCCCAATAGTGGAATGATGTTCTCCTGGCGCAACATTTTACACACTTCGTCAAGTCATCTATATCAGTTTGACTATCTCGATGCTTTCTTCTACTCTTTTAAATACCATATCTCACCCCGACGATTCCTTAGAACTTCTATGGTATCCTGATAAACCTCCTTCTGATAGGCAAGATCTTGGTATCGTGCATGAAGAACCTTATCTTTAGTGATGGTAAGTTTATATTGTAATGCATCCCTAACATGTGTTTCCTTAGTGTGGGTCATGATCCTCACTTGTAGTGCCTTGGACTCTACTTCTATTTTTGGCATCCATTGATTGTCCATAGCACATTGTATCCTAACTATCCCAATGCCTTTGTTTTCTTATTTATGTTGCTTACTCAGATGCTCATATAATTATGAGCACTCTTCATAGCTATGGTTCTTTTTGTAGAAAGAACATGTAATATTCTGAGGGCACTCGCACCTATAGTGGTTAGGAGATCCGCATGTATAACATGTTCTGCGAGGGAACTCACTTCTTCCACCACCACAACCTCAACCTCCAAATCCACCGTAGTATCCTCGACCTCTACCATGAATGCCTTCAAAATTCCCCTCATTCCGATAATAACGTGCTTGATTTTACTCTCGATTTCAATTCTCATTATTTCCCTTAGAGTTATCTAAAACTCCTTTCTTCCGTACACCAATATATATAGAATCATGGATCTGTCTAATCAACTGGTAGTTGTTTGTATCATGAGTTGTCAACTCGTAAATTTTACAATAGCTTAAAACATTCTTCCTTATCGCGTGTTGTAATAATAGGCAACATCTAAAGCATCATGGTTTAAATGGAATATCTCACAATATATCAGCAATGAGTGTATTGTTCTGTGAGGACAACTATCCTTTATATGACCCTCTACTTCACAATTTGTACACCAAATTCCTCAGTGCATTTCATGGGCTGAATTCACCGATAATTTCTCTATCTCGTTATTCCATAGATGTAATCTGTGCCTTTAAGAATGGGCTAACGCTAGTGTCAATACTCCCAACTACCTCAGCATGTAGGGATGATTCCAATGCCTTGCGAGATCAATATATGTCTTATGTGACAATGCCCTCCTAAATGGTGTAATCAATCCCCCAACAAACCATTGTGCATGTTGGATTGTGTGAATATCATAGGAAATTTTAGACAAAAGCATTTTAAAATGGGCATCATACTCGTGCACACTCTCAGTAGTGCCTTGCTTAATATCCTTGAGTGCACTTATACTCTTCTACTCAAATTTAGGGATATAAAACTCTTTTAAGAACACATCCTTCAATGCTGCATAATCCACACAAGTCTAATTAGGGTAAAAAAATAGTACCCAAAGCATGCATGCACGCTTGTAACGTAGTAGCAAATTAGCTTGCCTTACACTCAGAAGTTGTGATTCCTTTTGCGTGCCACAATATTTCACACATATGCACATGTTCAACAACATCTTCTATGCCCATATACTCTGGAAGACGAAGAGACATTTCCATATAAATATTTTGGGGTTGGTGCAGACCTTGCCCACCTGATCCAGATCCTCCAGTGTTTCCCCTACCTCCAGAACCTCCAGATCCACCTAAACTAGAACTTCTCATGCCTTCTGATCCTAAACCTATAGCTGGAGTAGGTCCTATAGACATACTCCCTATGCTACGATAGTAGTACTATACTGAACCCCTATGGTTTGTGAAGTAATTCTAGTTCCAGAAGTGAATCCTACATTCGGTGTGCTCATATTCTTTGGGGATGATGCACCTGAAAACATACATCCAAATAACAATGAAGTCAGTCTACCCTGCCATTGATGTGCTTTCTCTCTTACTTCCCACACTTTCTTGCTGATTACTTGTCATACTAGATACTGGAAAACTAAGCACAAGGGCTATGTTACTAGGTGGATTCAGATGCGCTCCCGTGGCCCAGGTAGTCTCTACTGGTGCACTTCGTTATGAGGCCAAGGGGAGATCCCTGTCATGCTTTCCAACATGGGGAGTTCCTGATGCTCTGGATTTACGTCTTCTACATGAGCTTCAAATCCTTCATGAGACATCTCTCTCCTCAACACCATACTTTCTGCAATGGTATGTTTCTTCTCTATCTCCCTCTCATGCACCTCATTATACTTAAGCCTCATTTCCTCTCTTTTCCTTTCTACCACTAGGTCTGCCATCTTTCACAAATCATGTTCCTACCCTCGTGCATGGTGGGGTTTAGTTAGCCATCATTTTACTCTCTAGATTCAAAGTTACCATTAGTATGTTGTAAGAACTGGAATTTAGCTACCTCTAAACACGAGTAAGTGGAAATTGAGTATTTGAAGATATAATTGTTCAAGACACCATAAAACCATGTATCCATAGCTCGAGTTCAAATCGGATCAGTATCATAAAGGGCCTAGAATTCTTCATATGTCTAGACAAGTGTGGTACCTCCATTTCCACTTAGATGTATGAGAAATCTGCCACTGTATAATTCTACTAGAAAGACAACAAAAATCTATCATACTGATTCTATTCCACCCAAGTGCGTGCATTAAAGTCGATCTAGTGTTAAACTTCCGTCCATATTCTTCTTCCGATCATGTATCCATTATTCAATACTTGATAAGGTCAACCGATATGTCTTCATTGCGAACCATCCTGAAAACAACTGAAAAAGAGGTCTTGGAAATGGAACCAATGATGCAGCCTAGAATTTAGTGATACAAACCCAATAAAACCCTAGATGCACTGACACATCACTCAACCTAAACTAAGCACTCACCTAAAGCATGCAAAGGTACCAGGTCCCTCTTTAGGGTTGTTGTAGTAGGATGTTAGCATGATGGATACTTAACATATATAGTTCTATTACTAGCTCATCATTATACAGAGCATACCAGTTTTGTACCTAAGGGAGAATAGAATTAAGTACTAACCATGATGAGATCAAAAACATACTAGATTTAGATACACACAAAAACTAACACTTAGATTCAGCCAATGTCCTTCATTATATTCAATGTAGTGAGTATACAAAATCTTCATTACAATAACTGTAAAAGCATGTGTACAACAACATAACTCGCATATACCTCCTCTTTGTATGTCTCTATATCTCTATTACATAGTTTAGTACATATTTATAAGGGTGGGAAATTTACCTTCACTACTTATCCACTCCAAAAATAGGTTGCATGCTATTTTTAGCCACATGCTTTTACAAAACTAGCCACACATGCAAGTGCACTAACAATAGACTGCTACTAGATAACTAACAAAGAGAAGATCTATTTCTAGCCTCGTGTCCATGCAAAGTGTTTCGTATCCAATCCTACAAAAATAGCCAATGTGTGGTGCGCACATCTCTACCTTGTTTGTGTGCTCTACATGTCATCTCTAAAAATAGACCCTTATGAGTGAAATGGCCAAGTCCTAAAAAGTTGAACTTTTGTCCCATGTGCGTGTTCTCCCTATTCATTCGCTCATTTGAATATGATGTACTTCCCCATGTGGACTTCTTGTGTGAATTTTTTATCAAGTGTTCTTTTATCAACATCAGTGATCTATTTGGTAAGATCACACGATGCATAGTAGGGATGGACCTAAAAATAGATCAGTTGGGAAAAATTGATGTATAGAAAAAGCTAAACATAGCTCATCAAAGCTATGGAAGTGGCGAGTCACCTAAGTAGAAAAGGTTGTGAAGAGGGAAATCTTGCAAGGTGCACATCATGTCAAGAGAAGAGTAGATCAGGTGTGGATCGGTGAATGGCCAACACATTAAAAGGAATATCTTGACACATTAGATAGTGTTATAGAGTGGTGAGGTCCGAGATAATAAGAATAAGGCCGAGTTATCGGTTAATGGTCGGTTGATTGGATATTGTGCTTGTCACAATGCAGAGATCAACATTTGAGCTTATCAATCTCATAGAAAGATGACTATTGATGTCACCGGTGTCATGACATGAAGGCCAAGTGTGTTTGGTAGGCATGTTGAGTCCTATCATGGGTTCTCATCAAATGAGGTGAAAGTTAAAGGATCTCAAACCTAGACTAGGGGTTGTTGTGTATCAATGGAGTGAAGGGAAGCTTGGATCAGAAATGAGGTGAGCTTGAGAAAATGATGGAAAACAAGGTAGCTAGATGTAGGGTCTATCTCGCTCAATGCACCAAGCCAATTCAGATCGGCATTGAGAAGTCGATGCATAGTCAGAAGCTGTGGTGTCACCACACAATGGAAGGATAACCTAGCCAACCTAAAGGCTCATCGAGCCATGCAAGTGCAAACTTGAAAGAGTGAGTTGACACATTTCTCCTAGGCACAAAGAAGGGAATGATCTTAGGTCATCAAAGGTAGGTGCTAAAAGATTGTACATGGTAAGGTAGATCGGTTTAGGTCAAGCCACATGAATAGCTTAAGGACGAGTCAGTATAGCCATGATGATGTCGAGAAGATCCCCGTAAGTGAAGCCAAAATGAGTTGTCAATGGGCTTGGATTGAGCCAAGGAAACATTAAGCAAAGTGAAAGGAGTGAGTTGGGCTCATTGAGATTGAAAGGAAAGTTCATGATAAGTTGACACATTACACATAACATGGCATCGGGGTGAAGAGGTTCAAAGGAAAGCTCATCACGCAGAGGAGAGTTAGTTTTCAGATGTCGAAGGTTGAGTTGGTTTTGGGGAGGACGTTTTGGGTTTAAGAAGGGAGATTTATAAAATATCTCAAGGTAAATGTTTTTGAGTGGTGTTATGGCTGAAGCCCGAACTCGAAATTTAGAGTCTTGAGCTTTTGGACATCACATATTTTAGTGCGAGTTGGGTGGTAGGCAAGTCAGTGGAGTCTTCGACTTTGAAATCGATGGTGAGATTATGTCAACATGTGGGTGGTTTCGAGGAGTGAGTTGATTCATCATCCAAGTTATGACGTCAAATGGAGTGTGTGGGATTAATGCAAATGGAGGGCTTAGAGTTAATTTTTGAGCTAGAAATTGATGTGTGAAATGTGCCGACTATACCGAGTATTACACGAGGAGCTCGGTGAAAATGAGGGACTCTCCATTCGAGACAAAGTGCTTGGGAGAAGGAAATATTCAAACAATGTGGTATTGGATCTGATGTAATGAGATGGAAAGATGTATACAACCCACCTCTCACAAAACAACAAGTGGTAGAAGAGGATCTTGATCGAGGGGGTTCCATAGAACTCGGTGCAAAAATTAATTAGTCCTCTCAAGGTGCAGCAACAAAATATATGACATACGGTTGAATGATGAGCTCGCCAACTAGCTCACTGCGCTGGTTAGAGAGTTGGTTGGTGAGATTTCATCTAGACTCTCCCAAAGGCCCTCCCAACATATATTTCAACTTATGGGGCCCTCAAGGCATATCGAGGTGCCCAAAAATTTATTAAAATATTAATTTTTAATCAAAAGAAGGAATTTAAAATTAATGAAGGCATGATGCAATGAATTTTTCTTTGGGGGTACAAGAATGATGAAATCAGTCATGGGTAGTTACAAGAGAGCCATACCCTACTACTGTTATGCCTAGATTTTAGGAATTCTCCTTGTTTCTCTCACACAACTCATAATGCTATAAAATGTAAAGGGAATGCAAAATTCAAAGAGTGAGACATTTTTTTTCAAGTTTCCCCTCTTATTTAAATCCTTCCTTCTAAGATTGTAATGGAAAACCTTACCTCTTCCTGTTGTAATGATGCATTGTGCATGTTCTTGGATTAATAAAATGATGTTTTGTGACTAATTTGTTGTCCCTACACCATTTTTTTGCTTCCTTTTTCCTCTCTCATGCTTTGCAGTGTATTGTGCAACCCCATGGTTCTATTATAGGTTTTGGAAGATGTCGTGCTTAGCAAGAATGAATTATTGTATGTAATTGGGTCTGTGATGCATTTCCATCCTTCCCATGCTCATCCTTCTTCATTGGTAGGCTAGAAATTTGTCTAGAAAATCCCTTTCTTGGTGCATCTCCATTTGTAGCGTAAGTTTTATTTCATGCATTCTCTCTCCCCTCCTTAGAAATGTTATTATATGTCTAGTTAGTTGTTTTGGTTTCATTAGGAGTAGTGTAGTGCTTAGTTTAGGAAGAGGAATTTGGCCTTATTCATAGGTTCACCTCAAGCCTGCAAGTCCCACAGCTTGAGAGGTGATACCCATGTTACCCAATCAAGCCAAAAATTTGGGGGGTGTTGTGATTTGGTGATAACATGTACCTTAGGTGAATTTATGGTGAGTAATTCCCTTTCCCATTTTTTATGTTTCCCTTTCCCGTTGTTTATGTTTTTCCTTTCCTGTGTGGTGTGTTTCCCTTTGTGTGTGTGTGTGTGTTCATTAATTCATTCTATATTCTAATTGTAATGAGACTCTATATAACCCAATGGATAAGGCACTGTTCCATGCTTTGTATTAAGATTTTTAAGTACATGATTATCATGTACTCACTTTTTTTTATCCAAAAAAGTCCCCAAGTGAGAGCTAGTTATTGTCATGTATTTTTGCAAGGTCAAAATTCAAGTTGAAAACATGACAACTTTACCCTAGTGTCAAAATTTCTATTTAAAGCCCCTCCCGAAGTATCCCTTTAGATCATTATACCTTATATTTCATAACCATACTATCCTTGAAAACATTCCTAATGTGATGAAAAACCTTTCCAAGTGTTTGTAATGTGGTCATGAGGTCATTCGCTTTTAATGTTTTCAAAAGATGAAATATTTAGTAAGCTTAGAAAGGCTATTCTTTAACCTTTATGAGACATGTGTGCATCATTTAGGATTGATAAAGAATCCTAAGAGCATATGGATATATTTTTAGGAGTTTGAAATGAAATGGAGCATATATACGAATATTTAGTAAATTTTCAGAGGTTTTGGAACAAGAACATTAAAAGTGAGTTTTGGAGGCTTAAGGAAATTACAGTTGAAAAAAATGTCTGAATTTCAACGAAGGATTCTAGGAGCTCCAAAATTATTCAAGAGACAAACAAGATATCATCGTAAATATTAAAGAGTTATCTACACGGTGGGATTTTCACATTCTTTGCAAGACCCAAAAGCTTCTGTAAGCTCAATTTCAGCAGACTCACCTTGTTGTGCCAAATGAAAAAATAGAATTTTTTGGATAATGATTCAAAATCAGGTCTTCAAAACCATCCCATTGATATTTCAATTATCTTTGAGAGAAAAATTATATAAATTGTTTTCCTAAAATGACCTCCTAGAACTCTAGGAAAAGTGATTTTAAGTTTTGGGAGTTAGTCATTTTCTCAGTTGGGTGGGTGGCGCATTTTGGTGTGTTGACTATCCTAATTGTCCCAAGGAAATTGAGGGAAGTGTGTAAATTTGGGACAAAAATTTCACCCCACTCCTCAGTTTTTTCTCTTGGTTCACCACATGACCATCTCTTTTCTCGTCAGATGCTAAGTGGTTGTGCTTGAGATTTGGCTAAGTTTTCTCACAACCCTTGGGCACATTTTATTGTCCCAGATGTCCCAAGGATAGTGGGGATAGTTATGAAAAATAAAATTTCCCCACCCTTAGACCCTTCTTAGGTTCTTCATGTGACTTAAAATTTTTACTACCCGGGTGCTTATGTCTTTCTCTCTCAACTCCCCAGCCTCCCGAATCTCGTTCCACCACTTGCCATGCTTAGGGAAGGGGTTACATTTAGTCGCACTAACTATCCCAATTGTCCCAAAATTAGTGGGTAAATTTGGGAGAAAAAATTTGCCACACCCCTCTTTCTTTCAAACTTAGGTTTTAAAGTGTTTTCACAAAGTTTAAAACACACTATTTAAAGCTATTAAAGAGTTATACAAGCTTGTTTCACTTAATTCCTTCAACAATTAGACCCAGAAGTAATTTTCAACATATGGAAGCTAGATATACTTACAAATTCATAGTATATACCTGCATATTAATTTGGGGGCATCCATGAGAACCCAAACAAAGAAAAATTCATATCCCAAACCCGTATCGATCAGATTTGAACAAGATTTTCATTGTTGTTCTACAATCCAGTGCTTTCAAGAAGACAAAAATTACAAAACCTAATATGATATAATTTTTAAATGGTAGGAAACCCTAATTTGATGCCCTATATCACACTTTTTTAATTTCCTAGCATTCTGGCAAGTGATTGAGATGATTTTTTAGCACAGATCCCTGGGAGCGAGCCTATTTGAGTGAAATTGTTTTCGTTGCAAAATAATAGGGGAAGTTCCATTTATAAATATAGTAAGTATCTAGTATTTTTAATTACGTAAATTGACATTTTCTAGAAAATTAAATCCCTCTCTAATGAGTGCACTCAAAGATCAAGAGTGTGCGAGATAAACTAGGCAAATTTGGTCAAAAAAGTAAAAAAGAAAAAAAGTAAAAACACTTTATAAAAATAAGAACTATAAAAAATCATCAAAGAGCCATCAGAAAAATTGTATGTAGTATGTCAAGAGTTTCAAGAGATTGAAAAAGTAAGAAAAAGATATGAGAAATAAAGGTCTATTTCTAACACTTTGATTTAGGTATCTCAAAACATTATCAAAAAACTAGATTAAGAAAAGTATTGAAATCTAAACTAATCTAGCATTAGGAAAGGTATGTTTCTAGTTGGGACAGGTCACAGGGGTGTTAGGTAAGGTCACAAAGGTATCTGGTAAGGTATGGGTGGAGTTTAGGTGATGTTAGAGGTAGTTTGGTGAAGGTTAAAAAAAACACAATGACCGATATCGGTCCAGTGACCGATGGTAGAGAGGGAGACCGATGATGGTTAAGGTGACCACGTCGGTAGGGGAAATTTGATAGTAAATTATTAAACAGAGGTTTTTAGGCTCTCTGTGATTGCACAAAGAGTGAGGGTAGTATGGTTTGGGTCGTAATATGGATGAGAAGACTCGGGGATACTAAGAAGGAGGTTTGGAATGATGAAAAGGCTTGGGATGGTTGAATAGTGGGTTGGTGGGAAGAAGGTGATGTAAGAAACAAAGGAAATAAACTACTGAAAGAAAAAAAGATCTACAAAAGGAATAAGAAAAATGATTAGAATCACAATACTTACTTGATGTCTTACAGATCTTGGGAGTTGGAATGGTTGATGGTTGATCAGAGAAGAAGTGCTTGAGTCCAGTGTCACAAAAATATGGCCTATGTGCTCCGTGAGTATTCCAATGCTCTGGAAGGGAAAAATGTGATGTTTTTGCACTGTGGTGTGTGTGTTCATCATCTAGATGTAGGAGGGCTTGAAGATTCATGCTTGAATGCAATCAGGCTCAATAACTGAATGACCAACCCATGTAAAGAGTTGTGAAAGTGTATATAAGGTAACCGATGATGGTTAGGTGTTGAGGTGTCATCATTGGTTGAGGGATAACCGAGCGTTCGGTTAAGGTGGGAAAGTCTAGGTTTACAAAAAATAGGTAGATCTTTACTATTTTGGTGTGATTTTGATTGAGTCCACTTAGGAAGTGGAGTTCACATGAGAGAAGGAAAGAAGGTCATAGAAGAAGTCCAATTAGGTTTAGGAAGAAGTCTTAGTTAGTTAGGTTAAGTGGTGACTCAACACTGGGAGTGATGACTCAGTGTTGAGAGTGATGACTTGGTCATTGTGAGTTAAATGCCCCTGGAATGGGTCTAGGGTGAGGTGTAATGATGAGGTGGAGGTGTGAAATGAAATTAATTAAATTAAAATTAATTAAATTAATTAATAATGTGAGGATGAATATTAATATAGGATGAAGGGGTCATGATTAATTAAATATATTACGTTAATTGATTAAAGGGGACCAAGGGGAGTGTGACCCAAATTTGGTGTCTACATTTTCCCCTTTTTTTGTGTGTAGCTTGTATTGGTAAGTGATGTTGACAAAAAAATAGGAGTCGATGTCCCAGGTATAAGTGGAGGTTAGGTTTCCCAAGTAGGGCTGAAGGTGATCCCCCTCAAACTATGAACCGATGAGGTTGGAAAAGTAGTCGGGGAGTGGTTTGATAAATAGGTGATTGATGAAAGTGAGGGTCAGTAGGTAAGGGTATGGTCATTTTTAATGGGTAATGGGTAATGGTCATATTGGGTAATGGGTAATGGAAATCAAATCACACACATATAGATTGTGATATGGTACCAGGTGGAAGAGCTTGCAAAACTCTACGTTGTCAAAAGGGTGATAGGTTTATCCAAATGAGGTTGAAGTGATTTAGGTATCCAAGGTATAGGATATGGTCATGAAGCACAATGAGGTCAGGTGTAGGAATGGGTAATAGGTTTTGTTCCATGGCACCAAAGGTATGGTCGGGATAAACATCATCATTAGGCAAGGTAAGGTCATTAGGCTAAACAAACATGGGTAACAACATCACAAGGTATAATGAGTACACAAATTCAAATGTCACAAAAGGTGATTCAGGTAGGGTATGTAGGTCAGGCACAAGTAAGGCCGAGGTATAGGTAAATAACATGTCCCTAAACATAGTTAAGGAAATGTACAAGTAATGTAGGCTTGTGGGTAAGGTGTAATAGGTGTTGGTAAGGTCAAAAGTTGTTGGATCAATAATGGTTTTAGGAAAAATGGGCATGGGGTGGGTCAAATGGTTATGTCGGGTGACCGATGTCGGTTATAGTGTAATCGGATTGGTGGTTGGCTAGGGCATCGACATGACCGACGTCGGTCATGTCGATTTGGGTTAAAAAAGGAAAATTACATTTTTATGGATTCATTTTGACCTTTCCACTTTTAGAAAATGATAGAGGAGAAGTTGAGGAGTGGAAAATGATAGTATGAGCATTGAGATGAGTAGTGAGCCACGTAGTAGGTGATTGGCATTTGATTGGTGGGTCCATGAGATCGAGTTGATTGATTTGATTGGTTGTGAGGTGAGGAGTTGATTTTGGCATGGAGGAGAGGTGGGAGAGGGAGTGGGTGGACCACCACGAATAGTGGAAAGATGTGCCACCATGAGAGAGATGACACTTAAGTAGAGGTAGGAGACAATCCAAATCCTTCATTTGGTTGAAAATAGTTTGTTGAAATTGGTTTTGTTTAAAATTTGGGTGTAATTTTAATTTTGAAATTGTGGTAAAAAATGAAGGAAATGAGGGGTGGGAAGGTCAAACGTAGGTAAAATAGGGTTGGGAATGAAGCTAGGATAGGTTTGGGTGGGTTAGAGTAGGTTTTAGGTTAGTTTTTTTGTGAATTTTTTGATAATGGGGATGGGGGTTTTTTTTTTGATCAAAAAAGACCGACGATGGTCAAAGGTTGGTCGATGTTGGTCGGCTTTTTGGCATTGTCAGGTGGTCAAGGTTTTGGTGACCGACACCAGTCAAAGAGGAATGATGATGGTCAAGGTGATCGACATCGGTCATGATTAAGAGTAAATAGGTGAAAGAAGGGCTAGGTAGGAAAGTAAAATAGGAGGAAGGGGTAGGTGAAGATTTATGTAGAGGGAAGAGGGTAAAATGTTATTTTGGTGATGGGATAGGTAAGTAGGTGAAATGAACTAAGATAGTGGGTAATGATGATAAGGGACAATAGGTTTGTAGGTGAATTAGGTAAAGGGGGTAGGCATGATTGATGTGGTTGGGTATTGTGTGGTGGGTTTAGGTGATTTGAGGTGGTCAAGTCTTGACAAGGTCATGTTGATGATGTAGGTGAGAGATCAGCTGAGGATGAGGGACAAAGTACCACCCCTACTGGTATAGATGTGACCTAGCATGACCATGGAGGAGTGGGAGCACATGACCGATGTTGGACTTAGTGTGATCCGATGCTATAGGCATATAGCCTCAAGATCATAGCTTGATGGTCGCTCTCATCGATAGATGGGACTCCATGACCAATACCTTTCACTTACCGATGGGTGAGATGACCATCACCTTGGAGGATGTTTATAGGATCCTATGGCTTCCTATTATTGGGGAGCCAGTATATTCCATTTCATCTGAGGCATCGGTGGAGCCGATAGTGGTGGTATTTGGTGAGGTGATGGGTGAGCTGAGGTATCACAAGTGTGAGTCTCACTTATGGAGATATGTATGCAGCCTATCCATAGAGACTAGGCTATGGTGTTGATGATGGTGGTGGTGGGATGTTTTTCTCTTCTAGATTTGAGGGTGGGAGATTTCCATGAGCACTGATGGGGGTGCTATCAGGATATGATAGAGGAGTGGATACATTTTTCTTGGGCACCGAATTTCCTAGTTTAGTTATATAGGGAGCTATGGGCCTATGGGAGATTGAGGAGATTTGGTATGTGTTGTACCTATTTATTACACTATTGGGCATATGAGCACATTGTGTGTGTGTGCCCTAGTTGGTTTACCATGACAAGGATTGGTTTGGGGGTGGCTTTTTAGAGTTGGTTTTAGATGATGGGTACCAGTTGGTGGACAACCGAGGGTGGTGAGGGAGACACATGATGTGTCATACTATAGGCAGTGATTGGAGGGCCTTTTGGTAGTTGATATCATGTGGAGGCCATATGTTGACTATCCATCATATAGAGGCATGGATGAGGAGTTAGAGGAGCTTCAACTACTGAGATGGATACAAGGGTGGTGTGTTGGGGAGCATGAGATGATACCCATGGATAGGTTAGATGATAGTTTTGACTATACAAGACGTGCCCCCACCTTTCCCATAGTACCATAGAGATGATGTGGAGAGACCCATGTCTCCACCATGTCTGAGTGTTCCTACAAGGTGGAAGGAGGAGCAGAGATGTATGAGATAGACAGATTGATGATGCATGGAGTCATGGATGGATATGATATGTAGTGGTGGGTGGCACAACTATGGGTGACACTGCCGAGGCTAGGGAAGCCTGATTTAGCTACATCATAGTGTAGAGGGATACATTACAGGGGTAGGTGGCCACCCTATAGGCACATATTATAGGTTTCATAGGGACAGATGATAAGGTCGAGGCACAAGTGACCACTTTTGCAGGCATATAGATGGTAGCCCTACACAGCCTAAGTAGCCACAAACACAAGGTTCAGTTCCCACACAGGGTGGAGATGGGGATGGAGGATAGTAGCCACCCTTACAAGAACATGTGGCATGGTTTTACAGGCCATTTGGCCATGGACACATGCACAGGTGGTGGCCTTATAGGCCCAAGCCCAGTAGACACAGTGTACCCCCCATAGGCCCAGGATAGGGGACATGGTCCCATATTACAAGCACCTTCACCAGGATAGAGTCCCATGGCACAGGGAGGAGGTAAGGCATTAGGAAAGGGGAGGCCATTATTAGTAGGGAAGATTTCACATGTTGTAGTGAGACCCATGACACCACCCAGACTATGTGTCGATGGTGAGGTTTAGGATGCCCTGAATGAGGCTCACTATTATTAGGATCATTTGACCACCACATGGATTGATGTGCCCTCATATATGAGTACAGAGCCCAGAGTAGGAAGCCAGTGAGTGGATGAGATCAAGACTCACATAGTTTTTAGTAGCACAGGGGGTCATCGACCGACCCAAGAGACATAGGCCATGGTGAGGTTATAGAGTGCTCGAGACTCGGGCCCGAGAGGGAGGGAGGAGGAGACATGTGAGACTGGACAGGAGGGCATCAGGTGGGGGGTGTGGGTGTGTGTCACCATATGTGATATGTACCATATATTTTGATTTATATGATATATATATATATATATATGCCTACAAGTGTCAAAGATGTGAGATTATACATGAGATTTTTTTGAGATATTATATATTTATATATATATATATATATATATATGTATTGATACATACAGACTCTCCCATTTATATAGTTGATGATGTTGACTGGATGGATGATGTACTCATTTTTAATTTCCATTGTTATTGTGTATTATGGAAACTAGTTGAATTAGGCATGATTGAGTTGAGGTCATGTAGGCATGATTGAGTTTTAGGTCATTTAGGTCAGTTAGGCATGTAGTTAGGCATGGTAGGGTTTAGGTTTAGGTGAGTTAGTGAGCATGAGGTCATGTATAGGCATGATGGAGTCAAGGTCATTTAGGCATGGATGGAGTTAGGGATGAGTCAGCATGATGGAGTGATGATAGGCAGGTGGAGTTAGGTAGGCATGTGGGAGGTCATAGGGTGGATAGGCATGATGCAGTTAGGTCATTTAGGCATGGTGGAGTATTGATATAGGTCATGTTTTTGTTTTTTGTTTGATTTAATTTCCAAGTTATTGGTAGTATGGAAAATAAATGATGATGTATATGTATGTTGTGGTGTAAATTTCCAAATATTTGATATCATGGAAATGTGAAATGATTGATGTATGATATGGTGATGTTATAAAATGGTAATATGTATGTTTTTATGATTGTTTAATTTCCAAGTTTTGTGTAAAATGGAAACTAACTAAGGTAGAATGTGAATATAAAAGGGGGAAAATTGGTTAGGGGAAAGAGTGGCCGAGCTAACCTCCAAGGGCCCCATGCCCTCAGAGTGTTGCCTACATAGCCCTGATGAAAAAGGGGCCTCAAGCCGATGTAGTTCTCCCATAAGCTAGGGAAGAATATGATGAGGTAGAGGAATGGGTTGGTAGGTTTTAGGCATGATTTTAGGTCATGATTGAGTTAGGTCATTTAGGCATTTAGTTTAGGTCATTTAGGCATGGTTTAGGTTTAGGCATGGTTGAGTTTAGGTAGGCATGGTTGAGTTTAGGTCATTTAGGCATGGTTGAGTTTAGGTCATAGGCATGGTTGAGTTTTAGTGAATTAGGAATTTATAGGTGATTTTGGTAAAATGTAGGTGTGAAGGTCTGGTCCTATATAGGAGAATCAAATAAATAAGAAAAAAGGTGAATGGTAAGAGGACAAAAAGCCACCTAATTGATAAGAACCATTATGAGTCTATCATACCAAAGATGGCATATGAACATAAAACCCTAAAGGCATTGCATGATTGATTATTCTAAGGGTGAAGAAGGTCACATGATCATGAAATGTCACATTTTGGCATGTCCCTTGAGTAGGTAGAAAATTAGAAAGGAAAGGTGGTGAGGTGAAAGAAGTTGGTTTAGCGTAACCTGAGTGTGAGACAACATGCCTCTTTGGCAAGAGACCCAAGATCAAAATAGGAAAGTCCATGATGAAAAAGTCATCTTTTTTTTTTTTTTTTTTTTATAGACTGATCGATGTGGGAAGTCTATGTGGGATGAGTAGAGTATCTCCTTGAGGTCTTTGTGAAGCTGATCGATGGGAAGCTTTAGAATATTTTTATTTTATTTTTTTTTGAATAGAATAGTCTTTTTTTGTGATATATACTATATATATATATGGCTAGCTTTGTATAGTTGTCCTTCGAGGGAGTAGTCTATTTATAACAACAAGATAGAAAGATTAGATGTCCTTTTTGAGGGAGTCATCTTTTTTTTGCTAGAAGTTTGACTCAAGGAGTTTTGAATTTGAAAATCCCATATATTACTTTTGAAATTTTTTTGGACTTTTAGGTCATGGACAAGACTATAGAGAAGTATAGGCTTCTTTTATGAAGACAAAACCATAACACATAGAGGTTAGCTATGAAAGAGAGGTTTTAAGTAATGAATGACCATGGGATTCCATCCTGAAAAAAAAGGATGAAAAGTATCCATGAGAATCATGCCATGAGTAGAGCCATGGTACTCATATTTAAGATAAGGCTGAAAAGTGATGGGTAATCACATGATTCTTGTTTAGTCATTGATCCTTAAAATAGGTAAGTGGAAGGTGAATGGTGCTCAAGGGACAAGTAATAGACATAAGGTGATCTAGGACTTGATTCAACAATAGAATGGTCAAAGATGCAAGGCATTGAGGGGCTAGGTTTGGGTTTACCTTGAGTGAAGACAAATGATAAGCACACTTGATCCATAGGTATGAGTAATGATATAGGGTCCAAGCCAATTAGGAAAATTTTCCCCGTTTACTTTTCTCCACTTTTGTTACATGTTGATTTTCCTTCAGATGAGGTCACCAACTTGGAAGGTTCATTCTTGGACATGTTTATCATAGGCACATTTGATACATTTTTGGTAGATTTGGAGGTGATCGAGAGCATTGAGATGATGTTCATCTAATAACTTGAGTTGTGCCAAATGGTCCTGGTGAAAATCATCATCATTGAGCATATCTTTGAGTGAGATATGAAGAGATGGAATTTGGACTTCAGAGAGGTAGGAAAACCTCTATACCATAGACCAAAGAGAAAGGTGTGGAAATAGTTGAGGTATGAATACTAGTGCGATAAGCCCATAAGGAAAAAGGAATGTGTGTGTGCCAATCCTTTCAGTATCATCAACCACTTTCATAAGAATTTTTTTTAAGGTTTTGTTGGTTGATTCCACTTGGCCATTTTTTGGGGATAATAAGGTGAAGAAAAAAATGAGTTGAATGTGAAGGCATCACAGAGTTTCCATAGGGTTTTTTTTTTGAATTTTTTTCCATTATCAATGATGAGGTGGTGAGGAACACCAAAGTGAAAAATGATGTGATGATTGATGAATTCACATATTTTCTCAGCTTTTGTAGAAATAAGAGGTATGGCTTCCACCCATTTAGTGTAATATTTGGTAGTGGTAATAATCCATTGATGACGTTGGGAAGAATGAGGATTGATCTCTCTCGACAAGATCCAAACCCCATTGAGAGAAAGGCCAAAGGTCTCGTGTGACTGTAAGGCATGACTAGGGGTGTGATGAAGATTAGCATGTTGTTGACACTTCACACAATGCTTGACATAGTCACAAACAATCATGGTTTAGGGTTGGCCAGTAATAGCCCAGGAGTGAAGAATGCATTTAGTGACAACTAAACCACTGAAGTGACCCCCAAAAATTCCATCGTGAACTTCCTTGATGGTGTAGGGAATTTCAGAACTCATAAGACATCGTAAGAGGATAGCATCAAAACCACATTTATAAAGAAGACCACCCATGATGACATAGTGAGAGACACTTTTGAGAAAGGCTCATTGTCCATGTGAGTAAGATCTGGAGGTAGGAATGGAAAGGGAAAGGTAGTCAAAAAACTACTTATACCAAAGGTCACATGGGTCAATTTCAATGTTTCCTACAAGGTTGATGTCTCAAATAGATAAGAGGGTGATTGTAACCTTTTGTATGAGTGAAAATATTTTTGAGTTGGAGGGTGAAGTGGGGATTTGAGAAGAAAGATAGGCCATGGTATCTACAAATTTATTAGTGGAACATGGGGTGGTTTGAAGTTCATAATGGTCAAAGGTAGTCAAAAGTATGTCAACATGATGCTTATACTTTTGAAGTATCTCATTATGACACTAGTATATACCATTAACTTGGTTCACAACTAGTTGAGAGTCACCAAAGATATTAATTGATTTAATGTCTAAGGCTATGGATGGCTTGAAGACCTAACATGAGTGCTTCATATTCGGTGATATTGTTAGTACAATCAAAATCTAGTTTGAAAGATAATGGCATAGGCTCACCATCAAGAGGAATGAGGATAACTCAGCACCACCCCCATGTTGACATTTGGAACCATCAAAGAATAAGGTCATCTGGTAAATGGTATCATCCAAAGAGAGGGTAGTGATGGATTCATCAGGAAATCAAAGTTAGAGGATTGATTTTCAGAGAGAGAGGTGTGTGTGAGTTGGTCAACAATTGTTTTTCCTTTGACATATTTTTGATGGGTGAATTGAGATCTAGGTCTGCAAGAAGCATGAGCCAACATGCAACATGTTGATGTTGGTAGGGCTTAGCATACATGTAATGTAAGGGGTTAGTATTGGTGACAAAAAGGTTTTGTGGTTGAGTAGGTAATGGTGAAGTTTAGTGGTGAAAAAAACTAAGGCTAAGTAAGATTTTTTGTGTGAGTATATCTAGTTTGTAGTCTAAAAGCATGGACTTATATAATAAACCACTTGTTCCCTGTGTTTCTCATCATGATGAGTGAGCATGCACCCAAGGAATGATCAGTAGTAGAAATGTAAAGGTAAAATGGTTGGTCATCCTTAGGGGGAATGAGCACAGGTGGTTGGAGGAGGTATTGTTTTAAGGCATCAAAGCTTTTTGTGGCATTCATCATCCCATTTGAAGGAGACATCTTTTTGAGGAGATGATGAAATGGATGGATGGTCAGAAAGATGTGAAATAAAGTGATGAATAGATTACAACTTTCCTTACAAACTATGAAGTTGATGAAGGTTAGTAGGTGGAGGCATTTTGAGAATAGCCTTGATTTTAGTGGGATCAACTTCAATGCCACACAAAGAAACAATAAAACCAAGGAGCTTGAGAGAGAGAAAAAAAAGACACACTTCTTAGGTTGAAGGAAACACAATATATTTGATGAGATGGTCAAAGATGACCTTAAGGAATGTAAGGTGTTTGGCCCGATGTTTGGATTTGGAAAGAAGATCATCAACGTAATCTTCAATATGTGATGCATAATGTCATGAAAGATATAAGTCATAGCCTGCTGATATGTAGCACAACATTTTTAAGGCCAAAGGGCATGACACGATAGTAGAAGGTCCCCAAGGAGTGATGAAGGTGGTTTTGTGTTGATCTTTTGGGGCAAGTAATATTTGGTTATAACCCGAGAAACCATCCATGAGTGATAACATCTCATGGCCAGATGGTGAGATCAACTAGTTGGTCAATACTAGGTAAAGGAAAGTCATCTTTGGGGAAAGCTAAGTTAAGGTCATGGAAATCCATGCAAATGTAGAGTCCCCCCTATCACTTTTTTGTGAAGATAGAACAATGTTAGAGATCCATTGGGGATAATCAATGGGTAGGATGAAGGAAACCAAAAGAAGGCATTGGAGTTCTTCTTTAACAAGAAGGGAAATGTGAGGATGCATTTTCCGTAGCTTTTATTTCATGGGTTTGGCCTCAGGAATAGTTATGATATTGTGGACCACAATGTTTGGGTCAATACTAGGCATATCAATGTAGGACCAAGAAAAAGTGTTGTTATGATCCCGGAGGAAAGAAGTAAAAGCTTCTTGTTCAACAACATCTAAAGATTGGCCTATTTTTAGAATGTGTGGGTCATCCTGAGTGTGAATATTGATTTTGATGGTTGATTCATTCAACATGGTTTGTGTCTCAGAAGGTAATGACCGGTGAATATAAGAATCTTCCACACCAAGGTAGGTGAGAATAGACTCATCATCCTAACATTGAATGATGTTAATAGAATGTGTATCATCATCGATCATGTTAGGATATAGGAAGGGAAGAGAAGAGGGAGCCTCGCCATCTCATTGATAAGTTAGAGGTCCCAAGGAAATGGTGTTCAAAAAAAAAAAAAGTTAGGAGGAATGGATTTTGGATCCATAGACTGTAGGTGAAGGTGGTGAAGTTGGTGAATGGGGTGGGGAATGTTTATCATCCTCAATGAGTTTGACTCGGGCCTTCTTGGGAGATGGATTGAAAAATCCAATACCACTGTGGTCTTTATGCTTATGAGTGGTGCATGGGATGATAATATGGTGGCCTTGTTCATAGAAACCAAAGCCAAAGCCCTTCCAAGCAAAAACACAATGATGGAGGAAAGGTGTGGGTGAAGTGGTGGTTGGTGAGAGATTGAAGGTTGGAGGAAAATGGTCGAGTTTGGGAAGGTGGCTGAGTGAGTAGGTAGAAGCATCAAGTCCCCCATATGTTAAGTTGGTGTGAAGGTGGGGAGGACCATAAGGGAAAACCTCACCTATGTGGTGATCATAGTGGGGATGTTGGTGAAGTTTACCATACTCTTGAGGAGTAAGGAATGTGTCAATATTATAAAGGTGGTACTCCCCAGAGTGAGGCATTGAAAAACACCTTCTAAGGGATCAAGTAGTTGATATGTGGGTAGTGGGAATGGATGAATTACTAGATGAAGTTGGGAAGAAGAAGCATTGGTTGGTTGAGAAGTAGATGGGTTGGTGATGGTCAAGTCAGCTAGAAAGTTTGTGCAAAGTAGTGGGAATAGAGGAGTTAGGTGTGGAAGAGGTAGCAACAACATTGGTGGATGGGGCCGTGGGTGAAGGGGAAGTGGTAGTGGTGGTAGATGCCTTAACTGGTATAAGGACATCATTGGGTCGATATAACATGTTACAGGTCTTGAATGGTGAAGGGTTGGAATGGAATGGTATAGTTGTGTCCTTCATGTTCAAATTTTAAACAATGGTGTAAGGTTGAAGGAACACAACCCATGCATGGATCCAAGGTCAGCCAAACAACATGTTATACTAGAATTCCCCCTCTAAGACATAGAATAATTTAGGAATGGTATGGGGGCCCACATGAATGTGGAGAATGATGGTGCCAAGGGTGGAAGTCATGGCATCATTGAATGAACACAACATAACTAGGTTATTATGCATGTAATTGGTAGGGATGCACATTTGGTTGTACATGCATGGGAAGAAATGATGTTGATACTGGCACCACCATCGATCATAACATGCATCAAACATGTATATTATCAATGTAGATGAGAAATAAATAGGGTGGGATCAAGATCATCGATTGGAGAGGTACAATCTCATCATCAGAGAAACTGAGAGTGGCTACTTGATGAGTGGTAGTAGTGGGTGTAGAGGAAGGGGATGAAGTGGTGAGAGAGGCCACATGGTGAGGAGTGATAATGGATGCCACAGGAGTAGGGTCATTAGGTAAAACCTCAATAGATTACAGAACCTCAATGAGGGCCTATCGATGAGACTCAGAGGTTTGGACAAGGTCATACAAAGACATTTTGAGAGGAGATATTGGTGTAATTGTTTAATCATTATATGATGGGAAACCCCATCAAAAATAGGGTATGTGGGTCCATGGATGGTGATTTTTGGTGTAAGTGTAGATGGGATATTGGGTAAAAGAGTGGTGGATGGGCTGGTTGTTTTCTCCTTTCCTTTTTCCTTTGGGCTGAGTGGTAATGTTAACCATATTAATGTGTGGTAAAGGAGAAAGTGAGTCATGATAGGTGTAGTGACATGATGGGAAAAATATGGTGAGGGCATATATTGGTTTTGTGAAAAGAATGCAACACATTGGCATTTTGGTGGAGGTTTGGCTAGCTCTCTTATGTGGACCATATTGATCTCAAATGTTGGAGGAGGATAAAAGGGTTGTGGAGGGGGAGATGAAGGTCATTGAATAGGTAAGGGATGAGGATGTGTGGTGATAGATGGAGGTGGAATAGGGTCCTCATCTAAAAGATCATCATCATCAAATTTTTTTCTTGGGAGGACATAGTTGGAGAAGAACAGTCTTAAGAGCCTTATATTTTTCCACATCATGCCCTGACACACATGATGGTAAGCACAAATTTTTGTATCATCAAACCCTTCTGGTTTAGGTTTGAGTGGGTCATAAGGTCTAAGTGGTGGAAATGTGATGACAAAGGTTTCAAAAGGTTAGCTAAGATGTTGGCGTAAGACCCTACCAATGGATCACAATGTGAAGTAAGTGTGGGTCTAGATGAAAGTGTGGGTGATTTTGGTGGGAGAGGCACCATGGGAGGTGGAATCAAGAGGTTGAGTCAATTTGACCACCTGTTTGGTAGGTAGTATGGTTTTAGGTTTGGATTGCACCTTCTTGGGTAAAGATGTAGCAGATGAACTAGTGGTTGAAGGTGGTGTAGGTTTAACTACCTCTTTGGAGGGTAGTGGGTTTTTGGACTTTGGTTGCACCTTCTTGGGTAAAGGTGAAGAAGAAGTGTGTGATGTAGAAGGAAGGAAGATGGCGGAAGGGGATGGGTTAGCCAAGGTGATAATGGAGGTGTGGTGAAGGTTATGGGAAGAGGCAAGGTGGAAGGTATTGGTTGAAGAGAAGGAAATATCATAGGTAATGATGAGGATACTGGAAGTGGTGTAGGTATAGGTGGTAGAAAGGATGTGCAGGTGATGGTGAAGGTGTAAGATGTGTAGGTAATTTGGGTGTAATCAGAGGATCATGATGAGGAGGTGGGCTGTTGTGTTTTTGGTTTACCTTGGGTAGGAGGTTCTTGGCCAAGGTTGATGGGTGGGGCCCTAGGATAGATGGAAGTGGTGAAGGGTGAAAGGGGGTAGTGGGTGAAACTAGTGTATGTGGCCTAAGAGGTTGGGTCTTCCTCTTAGGTGGGGGAATAGTCTTTTTGTTGGCTTGTGAGGATGTGGCTAAATCTAGTTTGATAGGGGATGGACTAGGCTTGATGTGGCATGACTCCCAATGTGGAAATGGGTTTGGATGTGAGAGGAAGATATAGATGTAGGTAAGGCTTTAGGCATTGGAAAAATTTCATTGATGGTAAAGGTTTAGGTGTGGGTGAGGGTGATGAAGAAGAGGTTACTACAACTGGCATGGGCATGGTTGGTTTGGTTGTCTGAAACACCTTTGGATAGATCGTGGAAGTATCAACAGACAACATTTGCATCTGAGTTGAGAAAGGTAGCTGAAGGCATCCCCAAAGCATGGAATTGTTGACATAATCCAAGTGGTCACCAAACATGTGAAAATGACACCATTGAGGGGGGATGATGTTGATTTGGTAGTAATCCCTATAAAGAATGTCTATGAGATAGGGAAATGGTTGGCTTTTGACTCTGTGGGTAAAAGAGCTGAGAGAAAATCAACAGATCCTTGAAAGCCAATGGAGAATTGTCACCAATAGGAAGGGGTGCTTACTAATGGATCCCCTATGGGTAGGGGAGATGACAAGTAGGATGAGGTAGGTTCATATTTTGGTGAAGAGGAAGGTAAGCATGACTCTCCATGGGTAGGAGAGTAAATATGTGGGTTGTTCATTCAGTGAGTTGAGAGGTGTGTGGGAAACTATCATCGAGTAGATATATATGGTGGAACTCCTCCATGGGTGAAGGGGGAGATAAGGGAGACTCCTCTATGGGTAAAGGAGAGTAGATGAAACAAGTCTCCTCCATGGATGAAGGATCTCGTGCAAGAATCTCCTCGATAGATGGAGTAGGAGGAAATTGAGGAAGGTTGGTATGATGTGAAAAAACAACATGAACCTCATGAACATTACTATCATTGGTCAAAGGTTTTTGGTTTGGTTAGATGATGATGGGGTGTGGATTTGGGAATGGTTTCTTGAAGATGTGAAGGTTTTGATTAGCGATGTGTTAGGGTTATCCAAGATGAGATCTCCACTATCTAACATTTCTTGGATGATATTTTTGAAAGTTATACAATTATTATCGTTATGACCTTTAACATGATGATAGTTGTAAGTAATCATTTTCTTTATACCATGCAGGCATAGAGAGAGGGTCAAAACCTAGTATGTGGTTTGATGGGTGGAAGAGTGATTCTCTAGATTTTTAGAAGTTTTTCTAAAACCAAAGAGTAGGGTTCTCCTATGGGAGTGTATTTTTTTGCTCCCACTTGAACTAAAAATCTTGAATAGAGAAAGGTTGGAAGAAGGATTTGATTGGTTGGATGGATGAGATGGGCCAGACTTTCAAAACTACCATGCGTGGGAAGATCCTTTTTCTTTAGAGTAATTATTTTTGGTTTGGAAGAAGAAGAGGTATCATTTGATTTAAATGCAACATTCTTGTTACATGTAATTGTATCTTCTTCTCTTCAATGACACAAATTTCAAGTTTTTGGGCCATGGTGAATGCCTCATCAAATGTGTGCAAAAGGTTTGAACTTGGAGAGTTGGTGAGATGTGCCTACACAAGCCCTAGTGAACAACTCTATTAACTGTTTGAGGTAGTTGGAATGTGAGCTGGTTGATTAGGCTTCACCAACAAGTGAAAAAATATGTGATAGATTTTCATCTTTGTATTGGTGTGTGAGTACAAGTTGGTCATGGTGACTTTTTGATGATGTTGATAGAAAAGTGGTCTAGGAAAGCTTGAGCTACTTGGTTGAATGAGAAAATGGAGTGCCTAGGTAGAGCACTATACCAATCCAACGTAGGTCTATCAAGGACATTGGGAATGTTCATGTAAGAGAAAAGCATCATCATGAGTGATCAGATAACACCCATGTTTAAAAGACCACAAGTGTTGTTGTGGGTCTTCTTTTCTATTAAATCGGTTGAATTTAGGCATTTCCCAATGCGTAGGGTATGGGATGAATGGAATGGATGGGTGAATGGGCTCATTGCAAATCTCATCGTATGTCAGAGAATTACGTGAGCCGAGACCGATGCTTCCAATGTCTGCATCTTGTCCATCATCATTTTGATAAGATCGTTAGTAGGTTGTGATGACTGGGCACCCCCTGTAGTATAAGGGGGTAGATGATGAAGGTATGATGTGGGTGGCATCCCAGTATATGGTGGTGCCGAGTACAAAAAAATTGTGAGGGAGGAATAGATGTAGGTGGAAAGTATCCTGAATAAGTGATAGATGAGATAGGGGGTTGTTGGTGATAAGTGTAGGTAGGTGGAGTGGATGTAATGACTCTTGTAGTAATTGGAGGAAGAGACTGATGGGATGGAGAGGACAATGTTTTGGAAGGGAGTATGGGTTTCGACACCATGGGTGGCTGAGATGCAATAGGTATATGAGAGGTGGTGGGTGTAGATAGACCTACACTCAAGGTAGTTGATAAAGGAATGGTTGACATCATAGGAGAAACTGACGTCAAAGGCATGATAGATGTCATAGGTGTAGTAGATATTGATGATGTAGGGTCAAGTTGGGACACCATCAGGTGGTAAGGTGGAAGAGGGTAAAGGAAGCTAGTAGTAGCTGATGTAGAAGTGGGTGCGAGGGTAGGAGGAATGGACACAATGCATGTCATATACAAGCTTCCCTGATGAATCCGAGTGGATGAATGGGCTAAATAATATTGTAAAAAGCAAGTGGGGTTTTGATCAAGGAGTCTTGCAAACTCCTCATCACCGTATACTATGATGGTAATAGGTTGATTGGGATCCATAGGTGATAGAATGGAAGGTGGCAATGGGATGGGTAGGGGGAGTGGCTGAAGGCTAGCATGGAACATGAGGGTGTTGGCTTGGCTATGAGTCAAAACCATGTGACTTATAGTAGACTAGTAATTTGATCTTTGTAAATGACACAGAGTACAAAAGGAATAGAGAAAATGGTTCTAGAAGGTGAAAATTGAGTCATTGTTTTAATTGAAAAATTTAAAACACAGAGACTGATGATGGTTGGGTAATCGGTGTCGGTGATAGAGGGTAACCGATGGTTAGAGGACCGATACCGGTTATTGTGGAAAATAAAAGGATTTGTAAATGTGGTAATAAATGATAAAAATGAAGCAAATATGGACTTTGATAATGATTTCAAAGTGATTTCAAAGACAGAGATATGGTGAGGTAACTGAGGAAACCCCAGAAAGAACAAAAATGTGATGAATGCTACTTTGGTTAAAATGACCAAAACAACAAGAAACCGACAATGGTCAAGTAAACCGATGATGGTTAGATGAGTAAACTGATGATGGTCGATGGACCGACGTCGGTCACTATGAAATTTGTGAAAAGATGGAAAAAAGTAAATTTGGTGATTTAGATCAAATAAAAGACCAACCCAAAACTTGAGTATGGAAATGATTGACCCTAACACACTCAGAAAGAGTCAGAATACACCAACTATGATTATGGAGTGTGAAAGGAGTGAAGAATGAAGAAAACAAACTCACACCTCAAAAACACAAATCAAGCAAAAAAAACAAACATGAAATCCTATGTGGTGGATTTTATGTTTTGGCTTATGCCATTTAGGACTGACTTGTGAATAGAGTAGAGTTTTTGGTTTGATAAAAGGTGCCCTATGAAAATCCAACAACTAAGGATAGTTTTAGGTAAGTTTTGGTGAGGGAGGTCCTTTCTCTGAGATAATGACTAGACAGAGAAACCTAGTTTGGAGCCCACTTATCAATCTTTTGATCGTGTGATCATTGAAAACTTCTTAGGGTAGGATGTTGTTTAAGAAAATGAGTAATTTATTTTTAGTGGTTTGGTGTAGAGAAGAAAGTGTGCACTATGATTCAATTTTTCAACCATCAATTGGGCATGACTTCCAACATATAGGTTGCCCACAATTTTAAATGAGCTACAAGATGCAACACTCAAAAATGATATGCAAATATTTTAGACCCAAATCCACAATGACATTCGATGAGAGAAATGATGAATAGGAAAGAGTATGTCTTTCACTAATGCAATACAAAAATAAAAAGAATGGTTCTTTTTAATCCAAAATATGAGTGTCAATGAGACAAGTAGAGAGAGAAAGAATGTTCCAAAGGAGAAAATTAATGTGAACACTTTCAAAAGGAAATAGACACACAATATTTCACCTAGGAATGAACAATGCAAAAGAACCCAAATGGGTCCCACCTGGGCATGCCAAAATGTTTCACCAAATAAGTTGTGTGATAAAACAAATAAGGTAAAAGGTCAAGGAGGAATACATGTGATATGTAGGTTGAAGGTTGAATGCACACATTATTGACTTTATCCAAGCTGATTATAGAGAACTCCTTTTTTTTTGGGAAGGACTACCTGTAGATACAAAACAAGACCACCAAATGATATTAAATAAAAAGAGTCAGAGGACTTCCTAGCAAGGCTAGATCTAGGAAGTGTGATGCTTCCTCAGAATGGTTGTCAATCCTCTATTTTTATCAAATCAATGAAAGTAAATATGAGAAATAAAGGTCCTATTGCTAACACTTTGATTTAGGTATCTCAAAATGTTATCAAAAAACTAGATTAAGAAAAGTATTGAAATCTAAACTAATCTAGCATAGGAAAGTATGTTTTTGGTTGGGACAGGTCATAAGGGGTGTTAGGTAAGGTCACAGAGGTATCTAGTAAGGTCTGGGTGGAGTTTAGGGATGTTAGAGGTAGTTTGGTGAAGGTTAATAGAAAACACAGTGACCGATATCGGTTTGGTGACCGATGTAGTAGAGAGGGGAGACCGATGATGGTTAAGGTGACCTGAGCGTCGGTAGGGGAAATTTGATAGTAAATTATTAAACAGAGGTTTTTAGGCTCTCTGTGATTGCACAGAGAGTGAGGGTAGTGTGGTTTGGGTCATAATATGATGAGAAGACTCAAGGATACTAAGAAGGAGGTTTGGAATGATGAAAAATCTTGGGATGGTTGAATATGTTCCAAATGGGTTGGTGGAAAAGAATTTAAGGAATAAATACGAAAGGACACCTAGAAAGATGATTGGAAGGTCACAATACTTACTTGATGGAGATGAGGTGCTTCATCTTCCAAGGATGTGCACTAATTTGGAAAATTGATTTTAGAATTTCTTTTGATTTAGAGAGTGAGGATAAAAATCACAATTTGAGCCCCTTAATATGGATTTCGGGGTCAAACATCAGGGATGAAGAAAGTTCCCACCTTCTCATCAATTCTGAAAATGCTTTGAATGGTCAATCTGGGTTTGTGGGAAAAGGTGTCTCGGAAGCAAGGAGAAATACACTACTGAAGAGAAAAATAGATATAAAAGGAATAAGCCAAATGAATCACAATACTTACTTGATGTCTTGTAGATCTTGGGAGTTGGAATGGATGGTGTATCGAGAAGAATTCTTGAGTTTAGAGCCACAAAAATACGTCCTATGTGATCTCGTGAGTATTCCAATGCTCTGGAAGGGAAAATGGTTGGTTGTCTTGCATTGTGGTTGTGTGTGTTTGTCATCTAGATGTAGGATGCTTGAAGATTCATGCTTGAATATAAGGCTCCAATAACTGAATGAAAACCTGTGTAAAGAGTTTTGAAAGTGTTTATAAGGTAACCGATGGTGGTTAGGGATGACCGACATCGGTTAAGGTGGGAAAGTCTAGGTTTACCAAAAATAGGTAGATCTTTACTATTTTTGGTGTGATTTTGATTGATTCCTCTTAGGGAAGTGGAGTTCACATGAGAGAAGGTAGGAAGGTCATAGAAGAAGTCCAATTAGGTTTAGGAAGAAGTCTTAGTTAGTTAGGTTAAGTGGTGACTCAACACTGGGAGTGATGACTCAAGTGTTGAGAGTGATGACTGGTCATTGTGAGTTAAATGCCCTGAATGGGTCTAGGTGAGGTGTAATGATGAGGTGGAGGTGTGAGGGTGAAATTAACTTAATTAAAATAATTAAATTAATTAATAATGTGAGGATGAATATTAGTATAGGATGAAGGGGTCATGATTAATTAAATATATTATGTTAATTTTCATGAATTAATTTTAAATGTTATCATCCTTTTTAGAAAAGTGATTGGACAGAGAACACCAAAAAAATTTAGGATTAAATGGCATTGTTTATCCTTACCATCATTAAGGGAAAGAAAATGATTGACTAGGGCCAAATAATTAGTGATAACCTCCACTTTTAGCTACTCTAACTACTAGTCACCAAGAAATTTGTAATGACATCATACTTAGTAAATTTCTCTCCAAGATGAGAAATTTGGGGTCTAACTATCACATGGAACATATCTCAAAATACCCCCACCTATGAGAGATATCAACAATTAACACCGAAGGAGCATAGTCACCACTTTTCAAGGGTGAATGATGCATTCACCATGTATGTCGTAAGATTTCTCGAAGGAAATCTGAACTCGTGATCGCCCTCAAAAGATGTCAAGTTTATCTAGAGATACATGTCCTTATTCAAATAGTTCTTGAATTTCTCATACATCAGGGTATCTAGATTTGACCTTGCTCCACGAAAAATTCCAAGGTACCTTAATGGAAAGATCATCATGTTAGAGATTTGAAAAACCTTCTCATATCAATGGAAAAATTAAGAGAAATAAAAATAAAGGTGTGTCTTTCCCTATCTCTTTGGTAATTTTCCTTGCAAGTCTCTTGTTGATGCATCAAATTTGGAAGCCTCTTTCTCATAGTTGAATCTTTACTCCTACACTTTGAGGGCTAACTTTGATATCTCGAAGAACTCTTGATATGTTTCATATCCCTGACTTGCACCATGTTCCATAAATTGAGGACTATTGGGTGAATTTTTTTGATGATCTTGAAGTTAGGGAAAGGGATCATATGAGGATTACAATCAAATAAATTAGGAGGTTTGGATTTTATTGGTTTGAGGAAGAAATTTATGAAGATGGAACTGATTTTGTATGTCGAGTATCAAGCTGTGAAAGCTTCACCTCTCCCACAAGTTTATTAGAGCATCTAGAAATCGAGGGATATATATGAATGTATCGAGGAATTATTTCTTAAATATAGAGAGTGGTTTAAAAGAAAATATATATATTCATCAATTTAGGATGTCTCTCGGGATCTTAAGAAACAGTCATTTCCCATCTCCGCTTCAAAGGAAGCTGAGAAAGCTTCAAGTTCTTCCCATTCTGAAAGGCTCACAAAAATAAAATCAATGGAATCTGAGCCAAATCACTACAAGAGGACACATAAGAAGGAAATAGCAGCTCAAGAGCCTATCAAATATGTGGAACAAGGTAAAATTGATCTACCTCAACCACCAACCCTTCAAATAACTTACGAGTATTTATTCTTCTACAATCGTAGATCAAGGATTTCACGCTTGTTACCTGTCCAAGTTAATGCACCAAACTAAACACAAAAACCCTGAAAAACTCCAATGAAATCGATACCTGACGGACAAGATCCGAAGATGTAGACGGATAAGGAGGTCGATGTAGATAAGACGGGCGCACACGAGCAATTCGCACAATAGATCCGAGTAACCTGTAAGACACCAATGCTTGACTGAAAAAGATGGCGTTAAAAGATATTTAGGTAGACTGCCCGAGAAGCGGGTCCGGGAAGCGATAAGCTTCCTCGCGGATGTCAGCCCACGTTTTCAATTAAGTAGAGAAGCATACATGATAAAAGATGTACATATAAGACTATATTTTCTGATTATAGTAATGAAACCGAATTTAAACAATGCATGTAAAAGCTACGTAAAACAGAAACTATGAAATAAAGCTAGATTTGTGTTACCTCGTGTCCTTTTACCTCGTCTCGCATGATGATCGGCGCCGATTAATAAGGATCGGCGCGATCGATGTGATCGGCATCAACTATGAAGAATCGGCGCGATCGTATAAGATCGGCGCCGATCGAAAGTAGATCACTGATCGGGACAAGGCAAGAAGATTGAAATGGAAAGTGATGGACAGATAGTCGACGTCTGTTGGATGTGCGAAAGTCGGTAAGATACTGGAACAGAGTCACCAGAGGATCGATGGATACGTGCGATGTTGATATGATAGGAGCAGAGTAACGGTGCTCCTCTCAGGGATTGATTCGGATAGGATCCGATCTCATTTGATACACTTGATGCTAAAAGATCTCTCTTTCTTACAACTTGTGTCTCTTTCGCGATCTGTCTCTTTGTCTCTCTCCTTGTTCGTGCGCATCCTTTTTCATCGTGTGTCCTTAGAACTGAGTTCTGGACTTGTATTTATAATCGGCGCCGCTCCTAAAAAATCGGCGCCGACCGTATAGGTCGGCGCCGATCGCGGGACAGACTCCCGAGATGGCAAAAATGATTGATTTCTAGAAAGATGAGAATTACCCCAAATACGGGAAATATCCCGCTTGGGGAAAAGGAAAAATAGGGGGATACATAGATAGAATAAATTTGGGGTAGATAAGTGATTAGGATACATGGGAAGAGGTGTAATTAAATATTTAATATTTACTATTTAATTAAACTTAGGATAGATGTTTAAATCACAAATCGGATAATATCCCCAAGGGGATAGTGGTGACGTAAACGTGCCCCAGGTTACCTAAGCAGGTAAACGAATGTGAGGGACACTAAATTGAGTAACCAATTTTAAGTGTCTACATTTTGCCCCTTTTTGTCAAGTAACTTGCGATAAGCAAGGTTATGAGACAAAAACAAAGAGATGGAAGAAGGGAAGAATGAGTGATGATGTGATCCCCCTCAAACTAGGGATGGGATGGGTGATAGAACAGACGATCCCAAGTTTGAAAGAGGTAGATGAAAATGCAGGATGCCCCAGTCGGATGTCTGGAGTAGATCTGATCATTGATGATGCACAAAAATAAATAAAAAGGCAGCAACCTAAGGAACTCACATTGGTAGGGCAAACTAGACGGTCTCCTCATGAGACGACGTTAATACCTACAGACCCATGAGTGTAAGGAGAACTGCAAAATAGTCAGCATCTAAAGAGAGACACATTGGTAGGGACAACTAGACGGTCTGCAAAGCAGACGACGTTAGTGCCTACAGACCCGTTTAACTCCAAGCTGCCAAAAAGTACGAGTGTCCCACGCAAAGGGAACAAAACCCGAAATAGACGGTGATATCGAAAAGATGCGCCGAAAGGCAATATTCAGCACAAAACAATGATCAGATGGATAAATAAGCCAAGCATCAACACTATGGCAAACAGATATGGAAAATCGACGGCGATCACAGTAATCGGCGACGACCAAGATAAACGGCGTCGATCAAAAAATCGGCGCCGACCAAACGTAGCGCATATAAATATGCGAACGGAAAACGTAAACGATTTATTTTCATCGTGACGATTGATTCAGAGAGAGTCAGAATTTAGATTTGAGCACCATGGAAGCCTCTGGGAGCGGTCAGAAGCGCAGGAGGACACGACCTGGGGTAAGTGGTTCTTCTTGAACCCGTTGAACTTAATTTTTTTTTGTTTGATTTTTTTGTTTGTGGGGGCAATGGTCCAATTTATGCCCGGACAGTCAGTCGGCGTCGATTGGTAAAATCGGCGTCGATTGGTGTTTGAGCGGCGTCGATTGGTATGAATCGGCGTCGACTAGAAATAAACGATGCCGATTTTATTAAATCGACGCCGATTAGAATAGATAAGATTTTTGTTGTTGTTTTGGATGTTCTGATTCGAGACTAAAATTGCTCTTGCTGTCGTGGGTGCAGGCACGAGAGGCTCTACACATGAGGGATGCTATTCCCGAGTTACTGGAGACTATTCTCCCAGATGTGACCGATGCAGATTGGCGGCATCTAGAGTTAGCCGGGCTCGGGGGCTTTAGATATTACCGACGAGTGCCGCGAGATGTAGAGCTGATGCGGGCACTAGTGCGACGGTGGGACAGCCATACGTGCACGTTTTGGTTCAGGACGGGTGAGATGACCATCACCCATGAGGATATATACAGGATTCTGAGACTGCCGATCACTGGGGACCCGATCGAGATTACACCACGAGAGCAGCAGCAGAGGGCCCTAGTTCGATTATATAGAGACAGGGCAGATGATTCAGAGATAGTGTCTGGGGCAGTGCGGATAGCCTCACAGTATAGACAGGATAGTCCCCGGAGCAGACGGATAGTGCTGATTCAGATGGCCATATCCTATTTTGCTCTGCCAGATTCAGGAGGTGGGAGATTCCCACTGTTGTTATTAGACTGCGTTTGTGACATTCTGCAGTTCAGGCAGGTGTTTACCTTTGCTGATGCCCTGATAGCTCAGATATATCATGAGTTATGGATGTACACCACAGGCCGGAGGATAGGTATCGATGTCAGTTTTGTGCTCCATTGCTGGGCCTATGAGCATATAGCGGTGATCAGGCCATCCGGGCTTCCTTGGATGCCAGCAGCAGTGGGAGGTATTGATTATGGATTCCGGCGATGGCGGGCTGATATGGCCGTTGGGGATACAGGGAGATCGGCTGATTGGTACAGTGAGCGTTTCAGGACGCTGACACCGGATCAGGTCATCTGGAGGCCATATCGGGCATTTCCGACATGGGCTGGTCAGGATGCCCACTTGGTGGCACTGAGACGGAGCAGAGTGGTTAGGGGCCGCAGGCCTGATATGTGGGAGCGAGTCCCGTTTATGCGGGTATTGAGACAGTTCGGCTTAGTACAGACAGTGCCGACCACCTACACGCCTTATAGGCGAGATAGCAGGGAGACTGATCTGCCGATTTTGATCCCGGCAGATCCATTGAGAGAGGCCCCACCCTCTACAGACAACGATGATGACGCAGGGGTGGATGAGGGTTACGCAGCATGGTATGATATAGAGCTACCACAACATCTCCCGGCATCTATAGATACCGACGAGGATGACATAGCTGCGATGCTGGATAGACTGAAGGGAGAGCATACCACCCCGACATGACACATCGTGTAGCTCTTGAGGAGATCGTGGCTCGAGAAAGGAGAGGGATGCCCTAATTTTGGAGAGAGACACCGCTCGCCAGGAGTGAGATATAGCGATCCAGCAGAGGGATCGCTACCTTCGACATAGGGAGGCCCTCAGGGCCAAGTATGGGGAGACAGGTGCCATGTCGGAGTCTGGTACGCAGGGTACGACCCTAGGAGGAGCACCACCAGCAGCGCCAGCAGCCCCAGCAGCACCAGCAGCACCATTACGAGCACCTGGTACTGTGAGCTTGAGCACATATCAGTCTCTCCTCGCTGAGGTGAGATACTATGAGGATGCCTTAGCGCAAAGATGCCCCGATGTGCCTCGTGACGGGCGAGGAGGAGAGCAGTGACGGCTACAGCGAGCGGGGCCTCAGGCAGAGGGAGCACCGGGAGAGATCGAGGTGGACAGAGACCTCCAGCAGCAGGTGCATCTAGCTCGATAGGAGGCGGCCAGGAGAGACAGCCTGGTCCAGAGGAGGGTGGAGGAGATAGTGTCCTCCATGCATCAGACTTTACCATATAGGGATTGATGTATTTTGTATCTGTATAGTGATGTAGCCTCGATTGGAAGGCATTGTATAGATGGCTTGATTGAAAGCCACCCATTTTTTTGTTGTACAGACACACATGTATATATAGATTCATCATTTCATTTGTCATATAATTGATCTCATGCGTTTGATTTTGATATACATGGATAGATGTAGCATAATTGTGATGGATCTAAATATAGACTGATAGATGATGAATAGATGTGATTGGATAGATATAGACTGATAAAGGATAGAAATAGATGTGATTTGATGGATATAGATATGTGGATATAATTTTGATGAAAATAGAGATAGACAGATGCAATGTAACTTGGATGTACAAGTTTTTCGATACTTTGATGGATAGATAGATAGATGTGATTGATGTATGGATTTTATTTTGATGGAAAATGGATATAGATAGATGTAGTGTAACTTGGATGCACCAGTTTTTAGATGTTTTGATGGATAGATAGATAGATGTGATTGATGTACTCGGCATGGTTGAGATGTTAATTTAATTTTGATGAAAATAGATAGCCAGAGCCACATGTGTTGATAATAGATGCTTTGATAGATAAGATGAAATTAGATAGAAGATAAATTTTGATTGAATTAACATGTGAAATGTCAATTTGACTAGATGAAAAACAAAGAATAATGGGGAATACTTTTCATGAGAGCCAAGGAGGTAATGAAAATGACCTTGACTAGGAATAAAGAAAATATACCCGGATAAGAAAGAAAATGATAAGTTGGACTCCCAACCGACCATAGATAGAATTTGGATAGGAAATCACAATATCATGCATGTAAGGCCCTATATGAGGTTAAAATGAAACCTGACACTAACTAGCCGCAAAACAGATCTAGGAGGGAAACGAAAGGAACAGTAAGTACGTACCTTGTCGGAATTTACAAGGGACAGAATACATGTCCATAGTGGGAAAATAGGATTCTCCATATGATCTACAAAAGGTCTTAAATCTCAGCTTCATGATTTTGGCAGAAAAGCAAACTGATCAATGCGGGAAGTTTGCTTGATATGAAAAGACTGATTGATACGGGAAGTCTTTCAGTGATGCTAAAAAGTGTATAAACTGACCGAAAGGCTGATTAATTGCAAGAGGCCTTGAATATATCTTTGAGAAACAGCCGTCCTTCAAGGGAGCGGTCTGTATTTTGATTTTTAATGATAGCCATCCTTCGAGGGTATGGTCTATATTTTTTTTTTTGATTCATTTGATAATGTAGGGATAGCTGTCCTTCGAGGGATCAGTCTATCTTTTTGGATAGCATCTCTTCTTCTTTTTTTTTTTTTTTTGAAAATCTTTTTGGAAGAAGCTGAGTTTAGACCTAGATAGATCAGATGGAGGGGAAGAGAACATAGAAGAACATGCACTCATGCCCCGAGTAGATCCGATTAAGATAAGCACTTGGGATAGATGAAGTGGTGATTAAGGTATTCCTACCATGAGGAGGAACATATCCAAAAGAAACATGCAATGAGTAGAGCCGCGATACTCATATTTTAAGGTAAAAGAGGCAATAGGTGGAGAACCACATAGTTTCGAATCACCATGAAAGTATATGACTGGTTGTTTAGATGGATGAAAGATCTGTGTTGCGACTAGACTTGTGTAAGATAGATTTTAACAATAGAAGGGCCGTAGATGCAAGGCATTAAGAGGTTCCACTTCAGGTATACCATCCATGGAAGATAAACGATAAGCCCCAGACCCATATTTATGAGTGATAATGTATGGGCCCATCCAGTTGGGAGCAAACTTACCACGTTGACTTCTTTCGAGTGTAGTGACATTTTGATTTTCTTTAAGAACAAGATCACCAATTTTGAAGTCACGGTGCTGCAAGTGCTTGTTATAAGCACATTGACACGCCGAGATAGACTTGATGATGTTCAAGAGTGTTGAGATGCCGCTCATCTAATAATTCAAGTCATGCTAGATGATTTTGATGATAGTCCTCCTCGGAGACAAATTCTCCGAGAGAAACACTGAGAGATGGGATTTGGACTTCCAAAGGAAGAAATGACCTGCACTCCATAGACGAGAGAGAAGGGAGTAGCACCAAAGTAGGAGTATGAATGCTAGTCCGATAAGCCCAGAGAGCAAAAGGGATATGTAAATGCCAATCCCTACCAGCTCGACTAGTTACCTTTGCGAGGATATTACGCAAAGTTTTATTGGAAGCTTCGGCCTGACCATTAGCTTGAGGATAGTATGGAGAAGAAAAACTGAGTTTGATATTGAAAGCGTTGCAGAGGTTCTGCAAATCAACGTTCTTGAAAGACTTACCATTATCTGTGATTAGCTTGTGTGGAACGCCAAAGCGACAAATGATGTGTTGATAGACGAAATCAACTATGGGTTTAGCCTTTGTTGAAGAAAGAGGGATAGCCTCCACCCACTTAGTAAAGTACTCGGTGGCAGTAATGATAGAATGATGACGTTGTGAAGAACGGGGATTGATGAGACCAATAAGATCAAGACCCCATTGCGAAAAAGGCCACAAATCCGCCGTAGGTTGCAAAGCTTGACTAGGGATGTGTGTAAGATTGGAATGTTGTTGACACTTGACGCATTTCTTAGTGTATTCACAACAATCTTGATTAAGAGAAGGCCAATAATATCCCAAACGTAAGATGCGTTTAGCCACAGCCAAGCCACTAAAATGTCCACCACAGATACCGTCATGGACCTCCTGGATGGCTTTAGATGATTCATGGGTTTTGAGGCACCGAAGCAAAATACCATCAAAGCCGCGTTTGTAAAGAATCCCGCCTAGAATAGTATAGCGATTAGCGCGTTGGAGAAAAGATCTTCTACCATGGAAGTCGATCGGAGGAAGCACCGAATGAGATAGATAATCAACAATGCATTGATACCACTCATCCCGAGTATGGGTGTGACAAAGATGGATTGAAGTTAGTTACCTAAGATGAGATGGTTGATCTAATCGCGCACAGCCACATAAAGTCGCGAGTCTTCGGTGAAAGGTGGGATAAGTGAGGCTAAGGAAGCCATTGTATCTGCGAATCGATTTGCAGTGCGAGGAATAGCTTGGATAGTGAATTTATCGAAAGATTGGAGTTGAGCAAGAACGATATCACGATATTTTTGAAGGATATCATTCTTGCATTGATAGACACCCGTGACTTGATTAACGATGAGTTCAGAATCACCAAAGATGTCAATATGACGAGCGCCGAGATTAATGGCATTTTGGAGACCTAAGACAAGAGCTTCATATTCAGCCATATTATTGGTACACTCAAAGTTCAATTTGTGTGCGACTGGGATAGGCGTACCCCAAGGAGGAATCATCACGAAACCCGCACCTCCCCTCACGGCATTTGGATCCATCAAAGAAGAGCTTTACTTTAAATGGAGATAGACCAAAATCAATTTGTTGGATATATTCATCGGGGAATTGAGCAAGGGGGTCTTGAGTGTCCGGAAGAGGAGCATCAGCTAATTGATCTGCAATAACCTGACCCTTGATAGACTTTTATGGGATAAACTCGAGGTCAAATTCTATCATAAGCATGAGCCAACGAGTGATACGATCATTGTGATAAGGCTTTGCATGAATTGTCTTGAGTGGATTGACACTTGTGACAATGTAAGTTTTGTGATTAAGGAGGTAATGATGAAGCTTAGAAGTTGCGAAGAAGAGAGCACAACATAGCTTTTCAGCTTCGGAGTAACGTGTTTCATACTCATGGAGGGTGCGACTGATGTAATAGACAGCTTGTTCTTTACCGCAAGTGTCCCGATGCGAAATCATGGCTCCCAGAGCATGGTCAGTCACAGAGATATAAAGATAGAAAGGCTCCCCCTCACGTGGAGGTGTAAGCACAGGTGGAGAAAGAAGATAAGCTTTGAGATCATCAAAGGCCTTTTGGCAATGTTCATCCCATTCAAAATGAACATTCTTACGGAGGAGATGGTGAAAAGGCTGACAACGGTCCGACAATTGTGAGATAAAACGACGCACTGATTGAAGACATCCTTGGAGACTGTGGAGTTGCTTTAAGTTAGAAGGGGGAGGCATATCAAGGATAGATTTTATTTTTGTGGGGTCCACTTCAATACCCCTGATGGAAATGATAAAACCTAAAAGTTTACCAGTGAGAACGCCAAACACGCACTTAGCTGGATTTAGACGAAGACAAAAGCGGATAAGCCTCTCAAAGAGAGGTGCAAGGATGAAAAGATGATCCTGGCGACGTTTGGACTTACCGAGGAGATCGTCAACGTAATCTTCCACAGTTTTGTGTAAGAGATCATGGAAGATGTAGGTCATTGCTCGCTGATAGGTTGCTCCTGCGTTCTTAAGACCGAAAGGCATGACGCGATAACAAAAGGTCCCCCAAGGAGTTATGAAAGAAGTCTTATGTTGATCTCCTGGTGCGATGAGAATTTGATTATACCCAGAGAAACCATCCATAAGAGAAAGCATCTCATGACCCGCAGTTAAATCCACGAGTTGGTCGATATTAGGTAGAGGAAAATCATCTTTTGGACAAGCCAGATTAAGATCCCTAAGTCAAGACAAATTCAAATTTTCCCAAAGAGCTTTTAGTTATCGGTACTACATTGAAACCCATTGTGGATAATCAATGGGTTGGATGAAGTTAGCCGAGAGCAATACTGTAACTCTTCTTTAACAAGAAGGGCTACTCTCTCACCTCCTAAATAAGCGAGCAGAGCAAAATAGGATATGGCCATCTGAATCAGCACTATCCGTCTGCTCTGGGGCTGTCCTGTCTATACTGTGAGGCTATCCACACTGCCCCATACACTATCTCTGAATCATCTGCCCTGTCTCTATATAATCGAACTAGGGCCCTCTTGCTTGCTCTCGTGGTGTAATCTCGATCGGGTCCCCAGTGATCGGTAGTCTCAGAATCCTGTATATATCCTCATGGGTGATGGTCATCTCACCCGTCCTGAACCAAAACGTGCACGTATGGCTATCCCACCGGCAAGTGCGTGCGAGAATGTAGATCAAGGATTTCACGCTAGTTACCTATCCAAGTTAATGCACCAAACTAAACACAAAAACCTTGAAAAACTCCAATGAAATCGATACCTGACGGACAAGATCCGAAGATGTAGACGGATAAGGAGGTCGATGTAGATAAGATGGGTGCACATGAGAAATTCACACAATAGATCCGAGTAACCTGCAAGACACCAATGCTTGACAGAAAAAGATGACGTTAAAAGATATTTAGGTAGACTGCCCGAGAAGGGTCCGGGAAGCGATAAGCTTCCTCGGCGGATGTCAGCCCACGTTTTCAATTAAGTAGAGAAGCATACATGATAGAAGATGTACATATAAGACTAGATTTTCTGATTATAGTAATGAAACCGAATTTAAACAATGATGTAAAGCTACAGAAAACAGGAAACTATGAAATAAAGTTGGATTTGTGTTACCTGTGTCCTTTTACCTCGTCTCGCATGATGATCGGCGCCGATTAATAAGGATTGGCGCCGATCGATGTGATCGGTGTCGACTATGAAGAATCGGCGGCCGATCGTATAAGATCTGGCGTTGATCGAAAGTAGATCACTTGATCGGGCGAAGTGCAAGAAGATTCAGAAATTGGAAAGTGATGGACTGATAGTCGACGTCTGCTAGATGTGCGAAAGTCGGTAAGATACTGGAACAGAGTCACCAGAGGATCGATGGATACATGCGATGTTGATATGATAGGAGCAGAGTAACGGTGCTCCTCTCAGGGATTGATTCAGACAGGATCCGATCTCATTTGATACACTTGATGCTAAAAGATCTCTCTTTCTTACAACCTGTGTCTCTTTCGCGATCTGTCTCTTTGTCTCTCCCCTGCTCGTCGCGCGCGTCCTTTTTCGTCGGTGTCCTTATAACGAGTTCGGACTTGTATTTATAATCGGCACCGCTCCTAAAATCAGCGCCGACCGTATAGGTCGGCGCCGATCGCGGACAGACTCCCGAGATGGCAAAAATGATTGATTTCTAGAAAGATGAGAATTACCCCAAATACGGGAAATATCCCGCTTGGGGAAAAGGAAAAATAGGGGGATACATAGATAGAATAAATTTGGGGTAGATAAGTGATTAGGATACATGGGAAGAGGTGTAATTAAATATTTAATATTTAATATCTAATTAAACTTAGGATAGATGTTTAAATCACAAATCGGATAATATCCCCAAGGGGATAGTGGTGACGTAAACGTGCCCCAGGTTACCTAAGCAAGTAAACGAATGTGGGGGACACTAAATTGAGTAACCAATTTTAAGTGTCTACAACAACATTACCTATTCACTGGCCCAAGATGCACCTTCTCAACCAGAGTAAGGAACTGCCATTATTCCCAATATGGAACGTAAAAAAAATGATACATTCTCATGGGTACATGATATGATTGGAGGAGAAACTCTTCTGGTCCAAAAATTTGTAATCCCATATTTCTAGGCCATATCTACAATGGTGAAAGTAAAGAAAGGGAAGAAATCCCAAATTGTTTCTCTCTTTTTCAACGACACTTTGGGAAACTAGTATGTGGAGGTAGCTCATCCTAAAAGCATCATGTCTATCAACAAGATGGCCCCATCTAATAATGAGATGAAAACCATTCCCTTGGATCAAAAATGCATGAGGGATATGCTCATCTATTTAAGGATTCTTTCACTCGCCTTCTTGTGAGAAATCAGGAGTATAAGGAGAGAAATGATCAATTGAAAGACCATTTAATGACCCTCACCTCATATGTATAAAAATTCATGTATCTGAATTTTTGTCCATCTCTCATGGTTAAGGAAGTTACTCCCATCAATCGACCAAAAATCTATCAAAAAGGCACAATGTTTCAATATGTAGGACAGGTAAATGATAAGTGGGTAAGCAAGATCATGGAAAAGGGTAAAATAATGCTTCATGAAATCATTTCATTTTTCAATTAAATGAGTGAAATGGCTAAAAAAGTAAGCATGACTAGAGAGGAGATTGAAAAATAAAAGGAGCATTAATACCAAGTGTTTCCACTGGTCATTGAGATGGGAAAAGTCAACTCTTACCTACTGGTGAGTGGGGGTATTCAATTCAGCATTTGAAGACTTATCTCAAATTTGGGCTAGAAATTTGGTTGCTTGTTATGAAATGATAAATTTTCTCTTGTTGAATTGGATTCGTACGAGGAACATATTTCAAAGATGCAAGAATATGTCAACATTGAGATACGAAACTTAGAGTACCAACAATGGATGAGAACACTTGACGGAGTATCGACTAAATCCATTTAAAGATCTTATCAAGAAGAAGATAGGAGATCCATTTTCCTTCAATAAAGACACATTGAGTCTTTTTCTAAGATAAGGTACATCATATAAAATACCAAAAATATCATAATTCATGGTTCATGGAATGCAATAACATCAATGCTCTCTTTGAAAATTCCTCGAGATGAAAAGGTTGTGGCTGTAGTGGCATGGTATAGTAAGCCATTCATAGGGATTTATATCTCTCCGTAAGAACTTTACAATATTCCATCATCATAGGAATATCCATCGGTAGATGGAACATTGTCTTCATCCAAGTAGTTATCTTTTATCCTTTGTCTTCCCCACCCCCTTCATATCTTCTTTCACATTCTATTTCTTCATTAGGGGGTTATACTTTTCATTTTCATCATATTCACTTTTTTATTATTCATTAAATTTTTTTTTATCATAGGTAAAATAGGATTGATGAGGCCCTACCCTTACAATTCATAGCTCCAAAAAGAGTAGATAAGACATTACATAGCATAAAAAAATATATGTATATATTGACTATTACATATGAGCTCTTCCATGAGCATATAAACCATTTTAAAAAACAACAAAAAAGAGTAATAACAATAACTATTAGATCAAATACTAACTAACATCAAATTAAAATAACATAAAAGTATAATAACAGCCACCCAGAAAAACATCACTTTTTGGCATTTTTAGACCATCTAACAGCTTTCACCCATTCCTTTGACAGAGACTCAATATTGACACCCAATGAAACCAAGTAACATCCAACAACATCCCCTTTCCTTTTCTTTGGATATCCATGCTCATCCACTAGCAACGGTTTGGAGATGGTTCAAAGTGGATTTCACAGTAACAACACTTCATTCCATATAACTATGTAAAATTACTCTAATGTGATCTACCTCATAGGAGAGGTTGCTGCAGTTGGATTTCATGATTTCAAGCTCACCCCCATTACTGATTTTCACCACATCTTCAACCTGCATTTTCATTTTGTGTCAGTCATTAAAGAGGAACTGAACAAAACTCTTCATTAGCCTCATGTCATTCTCCTGTTTTTCAATAACCATCATCATCTTGGAAAGATGATTATCCCCTTTCTTAGGACCCATTAGACCCAATGCTTCAATATGCTACTCCAATTGGGAATTCACAGGAACTTGATTCCCTTGCATGATCGATTCTCCTTTGGTTTTGATAGATAAACTAGGAACATTTTTATTTTAGCTCTTTGGGATTCGAGTGGCATCAATTTCCATTACATGCCCCGAATCATCACCTTCCCGAGAGTCGATTCTTCACTAGAATCCTCCTCCTCCGATTCTCCCGAGTCTTCTTCCTAAGCATTACCCTCAAGATATTTAGTGAGCGAACCTATTTTATCAATTTCAAGAGTAGCTATTTTAACTAGGGCTAGAATAAAACTTTGGTGAAGGGGGACAATGACTCGTTATTTTTAACCTTGGTGATCAAAGCACTCAAAGAGTGAAACATGACATACGAGAAGCTCAAACTATGGCCATGTCAAAGATAACTAAGCATAGGAAAATGGTAGGCATAGATACACTTGTGATGGCCTTCTAAGGTAAGAAACTGAATAAGGGTTAAGGTCACATCATCAAAAGTGTGGGGTAAAATAGAGTGAAGAAAACCAGAAAAATGAGTTGTAAGTTTTTCATTACCTTGCAAGAACAACTTCAGATCATCTATAGCTTCCTTTTTAGGCTTGTAAACCTCCCTTCTAGCAATAGGTAAACCCATTACTTTAACAACATACTCCATAGTAATCTCAATGTGCACACCTTTCAGGTCCACAACTGCCCCTTTTTTGGTCATCTTCCAAGCTTTGAAAGAGTCCTTACTCAGATTTTCATAATGACCTTCAAAGATATTGATAAAAAGAGAGAAAATTTTTCTCTCAAACAATTCCATGGATTTAGGATTAACCCCATCTAGGTCATATGGCTCAGTTCTCACAAGATCACCCCCATTTGATAATATAAGCACCAGTTCACAGAAAATCCCAAATTTAGATTACTCAAAATGAAATGAACAATCCCAACAATGTTGATGTTACAAGCACATAAGGAAATAATGACTCGAAGGTAACATAAGTGTATCCAAGCCCAAATCTTTGCATAATCACAACTTAAATTCAAATGAGTCTTACAACTCTTCTACACTATTTCCATGTAATAACATGATCTATCATTATTACCCCGTGGTGACGTGTCCATGTTTACCTTTTTGGAGGCGTGCTCGCACCTTAGTATCTAAAGCATATTCATTATTGATTAATGTCATACCTTGACAATCAACCACCTTATTGGCAAGATAATCAGCAACACTATTTACCTCTCTATAGATATGTTTAAAGGTAATTTCTTCAAACAAGTTAGACATTTCCTTTATACTAGTTATAGAGTTTTTGATAGATGTAGAAGTAGTACCTTTACTAGTAATAATGTTAATAATGTTAAACAAGTCTCCTTCCACTTCCAATCTAACAAATATGTGTTGACATGATATAGAGACACCTCAATAAGCATCATCCACTTTAGCAACATGATTTGATTGACTTCCAAGATTACAATGATACCCAAGAATGAATCTTCCTTAAAAATCATAGAAGACCCCTCCACAACCATATTTTCTAGGGTTTCCTTTAGAGGCACCATCTAAATTTAGTTTTATCTAATCCTTGCTAGGTTTCACCTAACCTTGAAGCCTAGGATAATTTACTTCTTACTTTGGAGAATTGTTATTATTCATCTTTCCTTCTGAATTTCCCAAGCCAATTGCATTATAGAAAGGGTCCAAAGATGTTTGAGTCAAAGATTTTGTGACATAATATTTTGCTTTTAGGCACTCAAAACCTTTCAAGTGAAATGACACCATTGGATAGAGCTCTCCCTTTTCTTTCTTATCTTTCTCAGACATAAAGGTAAAGTTTTCCTCCTAACTCCATGTAGTTTTTCCTAACTTGGTTATGGCTCGGCATGGAGTTTTTGGGAAAAGTTTCCCCTGAAAGGCCCGGCCAATGAGATGCCACATGGCACCTAGAGTGGTGAGAGCATGGGAAATTTTGGAAAATTTTCCAAATGACCAAAAAGGTGCAAAAATTCAAATTTTTGCCCGCCAACCCGATTTGGCCCTGTTTTGCCCTAAAACTTCAAATGGCCATATCTTTCGATCCAGAGCTCAGTTTTTCATGTTCTTTATATCAATGGAAAGCTGGTGAAATTATCTACAAGATTTTGGGGTCAATTTTGCATTTTGATGGATTTTGGAGAGATAAAATTGAAAAATGTCTCTGGCACGTGGTGATGAGCAGAAATGACATTTCAACCACCATTTTTAATGAAGAATGGCTCGCATTCTCTCCCAGCATGGTTAAAAATGTCAAGGAATGGGTCTGTAAGGATGCCCATGCTGTTTTGAATGCATTTTGGTCAATGATTGAACCTCTCCCATGTTTTCCCATGTTTCTCTCCTGGGCTCGTCCCTTACACTGTAAAAGCCAGATTTGGCTCATTTTCAAAGTGTGGAACATTTTTTGTGTATTGCAGGTCCCCTTTCTCACCTTGGAAGTGATTTTGGTGGAATATCAGACCTTTTCTAAGAGCTGCAACTTTATTTTTCCTCTCAGGTGTTGTAATGCAAGTGATTTTGATGATTAAAATAACAATACAACCTCTGTGATTAGTTTTCATCCTCTACCTGTGTTGTTTGGTTAATTTCTGATCCTTCATTACAATTATCAGTTTGTGCATGAGGTTCTTTGTTGCATTTTTATGGACTGTGTCAATCTACAGAAGTAAAAAATGCTCACCACTCCTTTGGTGCATCACCTATTAGCATTAGTTTTAGCTTTTTTGCATTCTCTATCTCTGTCTCCTTTGGAATTTAGGGTAGGGTTAGGAATATAGACCTCTGCAACTTGTAAGTGATAAATCTGACTAGAGGAATTGAGGAACTAGCCTCTAAACTAGAGATTCCTTTCTCATTTTGCAAGTCCCACACTTGGGGAAAGGATTCAATGTTGTGCAATCACACTGGATGCTAGTATGATCAAACTAGAAATCTGATCAACATCCAGGGGGTGCTGCTGATTTGCCACAACAGTTTTGGCATGCCCGGTGGGACATAGAAGTCTTCATCTTCATTGCAACAAAATTGATGTGCATTTGTTGCAAGTTTCTTGCTTTAAAAGAGCTATAAATTACACATCTGGTGACTCCAAGGAAGAAGAATCAGCTGGTTTTAGCAGTGCAGACCTAAAAACTCATGAGAAGAATCACTACAAGGTCAAGAGCTGGAGAAGAAGAGGTGTTGTTTGAATATCTACAATTATCTCCAAGAATAAGGCAAAGTGGGAGGAGAATCCAAAGGTCTCCATCTCCACCAAATAGAACTCTCTCAACTCCTCCACCTGGTAGGCCTTTCATTCAATCAACAAGGGTTCTAAGGCCAATCAGAATGGCACAAAACAACCCCTATGTCAATTTCACTGGCAGCAGCCCACTTGCTCTCAATGCACAAAATCCAATCCCAAGCTTGCAAAGATCAAGAACATTCCATACTTCACTGGAGAAAATCAGACCACTCCTGGTGATCATGTTAAGGATATTGCTAACATTTGTGCAATCCATGAGATCAATGAGATGCAAGTTACTGTCAAACTGCTGGCATCTTCATTCAAAGGGAAAGCTTTGCAATGGTTCAGGAGTCTTGCCTCAGGTTCTATTCAAAATTGGAATCAGCTATGTATAGCCCTCCATGAGCAGTTTGGGGAAAAGGGAGACAACTTGTCCCTTTTGGAGCAGCTGACAACTATCAAAAGAGCTCCCAATGAGCAGCTGACTGATTTTAATTTCAGATTTCAAAGGACTTGGGAGAGAATTCTAGTGGCATTCAAGCCAACAACAGAAGGTGCTTTTCTTTATTACCTTAAAGCTTTAAATTCTGATATTTCTATGTTAATTCAGTCCATGGGAGGCACAACTATCCCCATTGCTTATAGCATTGCCATTAGAGCTGAAAATTGTTTGATTCAAGCTGGCAAGCTAGCTCCTAGGCCTCCAATGCCATTATTTCCAAGTTTAGAGAGCCCAAGTACTAGCCAAGTGCCTAATTTAGCTTCTATTCCCACTCCTAGAAATCAGAATTCAAGTGAAGCTTCCACTTCATCTTCTAGTGCCTCAAATGAACTTCAAGAAGTCATGAAGCAATTGCAAAATCTAGGTAATGAGCTGGTTACACTCAAAAGGCAGCAAGCTCAAGGTTTTAGACCTTCCTTCCAGCCTCAAGCTCAGCCTAACAGGCAGCCATATCAACCCCAAAGACCACCCAATCCAGCTGCAAACCTAAATCAAGCAAGGCCTCCTGCCAACAGACCATTTCAGCCCTATAATCCCAATGCTACATCTGCCTCTAAAGCATTAGTGCCAGTACAAAACAATATGGCTCAAGAGTATGATTGGTGTTTCCCATGCAATGAACCTCATAACCAGTCCATGTGCTTCAACGGTGCCTTGAATCAAGCATTAATGGTGACAACAACTAGTGTGGAGGGTGAAGGTAGTCAAAGAAATGACCAGCAACAAGAAACATTCCAAAGCAACAATCAGCTCCAAATGATACCACACTTGTAAACCGGCAGCGTAAGATTTTTGTGGCATGAACTGATAGTTTCCCAAAGTGTTGCAGCCAACACAAGGTCAAAGAGGAGAAATTTGGGTGAAGAACAACCATTGGCCCCAAGTAATTCATGACCTTCTATCACTCCACAAACTATTGGCAAGCAAAATGCAATCCCAAGCACACAAGGATTGCCTAAAACAGTTCCTAGGCCAACTCAAATGCCAGTTGTTGCTGCCCATATACAAGGGATGAATGTGCAAGCCAAGGGACAGCAAAAGGATACTTCATCCCCATTCAATATCATTGATCAGATGAAGAAGACAAATGTAAACATATCAATGTGGGAATCACTATCTATCCTAGGCCAAAGAGATTTGCTACAAGCTGCCATGAAGGACTGGTCAACTTCAAATCAGCAAGTCCAAATGCAAGAGAAGGTGCTCACAAATGCTGCCCAACCTGAGGGGAATCATGGAGGACAACAAGGTAAGATGTTGAAGCCCCCTCCATTCTATGTTTCATTGATCATTGGGAACCAATTAGTACACAATTGCATGATTGATTCCGGGGCAAGTAGTTCAGTAATGCCCAAGCAAATAGCTGATCAGTTGGGAATTCAGTATGAAACCATATCCAAAGGGGTGGTACAATTGGATGGGACAGCAGTAACAATAGTTGGAGTGATTAAAAACTTGAGTCTTACTTTGCATGCCTGTCCCAACGTGGTTGTTTTGCAAGATGTCTCAGTAATAGACCTTCCACCACTCTTTGCCCTATGTTTGTCAAGGGATTTCACAGCTAAGATTGGAGGTTACTTGTCTGCTGATTGGTCACACATGCTTCATAACAAGATATGGAACCAAAGCCACAATCAGGTCTGAACCTATTGCAAACTTTCACATTGAGCCTTACACTCCAAGTCAGATCAATACCAATTGTTCAACATTTGATCAAGAAGATTATCCAAGCACTGATGAAGCTGACACCAAGGTAGGAAGCATCCCAGATTTGACTCTTGATGAATGGGAAAGCAAGGTGCATGCTTTTGATCCTTATCAAGAAATAGAAGAATCTGAGTTAGGAGTCTATTGCATGCATGAAGAAAATCAGCCTATTCCTAGCATCACCAAGCCAGACCACAAGGATGACAATGAGGTATGGCAGTTGTTTTTTGATGGATCAAGGAGTAGACAAGGTGCAGGAGGGGGAGCCATGTTGGTTTCACCTCAAGGAGTTAAGTATTATTCAGCTTTTAGATTTCAGTTTGCATGCTCTAACAACACTGCTGAATATGAAGCCTTGGTGCAAGGACTGCATTGGGCAATCAAGAGAGGAATAAAGAACTTGCAAGTCTTTGGTGATAGTGAGTTGATTGTCAACCAAGTCAAGGGGCAGCATGCTATCAAGAATGATCTACTCAAGTGCTACAAGAATAGGGTGTGGGACCTCATTGAAGATTTTGAGGGCTTTAGCATAAAATCCATTCCTAGAGAAAGAGAACCAAGTCTGACGACAGCTTGCAGCAGCAGTTGGGGCAGCCTTTGACGTTGTGGAGAGCATTCAAAAGGACAAGGTACAGCCAAACATCCATGTGATTGTGAGGCCTTCAGTGCCGGACAACAATGTAAGTTGGCAAGTATTTGAAAATGATCAGCAAATCATCCATTTCTTACAAGAAGAGGCTGAGTTCTCAGCCAAAAATCAGGAAAAGTTGGAGCAGCAGTATGGTGACCAGGTGGTGCAGCTGAGAACCAACAAACTACCAAAGGGGCTTATTACTTTGGAGTCCATTTTCAATCCTAATGATCAGTTTAGGAAGGAGAAAGCAAACATCCAAGTGAAGGAAGAAGATTCAGTGTCCATCTCGGTAGGAGAAGGCAAATCACTCCAAGTTGGCAAGATGACAACTGAGCAAGAAAGGTATGAGTTTATACAACTTTGTCAAGAATTCCCTGATGTGTTTTCTTGGAGCTATGAAGATTTGAAAGGTTTCAATCCCGAGTTAGCTCAACACACCATTGAATTGGATCCAAATACTAAGCCCATCAGGCAGAAACAAAGGCCAGTCAACCCCCACATGGAGCCTCTCATGAGAAAAGAATTGAATAAGTTGATAGAATCAAGAATCATATTCCCTATCAAGCATTCTAGTTGGGTTGCCAACTTGGTTCCAGTCAGAAAGAAGAGTGGGGAAATCAGATTGTGTGTTGACTTCAGAGATTTGAATAGAGCATCTCTTAAGGATCATTACCCACTTCCTTCCATGGAGCAAATTTTACAAGTTGTTGCTGGCTCCGAGAGGTTTTCACTACTTGATGGCTATTCAGGGTATAATCAGATTATGGTGAAGGAAGAAGATCAGTTCAAGACAGCCTTTACAACCAAATGGGGAACTTATGCATACAGGAAAATGCCATTTGGGCTGTCCAACGCCGGAGCTACCTTCCAAAGAGCAATGGACATGGCGTTCAAAGGTTTGATTAACAACATAGTGCTGATATATCTTGATGATATCACTGTTTTTTCAAAAAATACAGCAGACCACCTCTCTCATTTGAGACAAGTGTTCCAAAGGTGTAGAAGATTTGGAGTCTCCTTGAATCCTAAAAAATGTATTTTCTTAGCTCATGAAGGAAAGCTCCTTGGTCACATTGTCTCCAAAGAAGGATTAGCAATTGATCCAGAAAGAGTTGAAGCCATAAGAGCACTACCATTGCCAAGCCACAAGAAGGCCCTCCAGAGTTTCTTGGGGAGAATAAATTTTGTTCGGAGGTTTGTCCCAGATTTTGCAGCCCTTGTCAAGCCCATCACCAAGATGTTAAAGAAAAGCATGGCTTTCAAATGGACAAAGCAGAAGGCAAGGAGAGTTTTGAAGCAATCAAAGAAGCCATCTCTCAAGCCCCAGCTCTCATCAACCCGGATTTCTCCAAGGATTTCATCCTCTATGCATTTGGGGGTGATGACACTATCTCTGCAATTTTGGTACAAGCAGAACAAGGACAATGATGAGCAGCCAATTGCTTTCTTCAGCCAAATCCTGGAGGACTATGAGGTGAGATATTCTTTCATTGAGAAGCATGTTCTTGCAGTAATCAGGAGCTTGAAGAAATTCAAGCATCTAGTTTCAAACAATAAGGTCCAATTGCTGGTTTCTCATGCGGGAGTTAAAGACTTCCTCCTCAACAAAGACTTGAATGAAAAGAGAGCAGGTTGGATTACTCGTGTCATGGAGTATGACATAGAGATCAAGGTCACCAAGTTGGTCAGAGGAAAAGGACTGTGTGAGCAGCTGATTTTGAGCAAGCAAAAGGAAGCATGCAATGAGAAAGAGACTATTTTGAAGTTGCAAGACAGCCATGAGCAAGGAAGCACTCAAGAGGAAAATAATGGTGTCCCCACTCCTTGCTGGACCCAAAGTATAATGCACTTCCTAAGCATAGGCCTATGCCCTCCAGAGATGAACAAGACCCAAAGAAGACACTTCAGATTGCAGGCTGTCCCATATGCCCTTGTTGATGGTGTCTTGTTCAAAAGAGATGTGAATGGAGTACTGCTGAGATGCATTGGTACAAATCAGATTCATAGGATGTTGGAAGAGTTCCATGGTGGACCAGCTGGTGGTCATTTTGCACCAAGAGTGATAGCTCTAAAGATCATGAGGGCTGGCTATTATTGGCCCAAGATTTTCAATGATTGTTATGCATGGATCAAGAGGTGCAAGAATTGTGCATTCTTCACAGGTAAAGAGAGGCTAGCTGCCCTTCCATTGCATCCAATTTCAGTTGACCAGCCATTCATGCAATGGGGTTTAGACTTCATTGGAGTCATTAATCCCAATTCAAGCCAAGGGCACAAGTGGATTTTAACAGCCACAGATTACTTCACTAAGTGGACTGAAGCAGTAGCACTCAAGGAAGCAAATGAATCTAGCATCCTAGACTTCTATGAGGGAATAACAACCAGATTTGGTGTACCTACTACAATAATATCAGATAATGCATTGGCATTCATCGGGTCCAAGGTGACTGAATGGGCTGTCAAGAATGGGATCTACCTAAGTACTTCATCAAACTATTACCCTGTGGTAATGGCAGCGAATCTACAAACAAGAACTTGTTGAGGATCATTAAGAGGACTCTTGATGAAAATCAGAGGTCTTGGCATACTAAATTGAAATCAGCTTTATGGGCTGATAGGATAACTCCTAAAAGATCTACAGGTAACTCTCCATTCAAGCTTGTTTATGGGAGAGAGGCAATTTTGCCCATATCACTTGAGTTGCCAACATTGGAACTCATGAAACAGTTGGAGTTGTTGGAGTTTGAGCCCATGGAAGTTAGATATGCAGAATTGATGGAGCTCCAAGAAATCAGAAATCAGGCATCCCAAGCAATGGAGAAGGATCAAGCTTTGATAAAGAAGACCTTTGATAGAAAGGCCAAGAATAGATCCTTCCAAGTTGGAGATCTAGTGTTAAAATGGGATGCAGACAGAGCAAAACCGGGAAGGCATTCAAAATTTGATGCCATTTGGAGTGGCCCATACATGGTCACAAAGTGTAAGGACAACAATGCCTTCCAATTGTCTTCATTGGATGGCGAAGAACTACAGATTCCAGTCAATGGGATCCATCTAAAGCATTGCTACTAAAGGGAAATTCTCCACCTTGTAAATATTAGCTTAGGTTTTCATTCCTCCAAGTGCTTGTGCACATTGTTTTGTTGTAGGTTAGTTTTTCTTTCCCTAAGTGCTTTGGCACAAGCTTGTTATTCCTGGGAATGTGTTTGTAGGCCTTGCTCCATCAGGTGATATTCCATGTTCCTCCTTGCAACGTTCTAGTCAATTGGGGTATCAAATAGAAAATCAGGTGACTCCATGCCCAATGGATTGCTTCAGGCAACTGGTAACTTCATCCAGCAGGCAGATGACCCCTCTGAGTCGCCAAAATTGTTATCCAAAATGTGCCCCCTGCTCATTTTGTGGCTAACTCCCTTTCATCTTTCCTTCTCTTGTGCCTCAGACATAATATTTTGCTTTTTTAGGCACTCAAAACCTTCTAGAAATGACACCATTGGATAGAGCTCTTTCTCAGCTTTCCAGAAAGGTAAAGTTTTCCTCCTAACTCCATGTATTTTTGAAGTTATGGCTCGGCGGAGTTTTTTGGGAAAATTTTCCCCTGAAAGGCCCATGGCCAATGAGATGCCGCCACGTGGCACCTAGAGTGGTGGAGCATGGGGAAATTTTGGAAAATTTTCCAAATGACCAAAAAGGTGCAAAAATTGAATTTTTGCCCGCCAACCCGATTTGGCCCTGTTTTGCCCTAAAACTTCAAATGGCCATATCTTTCGATCCAGAGCTTGGTTTTTCACGTTCTTTATATCAATGGAAATCTGGTGAAATTATCTACAAGATTCTGGGGTCAATTTTGCATTTTGATGGATTTTGAGAGAGAAAATTGAAAAATGTCTCTGGCACGTGGTGATGAGCAGAAATGACGTTTCAACCACCATTTTTAATGAAGAATGGCTCGCATTCTCTCCCAGCATGGTTAAAAATGTCAGGGAATGGGTCTGTAAGGATGCCCATGCTATTTTGAATGCATTTTGGTCAATGATTGAACCTCTCCCATGTTTTCCCGTGTTTCTCTCTCCTGGGCTCTGCCCTCTTGACCGTAAAAGCCAGATTTGGCTCATTTTCAAAGTGTGGAACATTTTTTGTGTATTGCAGTCCCCTTTCTCACCTCGAAGTGATTTTGGTGGAATATCAGACCTTTTCTAAGAGCTGCAACTTTATTTTTCCTCTCAGGTGTTGTAATGCAAGTGATTTTGATGATTAAAATAACAATACAACCTCTGTGATTAGTTTTCATCCTCTGCCTGTGTTGTTTGGTTAATTTATGATCCTTCATTACAATTATCAGTTTGTGCATGAGGTTCTTTGTTGCATTTTTATGGACTGTGTCAATCTGCAGAAGTAAAAAATGCTCACCACTCCTTTGGTGCATCACCTATTAGCATTAGTTTTAGCTTTTTTGCATTCTCTATCTCTGTCTCCTTTGGAATTTAGGGTAGGGTTAGGAATATAGACCTCTGCAACTTGTAAGTGATAAAGAGGAATTGAGGAACCAGCCTCTAAACTAGAAATATGAGATTCCTTTCTCATTTTGTAAGTCCCACACTTGGGGAAAGGATTCTTCCTGGTAATCCCCGCCTTAAGACCTTAACTTCTCTTTCATACCCAAGAAAATATTACATCGGACTTGAGGGAGGATATTTGACACAATAGAATTTTTTTCCAATACCACGTTGTTACAAGAGTTCTAAAATCTGAAGAAGAACGTGTAAAAGCTTTGGAATGAGAAAGAAAAGTTCAAAATTAGTAGACAAGATCCTAGAAGAACTATGTTTTAATTGTACATTCAATATGATAGAAAGATGATATATAAGATCTTCAAGATCTAGTTATGTAGCCGATCCCAACTTTGAAGAACAATTGCAAGTTGATTTGTGAATTCCTATAAATCAAATTACAAGAATAATAGGTCAGCAATACTTCCTTGAATTGGACCCAACCTTTCATCTCAAACATCCCGGTGATGGAGTTATAGTTGAGCCATTGAACTATATCCCTCCATAAGAGGGAGTTGTTGAAGAAGTTCATGAAAGAGTTGAAGAAGTTCTTGAAAGAGTTGAAGAAGAAGAATAAGAAGCAAAAGAAGAGGAACCAACAATATCTCAACAAGAACCACTACCCTAGTGTAAAAACATAGGCCCATTAGCTCTCACCCCACCTTTGCATGATTTACCTAAAGGATCAATTAAAAACATTATGAAGATTTTTGTTGATGGGAAGAATCGTCCAAATGACCATATTACATCCTTCATCACTACTTTTGGAGTGTTAGGAGTTGGCTATGAGGATGCATTCATCTAGATTTTTGTAGAATTTATGCAAGATGTAAGAGAGGAATGGCTAGATCACTTGTTGAGTAGGTCTATAACTAATTGGAATGATATGAAGACCAAGTTTGAACCTAGATTCAAACCTACAGAATATGCTCATGAACTTTTGGCCTAATGGTCTCAAATTAAGAAAGAACCCTTCAAACAATGAGTGAGTTTTTGGAAAAATTCAAAAGAATACTCTACAAGATCTCTGAAGTTTCCCAACATACGGAAGATGAAAAGCTAAGATTCTTCACTAACTCCAAACTTTCTTAGGTAAGTTTAATGTTGAGAATAACTCAACCAATTTATTTAGATGAGGAAAAAAATCTTGTGATCAAATTGGAAGATGACTTTATCTTGTTGGGAAAGATGAAAAAAGGTATAAATAGGAGAAAGGCCAAATCTCAAATTCAACAAGGTACCGCATAATCATTAGTTCAAAAGCTATATAATGATGTTCTATCACTCAAGAAGTAGTTAGCTCAAGCTTCCATAAATAGAGACACTTCTAAGAAAAAAATTCCAAATAGAAAAGGATTGGTCTACCTCCACACATACTTCTCTCGAGGCACCTCCAATAAATGCAACATATGATGCTGAGGAGGAAGAAGATGAAATTGAAGAACTAGATGAGGAGAATGAATATGAAAATATTATTGAGATTGAAGAATTAGATGATGAGGCACAAGTTAACTTCATTGAATATTCTTCAGGAGAAGATGATGATGATGAATATGCTCCGAGCTTCTCATGTGCCATATTCACACGTTCTCTATCACAAAAGGGAGCTTCTTCCTCTTCGGGAAAAAAAAAGAAGAAAGATGATCCTTAGATGGAGAATATATAAAATAAGATAATTAATAGAGGTTCTCCACTCCTGCCTTTTATGGAATTTGCAAGAGAGAATCTAGACCCAACAACAAGCAAGAATAAATTTTTCATGCGAATTAAGTCTTCTAGTACTTCTCCTAGCTCTAATTTAGTATCTAAGAAAAATCTTGTAAAAGCTTCAAATGTTGATTCAAAATCAGCCAATGTTTCCCATCCAATCACTCCATATGCTAAAACTACCCAAAATTTGAAAGTAATACTTCCTCCACCTTGTAGAACATATGTTGTCCCAAGAATATTAAGCTTGTACAATTCTACTCCGTTTTATATCATTGGGCATGTGAAAAGTATAAAGTTAATATTTTTGAATCTAAATTCTTACAAACACATCCGGAGCAATTTGAAAGGATTGTCAGCTACATCAAGAGTGGTAACCCAAAGCCTAATGCTACAAATTCCAATTCCAAAGGGTTACTACCAACACCACCCACTCCTCCAATGAAAAACATGTTTTCCCTAAGTGCATCCAAAACTAACAAAGTAGAACCATTCTACCTTTCCCTCTTGATTAAAGGCCACCAATTAAACAATTGCATAATAGACTCAAGTGCTTTAGATAATGTAATTCCAATAAAAGTTTCTAATTCCCTAGGACTCACCTTAACATGAGAAACTAGCTCTTGTTATTCTATGTAGTCTAAATAATTATCATTGGTAGGGAGGATAAAATATGCTTAAGTTTCCCTTCTGGAATTTCCAGACAAGAAGGTTTTGTTGACCATTTTGGTAACATAAATTCTAGCATCCTTTGGTATATTGTTGAACAGGAGATTCTGCAAAGATTTGGGTGGTGAGATACATATGGATTGGTCCTCGAAACCATTTCAGTGAAAGGAGAAATTAAGAAGTTGTTTCCCATGCAAACGATAAATTACATTGTCTAGACATGGGAAGATCCAAAGGATGATATATTGTTTCAAGGCAATGGACAATGTAATTAATTCTTGACTATTGAAAGAGATGAGAATCTGCCTTTCCTCATAGAATATGAAGAAGATCGGTTATAGACAATGGAATTTGATAGAATCCATTCTAGTGTAGCTTCTAGAGCCAACATTTTTATAACTTCTCCTTCAGGTGAGCTACTCTCATTTGATTACAAATTGAAATTTGATAACACCAACAATATTATATAATATAAAGCCCTTCTCCTAGGGAGGTATTTTTTTAATCCATGGGTATCAAGAAGCTAAAATGTCTTATCGATGCTAAGGTGATTTTTAAGCAAGTGAGGAATAAATATACAGCTAATAACCCGAGGCTCAAACATTAGAGGAAATGAGTATAGTATTTCATTGAATATTTTGATGCTTTCTCTATTCAATTTGTTCCCCATGAGAAAAATTATAAATATCACTCTCTCATAGTTTCAACTTCACAAATTACTCCACACTCATCCTTTAATAAAGAAAAAGTGACTGTTGAGATGGTGTTTAGGTGAGTGTTCTAGATAATGTAAACCAATAACAAGATTTCAATGATGGTAGTCATCTTCTTTCCTTTTTGGAACAAATAGATAACTTCAAAAATCTCTTCTATGAGGGAAGTGATGTTCCTAATCATGATTATGTTGCAAATTAATCCATAGAATAAATAGCCATAGTTGACTAGAAGGGGTCATAAGACTGAATGGAAATAATATTACAAAGGGCCTTGTATCTCTTGAAGATTTGTTTGATAAACACTACAGGTTTATGAATTATAAAGCAAAATATCCTCGTGATGCATTGCTGAATTTTATGAAGAGAACATAGGTACCTCGAACAACCAAAAATGGTAAATATTAGTAAGTTTTGTTCACCTAAAGAAAATATAAGTTTCATCTCACTTCTAAGGAGATATTTTTTTGTTTTGGAATACTCTTATGATGAGCTCAATTGCTTTAATCCCAAAGATATGCACTATTCAATACCACTTAAGTTTGAAGCCAAGCCTTTCAAGAAAAAAGCAGTGCAAGATACAATCCAAATATTGTAGATATAATTAAAAAATAAGTACTGAAGATTTTGAACCCAAGAATCATTTTCCCCATTCACCACTCCACGTGGGTGGTAAATATCGTTCTAGTAAAGAAGAATATCGAGAAATAAGTATTTTTTATATTTCCGCAATTTGAATCAGGCCTCATTAAAAGATAACTACCCACTTCCTATCATGGATCACATCCTACAGGTAGTCACAAGATCTAAGATGCTCATGCTACTATGGTTTCTATGGATATAGCCAAATTGAGGTATCGAAGAATATAGAAACAAAACGAACTTCACAACTTCATGCGAAACTTTTCCTATAGCAAAAATCCATTTGGTCTTATCAACATTGGAGAAACGTTTCAACGAGAAATGGATATTGCCTTTAAAGACCTCAAACATTACATTGTCATCTATCTTGATGACCTCACAATATTTTCAAAGAGGATAAGGGATCACATAAAACATATGGAACAAGTACTCATTAGGTGTCGACATCATGGAATTTCCTTGAATCCTAAAAATGCATCTTCACTATTATCGAAGGGAATATCCTTGGGCACATTGTGAATAAGGAGAGAACCAAAATTCATCCAAACAGGATAAATTATATTCAAGCATTTTCCTTTCCCACAAGCAAGAAATGATTTAATTCATTCTTCGATAAAGTAAACTTCCTTCGTCACTTCGTCCCATATTTTTTCAAGCTGACCAAGCATATCACTAGTATGAGTAAGCCTCAAACAAGTTTCAAGTTGAATAATGAAGGAAAAGAAAATTTTTATTCAATCAAATATGAAATAGCCAAGGCTCCTACTTTGGTATGTCCCAACTTTGATCAAGATTTCATTTTGTATTTCTATGCTTCAGAACACACAATTTTAGCCATTTTAGTTTAGAATAATGAAGAAGGCATCAGAAAACTTATTACTTTTATGAGTTGAGATATAATCAAATCAAGAAGCATGCCTATGTCATGGTCAAATTAGTAAATAATTTCAAGTTTTAGATTCTTGACTCCCACACCATGGTGATGGTCCCATGATCTAAAATAAAATCAATCCTAACTTAGCAAGATCTAGGATATTAGAGAGGAAATTGGGTGGTTAGGATCTAAGAGTATGACTTGGACATTTGACCTTAGAATCTTATCAGAGGAATTGGATTATGTCGGTTAATGGTATAGCATGAAGTCCTCTCAACTAAAAATGATATAAAGGAGTATGTATACTATGAATGCGTATGTAAAGACTTGCCCCAAGTTTTTTTTGTAAATACCACCAATGAGTGGTATTTTGATATTTCTTAATTCCTCACTTATAGAGAGTTTCTTGCTCATCTTGATTATAATCAAAGGAGAAATATAAACCTCAAGTCATCCAATTATTTCATCTAGGATCATGTGCTATACAAGAAAGGATTATAGGGATGATTCCTAAGGTGTGTAGGCAAAGAGAAATAGGAAAAATTACTAAAGGCTTATCATGACCAGGATTATGGTGGGCATTTCCCTGCCATGGTGAATTCTCACAAGATCCTCCATTGTAGGTATTATTGGCCTACATTATTTACAGATGGTCAAAAATGGGTTTCTAAGTGTGAACATTTTCAATAGTTTGTTGGAATACCATAACTTGATGTGCTTCCTCTCTTACATCATTCGAGCACAAGGAATTCCTATGTACTCACATCAATTTACCACTTCACCAAATGGGTGGATATAATTATGGTAAAACAAGTCAATTCTCAAACGATATGTAACTTTATTAAAGAGAACATTATCATTCATTTTAGAATTCCTCACAAGATTGTAGTTGATAATGTAACATACTTTTCCTCTATGGAGTTGACCGAGTTTTTATAGATATGAAATCTCTCTTTCACCTGCATCGACTACTACCTGCAAGGGAATAGTCATCCTGAGTCAAGTAATAAGAATGTTGTGACTAGTTTCCAAAATATAGTTGATCAAGATAAGAGAAAATGTTATAAGAATCTCTATGATTCAATTTAGGTAGATATGATTACCCCTAAAAATGAAATTGGTATGTCACCATTTCAGTTGCTTTATGGGATCAATGTCGAGATTCTAGTCACTGTTGAATTTCTAACCCTCCAATTATTCATAGAAATTGAAGATAACCAATTTTGTTATTCCCTTTTCAATAGAATATTGTATCTTGAAAATATCAGTAAATAAAGATTCAAGTTGGTTGATAAAATAAAGGAACATCAAGCTGAAAGTGAAAAATTTGTTTGATAAGAAAGCAAAGGTAAGAGATTTAAAATTTGGTGATCTTGTCTTATTGTGGGACAAAAGGAAATAACCAAAAGAAAGTCATGGAAATTTTGATTCCTTTTAGTTATGACCATTCCATATTCAGAAACTGCGGAAAAAATAATTTCTACCTCTCATATCTAGATGGCACATATTTGGAATTGCCTCACAGTAGGAAACACTTGAAGTTGTATAAAACATTGAAATCAAGTTGTCCTCTTGCATGTACCATAGGTGAATTTAGGGTGTGTTTTTCCCTTTCCCATTTTTTTGTTTTTCTTTCTCGTTGTGTGTGTTTTTATTTTTTGTTTGGTGTGTTTCCATTTATTGTGTGTGTGTTTTCATTCATTCATTATATATGTTTCTTGTAATGATACTCTATATATCCTAATGGATAAGGCTCTAGTCCATATTGTCTATTGAGATTCTAGAGTTCATGCTTGTTGGTGGTGCAAATAAACTTGTTGTAATTAATATATTGTTCATTGAATCACAATCATTTAATCATCAAACCAAGGGATGTAAACTTTAAATAATGCAAGTTTTGTATGCATAGTTATAGATAATTTAGGAGTTAATGAAAGAAATAACTGTCACTACCATACTTGAAAGAACAATGTTTGAAATTAGATAAAACTTAGAATTGAAAGAAAATGGTTTCTAAACGTTATGACTAAGATATAGCTTGTAAACTCAAAATGAAGATAAAGAAGAATTTTTTTCTTAGGATAACATGCAATGAAACAGAGAAACAAAACTATGGAGGGGTTTAGAAAACCACAAGTGGGACCTACCTTGGGTTTTAATCCCTCCTAAATTCTGTAACTAAAGGATGATAAACAAAACTCAGATCTTTAATTGAATTAGAATGAAAATTAAACCCAAGAAAAAAGAAATATCCTATCCGAATTTCATTTCTATCATGTATATATGCATGTATGTGTCTATATATCTTTACTAAAAATAACCCTTTCTTTTATACTTCTCATTTACAACAAGACATGAGAAGAAGAGTTCAACTAGGAGTTTAACAAACTAAGTAAAAGATCTTCAGTAGAACAAGTGGAAGATATTTACAGTAAGAAAGAGAGATTCAATGTATGCTATGGAACTCATAATTGGTGTTTATTTAATATTCAGTTAATTAAAATTTTCCTTCAATCAATTAGTTTACAATAAATGATAAGATCAAAGGTTGAGTTGTTTCTTAGTTTTGCATGTTCTAGTTGTAATTGTTCCTTCAATGACACATATAGACTTGAGTGTCATTCTTCACATTCCAAGAGATCTTCATAATGTGGGCTTATTTGCTATAGGTGATTCCCTTTGGCTGCATATGGGTTGTTGTGGATAGGTTCCTTTTTTGTGGATGAGTTGCTACAGATGATTTCTTTACTACATACGAGTTGTTGCATATAACAAGTTGCTTACAACCAAGAGTGGCATCACACATATCATCATTCAAAAAAATTATTGAAATCATAAGAATAAATTCACACATAAAATACCACAAAATAAATATAACTAGAGATAACTACATTAATCAGTAATTATGCCATAAGTTCAAGGTTGTAATGATAATGTTTAGTAGAGTGTTGGGAAAATACAGAGACACAACTATAATGGCTCAATCAAAATATAGAAGATGAGTTGTTTATAAAGGAAATAATCACAACTCATAAATTATCATTTCCTCACTTTGTTTGACCTAGAATAATTTCCCAAGTGAGATCCGATTGTTTTCATGTACTTTTGTGAGGTCAAAATTCAATTTGAAAACATGAAAACTTTACCCTAGTGTCAAAAAAATTTGTTTGAAGCCCCTCCTAAAGCATCCTTTGGATCATTCTACCTTCTATTTCATAACCATCCCATCCTTGAAAACCTTAATAATGTGATGAACAAACTTTCCAAGTTTTTAAAATGTGGTCATGAGGTCATTCAGTCCATTCTAGTTGAATGTTGTCAAAAGATGAAATCTCTAGTAATCCTAGAAAGGTTATTTTTAGCCTTTCTAGGATAGGTGTACATCTTCAGGATTGATCAAGAATCCTAAAACCATATAGATATGTTATTTAGTAGTTTTAAATGTAATGTATTAGGTTTAGGAATATTTAGGAAATTTTTGGAGGTTTTGGAACAAAAACAGTGAAAGCGGGTTTTGGAGGCTTAAGGAGCTTAGTTGAAAACAATGCCTAAAATTCAATGGAGGATTTTAGGAGATCCAGAATGAGGCAAGATACAAAAAAATATATCATAAAAATATTTAATAGTTATCTACATGATAAAATATTCAAATTCTTCATGAGACCCAAGATATTCTTAGGACAAATCAATTTGAGAAGACTCACCTTGTTGTCCCAAATGAAAAAGAATCATTTATTGGATCAGAATAAATAAACGGGTATTTGAAACAATTATATTGATATTTAAATTTTATTTGGAGTCAAAATGATATAAATTTTTTCCTAAAAAGACCTCTTGGAACTCGGGAAAAGTGATTTCAAGTTTTTGGGAGTTAGTCATTTTCTTAGTTGGGTGGGTGGCGCATTTTGGTGTCCCGACTTGACCAACCTGTCCCGAATGTACCAACTTTCCCAAATTTCCTATGGATAGAGAGGATAGAGGGGATAGTTATGAAAATAAAATTTTCCTTTCCCATCCTTTGTTTCTCTTGGTTCCCCACATGACCATCTCTTTTCCTACAGTGTGAAGTGATTGTGCTTGAGATTTGGCTAAGTTTTCCTCAACCCTTAGGGAAATTTTACTATCCAAGATATCCCAACTATCCTAGGTATAATGGGTATATTTTGGAAACAAATTCACCCCAACCTTATCCCCTTCTCAGGTTCATCGTGTGACCTAAATTTTATTCTACTCGAGTGCTTAAGTCTTTCTCTCTCATCTCCCTAGCTCTCGAATCTCATTCGCCACTTGTCATGCTCGAGAGAAGGGGTGTATTTTCTTCCCTAAATTTCCAAACTATCCTAAGGATAGTGGGGATATTTAGGACAAAAGAAATCTCCCTACTCCCTCTTTCTTTCAAACTTAGGTTTTAAAGCGTTTTCACAAAGTTAAAAATACACTGCTTTTAAGATTTTAAAGAGTTCTACAAGCTTGTTTCACCTCATTCCTTCACCAATTTTACCCAGGAAGAAATTTTAAATATTAAAAAGGTTAATATACCTGAAAATTCATTATAAATACTTGTAAATTCATATATGGCAGCCATGAGTACCGAAATGAAGAAAAATTCATATCTCCCAAACCAATGATCGGATTCAAGCGATATTTTCATAGTTGTTCTAAAATCAAGGCACATTCAAGAATAAAATAATTGTAAAAACTAATATGATTTGATTATTTAATGGAATAAAACCCTATTTTTATTCCATATATCCCACTTTTTCATTTTCCTAGCATTTTGGTGGGCGGATTGAGATGAAGTTTTGAGCACGGGATCCCGGGAGCGAGCCTATTCCAATGAAGTTGTTTTCACTTAAAATCAACAGGGGGTAGTGAAATTTATATATATAGTAAGTATTTGATCTTTTAAATTATTATAAATATAAATTTTCCAAAATAAATAAAACCCTCTCAAATCAATGCACTCAAAGATCAAGTAGTGAAGACAAACTAGGCAAATTTGGTCAAAAAAAAAAAAAGAAAAATCACTTTCTAAAAAATAGTAACTATCAAAAATCACCAAAGAGATATAAAAAGTGTATGTAGTACGTTAGGAGCTTCAAGATATTGAAAAACCTAATAAAACATAAAAAAATGGGAAAAATTCATCCCTATCTCCTTACTAAAAATAGAAAGTGTTTTAGGTGTAGAAAGTTGTTTTCTTCCTCATTTTCTCTCACCTAGTGTATTTTGCAACAATGAAGTTATAATTTTTTTGTTTGGATCCCATTTTGACCCTTTTATTAGAGTATCTAGATATGGGTTATAGATATTTTCTCACATGGACTTTGAGGATTTAAAAACTTGATGTTTGGCGGTCCCATAGAACATATTGAAGACAGAGTGTACACAAGTGGTTTTTATGTCATAGGTGGCCACCCATTATCCATCTAGATCACAAAATTGGTGATGGATTGTGCTCAACATTATGAACTAGATACAATAATCATAAGGGTGGATGACAATTCAATTTTGGCCATGCTCACTCCTAAAGGAATATCACAAAGTATGTAGATCCTAACTTGGAGCAACATGGTAATCATCCCAAGGAATTTGCATCAAGAGAATGGTTGAAGATGGATTCATACCTTCAGGGAATTTTATTGGGGTTATGGTCGAAGAAAGTAGGAAATCTCTCTCATGTACTAAATTCTTGGTCCAGGCATGAGTTTCATGAAGTATTTTTGGATGCTATCATCCTTTTGAGTAGGGTGATGGGAAAGGAGACCATCAAATATTTTTAGAATTGGATGACATTGTTCATCCTTACCATCATTGAAGATGATAAAATTATTGACTATGGTCAAATAATCAGTGATAACCTCCACTTTCAGTTGCTCTAGCTACCAGTCACCAAGAAATTTTCAATGACATCATACTTAGTATATGCTCTCATCAATATGATATCTTTCGGGGTTTAACTCTTACATATAACATATCCCAAAAGACCCCGCCTATGAGAGATATCTCCAATTTACCCTAAAGGAGAGTAATCACCAATTTTCAAGGGTGAATGATTCATTCCCAATTTATTTCATAAAATTACTTGATGGAAATCTTAAACTAAGATTGTCCTCATAATTTCCACGTTGATCTAAAGATACAGGTCCTTCTTTACAAAGTTCTTGAATTTCTCATACATCAAGGTAACTAGATTTGACCTCACTCAACTGAAACTTCCAAGGTACCTTAGTGAGAATATCATCATGTTCAAGCTTTACACATAACTTTCTCATATAAATGGAAAACTCAAGATTAGGAAAAATAAAGGTGTGTCTTTCCTATCTCTTTAGGAATTTAATCTTACAAGTATCTTGTTGATGCATAAAATTTGTAAGCCTCTTTCTCATAATTGAATCTCTACTCCTACACTTTGAGAGCTAACATTAATATCCAAAGAACTATTGATGTGTTTCATATCCATGACTTACACCATGTTCCGTAAATTGAGGACTATTTGGTGAATTAGTCTAATGATCTTGAAGTTAGGGAAGGGGATCATATGAGGATAATAATCAGAAAAATGAGGAGGTTTGTATTTGATTAGTTTGAAGAAGGAATTTATGACAATGGAAATAAGTTGTACAACCTCGAGTATCAAGATGTGAAAGCTTCACCTCTCCTAAAAGTTTCATGGAGCATCCGGAAATCGGAGTATATTAATGAACAAACCGAGAAATTGATTCATAGATCCAGATAGTAGTTCAAAAATAAAAGAGTTAAATTCATTAAGTCACAAGGTCTCCATGTTATTAAGAAATGGTCATCTCCCATCTCCACTTCAAAATTAGTTGAGAAAGCTTCAAGTTCATCCCATTCTAAAAGGCTCACAAAAATTAAATCAATGAAATCTGAGCCAACTCACTACAAGAGGACACACAAGAATGAAAGATAAGATCATGAGCATGTCTAAGATTTGGAGTAAAGTGAAATTGATCTAACTCAGCCACCAAACCTTCAAATAACTCAAAGCATTTCTTATTCCATAGTTGTACCTATTCAATGGCCTAGGATGTACCTTATTTTGGTTCCCAATACTACACCCCTTGGGGCCCTGGCAAGCACTTTCAAAGAATAGTAATAATTAGAGGATGAAAGATGATGTGATACATGTAGTTTGTAGCTGGGGAGGGGTATGACATTCTCATTATAACCAAGATCTTGGGATGATTGAGAGGCATGTACAAATGGGATGGCCTGATCCTGTTACTTTTGATTATGCCTTAAAACAAGGTGAGAGGACCCACTGTGTGACTTGAATGGAGACGGGATAATTTATATTTTAGTTCCTCTTGATAAATGGTAGGTCAATATGAGATTAACATGGCCATGAATGTAACACTCACTCGTAAGAGTTGTCATAAGAATGTTATATATACTTAGTGCATCAAACACAAGTTACTAGAGATAGTAAAGTTTAGTTATTCTTACATCACTTTTGATGGGAATATGGGTATGAAGAAATGTATTCAATTATGTTTGGAAGTGGAACAACCAAGGTGGTAAACGGATCTTTATATGTAAGTGTGATGGTGTGGGGAAAGGTATAGTAGGTTTTATTTGTAAATAAGGGGAGTAAATGATGATTGATTTCCTGCAACAAAGCATCAACAACTACTATGACAACATGATATCCTGGAAATTAAAGAACATATGATTAAGTAGTGATAATTTCTTAAGAAAAAATATTTTCATTCATTGATAACATCTAAAAATATTTTCAAGACAATATTTAAAACACTTAACATAAAATCTTATGCAAGATCTCAAATGAAGTACTTATTGCTCCTATTCTCATATGCCAAAGATACACTCAAAGGCTGAAAAAAATAATCTAACCAATAGGTTGCAATAGGGTTTTATAACCACCTCATATATTATAGAGTAAATGATACAAAGAAATATTGATCTAGTGATAAAGAATATGGAACTTACCAAAAATATGATTTATTATATTACATATAAAAAAATAAACAAAATAACGTAGTAAGAAATTATAACTCATTAATCAAATTTCAACATATAAGATCCAAAACACAAAACTAGAATCATAAGTAGGCATATGTCATTCAAAATTTAAAATTTATTGATAAGGGGACCTGAATTAAATTCCTTCAATGTTTACCAATGGTTGTAATGTGTAACCTCCTTAACACAAAAAAGCGAGAAAAACTCAAAGTTCATATGTATTCCATAAGAAAAATGAAAACATGCAAAGTTACAGTATTTTTTTCAACTTCTCAAAATAGAAAAAAATTTATCCTTTTTATGTTCTTTTTATGAGGAAAAACCCTCATATTTATGAAAAATTATGAACTTCCTATGATTTTCTACCCAAAAGCATATGCAAGAAATCCAGAGGGTGCTAAGTAATGAAATCCATCTTTGGAAAATATCTTTCAACTACAAAGATTCTTTTATTAACCTAATTCTATTTTCAGTTGTAGATGTTAACGTGTGTAAAATATCCCATTCCTTTTGTCTAATCCTCTTTTTCATGTCTATCTTATCATAATTACTCATGTGCCCAATCGTAAAATGCTTGTTCCTTGATGTCTTTATTCCAACTAATTTGACACTTGTATTTTTTAGAAGATATGTTGTGAGTAACCATGGATATTTATTTGAATTTGATGCTTCCATTGCACAAAACCTTTAATCAATCCAAAAGAACACTTTTTGACAAACATCAATCTGCCTATCCCTTTCGTTATTACAAGTGAAATTTCTTGTGAAAATAAAATCAGTGTTGTTCCTTTTCTGGAAATGGAGGAGATGGAATTGGGATACGATTTGAAAGTGCTTTCTTTAGAAGCTCTACATGTGATCCTCAATATTTCTGGCCCAAATGAAGTTTTTGTTAGGATTTTGTTTGCAATTAAATACCAAGTGGAATCCATAGGACCAATAACTTCCCACACAGTTCAACTAGATTTGATGAGGAAACTTGTTAGAATGAATCCCTTTTTATTGGTGTTCTATTTTTTTTTCACCATTTGTTTCACCCTGAAGATAATGTATTTTATGAAAAAATTAAAGAATTTTTAGACCCATTACATGCAAATTAACAATGTGAACACAATTCATGTATCCCCTACATTGTTTAATAAGGAAGTGATTGAGAAATAAATTCTTGTCAATCTCCATGTAGTGTCTGATGATGATCCTTAAGAGGACATATCCTCACTTTCTCGAAAAATAGCCACAATAGAACAAAAGCTCACTAACATTGAAAAGAATTCAATGAAATATACTTTTGATAATCTCTTGAAGTGTCACTACTATTTTTAAACAGATGTAAAGGGGGTAAAGTTAATCTATTAGGCACATCTAATCCATTATTTACAGATCATATTAGTATACATGATCCAACTCCTGCTATGCCATCGACGTACATAGGCCATCCTCAACCTCAAAAATTTTTACTCATAGGGGTACTAAGGCATACCTCAAAGGAGGGATTAATCTCCTTGAATGGGTCTCTTCTTAGAGAAAAAGTTGGAATTGATTAGGATTTTAGAAGGCCCAAGGATGAGCATCAAGGATATTATGGACATGGGTATGTCTCTCAGCTTAGCAGAGAGATTCAATATGTTTAAGGTTTTTAGGACCAAAAGGAACTTGAGTATAAGATGAAAAATATGTTAGATTGTATCCTCACCTTTGTGAAGGATTTTGTAATTATAAATTGACAATGTACTTAGTTACAAAAACATCCTTTTTGTATATGTATACCAAAAATTATGTGAATTTCAAGGGCTAGGGCCCCTATAGAATCCCCATTTTGTTCCTAGTATACACATGTATTATTTTTCACTTTCTTTGTTAATTCAGTTATATTTTATCTCAAGTGATCATACCTCTAGATGGTAGAGTAATTATCTTCTCAACAAGATCAATCTTGCATGACTTGGTTACCCGTAACGAGAGTTACAAGTGAAAATGCTCCATCACTCGTTCTACAACTTTTCCTTGCATTTTTCTTTTCTTCGTGGGTCTTTTGAATATATTGAACACTCGTGACCTATTTTCTTCTTTATAGGATCCTTGATTATCCCATGAATTTTTAATTTCATGGAATACTAACCATTGAGATACCCGTAGAACACTCAATCAAGTATACCTTGGATTTATTTCATAGCCACACTCTCAATCTATTACAGAGAGTAGCCTTGTAGTAACATATCCTTAACTTTTCGACCAATTTTACCTAAAGCACCATCCACTTACTTCCTTTGCTTCACATATTCTATCTTTGGATGAATTTAAAATATCCCATGGGTTCAAAACTTACAAAACCATGATTATCCTTAGCCTCTCAAACTGAGTTGATGCCGCGATCTCCCACTGGAAAATTTTCTTTTGAGTCCTAAGATGATTCATGTTGTTTTATAGATTGGGAAACAACTCGTAGAACACTAAGTTTTACACCCAATGGATTATTAGATTTTGTACCATGGCCTTTTTAGAGAATAATATTGAGGCCCATTTTACAAGTTTTTTCCAAATTATGGGAGATGGAAATTCTTTGTAAAATAGAACTCTCTAGTGTTACTAAATCTATGTGAAAGGGAGTCTCAAAACACTGGTTCACTCCAAATATAGATATCTTGGTTCAAAATTATTACCAACATCAGCTCCTTCTCAAGTATGTGTACCCCATGCGGGTGTGTCAAGAACCAAAAAAAAATTTGATAGAACACTAACTAGGTTCCTAGTCCATTAGGTAAGGAGTCATTGGGAAAAATACATATAATTCTTAAATAGATACATAAAATATCATGGGTATAATGATAATGAAAGAAACACGATCACCGTGGATCGAGCAAAAAAGGAAACAATAAAGAAAAATAACACAACCGTACACTATACAAAAAGATACCTAACTATTTTATTTAGTCCAAGAACCGCTTAAGATGCCAACCATTATAGGAAAATCTAGTAAGTATCCCTCCAAGTATCTTAGAAATAAATTGTTTTCTCCAATATTAATGTTTAAGGAGTAAGGTCCCATCCACAGGGCATCAAATTTTACATTTTTTCCCTTGTATTCATGCCTTTTATCCCAAAATAGAACCAAGTCTCCTACATGAAAATATGATGGAGTAAAATTTTTATCAAATATTTTTTTGAGCTTCTCCCTGAACTTAACATGCCTTTGATGGGATTCCCTTCTTACTTCATCTAAATCCATAATTTGGTTGATTCGGATTCATAAGGACTTACTCCTTCCCCATCCTCTAACTATTGCATGAATTGATAAGCAAATAGTTACAAGTGAAGGGGAAAAAGAGATTGACCCCATAAACCTATTCAAAAAGAGATCTTACCAACAGCTCTCTTGGTGGTAACTTTGTCTACCCATAGTGCAAACTTGATCTTCTCACCCCATTTCCTTTTATTTATTTCTAATGTTCTCCTTAGGATTTTGAGTAGGTTCTTATTTCTTGATTCAACTTTCCCATTCCTTTGGGGATTTTAGTTTGATGCATAGAAAATGTTATGTCATATTCATAGAACAATGATTTTAATAGTTTTTCTCTCGAAACTCATGGCATTATCAACAACTAACTTGGTGGGGACCCTGTTGGTACCCAATTTTTTTCTCCTTGTCAGTTTGAGAAGCATCAGAGATATGGCATGAAGCTTGAAGTCAAATAGATCTTGATGTGTGTTGTTTTGTAGCCGAGGATGTGATCTAACAGACACTCAGTATTCGTAGAGAGATGGACAAAGCACCTTGAAAGGATCTAATTTGACCCTCACTATTTTAGGTTGTGCCTTTGAACCAATCTAAGAGAACCTATATTGTAACCACCAAATGGTGAAGGAGATGAATACATCCCTTAATTTATGCAAGTAGTATGAAAAAGCCTTGGGAAAATATGAACAACACTCCAAATCTGACTTTCACAAGTTGTCACTCCCGATTCGGAGATATTTTCAATGTAAGGAAAGGGTTCTTTGGAGACATTGTATAATCTGATTTGCCTTGTGCATTTTTGTAAATGGATTGTATTCTTTTGTTGACACACAATGCGAGATGCGGGGGTAGTATGGGTAGGATGGGTTGTTTAGAATAATTTTCTAGTGGGGTATTGATGAGACAAACTGGGATATATCAGATCTTTGACAACCTCTACAATATTTGAAAACAACTATCAAACAAAAATGCTTCAAATAATCAAGACATTATTTCAACTAGAAGAGGCATAAATGGAATCCTGTGCAAAGACTCTTCACACAATCTTAGATAACTCACCACAAAAGCTTGAAGTAAAGAACTCAATTAAACATAAAAATCCTTGATCAAACCATGCCTAAGGTGCCCCCAGAGGCTTACAAGAAATATTTGTAGTCAAGGAAGGTAAAGTGATTTTAAATTTGTTTATCTCTTTATCAAATGAAGGCTCTTCTAAACATGAGATTGAAAATTCCACTAAACTATCAATAAGAAATGGAGATTCTATGTGATTTCTAAAGACTTTCAATGCAATATTGCAACAAGAAAAATGGAAACTATTTGCAGGCATTTAAAAATGATAACAGACATCATATTGCCTAGAAAAACATAGATTAACTCAAAAGCTTGTTAGATTCATCAGCAGGGGAGAGTTTCATGAACAATCTTAGAGTTGTGTGATGGCTATACACTTGTAACCAAATCACATACATGAAGATCCAACACAGAATAAATTATCCTGGTTCTTTGGTGGGTTTCTCAAAAAATGAGCTTTTTCTCAAAATTTTCTCATGATTTTCTACTTTCCCAAACCCTTTACAAATCTCAAAACATGCATTATATATCTCTTGCCACATTTGATCCTTCTTTCCCAAGAAAATTATACGCCATGTGATCAATTTTGTTACAACAATCCTCATGATTCAATGAAAATGACATCAAACAGAAAAAAACTCGTAGGTTACCAGGTGTGCCCAAAAATATTAAATCATTACAAATACCTAGATCATTATCCCTCCTAGAGGCATGTTTTTCATCATTGAGGCATGCAAACACCTTTTACTCATCATTTTCACCTTTTTAACTTTTCAAATTACCTCTGTAACTTTTGATTTTGTCATTTCACGTGTTTTCTCGGGCAGGGCAAAAATTTATTACAAAAACACCTCAAATCAAAGAATTGAGTCATGAAAGTGATGCCAATGATCTTGGAAGGCCAAGATGACACAAAATCACTATAAATTTGATGAATTTTGATGCAAAAATCGTGATTCCAAGCTTCTGGAGCTCCCATGGTGATCAAAACAAATGGATGCATAACAACCATCGATCTTATCCATCTTTTAATCCTAGCCCTCCATGTGGAAGATGCGGATTTAGAAATAAGCCTGAGTTACCTTTTTAATTTTTGGATAAGGCCGGACACGTGGCAAAAAATGATTGGAAACAAATTTGGGCTCATTTTTGACTTTTCCACATTTTTTGAAAAAATGGAAAATTTTAACTTTTTTCTCTGCCGCTCGGCTTTGAATTTCGAGTGACACGTGGCACATGGTGGGTCCCATTGAAATCGCGCTTCAATTCTATGCATTTTGACCTTTTTTTGGAAATTAGGAAAATTTTCACTTTTTGCCCCACTGGGCCCGCACCTCCGATTTTTCCCTTGCCACGTGTCTATCTCCTATTCGCTAGTGGGCTAGCGCTTAAAATTTTGATTTTGAACTCTTTTGTGAAAAAGGAAAAAAATCCCCTTTACCTTCACCGACCCACTGACCCGCCTTGTCCTCCGCCACACTTCCATCACCGATTTGCTTGTGGGCCCGTGACTTAAATTTTGATTTTAAGCCTTTTTTCCAAAAAGGGGGAAAAATCCCCATTTCCCTCCGTGGACCCGCCGACCCACCTCTTGCAAATTGTGGACACGTGTCCTCTTTTTATTGGCCATGGGCTTTCGGGCCAAAATTTTACCTTAGCCATTTGACCAAGAAACCAAAAATTCTTCCGCCACTCGAATCCCCTTTGACCTTATATGGACACGTGTCCACTCCCGATTGGCTACGGGGTTTCGAGCCAATTTTTGATTTTAAATTTTTTGAAAAATAAGGTCTAAAAAACCTTAAAGGAATTATTGTTGCAAAAATCAGCAGACACCCCGCATGATGATCGGGCTTCTAGGTTGATCATCTTAAGCATCCAAAAGCGTGATTACACAACATTGAATCCTCTCCCCAAGTGTGGGACTTGTAAAATGGAAGAGGAATCTCTAGTTTAGAGGCTAGTTCCTCAACTCCTCTGATCAGATATATCACTTGCACAATTGCAGAGGTTTAAATTCCTGATTTCTACTCTAAATTCCAAAGGGACAAAGATAGAGAATGCAAAAAGCTAAAACTAATGCTAATAGGTGATGCACCAAAGGAGTGGTGAGCATTTCTCACTACTGCAGATTGACACAGTTCACAAAATGCAACAAAACCTCATGCACAAACTGATAACTGTAATGAAGAATCAAAAATTAGTCAAACAACACCAGCAGAGGATGGAATATTAATCACAGGGCATGTATTGTTGTTTCAACATCAAAATCACTTGCATTACAACACTTGAGAGGAAAAATAAAGTTCATAGTTCCTAGAAAAGGTCTGTTATTCCACCAAAATCACCTTCAAGGAGAGAAAAGGGACCTATAATACAAAAAAATGTTCAACCCTTTGAAAATGAGCCAAATCTGGATTTTACAGGCAAGGGACGAGCCTAGAGAGAGAAAAGCATGAAAACATGGAAGGGATTCAACCATTAACCAAAACACATTCAAAATAGCATGGGCATCCTTACATACCCATTCCCTGACATTTTTAACCATGCTGGGAGAGAATGTGAGCCATTCTACATTAAAAACGGTGGTTGAAACGTCATTTCTGTCCATGACCACGTGCGGAGGTATTTTTCAATTTTCTCTCTCCAAACTCCATTAAAATTAAAACTTGACCATGTAATCTTGTAGAAAATTTCACCAGATTTCCATTGATATAAAGAACGTGAAAATCGAGCTCTGGATCGAAAGTTATGGCGATTTGAAATTTTAGGTCAAAACAGGCCAAATCGGATTGGCAGTGAAAATTTGAATTTTCTCACCTTTTTTACATTTGGGAAAATTTCCCCAAAAACCCCGCGCCCAGCCATTCTAGGTGCCACATGGCACATTTTCATTGGCTACGGGCCTTGAAGGGAAAATTTCCCACAAAAACTCCGTCAGGCCATAACTTCAAAAATACATGGAGTTAGGAGGAAAACTTTACCTTTCGGAAAGATGAGAGAAAGCTCTATCCAATGGTTTCATTTCAAAAATGTTTTGAGTTCTGAAAAGAAAAATATTATGTCGAGGAACAAGAGAAGGAAAGATGAAAGGAGTTAGCCACAAAATGAGCAGGGGGCACATTTTGGATAACAATTTTGGCAACTCGAGGGGTCATCTCGCCTCTTTGGATGAAGTTGCAGTTACTGAAGCAATCCATTGGGCATGGAGTCATCTATTTTTCTCGTTTGATACCCCAACTAACTAGAACGCTGCAAGGAGGAAGATGGAATATCACCCGATGGAGCAAGGCACTGTAAACACATCTCCGGAATAGTAAGCTTGTGCCAAAGCACTTAGGGAAAGAAAACTAACCTACAAGTAAGACAATGTGCACCAAAGACTTGGAAGAATGAAAACCTAAGCTAATATTTACAAGGTGGAGAATTTCCCTTTAATAGCAATACTTTAGATGGATTCTATTGAATGGAATCTATAGTTCTTCACCATCCAATGAGGACAAATGGAAAGCATTGTTGCCCTTGCACCTTGTGACCATGTATGGGCCACTCCAAATGGCGTCAAATTTTGAATGCCTTCTTGGTTTTTCTCTTTCTTCATCCCATTTCAACACTAGATCTCCAACTTGGAAAGATCTATACTTATCCTTTCTATCAAATGTCTTCTTTATCAAAGCTTGATCCTTCCCATTGCTTGGGATGCCCGATTTCGATTTCTTGGAGATCCATTAATTCTCGCATATCTAACCTCCATGGGCTCAAACTCCAACAACTCCAATCTGTTTCATGAGTTCCAATGTTGGCAAGTCAAGTGACATGGAAAAATTTCCTCTCTTCCATAAACAAGTTTGAATGGAGAGTTACCGTAGATCTCTTGGGAGTTATCCTATCAGCCCATAAGGCTGATTTCAATTTAGTATGCCAAGACCTCTAATTTTCATCAAGAGTCCTCCTAATGATCCTCAACAAGTTCTTGTTTTTAGACTCACCTAGCCGTTACCCGAGGGTAATAGTTTAATGAAGTACTTAGGTAGATCTCATTCTTGACAGCCCATTCATTCACCTTAGACTCAATGAACGCCAATGCATTATCCGATATTATTGTAGTAGGTACACCAAATCTGGTTCTATTCCCTCATAGAAGTCTAGGATACTAGCTTCATTTGCCTCTTTGAGTGTTGTTGCTTCATCCACTTAGTGAAGTAATATGTGGTACATTAGAATCCACTTGTGCCCTTGGCTTGAATTGGGATTAATGAATCCAATGAAGTCTAAACCCCATTGCATGAATGGCTAGTCAACTGAAACTGGATGCAATGGAAGGGCAACTAGCCTCTTTTTACTTGTGAAGAATGCACAATTCTTGCACCTCTTGATCCATGCATAACAATCATTGAAAATCTTGGGCCAATAATAGCCAGCCCTCATGATCTTTAGAGCTGTCACTCTTGGTGCAAAATGACCACCAGCTGGTCCACCATGGAACTCTTCCAACACCCTATGAATCTGATTTGTACCAATGCATCTCAGTAGTACTCCATTCACATCTCTTTTGAACAAAACACCATCAACAAGGGCATATGGGACAGCCTGCAATCTGAAGTGTCTTCTTTTGGTCTTGTTCATCTCTGGAGGGCATAGGCCTGTGCTTAGGAAGTGCATTATACCTTGGGTCTAGCAAGGAGTGGGGACACCATTATTTTCTTCTTGAGTGCTTCCTTTCTCATAGCTGTCTTGCAACACCAAAACAGCCTCCTTCTCATTGCATGCTTCCTTTTGTTTTCCCAAAATCAGCTGCTCACACAATCCTTTTCCTCTTACCAACTTGGTAACTTTGATCTCAATGTCATACTCCATGACATGAGTAATCCAACCTGCTCTCTTTTCATTCAAGTCTTTGTTGAGGAGGAAGTCTTTAACTCCCACATGAGAAACCAACAACTGAACCTTGTTGTTTGAGACTAAATGCTTGAATTTCTTCAAGCTCCTAATTACTGCAAGAACATGCTTCTCAATGAAATAATATCTCACCTCATAGTCCTCCAGGATTTGGTTGAAGAAAGCAATTGGCTGCTCATCATTGTCCTTGTTCTGTTGTACCAAAATTGCAGAAATAGTATCATCACCCCCAAATGCATAGAGGATGAAATCCTTGGAGAAATCTGGGTTGATGAGAGTTGGGGCTTGAGAGATGGCTTCTTTGATTGCTTCAAAACTTTCCTTGCCTTCTGTTGTCCATTTGAAAGCCATGCTTTTCTTTAACATCTTGGTGATGGGCTTGACAAGGGCTGCAAAATTTGGGACAAACCTCTGGACAAAATTTATTCTTCCCAAGAAACTCTGAAGGGCCTTCTTGTGGCTTGGCAATGGCAAAGTGCTCTTATGGCCTTAACTCTCTCTGGATCAATTACTAATCCTTCTTTGGAGACAATGTGGCCAAGGAGTCTTCCTTCATGGGCTAGAAAAGCACACTTTTTAGGATTCAAGGATGCTCCAAATATTCTACACCTTTGGAACACTTTCCTCAAATGAAAGAGGTGGTCTACTACATTTTTTGAAAAAACAGTGATATCATGAAGATATATCAGTACTATGTTGTTAATCAAACCCTTGAACGCCATGTCCATTGCCCTTTGGAAGGTAGCTCCAGCGTTGGACAGCTCAAATGGAATTTTCTTGTATGCATAAGTTCCCCATTTGGTTGTAAAGGCTGTCTTGAACTGATCTTCTTCCTTCACCATAATCTGATTATACCTTGAATAGCCATCAAGTAATGAAAACCTTTTAGAGCCAGCAACAACTTGTAAAATCTGCTCCATGGAAGGAAGTGGATAATGATCCTTGAGAGATGCTCTATTCAAATCTCTGAAGTCAACACACAATCTGATTTCTCCACTCTTCTTCCTTCATTGGAAACAAATTGGCTACCCACTGGAATGATTGATTGGGAATATGATTCTTGATTCTATCAACTTATCCAATTCTTTTCTCATGAGAGGCTCCATGTGGGGGTTGAGTGGCCTTTTATTTTTCCCGATGGGTTTAGTACTTGGATCGAATTCAATGGTATGTTGAGCTAACTTGGGATTGAAACCTTTCAAATCTTCATAGCTCCAAGAAAACACATCAGGGAATTCTTGACAAAGTGTATGAACTCATACCTTTCTTGTTCGATTGTCATCTTGCCAACTTGGAGTGATTTTCCTTTTTCACCGAGATGGACACCGAATCTTCTCCCTTGACCTAGATGTTTACTTTCTCCTTCCTAAACTGATCATTAGGATTAAAAATGGACTCGAAGTAATAAGTCCCTTTGGTAATAAGTACCACTTGGTCACCATCTTGCTGCTCCAACTTTTCCGATTTTTAGCTGAAAAATCAGCCTCCTCTTGCAAGAAATGGATAATTTGCTAATCATTTTCAAACACTTGCCAACTTACATTGTTGTCTGCATCAAGGCCTCACAATCACATGGATGTTTGGCTGTACCTTGTCTTTTTGAATGCTTTCAACAATGTCAAAGGCTGCACCAACCGCTGCAAGCCTGTCGCCGCAGCTTAGTTATCTTTCCTAGGGATGGATTTTATGCTAAAGCCCTCAAAATTTTCAATGAGGTCCCACACCTGTTCTTATAGCACTTGAGTAGATCATTCTTGACAGCATGCTGCCCCTTAACTTGTTTGACAATCAACTCACTGTCACCAAAGACTTGCAAGTTCTTTATCCCCCTTTTGATTGACCAATGCAATCCTTGTATCAAAGCTTCATATTCAACAGTGTTATTAGAGCATGCAAACTGAAATCTAAAAGCTGAATAATACTCAACTCCTTGAGGTGAAACCAACATGGCTCCCCCTCCTGCACCTTGTCTACTCCTTGATCCATCAAAAAACAAATGCCATACCTCATTGTCATCCTTGTGGTCTGGCTTGGTGATGTTAGGAATAGGCTGATTTTCTTCATGCATACAATAGACTTCTAACTCAGATTCTTCTATTTCTTGATAAGGATCAAAAGCATGCACCTTGTTTTCCCATTCATCAAGAGTTAGATCTGGGATACTTCCAACCTTGGTGTCAGCTTCATCAATGTTCAGGTGATCTTCTTGATCAAACGCCGAACAATTGGCATTGATCTGACTTGGAGTGTAAGGCTCAATGTGAAAGTTTGCAATAGGTTTAGACCTGATTGTGGCTTTGGTTCCATATCATGTTCTGAAAAACATGTGTGACCAATCAGAAAACAAGTAACCTCCAATCTTAGCTATGAAATCCCTTGACAAACATAGGGCAAAGAGTGGTGGAAGGTCTATTACTGATACATCTTGCAAAACAAACACATTGGGACATGCATGCATGGTAAGACTCAAGTTTTTTATCACTCCAACTATTGTTACTACTGTCCCATCCAATTGCACTACCCCTTTGGATATGGTTTCATACTAAATTCCCAACTGATTAGTTATTTACTTGGGAATTACTGAACTACTTGCTCCGGAATTAATCATGTAATTGTGTACTAATTGATTTCCAATGATCAATGAAACATAGAATGGAGGGGGCTTCAAAATTTTACCTTGTTGTCCTCCATGATTCCCCTCTAGCTGGGAAGTATTTGTGAGCACCTTCTCTTGCATTTAGACTTTCTGATTTGAAGTTGACCAGTCCTTCATGGCAGCTTGTAACAAATCTCTTTGTCCTGGGATAGAGAGTGATTCCCACATTGATATGTTTACATTTTTATTCTTCATCTGATCAATGATATTGAATGGGGATGAAGTATCCCTTTCTTGTCCCTTGGCCTACACATTCATTCCTTGTGTATGGGTAGTAACAACTGGAATTTGAGTTGGCTTAGGAGCTGTTTTGGGAAGTCCTTGCATGTTTGGGATTGGATTTTGTTTGCCAATAGTTTGTGGAGTGATAGAATATTGAGGATTGTTTGGGGTTAATGGATGTTATTCACCCAAATTTATTCTCTTTGACCTTGTGTTGGCTGCAACACTTTGGGAAACCTGTTTGATTCATGCCACATAAATATTCTGCCCCGCCAGTTTACAAGCATGGTATCATTTGGAGCTGATTGCTATTGGAATGTTTCTTGTTGTTGGTTGTTTCCTTGGCTACCTCTACCCTCCACACTAGTTGAAGTCACCATTAATGCTTGGTTCAAGGCACCGTTGAATCACATGGACTGGTTGTGAGGTTCATTGCATGGGAAACACCAATCATAATCTTGATCCATATTGTTTTTCTTGGCACTAATGCTTTAGATGCAGATGTAGCATTGGGATTATAAGGCTAAAATGGTCTATTGGCAGGAGGCCTCGCTTGATTTAGATTTGCAGCTGGATTGGGTGGTCTTTGGGGTTGATATGGCTGCCTGTTACACTGAGCTTGAGGCTGGAAAGAAGGTATAAAACCTTGGGCTTGCTGCCTCTTGAGTGTAACCAGCTCATTGCCTAAATTTTGCAATTGCTTCATGACATCTTGAATTTCATTTGAGGCACTAGAAGATGAAGTAGAAGCTTCACTTGAATTCTGATTTCTAGGAGTGGGAATAGGAGCTAAATTAGGTGTTTGATTAGTGTTTGGGATCTCTAAACTTGGAAACAATGGCATTGGAGGTCTAGGAGCCAGCTTGCCAGCTTGAATCAAATAATTTTCAGCTCTAATGGCAATGCTATAAGCAATGGGAATAGTTGTGCCTCCCATGGATTGAATTAACATAGAAATATCAGAATTTAAAGCTTTAAGGTAATAAAGGAAAGAAACTTGTTGTTGGCCTTTGACCGACACTTGGAATTCTCTCCCAAGTCCTTTGAAATTGAAAATTAAAATCAGTCAGCTGCTCATTTGGAGCTCTCTTGATGGTTGTCAGCTGCTCTAAAAGGGACAAGTTGTCTCCCTTCTCCCCAAACTGCTCATGGAGGGCTATACATAGCTGGTTCCAATTTTGAATAGAACTTGAGGCAAGACTCCTGAACCACTGCAAAGCTTTCCCTTTGAATGAAGATGTCAGCAGGTTTGACAATAACTTGCATCTTGTTGATCTCATGGATTGCAAAAATGTTAGTAATGTCCTTAACATGATCACCAAGAGTAGTCCGATTCTCTCCAGTGAAGTATGGGATGCTCTTCAATGTTGCAACTGGAATTGGATTTTTTACATTGAGAGCAAGTGGGGTGCTGCCAGTGAAATTGATATAGGGGTTGTTTTGTGCCATTCTGATTGGCCTTAGAACCCTTGTTGATTGAATGAAGGGCCTACCAAGTGGAGGAGTTGATAGAGTTATGTTTGGTGGAGATGGAGACCTTTGAATTCTCCTCCCTCTTTACCTTCTTCTTGGAGATAACTACGAGATATTCAAAGCAGAACCTCTTCTTCTCCAGCTCTTGACCTTGTAGCGATTCTTCTCATGTGTTTTTAGGTCTCGCACTACAAAAACTAGCTGATTCTTCTTCCTTGGAGTCACCGGATGTGCAATTTATAGCTCTTTAAAGTAATAAGCTTGCAACAAATGCACATCAAGTTTATTGCAATGAAGATGAAGACTTCTAAGGTCCCATCAAAGTGTGCCAAAACTGTTGTTGCAAATCAGTAGCACCCCGCATGATGATCGGAGCTTCTAGGTTGATCATCCTAAGCATCCGGCGTGATTGCACAACATTGAATCCTCTCCCCAAGTGTGGGAATTGTAAAATGGAAGAGGAATCTCCAGTTTAGAGGCTAGTTCCTCAACTCCTCTGATCAGATATATCACTTGCACAATTGCAGAGGTTTAAATTCCTAATTTCTACTCTAAATTCCAAAGGGACAAAGATAGAGAATGCAAAAAAGCTAAAACTAATGCTAATAGGTGATGCACCAAAGGAGTGGTGAGCATTTTCACACTACTGCAGATTGAAGCTTGATTCACAAAATGCAACAAAACCTCATGCACAAACTGATAACTATAATGAAGAATCATAAATTAGTCAAACAACACCAGCAGAGGATGGAATATTAATCACAGGGCCTGTATTGTTATTTTAACATCAAAATCACTTGCATTACAACACCTGAGAGGAAAAATAAAGTTGCAGTTCCTGGAAAAGGTCTGTTATTCCACCAAAATCACCTTCAAGGAGAGAAAGGGGACCTGCAATACAAAAAAATGTTCAACCCTTTGAAAATGAGCCAAATCTGGCTTTTACAGTGTAAGGGACAAGCCTAGGAGAGAGAAACATGGGAAAACGTGGAAGGGATTCAACCATTAACCAAAACACATTCAAAACAGCATGGGAATCCTTACAGACCCATTTCCTGACATTTTTAAACATGCTGGGAGAGAATGCGAGCCATTCTTCATTAAAAATGGTGGTTGAAACGTCATTTTTGTCCATGACCACGTGCCAGAGGATTTTTTCAATTTTATCTCTCCAAAATCCATCAAAATGCAAAATTGACCCTGGAATCTTGTAGATAATTTCACCAGCTTTCCATTGATATAAAAAGAACGTGAAAAATTGAGCTCTGGATCGAAATTTATGGCGATTTGAAATTTTAGGTCAAAACAGGCCAAATCGGATTGGCGGGTGAAAATTTGAATTTTTCACCTTTTTGCATTTGGGAAAATTTCCCAAAAAATCCCCATGCCTAGCCATTCCAAGTGCCACGTGGCATGTTTTCATTAGCCGCAGGCCTTCAAGGGAAAATTTCCCATAAAACTCCGTCGGGCCATAACTTCAAAAATACATGGAGTTAGGAGGAAAACTTTACCTTTCTCGGAAAGCCGAGAGAGCTCTATCCAATGGTTTCATTTCCAGAAGGTTTTGAGTGCTCGAAAAGCAAAATATTATGTCTCGAGGCACAAGAGAAGGAAAGATGAAAGGAGTTAGCCACAAAATGAGCAGGGGCCACATTTTGGATAACAGAACCTAACCACCTACCAAGCCGCCTCTAATTAGAAGCTGCCACGTAGGAAAATTTGGAAAAAATGGGGCCTCGGGCCCGAAAATGCCCATTTTTCCAAAAATAAAAAAATCACAAATTAGAACACTTCCTCACCTATACTTAGCCAATAAAAACCCGCCACGTTTCCAATGCATGTTTGAGGAAGAAATTGATGGGCAAATGACACTGTATGACCGTCAAAACGCAAGAAAATCCAGGGATGCCCTAGAATTCAATTTTTTTCACCAAGGATGGTAGATTTTTGATTCTGAATCAACTAAAGCATGATTCTATAACATTTTTGACATTGGGATAGGATTTTCAATTACAAACAATTATGAATTGATCAAATTCAATTTTTCCACGATCTGGCAAAGGGAAAAATGACATAGCCCATGAAATTGGAAAAACTAGGGCACAAAAAGGGCAAACTTGGAATATTCCTTCAAATTAGGGAAAAACAACAAGTTTGTGAGCATTTTAAAGCATTCAACTGGAGGGGAAGAAATTTAAACCATTAATTCAAAGGGTAAAATGTTTTTGAGTAGATATAGATTTGAAAATTTTAGGGAAACATGGTGCAAGCTTAAAAATGGCACCAACATCAGCTCTTGCTTGGGGATGAGCACTCCCAGTGAGTGCCATATAGACAATACATAGACCAAGTGCCAAAATATCCAATGGGAAAAGGATTCACGTGCCAAAATCACCAAAAAACGAGCTGAGAACCCGACAAACATGGCTACCACACAAAAAGGAAAACCACAAACCAACAAAACACCAAAAATAGAGCGAAAAACCAAACACTATACACTATACAAGCTAGTGCATACCTCAAATTTGGGGTTTAATCTAAGAAATGATTTAGATGCCTACCATTAATAGGAAATTCCAATAATTCCCCATCTAAATCTTTGAGAAAAAAGGTATGTTCACCAATTCTTATATCAATGGCATAAGGGCCCATCCATAATGCATCAAACTTGCCATGCTTGCCCTTGTCTTCATGCCTACTATCCCACAACAAAACCAGATCTCCAACATTAAAGGCTCTAGGAGTGACCTTCTTGTCAAACAATCTCTTCAATTTTTCCCTAAATCTAACATGCCTTTGATGGGATGCTCTTCTCTCCTCATCAAGCTCAATAATTTGATTGATCCTTGATTCATATGGGCTAAGCTCTTGATCTTCCAACTATTGGGAAAACTAAAATGAAGATAATTACAGGTGCAAGGGTAGAAAATCCTAAGTTCCATACACTAATTCAAATGGGATTTTACCAGTAGCTCTTTTAGGAGTTATCCTATTAGCCCAAACTATAAATTTCAATTGTTCACCCCATTTCTTCTTGTTTTGCTCCAAGGTTCTTCTAATGATCTTCAACAAATTCTTATTGCTGGACTCAGCTTGTCCATTCCCTTGGGGGTTATAGTTTGAAGAATAAGTCAGATTGATTCCATATTCATTGCACATTGCCATTAAAGGTTTGGCTCTAAAGCACATGGCATTATCAACTACAATATGATTTGATTCAACAAGAAGTCCATAACTATTTGGTGTGTTTCTTTCTTGGTGGGGATTACCTCTACCCACTTTGTAAAATAATTATTGGCTACAAGGATTCACTTATGGCCAACACTATAAGGATCTAAAATCTCACCAATGAATTCCATTCCCATTTCTTGAAAGGAGTTTCAATTGATATAGGCTGTAAAGGAAGGGAGCCTGAAGCTTTCAGTCTTCTAGAGAAACGTTGGAAACTATCACATCTTCTAACCAGCTAGGTTGCATATTTGAAGAGAGTAGGCCACCAATAACCATCTCTCAAAATATTATGTGTTGTTACTCTTCTAGCAAAGTTTCCTCCACAAATTCCCCATGGAAATCAGCAACTATCTTGGGAGCTTCATCTTCAGTTATGCATTTCAAGAGGACACCTTTAGGGTTCTTCCAAGCCATCCCAAGGTCTGTGATGATATATTTTTGAGAATCCAGCTTGAGGGCTCTTTTCTTATTTTTATTTAAATGATCAGGACAAAAAGGTGTCCGAGGTAAAATATTATATCCTTGTACCACTCAAAACTTACCAATTTCCCAAGAAAATCTGCCCTTTCTTCTTCTACTTCATTCACTTCCACTATCTACAGGTTGCTCTCAACCATGAGCTTAGCAAGACCCAAACCTCTTACTAGCTTTGTGGTTTGGATGTCCATATCATACTCCTATAGTTTGTTCACCCATGTATATATTTTACTTGAGATCTCCATCTCTGATAAGATGTCCTTCACTATGGTGTGGGGAACATAAGCAACAACTTTTGAACTCAATATATAAGGCCTGAAAACTTTTGTTGCTTTCACCAAGGAAAATGCTTGTTTCTCCATGATTGTATACTTCAGCTCAGCTACTTATAAAGCCTTAATAAAGAAGGAAATAGGCCTTTCATCCCCATTCTCATCCTTTTGCAGCAAAATAGAAGAAATGGTATACTCAGAGGCAAAGGAAAAGATTTGGAAAGGCCTCTTATAGTTTGGGGCTACTAAAACAGGTGCATGTTTAAGTGCATCCTTAATTCCTTCAAAAGCTTGAATGGAAGCCTCCTCCCACCTGATAACTTGGTTGTTCTTTAGCATGCTTGTGATTGGAAGAGTCAACTCAGCAAAGTTGGAAACAAACCTTCTAATAAAATTAATTTGACCAAAGAAATATTGGATGCCTTTCTTGGTTCTTGGGATAGGTACTTTGCTGATTGCTTCCACTCTCTCAAGGTCTATCATAACACCATATTTTGACACAATGTGACCAAGCAGCTTGGCCTTTTACACACCAAAATTACACTTCTTTGGATTAAGATAAATTCCATACTCCCTACATCTTATCAGCATCTTCTCCAAGTGCTGCAAATGATCACCTCTATGCCTTGAAAACACAGTCACATCATCTTGGTAAACTACAATGAACTCATTGATGTAACCAACAACATCCATTGCTATTTGAAAAGTGGTACCAAAATTCATCAAAACAAAGGTCATCCTAACAAAAACATATGTTTCCCAAGGAGTAGTGAATGTTGTCTTAAGTCTTTATGATTCTTTGACAACCACTTGATTGTATCCGGAGAAACCATCCAACGTAGAAAGCAACTCAAACCCTGTCACAAGCTGCAACATATTTTCCATATTTGGCAAGGGATAGTTGTCCTTCATGGATGCTTTGTTTAGATTTCTAAAATCCACACAAATTCTGATGTGTCCATTCTTCTTTCTCGACCGGCACAAAGTTTGCGCAACCCAAGATGAATACCTTGTGGGATGAATGATACCTCCATCTCTCAACTTCTTTAACTCCTCTTACATCTTCATGGAGAGAAGTGGATTAATTTTCCTTTGGATATATCTGAATG